>JAFFSR010000299.1:297500-1497500 GCA_017163975.1 Anastatus disparis | reverse complement strand
GCAGCACACTTTTTCAATGGTATAATACGTGCTTGCTTCCAACGGTAAGGGAAGACCCCCCGTGCAAAAGAGGAGTTGAACAGAGTCACAAGATGTTCACCAATAAATGGTAAAGCTTTAACTATCACGCTTTGCGGAATGCCATCCTCACCACAAGCCTGTGAGGAAAAATGTGAAATTGCAAGAACAACATCATTAAAACTAATTGGTTTAAAGGTAAACCCACTTTCATTGCATTGAGAAAGAATTCTCAATCGCTCTTCACTATCCTCCTGCGGCGAGACTGACACCCCCGCAAAGTGCGCATTAAGTTCATCCGGAGTGAATCCATTTAAATCCCCTTGAGGTCCGGATAGCAGTCCCAGGTCTCTCAACTCCTTCCAGACATTACCACCCGCAAGAGCATCAAACAGTCTATTGTGAATATAAGCAGTCTTAGCATGGTCCGTGCGTTCGCCTACCACCCTACGCAACCGCAGAAATTCAAGGAGATACTGCTTGTCCTCTGTCCGTTTGTATCTACGATATGTAGCATCTCTCTTACGCCGCATCCGTGACAATTCTTCATCTACCCATGGAAACTTATTCTTATTAGGCTTGAGCGCTTTCAACGGCGCCAAATTCTCGATTGCAGCAGTGAGATTGTCACAGAGGCAACCAAGTGCAGATTCAGGGTCAACTGCGTCAGTCATAAGCGGCGACCAATCACAGCCGGCAAGTTTCTCTCCCAATGCAGTTGGACAAATATTTTTATAGTTCCTATACATGATAGGTTTTTGATCAAAAGTTATAGTGTTGCAAGGCAAACAGACGTCAATTAAATTATGCCGACTGTGAAAACTCGCTGGTAGGTTCCGTGCATCAAGCACCACGTCGTTGTCATCAACAAAGATCAGGTCAATCCACGTGTGAGACGTAGGAGTATGATGCGTAGCACCGTGCTGGACCAACTGTAACGAAAGCTCAGCCGACAGCTTACTAAGAAACTTAGCATCACTGCTCTCTTTAAGGAGATCGGCATTCAAGTCCCCCATTATAATTTTATGGGAATAGTCCGAACAAAAATTTCTCAAATCAATCAACAAATTAGAGTTTCTAGTAAACGAAACAGCAGGAGGACGATAAATGACAGAAACCAGCACGGGCTCGGAGCCGCCAACTTGCACAGAACAGAAAATATATTCAGGCACCTCCGGCTTACCGCTACTATTACTAGTTTGCGTCTCCGAAGTGGCCAAAATAGTGCATTTTAGATTATCCTTAATATACAAGGCGACTCCTCCACCATGCAAGTTTCTGTCCTGTCTAAACACTTTGTACCCCCCGACTCGAATGACGTCATCCGATACAGACGGACCCAGCCAGGTCTCAGCAACTCCAAATATGTTGTAAGAATGATAGCCACTTAAAAGTTCACGTACCTGCCCAATATGAGCTCTCAAAGAGGTCACATTCAGAAAGCACGCGCGCAGTTCACCCCTCCTCCCTATTCGACTCTCCGAAGAGGACCAGCGCAGTCATTAGGGAGAGGCTCTATCTAAGGATATTGCATGATTTTTAATTAATTCCTGATTCGAGCTCATCCCACTATTATGAGGTTTACATTTATCATTATCAGTAGTTCTATTATTTGTTAGAGCTTCATCGTGTTTCTCAAAATCAGTTACTTTAACATTTTTCTGTACAATACATTTAGATTTATCTAATATTTCATTCAAATCATGTTCACTTTCAAATTTGTGCGCTCTCTCCCCTCTCTCCCTCCTCACCATAAATTTACCACCTCTATGCCAAACAAACTTGCAACCTTTTCCTTTAGCATACTTTTTAAGATTTTTAAATTTAATATATTTATCTTTTTCAAGATACTCATTTATATATATTTGAGAATGGTGCTTGGTGGTAGAAAAACTGCCGAGGAGGGAGGGATCCAGATCCGCTGTCGAAAAACCCGTTAATCTACGCCTAGCCATAAATACCTTCTGCGCCAAGTCATCTCCAGAAAGTCTAACCAACAATGAGAACGCAATACTCGGACCGCCAACGATCTCAGGCCCAGCAGACATCCTGCCCTTATTTTTATTTTCAGAATTAGAGATCTCAGTAACAGATACAATATTTGAACGTTCAAAAGTCGGAAGTATGGTTCCCAGAACAGCGCAAGCATAATCCTCCAGCCCAACATTAGCCGCAGAGCAGTCCAGTCCGCTGGATATCACCAAGACACTATTCCCAGAACCACACCTCTTCACAGTATGGCAGGATGCCTCTCCGCTACTATCTGTATGTGCTTTCACTAATTGTTCATCGTTTGAATCAACAGGTGCTTCAGTGCATGTGTTAAGAGAGCTACTATCTTTACGTTCAAATGATTGTGTTATATTTGAATTTACAGGCATATCAGTGTTGGTGTTGGTGTTGATTAAGTGTTCGTCCTGGGCCGTGAGATCACTAACGGTCTGCACCACCTCAGCCACCCCGGTCATAAGTTGAGAAAAGTTGCTGTCCACTCCATTGAATTCATTACCTAAAAATGCTTGCATATTATTAAAATTAGTCGTGAGAGATTTGAAAAACTTTTCATACATGCCATTTAGAGCAGACAACAACTCCTTCTCTAAAGTACCTATCATACCCCTGAGTTTACGATTCTCCTCTAGCAGCTGCGTCTGCCCAGCATGTAAATTCTTAATAATTTCATTTTGACTCTCCATTTTAGTCACGATATCCTGCAGACCCTTGTCAGTATTTATAATATGGCTCTCAAGAGCCGGAAGTCGATTAAGATCATTTTGAATCAGATCGAGCCTGCAGGATAGCGCGCTCTCCAAAGCAGACACAGCTGCCTTTACTGAGGAAGAATCAGCTCCATCATTACTCTGCTGAAGACCACCATTTTTACCCCTACTAATATTGTTATCCGGGGTGACCAATGCAGCACCACCTCTAAATTTTTCATTAATTAAATTGATAGAGTTCTTAACGACTCTTATTTGTTGAGATACAAAATTTTTTATTAGTACTTTTTTTCTCAAGAGTGGCTTTTTTTATTGGACCCCATTGTATGTTATATGATTTACATTATATTTATCAACTGTTGGAAATAGTTACACAATTTAATACGTTTCACCTTAATAGGTATTAATTATATTGAAGTTTTTCGCTCCTAACGTCGCTCGGTTGAATTTTCTTTTATTATATTATTATGTATAAATGACTAATTTTAAGTGAATGAGAATTAATTAATTTAAGTGACTATTTCTCACTCTACTTCCATAAGAAAAACAAAGATAGTACGATATTCGATATAAATAAACTGAGAACTGGGAACTGAATAACAACTATAATTTCCAGACCTTATTGTATGACCATGAATTTGAATTATGAAATTAATTTTTACGTGAAACATGCTTTAAAAAAATTTTGTGTTTGTTTCTAATAAAAATATCTTTACAAATCTATTTTATATATATCAAATACGAAATTTAAATAAAAAAAAACCAGAATAAAATACATATTTTTGGTTAATTTTAAATTTGAATATTTCAGAATAATAAAATAACTATTCGCAATCACTTAACAATCCTTTTTGCATCTAATATAAAATTTTAATGAGATACGAATATTACAAAGTGTATGTATCACAAGTAAGGTTTGCATATCATAAATATTATAATTATTAGAAAATTCTTGATATTAATAGATTATTAATTTAAAAAATTAAATATTTTTTCATTGATGGCAAGTAACTTTTCAAATATAGTTAAAATAATACTGTAAATGTCAATCAAATAACATTTTTATCAAAATAAATTTCAACGCTATAATTATTAAAATAAACATTTTTATCCAACTACAATCTATTGTAATAATTATTTTTATAATATATATATATTAAAAAGATAATAATTTTATTTAATAAACAGTTATATGAATATTATATATTTATAATTGTATAACTAAATTTATTAAATTAAAATTTTATTCAGTTATCATTCAGAGAATAAAGTATTTAAATTAGTTTTCATGAAAATATATTATTTAAAAAGTTACTTGTTAACAATTTTTTATAAATAACATACATTTAACCTCAATAACATTTTCATTTGTACATGTGTTAGTATTTAAATGAATTGTCATTTATATAAAAATTGTTGAAAATTAAATATATTAAAATTCATTTCATTAAAGCAATAATATTTTTAATAAGAGAAACATATTTATTTTTAAAATACATCAAATTACCTCATTTGAAAAATTATCATTACATGATATAAAAATATTTTTTTTAATATCGTTTGAACATAAATTTTATGAAATACAATTTTAAAAAATTATTTATTTGATATTAAATTTTTTTAATAGTCAATTATAAATTGTTTATCACCATATATACATGATTGTTTATTACCATATATACATTTTTTAAATGTAGATACTGCAAATATTCGTAAATAACTATAAATGAATTGAAGAATACAATTATTAGAAATAACTCGAAATAATTTTCATTTTAGTTCTTTTAACAACAAACTTTTTTCAATGATTAAATATATATATGGGACATTTCACACCAACTAAGAGAGCAAAAAAATAAAAAATCGTTGAAACCCTAAGAAACTATTCTTTTTGTTACTTAAAATATGAAAATAAAAATTTCAAGGATCTAGATCGAAAGGATCAAGAGCTACAGGACCTTGAAATTTGAAAATTTTTCACAATTTTTGGAAAAGTTCCAACTTAATCATTGTTTTTCCGGAAAATCTTGATGTTTTAGAGAGGAATTTATCAGAATACTTCTTGTTGTAAATGAAAAGCAGAGTTAGCATGATTCTTTACAGACTTGAATTTTGAAGTTTTCTATTGGTTCTTATATGTATTACGTGGTAATTGAAATTACTCATTGTTCGCCACTTCAGAAATTTCTTTTCGCGAGCTTATTTTTTCCTATTTTACATAAACTTTAAAATGATTTTTTGATTATGTAAGTCAAAGCCATCAATGAGTTATGACAGTTTAAAATATGTATTTTCATGTATAATTTATTTTTAATATAAAAATTAGTCATACATGAAAATATACATTTATATTTATTATGAAAAATAAATCATACATAAAAATATATATTTCAAACTGTCATAACTTCTTATTGAAGGCTCTTTCTTACACAATCAAAAATTTATTTCGAAGTTAATAAAAGATAGAAGAAAATAAGGCCTCGAAAAGCAATTTCTGAAGTGGCAAACAATGAGTAATTTTAATTACCATGTAATACATGTAAGAACCAAAAGATAACTTCAAAATTAAGGTCTGTGAAAAATCATGCTAAATTTCCTCTTCATTTACAACAAGAAGTATTCTTATGAACTTCTCTCTGAAACATCAGGTTTTTCAGAAAAAAAATCATAAAGTTGGTACTTTTTCAAAAATTTTGAAAAATTTTCAAATTTCAAGGATCTATGGCTCTTGATCCTTCCAATCTAAATCTTTAAAAATTTTTTTACACATTTTGGGTAACAAACAGAATATATTCTCAGAGTTTCAGCGATTTTTTTTTCGCTCTTCTAGTTGGTGTGAAATGTCCCATATATACATATATATACATACATATATATATATATATCTATCTATATTATAAAAGATTTTTGCCGCTGTCGCTGTCAGTCTCTCAAAATCCTTAATCCCCCCCTTAATCCCTCCTATTTACTGATAATTTTAGCTAATTCATTGAGAATTTTAGCTAAAATTCTAATTTTTCAACCAACTAGGAGAGTGTCACACCTCCGGATCACGGATTTTGCTTAAACTTCGGAATAAGTTTTCAGATGATAAAATATGAAAAAAGCTAAAGTTATAGTCATAAATACTCAATATTTTCCTAGTTACAGGCAATTAAAGAAAATCACTAAAAAAGTTACTAGATTTTTAAACGCATATAGTTCTTTAGCGTCGATAGCTACAAACTTGAAACTTTTTTTAAATTAAAGCTGAGCTCAAATTCTTTCGAAACAGTAGTTACAGCATATCAAAATATTATTTTTTCCCAAAGTTAGAGCGTAATAAGGATTGGACCTAATTTCAGCTTTTATTATTAATTAATGTTTTAAAAGAAAAATCAGGTCCAATGTTTATCATGCTCTAACTTTGGGAAAAAATAATATTTTGACATGCTATAACTACTAATTTGAAAGGATTTGAGCTCAGCTTTAATTTAAAAAAAGTTTCAAGCTTATAGCTATTAATGCTAAAGAACTATATGCGTTTAAAAATCTAGTAACTTTCTTAGTGATTTTCTTTAATTGCCTGTAACTAGGGAAATATTGAGTATTCATGAATATGACTTTAGCTTTTTTCATATTTTATTATCTGAAAACTTATCCCGAAGTTTGAGCAAAATCCGTGATCCAGAGGTGTGACACTCTCCTAGTAAGTTTAGCTGAATTATTGTGAATTTTAGCTAAAAATTCAATTTTTTGGATAATTTTAGCTGAATTATTGTAAATTTCAGCTAAAATATTAATTTAGCTAAGTTTTTTTAGCTAAGTTTAGCTGATTCATTGTGAATTTTAGCTAAATATTTCATTTTTCAGATAAATTCAGCTAAATTATCAAATTTTAGCTAAAAATTAAATTATTTAGCTAATTTTAGATGATTTATTGAAATTTTTAGCTGAAATTTTAATGTCTTAGCTAATTTTAGCTTATTTATTAAGAATTTTTGCTAAATATTTTAGCTAATGATATTTTAGCTAATTTTAGCTGATTTATTGTGAGTTTTAGCAAAATATTTGATTCTTTAGCTTAATTTCAATAAATGAAGCGTAAAAAACGCTGCCAAGTGCTTTGGCGCAATGCTTTCTCACAGAGTGCATTGAGTTAGAGTATTTTGATTTAATTTTTTTAAATACGATTTTAATATAAATGTCCCTATCCTCTGTATTGAAGGCTGTCTTAATACCTACGAAAACTATATGAATTTTACTCCTTCTTACTTTTGCCATTTAAATAATGTGATTTTATGATGCTCTAAAATTGAAAATGCGTTTATAAAATTAATTTTCCCAAGCTTGTCTTCTTAACACTATAACCAATAACTTGCATACAAATTTTGGAACATTTTCATCGAATAGTTTACAAAAAATACCAAATAATTGAAAAATAAACATTGTTTTAAAATTTTCAAAACGCTTTAACGTTACAACTACGCTAAGAAAACCAGTTTTCAAAAGTTCATTTTATTTAGGCAATCGTAAATAATTTCTATACATAATTTTAAGCTACTTCATCGAGTAGTTTACGTAAAATACCAAAAAATAAGTGAAATTCTATTCAAAATTTACAAAATGCTCTAAAATTAAAACTGCGCTAAGAAAATAAGTTTTTGCAAGCTTGCTTTAATTAGGCAATAATAAATAATTTGTATGAAAATTTTTGAGCAAATCTATCAAATGGCTTTTGTGTAATAGAAAAAAAATGAAATATGAACATTTTTTCCAAAATTTTCAAAATGCTCTAAAATTAAAACTGCGCTAAGAAAATAAGTTTTCCAAAGCTTGATTTATGCAGATAATAGTGAATAATTTGCATAAAAATTTTTGAGCAAGTTTATCGAGTGATTTTTGTGCAATAGAAAAGAAATTAAAAATAAAAAATTTTTTCAAAATTTTCAAAATGCTCTAAAATTAAATGTGCGCTAAGAAAATTAAAGAAAATTTGTTTTCAAAAGTTCATTTTATTTTGACAATCATAAATAATTCCCATACATAATTTGAAGCTCCTTCATCGAATAGTTTACGTAAAATATAAAGAAAATTAGAAAAATTTTATTCAAAATTTTCAAAATGCTCTAAAATTAAAACTTCACTGAGAAAATAAGTTTTTCAAAGCTTGTTTTATTTAGGCCATTGCAAATGATTTCCATGAAAATTTTCGAGCAAATCTATCGAATGATTTTTGTGTAATAGAAAAAAAATGAAAAATAGAGATTCTTTCCAAAATTTTCAAAATGCTCTAAAATTAAATCTACACTAAGAAAATAAGTGTTCCAAAGCTTGTTTTCTTTAAAGAATAGCGAATAACTTGCATACAAATTTAGAAGCAAATCTATCGAATGGTTGTCGTAAAATAAAAAATAAATGAAAAAAAAAATTTTTTTTTTAAATTTTCAAAATGCTCTAAAATTAAAAGTGCGCTAAGAAAATCAGTTGGTAAAAGTTTTTCTTCTTTTGGCAGTTGCAAATAATGTTCATACAAATTTTCAAGAAAATCCTTTGAGTAGTTTACGTAAAATATCAAAAAAATAAAAAATTAAAATTTTTTTAAAATTCTTAAAATGGCTCTAAAAAAAAACTGAACTATGAAGATAAATTTTCAATAGCTTCCCCCCCAGTTAGACAAAAAAATAAATTGCATGCAAAATTTGAAGTTAATCCATCGAGTAGTTCTCGAGATTTACACACACACACACACACACACACACACACACACACACACACACACACACACACACACACACACACACACACACACACACACACACACACACACACACACACACACACACACACACACACACACACACACACACACACACACACACACACACACACACACAAACACACATACGCGCACACACACACACACACACACACACACACACACATTTTCTGGAAACCAGTTTTTTCGACTCCCTGAGTCTAAATATGTACAAATTAATGAAAAAATGGAAAAAAATTTTTTTTACTGATACAATGCTTTCTCTATGAGAAAGCAAAATGATAATATTATGACATTTTAGATAATTTATTGCTAAATTTAACTAATTTATTGTAAATTAGCTAATTTCAGGTGATTTATTGTGAGTTTTAGCTAAATATTTGATTCTTTAGCTTAATTTTAATGAGTTAAGCGGAAAAAATGATAATAAAATGATATTTTGGATAACTTATTGCTAAATTTAACTAATTTATTGTAAATTTTAGCTGAATTTTTCAACTAGAAATGCTTTATATAAAGAAGGACAATGTTTTATTGTATATTATCTTTATTTAAAAAGAAAAAATTGCAATATTACAAAATTTTACAGCTTATTTAATTTTTAATTGGTCTAAACGAAAAATATTGACAATTGATGTGCCTATTAGAAAATATTTACTATACTTTTTGAATATTTTTTATCTTCTCAATTTGTTTTATATAAAATTGGTTCAAATTACTGCTGCAGACTCTATTTTTTAAAAATTTTATCACGTCTTTTGAAAAATGAATATTTTCTTGGATCTTTGTAAGAGATACATTTTCTTCTTGAACATTTGCTTATTTGAAATTTGGAAGGTTAAGATATAAATCTTTCTGTAAAATAAAATTGATGATCATATGAATTTGATAATTTTATTATGTTTAAAAGTAACATTACCTTTTTGTTTTCTTTTTTCTTTCCATATATTTTTATATCATTTTCACTGAATATTTTTTCTCAAATTTTATATATTCATTAATTTCATTATTTCATTTAATGGATTTATTTTTTTCTTGTTCGTTTTTAGAAATAACGTATTTGTTTAAAAATGGATTGAATTCCATTTTAATTTTAAAAATAATTTGTAAAAAGAATATAAAAATATTTAAGTAAACTGATTTAAAATAAATTTATTTTTGGTTAAATACATTTTTATCGAAGTCCTTTATTTTTTTAGTTTGTATCGAAAAAATAAACGAAAAATATATATACATGGTTTTTATAACCAATTTCATTTCTGACTCTTAGAAATAAAATTTTTCGTTTATTTATAGTCTTTTTTTGTATTTTGTTTTGTTCTTTTTATTATACTACGTGTACATGTGTATAGAATGTATTGCAGTGAAGTTCCGGTGTTATATACATTATACAAAATAATTTATGACTGTTTGTACTTGAAGTGTGTAGACTTTGTACAGCAAATAACATCGCCACGAACTGTTTTCTATAAATCTTTGTCTTAACATATGTTCGCACATTAAAAGAACGATGACAAGTGGAAATTTTATGCTCACTTCTTCATATATCAAATATGTACAAAGTTGAAATAAAAAAATATGTTTTTATATATAGGCTTACCGGAAATCTAATACTTAAGGTTCTCTCGGGATCAGAGTTAATTGATGATATTATTGCAATTGTAGGTATGGGTTGATAAAAACAATGTGAATAATATATTAAAATTTTAGAACATCTCACTGCTTCTTTTTTGATTAATCGTTATCCAAAATTTTGCTAATTACGTGGAAAGTATATCTATATGTAATTATTAAAATTTCATATCATGTAGTTTTTAACACTAATATCTCATAAATGACATTCAAATTGTGATTACAAATTTAAACATATATAAAAGAACAAATAATAAATATTCTTTAACAAGATTCGCGTAAATTCTTCGTTTTATTAACCCTCTGAGGGGCACATTTTTTATGTAGAAAACGCTTAAGAAAGATTAGGTAATATGTATGTATTACCAGCTACATATATAGGAAGTCCTAGGTACATGAACAAAAATTATCAAGATGCTATGGCAATAGTTAGAATAAAAGGTCGTCCATATTTGTTTATAACAATGACATTTAATCTAATTTGGCCCGAAATAAAAAGAATATTAAAGAAATTTCCACCAGGAACTACTTGTAATGACATACCAAATATTTGTGTTAGACTATTTTTTGCCAAATGTAGAGCTATTTTAGCAGATATAATATCTAGAAAAAATTTCGGTAAAATAATTTCTTGGTTTCGGGTAATAGAATTTTAAAAAAAAGGTTTTCCCCATATTCATATGATTTTTACATTAGAATATAAACATAAAATGTTATCTCCTGAAGATATTGATATATTTATATCGGCTGAAATTCCTGAAAATGATTTTGAATTACAAACATTAGTATTAAAACATATGTTACATGGGTCACATGGCCCTGATGCACCTTGTTATGATTTAAAAAATAATGAATGTTCAAAAAAATTTCCAAAATCATTTTGTAATTCTCCTACTTTTGAAGATAATGGTTTTCCAAGATACAGAAGAATAAACAATAAATCAAAAAATTATTACCATTGTAACATGGCGAAATCGCCATGTTACTTAAACCTAGCTTTTATAATACCATAATATATGCGGCAGAAGGAAGACCTTGAATTCGCGCACGGTTAAGAGAGAGACAACGCCGGTCAAGCTAAATCCAACCCCAAGCCACTAACTATACCCGCGTGCACAGCACGAAACCATTAATATACAGTAAAGCTTAACCAACGTGCCTAGTCTACGCATAGCCTAACTCTAGCAGTCAAGTAGACGGAAAAGGCAAGAGTATAAGGTGACGCGCATAGCGTGCCGCATGAAGAAGGAAAAGCATCCATCTTGAGATGCTCATTCCTTCTGCCGTTTGCGTACAGGTCAGTCAACTTGACGTTTTTGTGTGCTTGCGCAACCGATTATATAGAGCGGAAATAAGTCGTATATACCCTTTGGGTCCGTGTTTTCTGAGTGTAAAGAAGAACATTTATCATGTGAGCGTTAAAAGCATAAATGGTTCACAATAACCTTGATTTCTGTTGAGCGGTAACAATTTAGATATATTGTTATTTTTCTTTCTCTATGCGCGTGAGTGCTGGTGACCACGTGTGCGGTATTAATTAGTGCGACCGGTTTCCATTCTAGCTTCGTTCAAGCTACTTTTTTGTGTAATTTCCGAATCAAATATCTCACATCAAATAATCGAACGCATTATTGACTCTCTTTTCACCGCGTGGCTGTAATATTTGTACGATTAAGATAACTTACGGTGTCGCGTCCGTATCACGGGACTGGCGCCCTTTTCAGTGCATAGCTAGTGTTCGTCATTAAATATACTCTATAAATTTCGTATATTCTAGCTGATTTCTTTTTTTTTTGTTTTATGTGTATATTTTAGTGTAATAACCAATTATACCTCTAGCTATGCATTTACCTAAATTAGTACGGCTACCTGATCCCCATGGCCGCTACACTATTATCAAAAAATTAATGGGAAACAAATAAAAGTTGATAACTCAATGGTAGTTTCATATAATTCAACATTAGTTACAAAATATAATTGTCATATTAACGTAGAATACTGTGCATCAATAATGAGCATAAGATATTTATTTAAGTATTTAAATAAAGGCCATGATAGAGCTTATATAAAAATGAAAAAACTTTCATAAAAGAAAATTCTAATGTTAATAATGAAATAGAAAATTATAAAAATTCAAGGTATATAAGTCCAATGAAAGCTGCCTGAAGAATAGAAGAGCTGCCTTTAATAGGACGTTCTCATTCAGTGGAATGTTTAGCAATTCATTTAGAAAATCAACAAAATATAGTGTTTCATGAAAATGATATTCAAGAAGTAATAAAAAAATTTAAAACAACATTGATTTCATGGTTTGAATTAAATAAAAATGATAAAAATGCTCAAAAATATTTATATGCGAACATACCAGAACATTATTATAATTTTAAAAAAATGGATTAAACGAACAAAATATTCAAGTCGTGTTGGAAGACTTATAAATGTAAGTTTCAAATATATTGAACGTTTTCATTTAAAACTTATTTTACACAGTGTAAAAGGAGCAACTTGTTATAATGATTTGTTAACTTATGAAGGAATAAAATATTTTTTTAGAGAAACAGTTATCGCAATGGGATTAGTTGAATGTGATGGAGAAATTTACAAAATTTTTGATGAAGCTTGTGAAATAATGATGCCAGAACCATTAAAACAAAATTTTGCGTGGTACATGTTGTCAGATAATAATTGTTCATTAGCACTAAATATTTTAAATAAATATAAAAATTATTTTTGTGAAGGATTCTTAAATAATAATGAAAACAGAGCTTTAAATGAAATTAATGAAATTTTGATGGTAAAAAATTTTAAATGTTCTGATTTTGGTTTACAAAACCCAACACCTATAGAAAATAATGAAGATTTTGAATTATTAAAAACTATACAAATTAACGATGAAAAATTAAAAAAATTATTGCCATTATTATATAATGATCAAAAACAAATTTTTAATTATATTATTAATGAAAAAAAAAGATAAATGTATTTTTATCAATAGACCTGAAGATACTGGAAAAACATTATTATACAATATTTTAATACACTACTTTTTAAGTAAAAACAAAAAAATTTCAGCAATGGCTTGGACAGGTATTGCATCTATTTTATTACCTGGTGGTACAACGAGTCATGAAGTTTTCAAATTACCTTTGGATTTAAAAAATACAGAAAACTTGAGTGTCAAATTGGATTCAGATAAAAAAAATTAGAGAATGTGATGTTATTTTATGGGATGAATCTTCTATGGTTCCAAAAAAAGCATTAGAACTTGTTGATAAACTTATTCAAGATATTTGTAGATTGGAAAATTTTTTTTTCGGAAATAAAATACTTATTCTTGAAGGTGATTATACGCAAACATTTCCAGTCATTAAATATGGAACAAAACAAATAATTATAAATAGAACTTTGAAATTTTCAGAATTTTGGAAAAATTTTAAAATATTTAAACTAACAATAAATGAGAGAAATAATGATGATAATTATGCAAATTTTTTATTAAAAATTGGAAATGGTTCTATTACATCATTAGAAATTGCTGAAAATTGGAAAACAAAAGATATATGTACAAAAATATATAGTAATAATATAGATTTCAAAGATTTATCTGATAAAATTATACTTTCATCACATAATAAAGACATATGTAATATCAATGATAAAATTTTAAATAAAATTAACTCAAATGCAGAAGAATGTTATAGTATTGATTACGCAGAACACAAAGGTATTGATCGAACTGAAATAGGTGTTGAATTAAAGTTTCCAATTAAATATTTAAATTCATTACGATTTCCAGGGTTTCCAGTACATAAATTAATTCTTAAAAAAATGCGATTGTAATGTTAATAATAAATTTAAGTGTATGTGACGGACTATGTAATGGTACTCGGTTCAAAATTATTGATTTATTTAAATTTGATATAAAAGCTGAAATTATTACTGGTAATAAAAAAAGTTCAATTGTATTTATACCAAGAATAATTTTAGATACAGGTGAACAAACATCGTTACCATTTATATTATACTGTTGGTAATTTCTAATTTGTTTAGCATTTGCAATGACCATTAAAAAAGCTCAAGGCCAAAGTTTTAAAAACTTAGAAATTTATATAAATAAAGCTTTATTTTCACATAGTCAATTATATGTAGCGTTATCAAGAGTCAAAAATAGTAAAAAAATTTTTATACAAAATGAAAATGTTATATAAAATATTGTATGGGAAGAAGTATTATAGAAAAAATTATTAAAAAATCAGCATTTAAAATTCTCAATATTATTGAGATTTTTAAATATTATTAGAATTTTAAATTTACATACTAATAAAAATTTATAAAAGTCACTAAAAATGTTTTAATTATTTATAATATACAATTTACAATAGATACAAAAAGAGGGGTTGGCGAGCGAAGCGAGCAGGAGGAGACCCCCCCTAGTACATATATATATATATATATATATATATATAAATGTATAATTGACGAAAATAACCATTTTTTATCGTTATACTATTCTCACAAATTTTATTATTATTTATTTATCATATAACAATTAATTCATAGCATTTTTCATATATTCTTTTATTTTTTAGCTTTCAAAGTAAAAAGGCAGTAAATGAAATTAGTTAATATAAAAGCAATTCTTTTGTGAATATCTTTAAAAAAAGTTCATTATAAATGAATTAAAATTGTCAAAAGAATTTTAGTTTTCAATAATGGTTTTGACTGAGAAAGATAAATTGATTGTTAAATGACAAGGATTGTATAGTGGAAGTGCTTTCATGTTAACTGATATTCATATATTAGAATTTAATATTATTTCAAATCAGTGCACCTCATTTAACATGCAATTAATTTTACTAATTCAAAGACCACAATATATTAATTCAGTACCGATTGATGGAGAATTTATATAGTTATTATTTTCCGGAAATTCAGAAAAGGGTCACCGGATTTGTGTGTATTATAATAATAAGGTAATTCATATTTATGACAGTTTAAATCTTGAATATATACAAGATGAACATAAGATTTATATAAACAGATTATTTCCAAACAAATCAGAATTGAGCATAGTATCCGAAACAGTACAATCACAAACAAATAATTATGATTGTGGCGTTTTTGCAATTTTTTTTACTGTTGCAATACTTTATAATTTAGATCCATGTTGTTTAGGAAATGATGTTTCTCAAATGCGATTACGTTTATCAAGAATTTTTAAAACGCAACAAATAAGAATGTTTCCAGTTTTACAAAATTATAATAATGCAAATATTAATTACGATAAACCACCGGACATGATAAGGAGGAGTTTTTGTCATGAGCAACATCTAAATCAAATACCATTAAATTTAGATTCCGCCAAGCTTGAACTATTAGAAAAAAACTCACTAATGCATTTATTGACAGAACAAAAAAAAATCATGGAAATGTATCAAAAGAATTCGGATCATGAAACAATTTTGATGGAAATTGACAATGACATTTCAGATACAAATTTTTAAAAACCAGATAATGATATGATGGGAATCGATGATATCCACTTAAATTATATCGATAATAAAATTAGGCCAGTTGAGATTAAATTAAATAAAGAAAAAAAAAGAATCAAAAGAAATAGATGAAGAAGCTCTATTTGCAACAAGACTTAAGAGCATGACGAAGCTGCCCGCCTTCTAATAATATTTCCAATCCTAACTTATGAATGAAAGATGCGTTTAATCAAGTTTTTTTGCTACAAAGTAAAAATTTGCAAGATTAATCTCTAGTGCGGACAACTCAAGAAATCCACCAAAATATTATACATATAAAGTTATAATAAAAACTTTCAATGTATCGTATTTAAAGGTTAGGTTTATCGAGTTTGATATCTTATTTCCAATCCAAACTCATAAAAAAATAACAAGTTTGAATGATTTTTTATTTTGACAAAAATTATTGTATTAATATAGCTTTAGTGTGGGCAAGTTATTATATTTGTTTGATTTATGAATTTAAAGGATATTGATAAAACAAAAAAAGCAAAACTCAATTGCTGCAGCTTCAACATCCCGTTAATAGGAAAATGGTAACAGAAAAAACACATAAATATAAGAAAATTTCAGAAAAAGACATCATTACAAAAATGCAAGAAAAAAAAAGTTATGATGAATTAGAACTAACTAGGAGAGTATCAGACCTCCGGATCACGGATTTTGCTTAAACTTTGGGATAAGTTTTCAGATGTCAAAATATGAAAGAAAACAGAATTTTAGATCCCAACGCTCAATATTTCCCTAGTTACAGGCAACTAAAGAAAATCACTAAAAAAGTTACTAGATTTTCAAACGCATATAATTACTTAGCATTGATAGCTAGAAGCTTAAAACTTCTTTTAAATTAAAGCTGAGCTCAAATTCTTTCGAAATAGTAGTTATAGCATGTCAAAATATTATTTTTTCTCAAAGTTATAGCGTAATAAACATTAGACCCGATTTCAGCTTTTGTTATTAATTAATGTTTTGAAAAGAAAAATCAGGTCCAACGTTTATCACGCTATATCTTTAGGAAAAAATAATATTTTGACATGCTATAACTACTATTTCGAAAGAATTTAAGCTCAGCTTTTATTTAAAAGAAGTTTCAAGCTTCTAGCTATCGATGCTAAGGAATTATATGCGTTTGAAAATCTAGTAATTTTTCAAGTGATTTTCTTTAATTGCCTGTAACTAGGGAAATATTAAGCGTTGGGATTTAAAATTCTGTTTTCTCCTATATTTTGACATCTGAAAACTTATCCTAAAATTTGAGCAAAATCCGTGATCCGGAGGTCTGATACTCTCCTAGTAAGACGTGTTCAAGAAACTTTACGTAAGAAAAAAGCTTGTATGAAAATGAAAAAAAGACAACCAAATAAATATAAACAGGAATTTGAAAATACTAAGATAACAATATGGCGATTCAAGGAAATAATGAGTACTGATAGATTGGAACAAATACGTGCGAATGAGGCTTTACGTAAGAAAGAAGCTTATATGAAAATTAAAGAAAAAAAAACAAAAGAATATGAAGAAAAATTAGAAAATATTAAGATAACGAAATTGAAATTCAAAGAAAAAATGAGTATTGATTAATTGGTACAAATACGTGTGAATAAAGTCTTACGTAAAAAAGAAGATTATATAAAAATTAAAGAAAAACAACCCAATAAATATAAAGAAAAATTAAAAAATACTAAAATAACATAAATGAAATGAAATCAAAGATAAAATAGGGTACTGATAAAATGGAATAAATACGTACAAATGAAGCTACACGTGAGAAAAAAGCTTACATAAAAATAAAAGAAGAACAACTGAATAAATATTAAAAAAATTGAAAATATTAAGTCATCAAAAATAAAATCAATTGAAAATAGAGATACTAATAAATTTTAAAAAATGTATGAAAAAGAAAAATTACGCAAAAAAGAGACTTAAAAAAAAGTTATTCGTGAACAATATAATGAATATGAGAGAATGGTACAGATTAAAAATAAAAAATTGGAAAATGCCGATATTATTAAGAAAACACAAGTAAAAAAAATTTTTAACAAAAAAAAAACCGACTTCAAAAAATGCACTGAAAAGTAACAAATAATTTATTATCTTTAGAAATCATATAAATAATTGGTAAAATACAATTTTAGAAGTCGGCGTCTAATTCCTCAATGAATGTAAACGTTATTTTTTAACAATAAATGTAAACGTTATTTTTGAACAATGAATGTGAACGTTATTTTTGAAAAAATGGACTAAGTCGTTCTGCTTACGCACCACAGATTTAGAATGAGACGCCGACTTCTAAAATTGTATTTTACCAATTATTTGTATGATTTCTAAAGATAATAAATTATTTGTTACGTTTCAGTGCATTTTTTGAAGTCGGTTTTTTTTGGTTAAAAATTTTTTATTTGTCATTCTTTAGTGCAATGTTTTTAAAATCTTATTTTTGTGTAAAAAATTTTGTTTTTATTCGATACATTTAAAGTCGGTTTTTATTTATTAAAAATTTTTTAAATTGTTTGTTTTTATTAAAAAATTTTTATTTTCTATCTTCTAGTGAATCCCCTTACTAAAAACGCAAATATAGGTAGACCCACTAATTACATTAAACTTTCATTATTAATTCATAACGCATGCATTAGTACACCACCGAGCAATATATAACAGGAAAGAAAGAAGGCTCAACAGCACAGTGTCGTTATGTGTGCATGTATACATATTCAAGCTCAGGTAAGAGAGAGAGGGAGAGAGAGAGAGAGAGAGAGAGAGAGGGAAAGAGAGAGAGAGAGGGAGAGAGAGGGAGGGAGGGAGGGAAGGAGAGAGGGAGGGAGGAAGAGAGGGAGGGAGAGAGAGATATTTAGATATTTAGATATTTAAATTTATTAACTGTACATTATGTTGTACAACAAAAATAATACAAATTCGTAAGTATATATATATAAAATGAGATACTAAGTAAAAATATAATTAAAATAATGATACAGTAATTAAAATAATTAAAGCCTAGCTCGGAGCAGAGGCTCATTCTCAAGGGAAAGGTAGTGCGAATATGTTGATGCCTTGAATAATGCCAACGATGAAGAATCTCTTAAAGATGATGGTAGACCGTTCCATAGTTGCGATGACACAACCAGGAACGATCTTTGGTGATACTCGGTAGATGAAAAAGGAATGGTTAACGGTCTCACATCACCCCTCAGTGTCCTCACAGGCCGGCTCCACAAATATCTAGAATAAAGATATGAAGGTGAGCATGACAAAAACATTTTGTATAAGAAGGTAGTAGCGAAGTAGTTTCTTCTACCCAAAGTGGATAACCAGCCTAGAGAGGACCTATAAACAGAGATGTGCTCGCGCCTACTTACACCATAGATGTAACGAATACCAGAGTTTACAACCCTTTGAAGCCTCAGATCGAGTTCAGCAGAAAGGTCAATATAGACCAAACAACAGTAATCAAGTAAAGGAAACAGCAAAGAACGGATAAGATGCTTACGAAGTGCAATGGTGGTACTTTTTCGAAAGAAATTTAATCTATAGAGCAATGAGTGACTCCTGTTACACACATGCGCAATTTGGTCCTTCCAGTTCAACTTACTATCAAGCCATACACCAAGACTACGAACAGAAGATTCAAACTTAATAAGATCACCGTTTATTGGAACACCAGTGATGTGTAATGAGGGCAGCATATTGACATAGAAATAAGATCCAATAATAATAGCCTTTGTTTTGCTCAAATTTAATTTCAGATGATTTTTTGTCGCCCAGTTAACAATACTGACAGCTTGATCACTCATGAGAGCAGTAACAGAAGCCAACTTAGCAATTGGGAAGTGAATGTACACCTGAAGATCACCAGCATAGATAAGATGCTGCACATCGGCATGGAAGTCAGCAGCCACATCATTGATGTATATAGAAAACAACAGTGGACCAAGGACAGAGCCCTGGGGAACACCAGTATTTAATGTTACATAGTCAGATGCATTACCATCTGCATCAATAACAGCCTGCTGTCTCTCAGAGAGATAAGACGCAAACCAACGCACAACTGAATGCGAGATGTCAAGAGAAGACATTTTTCTGAGCAGAGAGACATGGCATACCGTATCAAATGCCTTGCTGAAATCAAATAGCAACAGCAACGTCACATAGCGTCTGTCCATATTGCGTCTAATGTCCTCAGTTAGTTTCAGTAGTGCGGTCTGAGTACTATGTCCAGTTCGAAATCCAGTCTGATAAGGGTCCAGTAGCTGTCGTATAGTCAGGTAATTGTAGAGTTGATCATGGACTAGACGTTCAAGAACCTTGGACATAAAAGATAATAAAGAAATTGGCCTAATGTCACCAAAAGCTTGAGGAGAGGAGATTTTGTTTATTGTAGTGACCAGTGAGATCTTCCAGCATGAAGGAAATAAGGATTCACGCAATGAGTCGTTATAAATACGACATAACAAAGGCCCAATGACCGGAAATGCCGCACGGACAAAAGATTGAGGAACAGCATCAAACCCTCTGGCCTGTGAAGTTGAATGACAAACAGCCATCCATACCTCCTCCAAAGTAACTGGATTAAACTTAAACATGGGTTTAAGTGGTTCATCTAGAGCAAGTGTATTCATGTAATCAGAAATGGAGGGGACCAGAGGATCAAACGCAACACCACCAAAATACCGATTCAAATCATTAATTGAAAAAGAATGTCGAGAGTCACTACTGCTGGAACATACGCCCAGGTTCTTGAGTTCTTTCCAGATCTGTCTTGCGTCAGTAATCTTAGATAGTCTGTCGTGGTAATACAGTAATTTAGCTGATTCGATGCATGAATGGGCCCGATCTCGAGCATCTCTATAACATATAAGATCAGCACGCAGCCTAGTACGTTTGAAGCGTCTGTAATGCCTATCTTTCTCAGAGATTAAGCGGTGATGCTCAGAGGTAAACCACGGACGATGACTCTTGCTCTGTCGAACACGCCTAACAGGCACAAACCGTGAGATAGCTTCATTAAGATGAGTGTAAAGACATTCAAGGCGAGCCAAAAGAGAAGAGTCACCGTTACACACAGCACAATTCAGCGATCGAAAATAATCAAGAATAGCAGCCTCATCAACCGCTTTATAATCATGATAAGTAAAATTATTAAGTGTAGGCCTAGAGAGAGACGACTTCACAGTCGCAGCAACAAAATCATGTCCGTCAATAAATGGTACATCAGTCTTCCAATAATCAAGCAGTAAGTCATTGGCATCGACAAGGCACAAGTCGAGCCACGTATCAGAGGAATAAGTATGATGCGTAGGTCCATAAGGCACTGAAAAAGTGCATTTTCCTTAATAAGGCTCTTCAGGAACACAGAATCATCAGATTCAGAACACAAATTAGTGTTGAAATCTCCTAAAACTACCTTAGTACTATAATTGTGCATATGAGTGGTCAAATCAGGAATAAAGTCCGTGTTGGCCAAAAATGGAGCGTGAGGTGGTCTATAAACAACACCAACGAAAATGGGTGAAGCCAAGTCAGATGAGTTGACCTCACAGAAGAGATACTCAGGTAAACGAGGCTTACCACTCCAGCTTCCAGAGGATGAACAGAGACGCACAGAAGTGAGAGAGCAGTGTACAAATAAAGCAACACCACCTCCCCTGGTGTTACGATCCTGTCTATAAAGCACATACCCATCAAGAGCAATCAAAGAATCACAAACTATCTGGCCCAGTTTGGTCTCAGTAACAGCTATTACGTGGAAATAAGGGCGAGAAGCCAAAAAGAGTCTAATCATCTCAATGTGCGCTCTAATAGAGTTGGCATTGAAATGACAAACTCTGAGACCATCCTTAGTAGTGAAATGATCATGAATGACCGATGAAATAGTATTGTTAGAAGGAAGAAGTGTGTTAGAGTGAGAAGGAAGAGAGAATGAGCTTACCCCAGTGTCAGATGTTAAGTGGTTACATCGTCGTTGGCTGATATCAATGAGAGCTTTGCTAAAAAAGCATCCAAGTCGTCATCCGATGCAACACGAATGGCTGCATCCTCCTTCTTCCTTCTGACGAAGATCTTACCATCACGCACAAATGTAAGGAAGTTGTACCTCTTATCTTTGGCCTTCCTGAGCACTCTCAACTTCAGTTGGTGCAATGAGTGTGGCAGATATTCATTGATGTTGATCAAGGAAGGAGTAAGTGTTTCCACTGATAAAGTTCCCTGCAAAAGGTCACTCCTGATCTTTGAGGTATGAAGGCTACCCATCCTGATCTTTGCTCCGATGACAGATCGCGCCAACGAGGCACTCTTCATAGTGACGAGCAATGGCGTCGTAAGCAGCGGAGGACCACCTTGAGATGTTGTTGCAGAAGGAGCAGTACTATCATCAGTACTACGAGCTGTAGCAGGTCGCGACAAAGGTCGAACCGAAACAATGTCACTGAGAGCAAAACCAGAATTAAGAGAAGCCAATACAGCAAAGACACCGTTCTTCAGATCGTTAAATTCATTAGGAACCAGGCCTCCAAACACCAAGTCTGATGCACGCTCAAGACGCTGCTGGCCAGCCGCCAAAACATCACACTGTTGCCGTAAAGATTTATTGAGCTTGTCCAATTCCTGTAGTTTAGCAGCCATAGGGTCAGATAATGCCCGATCAGGCACAACAGAGAGAGATTCCTCCAGCTTCGCCTTAAGCTCCCGATAATCCTGACAAACCTTGTCAAGCCTTGCCTCAGCTGCTCCACAACGTTCCTCACATGCCACAGCAATACCATCCACTCGCGTCTCCAAACTTGTAAATCTCCCATCCAGTGTCAATAGTTGAGTGCCGATATTGTTGATCTTGGTATCCATATCATCCAGTTACATACCTTTACTTGTTGGTCATTATTATCTCTAACTAAGAGCAATTTGGTACAAGAGCTGTGATAGGTCTTGCCACAGCGACCACAAAGCTGAGGCTTAGATGCAGCACTAAAGTTTTTAAAACAGAGACCACACTGATTAGACATAGTGACCTCCAAGATAGAAATAGCTTAATCAAACGAATCTTAAATTTTAATTTTAAATTTGGTGCCAGTTGTATATTTAAAAGTAGATAAGCAGCTTAATAAATGCACTCTGAGTTGCTTCTAAGTTTCAGTTGCTGTAAGTGGAAAAGCAGCTTAATAAATGCACTCTGAGTTGTTTCTAAGTTTCAGTTATTGGAAGTGGAAAAGCAGCTTAACAAATGCACTCTGAGTTGCTTCCAAGTTTCAGTTATTGTAAGTGGAAAAGCGGCTTAATTTGTACAGAGTAAGATTCGTTTGACTGTGATTAGAGAGAGCAGAAGACAATAGTGGAAAAGCGCCTTAACTGGAGAAATTACCATCAGGTATCACATAGACGGGCAAAGATGCCAATATACAGGTCATCCAAGGGATGGAGCCACCAGCACTAAGCAAATAAGAATCCTCTTGTGGTAGATGATTGCACCAAAAAGATTGAGGTTATGTTGTAGACAATACTTAAAACCAGTTGCAGTACAACTGCATACAATATACTGCACTATTGTAATATACAGCAAATTCCACGTTGTTACCACTAGATTCTATCAAAAGAACAGTGAAGTTAGTGTATACGTTATCCAAGAGATGGCACCATCAGCGTTAAAAAATATGATCCCTCTTGCAGTATGTAATTGCGCCAAAAAAGAATGAGGTTATGTTACAATTAAAAATAAAACTAATTGCAATGCAATTGTGCACAATATAATGCACTTAAAACAACACTCAACAACACAAGCAGGCCCACAGCAACTTTCTCAGGCAGCAGCAGAGTCCACAGCAGTGTCAGAGATAAAAGCAGGTTGATGTTGAGAGACTGCACTTTCACAGTAAGAAACCGTCCAGAGTCCAATATGCAATTGCAAAAATGCAAATGAATGAGGCCAACACTCTCGGACTCCAAGTAGGACGATTCCCTGCAAAAAATTCCACTCCGCAAAGTGAAAAAATGCTGTTCAAATAAGTTTCAAGAGGAGCGAAAAAAAAATACCTATGGCGCTACTTACGGCAAGAGAGAGAGAGAGAGAGAAAGAGAGAGAGATAATTAATTCATTTATGTACATTATGTTGTACAACAAAATATAGGTTACAAAGAATTATAACAATAGAATAAAATAAAAATCAAAACAAAAAGCAAAGAAAATTTTAAGCTGGGAGCAGAGGTCCAAACTCTTGGGAGAGGAAGTGCGCATGAGAGGTCAACTTGAAAGATGAGAGTGAAGATGAAGTCCTAAGCGACGATGGAAGTTCATTCCACAGTCGCGAGGATGAAACAGTGAATGAGCGTTGATGGTATTCGGTGGAAGAATGAGGAATGGTCAATGGCCTCACATCCCCCCTCAGAGCCCTAACAGGCCGGTTCCACTGATATCTAGGAAATAGATATGAAGGTGAGCATGATAAAAAAATTTTGAAAAGAAAAGTAGAGGCAAAGTAGTTCCTTCTACCTGCAGTAGATAACCAACCCAGAGAGAGTCTATAAGGAGTGATGTGCTCACGCCTACCTACACCATAGATGTAACGAATACCAGCGTTGATAACCCTCTGAAGCCTAAGGTCGAGTTCAGCAGAAAGGTCAGTAAACACAAGACAACAATAGTCAAGAATCGGAAACAACAGTGTACGAATAAGGTTCTTACGTAGAGCAAAAGTAGTGCTCCGTCTAAAGAAATTGAGTCGATAGAGGAGAGAGAACGACCTGTTACACACATGTGTGATATGCTCCTTCCAATTCAGCTTGCTGTCAAAATACACACCCAGATTACGAACAGATGACTCAAAACCGATTGTCTCACCATTGATGCAGATACCAGTAGACGGCATGGAGGTTAGAATATTGATATAATAATAAGAGCCAATTATGATAGCCTTTGTCTTGTTGATATTCAACTTAAGATGATTGCTGGATGCCCAATCTGCGATCAATGACGCATGTTCACTCATTAGTGAAGTATAATGATCAAGCTCAGCAATCGGAAAGTGCACATACAGCTGCAAATCATCAGCATATAAGAGGTGCTGAACATTCTGATGGAAGGCAGAAGAGATGTCATTGATATAGATAGAGAACAGCAGAGGACCCAGAACAGAGCCCTGAGGAACACCAGTGTTAAGACAGACAAAATCTGATGACCTACCAACAGTATCAATGACAGCTTGACGACGATCAGAGAGATAAGAGCCGATCCACTTGATAACGGTGTGCGAAATATCGAGCGAATGTAGTTTCCGAAGTAAAGTGACATGGCACACCCTATCAAATGCCTTGCTGAAGTCGAATAACAGGAGCATGTAACGTACCGTCTGTCCATATTAAGTCTAATGTCCTCTGTCAATTTAAGTAGAGCAGTCTGAGTGCTGTGGCCAGCTCTAAAACCAATCTGATAAGCGTCCAGTAACCGTCTAGTTGTCAAGTAATTATACAACTGATCATAAACAAGGCGCTCAAGAACCTTGGACATAAAAGACAACAAAGAGATGGGTCGTATATCACCCATAGTGCGCGGGGAAGAGACCTTGTTGATCGTAGTGACCAGCGAAGTCTTCCAACAAGAAGGAAAAACGCACTCTCGCAGCGAATCATTATAAATGCGACAGAGCTGAGGGCCAATGACAGGAAAAGCAGATTTTATGATAGATTGGGGGATAGCGTCAAATCCTCTAGCCTGAGAGTCAGAACGTCCAATAGCCATCCCAACCTCATCCAAAGTAACAGTATTGAATTTGAACAAGGGCATGAAAGGTTCATCTACAGATAAAGACTGTAAGTAAGCAGAAATAGAAGGTACCAAAGGATCAAACGCGACCCTACCAAAGTATTTATTGAGTTCATCAATAGAAAAAGTATGACCGGATCTATCACCACTAGAGCATATACCAAGGTTCCTGAGCTCCTTCCAGATCAGTCGAGAGTCAGTGATACCAGATAGTCTGTCATGATAGTAGAGCAGTTTAGCCGATTCAATGCGCTCATGAGCCTGATCACGAGCAACCCTGTAGCAAAGTAAATCAGCATGTAGTCTTGAGCGTTTATAGCGTCTGTACAGCCGATCCCTCTCTCGTATCAGATGATGATGTTCAGCAGTAAACCACGGTCGACGACGGCCCCCCTGACGGACCCTCCTGAGAGAGAGAGAGAGAGAGAGAGAGAAATGAGAAAACTCAACACCTGGTTTTTTTCTTAATTTGATAATTGGGTCATAGAAGACGAATATTGGCCCAATAATTATAGGACACGTATGGGACCTTCCTGCAGACATTCTCTATCAGATAAGAAAAATTTTTTTTGAATCGGTTAAGAAATGACGGAGTTATGAGGTAACAGACATTAAAAAAAAAAAAAAAAAAAAAAAAAAAAAAAAAAAAATGAGTCGAATTGAGAACCTCCTCCTTTTTGAAGTCAGTTAAAAATGATTGTTACTAATTAAAAGAATCACGGACAAGGTGTAAACAAATAGAAATTGATGACAATAAACATGTTAATAATGATACTACAATAAATAAACCAATAGATGAAAAAAAGCGAAAACATAAATATGATTCTTATTAATTAAAAACAATATTTATTAAGTGCAAACGATTGAAAATTGAAGACGATAATTATAATGAAAGTTACAATAATAATAATTATAATAACAATCACAATATTGTATTGAACAAAGTTATTGATAAAACAATAAAGGGCAAAGTAAAAAAAAAATGAAGAAATTAAATGAAAAAATATTAACTGAAAAAATTAATTCGAAACTGATTGGTTGTATAGCATATATATATTTCGATAAAAATCTCATATCTGAAAATAGCATTGGTTCCATGACAAATACATGTGTTTATTGTAATGCGAAACATTTCGCTTTCGAATATACTAAAAGTAACGATTCCTCCAATTGTTGTCATATAGGTAAAGTAGAATTGGTAGAAAATCCTCCTTACCCAGAATAATTAAAGTTTTTAGCAACTGAATTAACGGAAGAAATTATTGATTTTCGATGAAATGTTTGGTTGTCCAATGATACTTTAGCACTCGCAAATTTTGGTGCCAATTTTGATATATTGCTGGGTAAAGGACCACAAGTTATTAGAATATGTGGACAAATGTACCATAGTGTATATGCGTTACATCCTAATAAAAATGAAGCACGTAAATATGGACAATTATATATTTTAGATAATGAAATGGCAACGATTGAAAGGAATAAGTTTAATATTAATTTAACATTATTAAAACATTAAGATATCTTGATAAGAGACATTAACCCTCATGCCAAAACCTATAAAATGATGCATAAAGCAGAAGAAGAAGAACTACAACGATGTGCAAAAATCTATTGTCCTCTAAGAACTGTTACGATGTCTATTGTCCGCAATAATAATTTGGATAAAAATATGTTGAATAATCACATTCTCCACAAAATAAGTCAATTGTTGAAAATCCAAACAACAGGGAGAGAAATGCAATGTTTCGTCAACATGTTTTGTTGACCTCTTCAGGCTAAAATAAATTTCATTTAAACAAAAATTACGCAAATATATAAGAAAAAATATAATATAAATACAATCGAACACAAATAAGAGAGCACATACCGAAACCTTAATAAGTAAAAACTATACACTGTGAGAGTAACGGCTCACATGGTCGAATGTAAATAATATATAACAAACAGTCTCTATTTATACTCGCCGCTATGGTTCTTAATACAACCAATTAGAGGTTTATATATGCCTGACAAAGCCAATGTATCGGCTATCAAATTAATCGTATTGTCAACACTATTAATAAATATCATTTCGGAAATTTTTCTCTTTTTATAATTAGACTCTCTGTCCAGAACTTTAACATTTTCCCAATCAAAATCATGAGCAAATTCTGAAATATGTTGAACAACCACAACTTCTGGTTGCTCAACATATTTCAGAATTTGCTCATGATTCTTTCAGAATTAGGTCAACAAAACATGTTGACGAAACGTTGCAAAATTAAATTTCAATTGTTTTTTCTTTTGGCCTTTCTCTCCCTGTTGTTTGGATTTTCAACAATTGGATAAAAATAGATATAATCTACCTACCTGTAATAAAGTTGCAATAGTATATGTTGGAGAAGACGATCTTTCTCCTATTGAACGTGATATTGTCATTTACTTTAAGTATAATAAACCAATTAGTGTACCGACAATTAGCAAACATACAGATCCTATGACATATCCGCTTATTCATCCTAATGGTGGTTTTGGATGGAATATGAGGAGTAAATTTGGAAATAACAACAAAACAAAAAAACATAACAAAAAAGAATGAGATTCTTCAAAAATTAGAAAAATGGTAATATTACCTTTAAACTTTACAGGAAGTCCACGATTTTTAAAACAAAATTACATTGACTCAATGACACTTGTAAATTATCATACTAAACCTGACCTTTTTGTAACTATGACCTGTAACTCACATTGGAAAGAAACGCGTGACCTACATACAACCTTGTATATAGGTCACGCGCTTACTATGCCCTTATAAAGGTAATAAATTTAATATAATAATTAAATTGAACTCAAAATATAACTGAATAACTATAATTCATTAAATAAAGTAATAAAAAGAATAAAATATATTTTTTAAAAGAAAAATAATTAATTTGAAAACAAATAAATAATCAAATAATTTGAAAATAATAAGAAATAAATTGAAATTCAAATAAAAAAAAATCTAATAGTAAAATTTTCAAGTAATTAAATGATAAAAAATATAACAATTAATAATAAAAAATAAGAAAATAAAATTAAATAAAAAAACGAATTATAATAATATTAAAAAAATAAAAAGATAGATAACAAGGCGCTTTGGGACGTCTGATTGCCCTCCAAATAAAAAATTTTTTTTAAGGCGAAAATAAAAATTTTTTATTTTTTATTTAACAAAAATTATCACAATCGTAGCTTGATATTTACAAAATAAAAATCTTTTTGCAAAATAAATTAAAAAAGTCTCTTCATTTAATAAATTACTAAAAAATGTCTATTTTTCTTATATCAAAACTGAACTTAAAAATTATCTTTTTCTATCTTATTTTTTAAAAATAAACTAAACACAAAAAACTAAAATTTTACGTAAAACGAGAAAAAAAATGTCTTTTGAAACTAAATAAAACTATAAAATACGCATTTTTTTTAAAATAAAAAATCACAACTAAAAAATCACTGTTTTTAAAGCGAATGAAGGCACTATTTACTGCACTTCGGGCTGATTTCTTTCAACTAGGAGTCAAAGTCCTCGATGTTTAGCAGATGTATATCGTTCTGGTTGGACGAAACATCCAACTCCTCCATTTCTTGAAAAATGTTTTCTAAGGACGATCCAGGACTCAGCTTTGTAATGGGCGTCAGCACGTAGGTTGTACTCGATGTCGATGGGCCCAGGTCATATTCTTCTCCGTTAGTTGAGGTGATAGTGGCAGCGATCCGGCGCTTTTGTGCGGCTAACCTTTCGAAGTCCTCCACGGTGAGAGTCCTCATCTGTGGAGTGACTGTCGTTGGTGGTGGCGAAGGTGCTGGCGTTGGTGGCGGCGAACTATCGTACTGGGCGCTCTATCCCTTTCTAATATTCATTTTGAATTTGATAATTAGTTACGTTAAAACGCGACGTAGGAAACTGATTTTTTTTTCGTAACAGTAATTGAATAATTTTTTTTAATTGAATTAAATTATAAAATTCATCAATTACCGAGCTTTTTTTTTCTTTTAAACTATTTACATATACATGGGTTAACAGGGGGCCGAACTCTCTGTCTTTGTCTAATAGCCTTTTTTGTCATTTATATAAACACCATCTGTTGTAGCAAGAAAAAAATAGTTCCCCCCGCTAGATATTAGTATAATAAGTAAATTTTGTAATAACAATCAAATTATTTTATCGCGCAGTTTTTGAAGAATATGAGACCTACCAAAAAGATAGGTTATATTTTAGTTTATTAATAGGTCTCATATTATTCAAAAACTACGCGATAAAATCATTTTTTTGTTATTACAAAATTTACTTATGATACTAATATCAAGCGGGGGCTACTATTTTTTTCTTGTAACATCAGATGGTGTTTATATAAATGATAAAAAACTCTATTAGACAAAGACAGATAGTTCTGCCTGCTCTTAACTGTGATAATTCTTGTTTTTCAAAATTTCGCGCGCTGTTGCCAAGTTTGAACGAATCAATATTAGCGCTATACAAAGAAATATTTTCCTAAGAATTTCAATATATTCTTAAGTAAAGAAAATTTTTGAAATAAATCAATTTTCCAAAAAATTACATTCTTAAATAGAAATCTATGTTTTTAAGGTAAAGTAATAATTTTTTCTATATCATTTCTATTACCGTAGAATTCGTATAGAAAAATCTTTTTAAATATTTATAGCTTTTTTTCAACGTAGTAATTGACATAAGTAAAATAGGTGCGCAAATGAATACTTGTTCTTATTAACGTGTAAAAATGTAATGAAATTTTGTATTCTATTTAAACATATTTCTTCATCGTTTTTCTTCGCATATAATTTCATGTATTGCACGTTATAATTTTTTAGATTCATTTATTTATACTATAATGAAATTATTTACAAACAAATTTTGTATCGCAAAATTTTTTCACGTGAAATACGGTTTTAAATTTGATACATGAAATTTACCACGATCTTTTAATGAATCTTTATCAATTAATAAATACGTATCAATTCCTATTTTTTCTTTTACTAAAAAAGGACCACTATATATGTGAAAGAATTTTTCGACCTTTCTATCGATTGCATCCGATAAATTTTGTTCTTTTATTAAAACTAAATCATTCTCATGTAATACAAAATGCTTTTTATTTAAGTTTTTTTTAATCGCACGCTTTGTTAAGCGATCTTGCATAATATCTCGCGCTAAAGAGATTCTCTTTTCTTGAGATATTTCTTGTTTTTCTTCTGGGATTTTTAGATATTTTTCCCAAAGTCTCATCGGTTGTTTGTTTAAATGTAGCTCTAATGGCGTATATGTCGTTGTTTCGTGATGCGTCTCGTTGATGATTTGTTGAATTAAATCAACATATTTAATCCAACTTGTATGCTTGTCACCTACAAAAGTACGGAAAAAGCGACCGAGTTCGCGATGCACGCGTTCTACCACGTTGCTTTGCGGATGTCTGATAGAAGAAAAGATCGGTTAAATTCCTTCGTTATTTAATTTTTTAATCTATTTATCGAATACAAATTGTTTACCGCGATCAGCTATTATAGCTTCCGGTTTACCGTATTTTTCGATATAGTCATTGAAAATTTTCTTAATAACTGTAACCGTATTGCGCGTTTTAATGGATACAAGACTACGTATTTAAAAAAAAACGTCTATTGTCGATAAAATGAATTTTACGCCCCCCGTTAACGTCGGCAAAGGCTCGTGAAAATCGATTAAAAGTAAGTCATTAGGCTTTTCTATGAGTATCGATTGAAAAAGCTCTTCGTATTTAATAGTTAAGTGCTTAGTTCTTTGATACGTATCGCAGTTTTTCAAGAATAAGCGCACTTTTTCACGCATTTTATAAGCAAAGAAGTGCTCATGAATCATTTAGTAAACCTTTTTAGACCTACATGACCGTAAAGTTCGTAAATTTCCAACACGAGCTTTTTTAAGACAATTTCCGGTAGTATGATTTTTAATCTATGAAGAGTATTTTTACAAAATAAATTGTTTTCAATTATGAAACGTTTTTGAGAGCTTTCATTTGTTTTAATTTTATCAGTTATTTTTAAAATGTATTTATCTTTTAATTGCAAATCATGTAGATTTTTTAGATCATTTACTAATTCTTTACTCAATTTTATTATTTTTAACGCGGCTATTATTATTTCAGCGTCATTTTTTATAAGATCAGGGTTAACTATGCGACTTAAATAGTCAGCGACTACATTTTTCTTTCCTGGTAGGTACTCCGGATAAATATTAAAGTCTTGAATTGCTAATATCCACCTACGTAGTCGAGCATTATTATACTTGCTACTACGCAAAAATGTGAGTGCTTCGTGATCAGTTCTCACGATGATTTTTAAAGCATTTTGCAAGTAAGAGCCAAGTTTTTCTAGCGATTATACTATCGCTAAAAGCTCTTTTTCTGTTGTAAAATGAAAGCATTCACTACCCTTTAACGTGTGACTTATGAAGCAACTTATTTGTTCTTCGTCGTCATCGTTAATTTGTGAAATTACGCCTGATATAGCATAATCACTCGCGTCTGTAGTTAAGATATAAGGACGCTTAGGATCTGCAAATTTTAAGATTATATTCTCACTGAATAGATTCTTTATATTTATGAATGCTTGGTCGTATTCTTTAACACATTCATATTTTTCGCCCTTTTTCAACAAATCTATTAGAGGCTTAGCACTTTCGGAAAAATTCCCTACGAATTTCATATAAAAATTCACGAAACCGAGAAAGCTTTGCAATTCTTTAATGTTTCATGGTTAACAAAAGTTTTTTATTGATTTTATTTTGTTCGGATCGGGCCTTAATACTTCAGCGGATATTATATGCCTGAGCAACTCAACTTGATCGCTTATAAATTTAGATTTTTTAAAATTTAAGCGTAAGTTATGCTTGAGTAAACGCTGAAATAGCGTTCTCAAGTGCTGTAAGTGTTCGTCAAAATTTGTTGACTTTACTAGTAAATCATCAACGAATACTAGTAAAAAATAATCTAAGCTTGAAATAGCTTCATCTAGAACACGTATTAAAGCAGCACTGCTCGTCTTTATACCGGAAGCGGTGACGTAAAATTCGTAAACGTGATTATCACATTTGAAAGCTGTAAATTTCTCGCTTTCTTCTGCAAGCTCGATCTGCCAATAGCTGTAGGTAAGTTCGAGGCTTGTAATGCATTTGCTATTAATGCATCTTTAAAAAACCTCTTCAATACCAAGAGAAACCTCATAATCATCATTTAAGGGGGTATATACATATTGGACCTTGAGAAATAAAATACAATATTCTTATTATCTATTAACATCGATTTACCTAAATTCATAGGGCTAGATACAGAAAGCCCAATGAAATTCTTGCATGAGTTGAATAAATACATGAAATTCGTTAAGCCAAACTTACACGAATTAATCTGTATTATCTCACAGACTCTCGAGGACTCAGCGAAAAGCTGGTGGTTTCTTGAGCAAAATGAAGTTGAAGATTTCAACGATTTTGTAAATCGATTTAAACAAAGGTACTGGAATTCCAGTATTCAGCGCACCGCAAGGCGTAAAGTCAAGTTCGGTAGATATACACTCGCAGGAAAGTTAACGCGCGTTGATTACGCGATTGAAATGTTCGGTTTAGCAAAAGAACTAGAAATTGACGAGATCGAGCAAGATTTCATCAATCAAATAACTGATCATTACGATCGAGTAGTGAGACACGCGATCATTGGTAGAAATGTCAAAGAAAAAGCTGAATTATTCAAAATTTTAGCTGATATCGATGACGACTATAAAAAAGAAAAGGTTAAAACATTCTCTTTAAATAAACCGGCACTCAATCAAGAAACGGATAAAAAGCCAAGCGTATTCAATGAGCCCTGGCAATCCAAGAACGTGAATACGTTGCAAGCTTCGGGAACGGAAAAAAATCCTAGCGAAAAAGAACTAACCGCGAATAAAGGAAAAACTCACGTAGATTCGCGTAATAAAAATCAAAAGGATAATGATGTCATTGAAGATTTATTAAAAATTAATCTGAAAGAGACACCAATTCCGAGCAAATGTACCATCTTGGGAAACGCAAAGTAGTCGCATCTCGTTTCGTGGGTAAAAAAAACGCTGTTAAGTGCTTTGGCGCAATGCTTTCTCATAGAGCTCATTGAGTTAAAGTAATTAAATTTGATTTTTTTAAATGTGATTTCAATATAAAATAAAAAACAAATTATTAAATGTGAGAGAATGATTAGTAAATAGAAAGAGAGAGAGACAAGGACGGATGAAAACAGGGTAAAAATCAGGATCAATCTGAGAAAAAAGGACAAAGAGGAAGTGAGGAAGTAAGAAAAGAGTTAGTGAAAGCGTTAAATCAAAAATCAAAAGAAGTGATCAAAGAGCTACGCTAAGAATAACATATTATACGCTAAGAGAAAAAAGTATGCTGTTCGCTCCCGTGTATAGTTGAGAGACCAGAGCGTAGCGAGGGCGACACTTACGCGGGGGCGAGGAGCATACTTTTTTCTCGAGCGCAATATACATTTTTTTCACATCCCTAGCCTAAAAATCGTTTAAAAAATAAGAAAATTACATATATTTATATGATAATACATTTTTTACAAAATACATATTTATTCAACATAAATGCAGTCTTCAGGATTATTTTGATTACAAAATATATATTTATTTATATAAATATATTTTTCAATTTAACGTTAAACAATTATTCGTGATATTTATTATCTGTTTTGTTACTACAATTATTTATTATTAAAAGGAGGTCACGTATCTCTGTCCTTTTCTAATCAAAGAAATGATTTTTTTACAAAAACTAATAACTTTATCAAAAATGAAGAGAAAGCCGCATCTTGTATCAGAAAAAGCAATATTTTCTTTGATAAGAAAAAATTAATTTTATTGCTTCGTTCTCAAGAAAACCTTGAAAAACCAAATTGTCTACCCTAACCTCTATGATTTAAGTTTTTCAAGGTTTTCTTGAAAACGAAGCAATAAAATTAATTCTTTCTCATCTAAGAAAATATTGCTTTTTTTATTACGAGATGCGGCTTTCTCTTCATTTTTTGCTAAAGTTATTAGTTTCTGTAAAAAACTCAATTCTTTGATTAGAAAAGAACAGAGATACGCGACCTCCTCTTAAATTGTGAATGTCACAATTAGAAAATAATACACATGTTTTTTGTTCATTTGAACTACCAATATTATTTTCAATGCTTATTTTTCTCTTCTTAGAGTTTTGTTTTTCAAAATTAGTTTTGTAATTTTCATTTAAGAAGAGGTTAGGTCGAAATGTAATTGCGTTATTGGCGCAATTTTAACTTAATCTAGATTCAATAACAAGTTTTTTGAAATTGCAGCTAAACTATATTAATTATTGAATGTAATCAATATTTATTGATGAGACACAACTTTCAATAACAATATTCTAAGTATATTGTAAAAATGCTAACGCAAACTCTTCGACGCTTCGTATCTCTAACAGTTTACATCGTTCACAAGAGTATAGTTGCGTACACATGAGAATCATGGAATATGAAACGCGCATGCGCATGCTTATAAAACCGACGACCGAACGGTATATACCCCCTTAATCGCTTATTTAACTTGCGAGCACCTAAGCACAATCTGATAGAGTCATCCTTCTTTTTTACTACAACTATTGAATTAATATAAGGACTATTGGATTGGCATATTATTCTGAGTTCTAGCATTTTATTTATTTCGGTTTTTAATTTTCCACGATAATTTGAAGGAATCGGATAAGGTTTAGAATAGAACGGTGACTCGTCTTTTAAATGTAATTTATATTTATAATTTGTTAATAAACCGGGCCGTTTTACGAATACTTCTTTGAACTCGATAATTATTTGTTTTAATTTTTCTTTTTGTGCATCATTTAGATTTACACATAAGTTTATTTTTTCGTCGATTTCCTTTAAGGAAAGATCGTTCGAGTAATAATCATTAGCAAAATTTTTATTACCAATTTGATTTCTGAAGTTTTTTAAGAGCTTTAAAGCTTCTTCATTTTCAAAGAAATCTTCATAAGACTCTTGTATACACACACAGAGAGGTAAATTCTTTTGAGTTGAACTTCACATCTGCATACTCGATGATTCCATCGATACCATTGATTTCAAAGAGTATTTCTTCGGTTACCGTGTTTATTATCATTTTAAGAGCTTTTTGCGAGTCGTAGCCTAAAATGCATGGCTTTACCAGCTTAGGAACTACAATAAATATTAGTTCTCTTTCTAAAGTACCGAATTTTACTTTTAATTGAACTTGAAATTTTAAACGCGTGGATTTTGCTCCGGTAGCACCTTTAATGATTTTCCCGCTTATTGGTAGAGTTGGCTTGTCTTTGATTTATTTAAGTTAGAATAATAATATTCTTCAGAAATGCACGTTATCTCACTTCCGTTATCTATCAAGACTTTAGTCAGAACGTTTTCTATTTCGATACTTATTTCTGAACAGTGTATGACATTTGCGTTCGATTCTTCCGGATTTATATCATATAACAGATCTTCGCAAGGATCGTTTAAAATCGAAGCAATTATGTTTTCGTCCGATAGTTTGACGTTTAATTTAATGAAATCATAATGAAGGTTTTTCAATTCATTAAATTTTTTATTGCAATTTAACTTAGTTTTATATTTTTTATTTATTTTAGTTGCGCTACGTCATGAATTTGTATGTGTGTGTGTGTGTGTGTGTGTGTGTTGTCAGTTAGTAAATTGTATCTCAAAAACTACTCGATGGATTTGCTTTTAATTTTGCATCGAATTTATTTTTTTGTCTAACTTGCTGGGAATCTATAGATAATTGGTTCATCTAGCGTAGTTTTAATTTTAGAGCCGTTTATAAAGAAAAATTTTGTTCTTTCATTTTTCTGGTTTTTTTTTTGTTTACTACTCGATGAATTTGCTTCAAAATTTGCATGGAAATTATTTGCGATTGCCCAAATAAAATGAATGCCTAAGAACTGATTTTCTTAGTTTAGTTTTAATTTTAGAGCATTTTGAAATTTTTGAAAAAAATATTTATATTTATTAAGCCAATAAAATCTTAAAAACTACTCGATGAATTTACTTCAAATTTTTTAAACAATTAAATTTTTCGATCAACTGATGCAGAAGCTATTAAGAATTGGTTTTCTTAGCGTAGTTTTAATTTTATATCTATTTTAGTTATTTTAAAAAAATTTCGATTCTTTATTTTGTATTTTACGTAAACTATCGAAGAATTTGCTTGAATTTGTATGGAACTTATTTTTGACTGCCAAAAGAAGAATAACTTTTCGAAACTGATTTTCTTAGTACACTTTTAATTTTAAAGCATTTTTAAAATTTTTTAAAAAATTTTTACTTCAAATTTTTTTTTTATTTGACGAAAACCATTTATTAGATTTGCTCCAAAATTTGTATTTAAGTTATTCGCTACTGTCCGAAAAAACAAGCTTTGGAAAACTTATTTTCTCAGAGCAGTTTTAATTCTAGAGCATTTTGAAAATTTTCAAAACAATTTTTATTCTTCATTTATCTTCTATTTTGCGTAAACCATACTATAAATTTTCTCCAAAATTTTTGTACAATTAATTCGCTATCGTCTGAAAAAAATAAGCTCTTAAAAACTAATTTTCTTAGAGTCGTTACGATTTTAAAAAATTTTAAATATTTTTAAAAAAATTTCGATTTTTTATTTCTTATTTTTTTTATTTTACCTAAAGTACTCGATGGATTTGTTCTAAAATTTGCAGAAAAATGATTCGCAACTGCCAAAAGAAGCGAAATTTTTAAAAATTGATTTTCATAGGGTAGTTTTAATTTTAGAGCATTTTTTAAATTTTTAAAAAGAAATTTTAAAAAGAAAATGTTATTTATTTAGCCAATTAGATCTCGAAAATTACTCGATGGATTTGCTTCAAATTTTGCATACTATCTATGTTTTTGTATAAGTAGACGGAAAGCTATTGAAAATTGGTCTTCATAGAGTAGTTTTTTTTGTAGAGCCATTTTAATAACTTTGAAAAAATTTTTGATTTTTCATTTATTTTGTATTTTACGTAAATTACTTGATAAATTTGCTTTGAAATTTGCATAGGAATTATTTACAACTGCCAAAAGAAGTATGACTTTTAAAAACCGATCTCCTGAGCGTAGTTTTGATTTTATATAATTAAACAATTTTTTTTTTTCAATTTTCATTTTTCATTCACGCAAACTACTCGATATATTTGCTCTAAAATTTGTATACAAGTTATTTGTTACTGTCTTTATAAAACACGCTTTTAAAAAATAATCTTTTCACATCCCCTAGCCTAAAGTTTGTACTTCTTTTTCTCTGAACTGAGGAAAAAGTACTCCGTTCAGTCGTCGGTCAATCGTCAGAATTTACCTCTCTGTGTATACAAGAGTCTTATGAAGATTTCTTTGAAAATGAAGAAGCTTTAAAGCTCTTAAAAAACTTCAGAAATCAAATTGGTAATAAAAATTTTGCTAATGATTATTATTCGAACGAGCTTTCCTTAAAGGAAATCGACGAAAAAATAAACTTATGTGTAAATCTAAATGATGCACAAAAAGAAAAATTAAAACAAATAATTATCGAGTTCAAAGAAGTATTCGTAAAACGGCCCGGTTTATTAACAAATTATAAATATAAATTACATTTAAAAGACGAGTCACCGTTCTATTCTAAACCTTATCCGATTCCTTCAAATTATCGTGGAAAATTAAAAACCGAAATAAATAAAATGCTAGAACTCAGAATAATATACCGATCCAATAGTCCTTATATTAATTCAATAGTTGTAGTAAAAAAGAAGGATGACTCTATCAGATTGTGCTTAGGTGCTCGCAAGTTAAATAAGCGATTAAGGGGGTATATACCGTTCGGTCGTCGGTTTTATAAGCATGCGCATGCGCGTTTCATATTCCATGATTCTCATGTATACGCAACTATACTCTTGTGAACGATGTAAACTGTTAGAGATACGAAGCGTCGAAGAGTTTGCGTTAGCATTTTTACAATATACTTAGAATATTGTTATTGAAAGTTGTGTCTCATCAATAAATATTAATTACATTCAATAATTAATATAGTTTAGCTGCAATTTCAAAAAACTTGTTATTGAATCTAGATTGAGTTAAAATTGCGCCAATAACGCAATAACATTTCAACCTAACCTCTTCTTAAATGAAAATTACAAAACTAATTTTGAAAAACAAAACTCTAAGAAGAGAAAAATAAGCATTGAAAATAATATTGGTAGTTCAAATGAACAAAAAACATGTGTATTATTTTCTAATTGTGACATTCACAATTTAATAATAAATAATTGTAGTAACAAAACAGATAATAAATATCACGAATAATTGTTTAACGTTAAATTGAAAAATATATTAATATAAATAAATATATATTTTGTAATCAAAATAATCCTGAAAAATGCATTTATGTTGAATAAATATGTATTTTGTAAAAAATGTATTATCATATAAATATATGTAATTTCATTATTTTTTAAACGATTTTTAGGCTAGGGATGTGAAAAAAATGTATATTGCGCTCGAGGAAAAAGTATGCTCCTCGCCCCCGCGTAAGTGTCGCCCTCGCTACGCTCTGGACTCACAACTATACGCGGGAGCGAACAGCATACTTTTTTCTCTTAGCGTATAATATGTTATTCTTAGCGTAGCTCTTTGATCACTTCTTTTGATTTTTGATTTAACGCTTTCACTAACTCTTTTCTTACTTCCTCACTTCCTCTTTGTCCTTTTTTCTCAGATTGATCCTGATTTTTACCCTGTTTTCATCCGTCCTTGTCTCTCTCTCTTTCTATTTACTAATCATTCTCTCACATTTACTAATTTGTTTTTAATGGCGATTGTATTTTATATTGTAATCACAGTTAAACAAATCAAATCAAATTACTTTAACTCAATAAGCTCTATGAGAAAGCATTGCGCCAAAGCACTCAACAGCGTTTTTTTTACCCAAGAAACGAGATGCGACTACTTTGCGTTTCCCAAGATGGTACATTTGCTCGGAATGGGCGTCTCTTTCAGATTAATTTTTAATAAATCTCCAATGACATCTTTATCCTTTTGATTTTTATTACGCGAATCTACGTGAGTTTTTCCTTTATTCGCGGTTAGTTCTTTTTCGCTAGGATTTTTTTCCGTTCCCGAAGCTTGCAACGTATTCACGTTCTTGGATTGCCAGGGCTTATTGAATACGCTTGGCTTTTTATCCGTTTCTTGATTGAGTGCCGGTTTATTTAAAGAGAATGTTTCAACCTTTTCTTTTTTATAGTCGTCATCGATTTCAGCTAAAATTTTGAATAATTCAGCTTTTTCTTTGACATCTTTACCAATGATCGCGTGTCTCACTACTCGATCGTAATGATCAGTTATTTGATTGATGAAATCTTGCTCGATCTCGTCAATTTCTAGTTCTTTTGCTAAACCGAACATTTCAATAGCGTAATCAACGCGCGTTAACTTTCCTGCGGGTGTATATCTACCGAACTTGATTTTACGCCTCGCGGTGCGCTGAATACTGGAATTCCAGTACCTTTGTTTAAATCGATTTACAAAATCGTTGAAATTTTCAACTTCATCTTGCTCAAGAAACCACCAGCTTTTCGCTGAGTCCTCGAGAGTCTGTGAGATAATACATATTAATTCGTGTAAGTTTGGCTTAACGAATTCTATGTATTTGTTTAACTCATGCAAGAATTTCATTGGGCTTTCTGTATCTAGCCCTTTGAATATAGGTAAATCGATGTTTATTTTTCGCGTTGCTTCATTTATTGGCGTACTAGTACCGTCAGGGGTCATATGAGTGATATTCTCAATTCTAGTTTCGAATTTTTCAGTGTTTTTATCACTTTTTGACGCGGCATCATCAATTGGCTCTAAGCAATATTTTTTTAACGCGGTTAAATCGGCGTTATCGTCTAAACGCTTAATTATTCCGTTTAAGTTATCTTTTAATTTGTCGTTTTCTTTAGTTACTTCTTTGTTTTCATTGTCAAGCGAATTAATTTTATTGTTTAATTTTTCAATATCATCTTGAACCTTTTTTAACGTATTAGTTGAAGAATCGAATTTTTCATCGCATCTATACGAGGATTTCTCCGAGAATTCATCTGCAGTCTTATTTAGGTTGATTACCTTTTTGTTTAGGGCATCTTGGCGTTCGTCTAAGGTTTTAAATTTCTTAGAAACCGCTGCTTGCCACTCTAGATGCTTTTTAATATCCTCAGATATACTATCATCTCGCAAGGACGTTTGAATGTCCTGGTAACGTGCACAAAGAATTTTCTTCGCGTGCGACATCATGAAAGGGTTTTTTTTTCACTTTATTTATTTAATTTTAATTATTATAGTATCGATTTTTGTAAGACCCAAACTTTTTTTATTTAGCATAAAAAAGAGATTTTTTAATTTATATTTTATGTTATAAGTTAATTTAAAGTTAGTTTTGCAATTTGAGCAGTTAACTGATTTAATTTATTATCAAGCTCTTCATTTTTTATTTTATAAGTAGCAAAGTTTTTAATCGCGACACTCGTAAAAATGCCTAAACGAACACAAATATTTTCTTTCTTATTTGCCAGACCTCTTACGGCTTCGCATAAGGCTTTATTCGTATTTTTTAAATTCTCGATTTCTCGCTCTTGTTTTTCCACGGTATCGATCAATTTAATATTTTGTTCGCGTAAAAATTCTACGTTATTAGTTAGTACAGACACCGTATCCCAACGATCGGCATCAAGGCCTTCAACGCGTCCGATACATGCAAATAGCTCGCCAATTTGCGACTGCACAAAACTATCTATCGCGAGGTCTTGTATCATTTTAATTACTATTAGAATAAAACGTATATATTTTTTTTGCGTTTAAATTTTACGAAACTAATTTTGGCAGGATCGCCAGTTGTAACGTACCCAAGTTAGTTACTTTTCAAAAAAAAATAAATTATGGTCCAAATTCGATGCTGGATTAATTACCGTATATTATAAACGCGATAGATTTTTAATTTTATGTACGCGATTTGTATAATTTTCTTAAATGTATTTAATAAACTACGCAAGCTCCGTTCGGGCAGTGGGCCAGATTGGAGGGTAGCTATTAAATACTTTACTAGAAAACTACAAAAAGCTCCGTTCGGGCAGTAGGCCGGTTTGGAGTGTAGCTGCTAGGTCCCTTTTTTAACAAACTACACAGGCTCCGTTCGGGCAATAGGTCAAATTGGAGGTTTGCTGTTAAATATTTTACTAGTGAAACTTATTAATAAAGCCGGGTGTTTCCTTTGTTAGTATTTAATGTATTATTATTATTGCTAATAAAAGAAAATATATATTATATTAAATATTCTTTTATTTTAAACAAAAATATATGCATGTAATTAAAAAACAATAAAAAGAAAACTCTTCGGTGAGAGAAAGAGAGAAGCTTTTTAAGGACGTAAGCTCAATTTATTTCATTTTATTTTATAGCTCTTGATATTAACCTGGGGGTTAAGCCTAGAGCGCTTGTATGTCCCCAGAATCAATAGAGCTCAATCTAAATTTCTTTTTTAATGGCATGTCGGAGCTGCAGCAATCGAGTTTTGCTTTTTTTATTTTATCGATATCTTTTTAAATTCTTAAATTAAACAAATATAATGACTTGTCCGCACTAAAGTTATATTAGTACAATAATTTTTGTTAAAATAAAAAATCATTTGGACTTGTTATTTTTTTATGAGCTTGGATTGGAAATTAGATATCAAACTCGACAAACCTAACCTTAAAATACGATATATTGAAAGTTTTTATTATAACTTTGTATGTATAATATTTTGGTGGTTTTCTTGAGTTGTCCGCACTAGAGTTTAATCTTACAAATTTTTTCTTTTTAGCAAAAAAACTCAATTTAACGCATCGTTTATTCATAAGTTAAGATTGGAAATATTATTAGAAGGCGGACAGCTTCGTCATGCTCTTAATAAAAACCTTAGATAACAAAGGGCGTTAAGCTTAGGCGCTTATATGTCTCAATTGTGATCGGTTTAAGAAATTAAGTTTTATTTTTAATTTTGGCTTTAACGGGACGCTGTATCTCTCTATCCTTTTCTAATTGAAAAATATAAATTTTTGGGAAAACTAGTTATTATTGATAGAAATTAAGGGTTGTCCGCAACTTCTATAGTGAAAAACAATATTGTCTGATGAGAGCAAATTAATTTTGTTGCTTTTTTTTCAAGTAAAGTGTGACATACTTACAAAATCCTAAATTAGGCTAGAGAATACGTTATTTAAGTATGTCAAACTTTACTTGAAAAAAAAGCAACAAAATTAATTTGCTCTCATCAGACAAAATATTGTTTTTCGCTATAGAAGTTGCGGACAACCCTTAATTTCTATTAATAATAACTAGTTTTCCCAAAAATTTACATTTTTTAATTAGAAAAGGATAGAGAGATCCAGCGTCCTCTTAAGCTTAAGCGCTTGTATGTCCCAATTGTTTCTCTTGCTAAGCCAAAATATTCTATGGCCAAGAAAGAAATTTAATCAAATTTTTAATTTAATCTCAACTCAGGTAAACAAAGGGCGTTAAGCCTAAACGCTTGTATGGTTCCTATGCTCTACCCGTCAGAGTCGATTCAAGAATAAGGCACGCGAGTCAGCGAGACTCGTGCTCCTATACGTGCAGAGCTTCTCTCCATCTCTCTTACAATGGTGAGGTGCTTATAAAGTTGCGCGCGCTTACGAAGTTTCGAGGTTTTATTTCTCCGTCTCGCTTGCTCTTATATGCTTAGATATTAAGATATAGTAAGCGTACTGTAAGCCAGCTGTGCGTTGACCTATATACAACCTTGAATATAGGTCACGCGTTTACTATGCCCTTAAAAAGGTAATAAATTTAATATAATAATTAAATTAAATTTAAAATATAACTAAATAACTATAATTCATTAAATAAAGTAACAAAAAGAATAACATATATTTTTTAAAGAAAAATAATTAATTCGAAAACAAATAAATAATGAAATAAATAAATAATGAAATAAATAAATAATTTGAAAATAATAAAAAATAAATTTAAATTTAAATGAAAAAAATCCAGTAGTTAAATTTTTAAGTAAATGAATAATAAAAAATATAACAATTAATAATGAAAAATAAGACAATAAAATTAAATGAAAATAAAAATTATAATAATACAGCAAGGGGGCAATATGCAAATCCCGATTAATGCGGTAGTTTGTGTGGAAATTAAAATAAAAATGATGATAAAAGAAATCTAGGAAAAACGGGAACGAAAACAAAAAGTTCATATTCTAACAAAAATGTAGGAAATAATGCGAAACACGCATGGGGAAACCCAGGGCCGTACACTTATTCGGGATCAAACAAACCGATGTTTACATCAAAACCTTATAGTTTGCCAAACGCGACCTTGTTGCATCAAATGCCGTATAGTGGCACTTCTCTCGTAAACACAAACTTTTTACAAAATAGCCCGCAAACGTGAAATAACATACCAGCGCAAACTAATTAAAATTTAAATTTTAACACACCAATGAATCCTAATTACGCAATAAACGCGCAACAAATAAATTCAGCGCTGGGAATGCAGCACAGAAAAGTGCAAAATACGCCTTATTTATCGTTACATCAAGCAATTAGACAAATCCCAACCTTTGACGGCAGCGTAGATGAATTACCTTCATTCTGTTCAGTACTGCGAAGCATAGTAAATAATTTCGAGCCAGGCTGTCAAATTATCATCATGTACGAGTTAGCTACAAAACTCATTAAAAAAGCAGCGGATATTTTCATGGCGCGCTTGATGTAATACGAGTCTATAGAAGCTCTTATAGCAGACTTAGAGGCACAATATACTAACGTAACAATATTAGAAGATTTATCTACACAATTAAAAGTAATAACACAGCAGCAAGGCGAGTCAGCAACAGATTTTGGCGTTCGTGCACAAGCTTTATTGAATCGATTATTAACAATTTACGATACATTGCCGGTATTAAACGCACAAGACCCATTAGCAAGGAAGCAATTAATAGAAAGAGACGCCTTACAGTATTATTTGTTTGGATTAATATCGCCCTTAGATATGCAAGTGCGTTGCGAGAAACCTCAAACTTTAAAAAAAGCTATACAACTTGCAGCTGATTTTGAAAAAAAACAAAAGATGCGACTTTTTGCACAGATGCAAAACTCATTTATAAACGGCCTGCAACCCGTAAATTCGGTAGCACAAAATACACAATCGTTATCATTATGGTCTCAACCGAATATTTATAACATGATACAAATTACACAAAATCAGCATCAGTTATTAAATACAAATAAAGTGTATGGAGCACAAATAAAAGCAATGCAAGCTACGCCTGTAAAAATAGAAACACGTACAAGTGCAGTTAAATGTAGCTATTGTGACAAAAAAGGCCATAAAGAAGGCGCATGCATTAAGAAAAAATATGATAAAATACGATGCGCTCATTGCGATAAGATGAGACATGCGACGGTGGAGTGTCAGATACTAAGAAATGATGCCGAAAATGGTATTATTCATGCAAAAAATAAAAATAATTCACAAAATGTTAATAATGGTAAAAAAAAATAAATCAAACGAGAACAAGAATTATACGAGTGGTCCGCGAAATAATTATAACAGAAGTAATTCCAGTAATAATGATTACAATAGAAATTTTGATAATAATAATTATGGCAGAAATAATTCCAATAATAATTATAACAATGGAAATGCTAATAATAATTACAGAAATGGTTATAGTAGATTTAACAGTGGGTTCAATAGAAACAGAAACTATTACTTACGTAATAATGAATATAATTATAATGCTCAAGGATCGCCACGTTATAATAATAGTACACGAAATGATAATACAAATGATATAGGTTTTAATAAAGATTGCAGTAGAGATAACAGTCGTGAGAGATATCAGTATAACAGAAACGAGAATCAAACGCAAAAGGAAATAATCAAAGTAATAGAATGAGCAAGCCTTTAAACTCGCAGGATGTCCGCCGCAATCCTCAGGCACCGGGCAGGTATTAATTAATAATAATCGGAATATATTAAATAATAGTAAAAGTAAGAATGTAAAAATTAGGCGCACAATAAACATGAAACTCGCGTGCGCAGGGCGTAATCCGCCTATTGTTAAACTGGAAAGTCGGAATTAAAAAAAAATAGTGCAAGATTTTATGTTGATTCAGAAGCAGATATTTCCGTAATATAGGCCAAATACATAAACGAAAATACAAGTATAGATAGGCAGCATATTTTAGAGATTACAGGCGTCGTACCAGGGGAAATGTATACGTTAGGAATAGCAGATATGACTCTTCAAGGACTACAGTGTGAGGTCCATATTGTCCCAGATAGCTTTCCTGTAAAAACAGATGGGCTATTAGGCTGGGAAACTATTGGTGAGCACAACGGACATACAAATGCCGTACATAAGTGCATTGATATTGTAAAATTATCGATTCCCTTTGAGCGGGTGGAAACAGTGAAAATTCCCGCAAGAATTAGATGCGTTATTTCTGCAAAAGTTATTAATAATAATGTAGAAGTAGGCTGGGTGCCACTTCAAAATTTAGGGCCTGGAATATTATTTGGAAATTTTATTACAGAAAATAAAAATGGTAGAGCATATGCAGTATGTATAAATACGAATCATAAAGATATTGAAATTCCGACTCCAGAGGTATAAATTTTTCAATGCGAAGTTATAAAAAGAGATTATGATTTTTATGCCGGTGAGGACGGCAACCGCGAAGGAAACGAAGTTTCCGATTGCAAAAAGATTAGACGCGCAATGTCGGAGTACGTGCAACAAAATTCAGAGAAAAAAAGTGCTGATGCTGAAATAAAATATGTAGACAGATGCATGGCAAATAACACTTGAAGTAAATTAAAAGAAAGAGTTGAAAAAGTAATGGAAGTGTTAGACTTCGAAGAATTGAATAAAGAAGAAAAAGAGCATGTTAGAAGCTTGATATCCGAGAATCCCTTTGTCTTTGGGTTAGAAAATGAAATATTGCCTGCAACAAATATTTTAACACACAGAATAAAAACGACACATGAGGAGCCAGTTCGTGTGAAATCGTACCGATACCCGATAGCATTAAAAAATATTATGCAGCAAGAAATAGAGAAGATACTGGGAAAAGATATTATAGAACCATTTATGTCGAGTTATAGTAGCCCAGCATGGATAGTTAACAAGAAACCTGACCCTCGGTGGGTGACAGATTTTTTCCAACTTAATAAAATCACTGTGGGAAGCTACTATCCACCGCCATTAACTTGTGACATCTTAGAAAATTTAGCGTCAGCAAATTATATCACCGCCATAGACCTTAAGGACGGCTATCATCAGATAAAAATGCGTTTTCAGGGCCATCGGGTACATATCAATACAAGCATATGGCTATGGGTTTATGTGAAGCACCTATGACCTTTAGTAGGGCCATGGCTCTAGCTTTGCAGGGCTTACAAGATACAGAATTAGAGACTTATCTAGACGATGTAATAATTCATGCAGAAAATTTAGAACAGCCTATGTTGGCTGTGCCTAAGCTGGACGAGCCATTTATAATAACAACAGATGCATCTGATTATGCGATAGGCGCAATATTAAGCCAAGAAAAAATCGGCGAAGATCGACCTTGTGTATATGCCTCAAGATGTTTAAAAGGAAGCGAACTTCGATATTCTGTACATGCCAAAGAATTATTGGCAGTAGTTTTCAGAAAAGAACAATTTAGGCCTTATTTATACGGTACAAAATTTACAGTAGTTACCGATCATGAACCATTAAAACATTTTCATACAAGCGCAAAGCCTGATTTAAGATTTAATAGGTTAAAAGCAGCCTTACGAGGATATACTTTTGATGTTGTATATAGACCGAGTGGAAAAAATAATGCAGCCGACGCAATCTCTAGAAATCCAGTAATTGCAGACGGTAAAGAATCCTGAATTACCACGCGCAGAAATATATCAGTTGCCAGATAAACAAGAAAAACAAGATCCAAGCACGAGCGGTTGTGGACTGCCAGCAAGAATTTTTATTACCCGTGCAATAAATAAAAATGCGAATAAAACTAAAGAAGAAGATTCAAGTTCAGAAAATTCTGAAAATCCTAAGAAGAAAATCTTTATTGAAGAAACAAGCGAAGAGTCAGAAATTAAGAGTATAACCAGATCTGAAGAAGATTGGAATTACGGGAAAAGAGGAAAAGACCCTTAGAAAAGGTCAGCTTACAGGAGAAAAAGGCGGAACAAAAAAATTATAAAAACGCGTAAAGCTCAAGCAAATAGAAAGAAAAATTCAATTCAGGCTGAAAATATAATAAATCAAGCCCAAAGTGACGGTAAGCTCGCGTATATGCGAAAAAGTACAAACATGCGAGAAGGAATTCTTGCAGCGAGTACACGAGTAGATAAGCCACATGCAGTGTCATCAAGAAAAGAAAAGAATACGTATGAGCCAGCAAGCAAAATATCAAAAAATAAAAGTATATTGAAAAATAATAGAAACAGCTGTGACGTAGAATCGCCAATAGAGACAATAAATGTAAAATCGAAAGCACCTCAACACAACGGCATGAAAATAGAAAAAAAGAAGGAGACACAGGATAACTCACAACACACTTCGCAAAGTAAAGAAAGTAGCCGAAGAAGTATATTAAATATGATTCCAGAAATGATAACGAAAATGCGTGCTCGATTTTTAGTCGATGTACAAGAACAGGAAATAAATGGTAGGGAAGGTGTACGGATAAATATATGGGAAGAAACACCAGGAGAAGTAGCAGAAGCACTGAGAGGCAATGTACCTCAAGAAATAATAAATCAAACAGATATTAATGAGCGAGAAAAATTTCTACCTCAAATGCCAAGAAAATACTACCAATTAGTACCAAGCATAAGCTCGGAAAAAGATAAAGAGAAAAAATCATTCAGAGTAAGTTATAAAGTTGAAATAATTAACAGTGAAACAGACAAAGACTCATATTTCGAAGACTAGTATGAGGTACAAGATACAAGTAAAAATTAAGAGAAAGAAATTATAAGTGAGTGTGAAAGCGAGAGAGATAAACATGACGTCAGTGAATCTGAGTCGCAAGACGAAAGCATGGAACAGGAAGAGAATGAAAGTGACGTAGAGCTAGATAAAAATGATTCAAATGAGACTGAGTCGCAAGACCTTAAAGAAGAAAAAGCTGACGAAGAAAATAGGCATATGAATGTAATAGAAACGATAGAAAACAACGACGAAAATGGACCAATAAGTTGGAGTAATTCTTTTAATGATGATGCAGGTGTATTTGAAGTATACGATGCAAATGATGAATGTGCACAACACTGGTTAGATTTGATAAAGGATAACAATATACCGAAAGACGGTAATTGTTTTTTCCATTCAGTAATAAAAGTATGTAATTTAGGAATGTCCGCAAATGAACTAAGAGACATATTAGATTATTAGATGCAATATCATTAGGCGCATGCGGAGATCCGCAAACAGCAGAAGCTATCTTAACATCACGTACAAGACATGCTGATGTAGATTGCGTATTTATATTTTCTTGCGAATTTAATCGAAACATATGCGTGCATTTTATAACAGATTATGATGAAACGCTATATTGTCATTTCAAGGCAAATAGTTCAAACAATTTTATTCATTTACATTTAAAAGGAAGGCATTTTACGCCATACCTTTACACGAGAAAAAATAATATAGTAAAAAGACATCAAAATAATAAAGAAAATGAAGGAAATATAGCTTCGAGCGAAAACGACAACGAACAACGAGATAATAATATCAACGAGCCAGATACTCCTATTACACCTACGACAGATGCACTGGTGCGAAGAGAAAAGAGTCAATCACATAAGATAAGTGATGTGCTCGAGCGTTGCCTTGTAAGGAATGCAAGGGCGCCGCGCAAGGAATCACCTTGGGCTACGTTAGATAACGAAGTACCACAGTCATTCAGTAAATTGAAAATATTAAGAGATCACCCATTAAAATATAAAGAAAATTTAATTTATACGATGTCAACGGATTTTTTCTTAAATACAGAAATAATTTAAGCGCTTATAGAGCGGCAATATATAAATCCGGAAGAAATATTAAGCAGAAAATTTTCAGTCGGCGAGTTACATGTATCTAATTACAAAGATAATTTTATATTTTGTGCATTCGTTAAACCACATATAGACGATAAAGTATTAAAAGAAGATATTAAAAAATGTATTAGAAATTTGAAAAATATAATTTTGCAATATGAAATTCCTTACGTTAGCGTGGTGAGAGATTTGGCAATGCTCTCAATTACCGACTGGACATATTTTATAGAAAGCTTAAATGAAATGTTTACAAATACACCTTTGATAGCAGTATTTTATTAAAATAATATTCCAGTACCACCGGTAGAAGATAGATATAGGCTGCTAAAGGAATATCATGAAGCAGCTATAGGTGGTCATAGACGTATAAATAAGACTTACCAGGAGAGTGTCTGAGTTGCAGGTTACAGATCTTGATAAAACTTTGAAGTAAGTATTGAGGTACCAAAATATGAGTAAAGCCACAGCGGTACGGTGTAACGCTTCGAAAAACTGAAGTTATGGACGATTATAGTCTTATTTTCGGAAAAATATGAAAAAAGAACTCCTAATTGGAGTGTAAATAATTCTGTCTAGAAATGTCTTTATTAAATCCACTGAAATGGAAGCAGAGAAAGCAAGCTTTGATTTGCCAGTTTTCGAATTAAAAAATAATAATTAGAACTAAAGTTATGCTTCTTTAAAGTTAAGCATAAAAAAAGTACTAAAAATCACCATTCTTCAAAATTTAGACTATTCTTGGTACTCTCTTACTGCTCAACTTTAAATAAGCATAACTTTAGTTCTAATTATTATTTTTTAATTCGGAAACTGGCAAATTAAAGCTTGCTTTCTCTGCTTTCATTTTAGTTATTGTGGATTTATTAAAGACATTTCTAGACAGAATTATTTACACTTTAATCAGGAGTTCTTTTTTCATATTATTCTGAAAATAAGACTATAATCATCCATAACTCCAGTTTTTCGTAGCGTTAGACCGTACCACTGTGGCTTTACTCATATTTTGGTACCATAATACTCATCCCGAAATTTTATCAAGATCTGTGACCCGCAACTCAGACACTCTCCTGGTTAGAAGAAAATAGCAGCTGACTATTATTAAAGAAATATGAGACCAGACGTTAGACAGTTCATCTTAGGCTGCGAAAATTGCCAGACAAAAAAGCTAGTACGGGTTAAAACGCAATTACCCATGTTTGTAACGGACACACCGTCGAAAGCTTTTCAAAAATTGAATATATATCTAAAAATGGAAGTCCAGGTTGTATATAAAAATTAATACTCAAGATGTATTTAGAGCATATTCTTTTTATTGTAACGTTTCGTAGTGCATTGACTACCAATTCAGACTAAAAACAACATTCAAAGTAAATATTATAATTAGAAGACATTGTTATGTATGTATATATAAAGAAAACTATATCAAACCTCTTGAAACAAGAAACTTTATAAACGCTTCATATCGATATTGATTGTAACAATATTTTAAGATATTTACAATCGTTAATGCAATTTGAGCAAAATGTCATAATTATTTATTACATACAATAAGTATTATGTCAAAATTTATGCCAAGTAATAATAATAAATGGAATTTTATCTTTCTGAAATATATTAGACGTTGAAATAATTATATTAAACGTTAAAATACAATGAGCAGAAGAGCAAACACGGATGTAAATTAAAGGCAGAAAGTTAAAAGAGCATATCACAACAGCAAGGTACTATAAACAGTTATAGGTGCAACTCACAATAGTAACACATATAAATATATATATATAAATAATACGTACGTGACAAAACGTTACGTAAATGTAGAAAACTTCAATACTGAATAAAAAAATTATTATTATTAGAAATTAAAATCTAATTTATAAAGAAATTGAAACAAGAACAAACAAAACTCATTTAATAAATGGTTAATGTAACAAGGAATATAGACTATTATAGGTATAACTGAGTTGATGGGTGTCTAATTGTATATTGATGAAAGTTGGATTGCTATTAATGTGAATCGCCTCCGAAATTCTACGCTTCTTATAATTCTTCTCGATATCTAGAATTTTTACGTTGTTCCAATCGAAAGCATGACCAGAATTATCATACATGTGAAGCGAAAGAACTGAATTAGAATTTTTATTTTTAATATGTTCGTTTAATCTATCTTTAAGTTGTCTTTTTGTTTCGCCAGTATAGGAGTCATTACATGACAAACAATTAAATGAGTAGATAACATGTGTAGAATCCAATTTTTTAAGGGGGTCCTTCCCCAATGATATTATGTAATTGAGTTTGTTATTAATCTTAGGAATAATAGAAATGTTAAACTTTTTGAAAAGACGTTTACATTTATGAAAAAATTTTTAACAAAAAAAAAACCGACTCCAAAAAATGCACTAAAAAGTAACTAATAATTTATTATCTTTAGAAATCATACAAATAATTGGTAAAATACAATTTTAGAAGTCGGCGTCTAATTCCTCAATGAATGTAAACATTATTTTTTAACAATAAATGTAAACGTTATTTTTGAACAATGAATGTGAACGTTATTTTTGAAAAAATGGACTAAGTCGTTCTGCTTACGCAACACAAATTTAGAATTAGACGCCGACTTCTAAAATTGTATTTTACCAATTATTTGTATGATTTCTAAAGATAATAAATTATTTGTTACTTTTTAGTGCATTTTTTGAAGTCGGTTTTTTTTTTGTTAAAAATTTTTTATTTGTCATTTTTTAGTGCAATGTTTTTAAAATCTTATTTTTTTTAAAAAATTTTGTTTTTATTCGATACTTTTAAAGTCGGTTTCTATTTATTAAAAATTTTTTAAATTGTTTGTTTTTGTTAAAAAATTTTTATTTTCTATCTTCTAGTGAATCCCCTTACTAAAAACGCAAATATAGGTAGACCCACTAATTACATTAAACTTTCATTATTAATTCATAACACATGCATTAGTACACCACCAAGCAATATATAGCAGGAAAGAAAGAAGGCTCAACAGCACAGTGTCGTTATGTGTGCATGTATACATATTCAAGCTCAGGTAAGAGAGAGAGAGAGAGAGAGAGAGAGAGAGAGAGAGAGAGAGAGAGAGAGAGAGAGTAGGCAAAGTATAAGGGAGGTAAATGAGAAAACAAAACACCCGGTTTCTTTCTTAATTTGATAATCGGGTCATACAAACCGAATATTGGCCCAATAATTATAGGACACGTATGGGACCTTCCTGCAGACATTCTCTATCAGATGAGAAAAAGTTTTTTCGAATCGGTTAAGAAATGACGGAGTTATGAGGTAACAGACATAAAAAAAAAAAAAAAAAAAAAAAAAAAAAAAAAATTTAGTTGAATTGAGAACCTCCTCCTTTTTGAAGTCGGTTAAAAAAAATTAGAATTAATAAAAGGTATTGCTAAAGTAGTAATAGGACTGGGGTCATTATTGATTTGTATATTAGAAATTCTATTTTTATATTTAAGAGATTTAAATCTATTTTTGATATGTAAATTATAAAAGGAACTAGGATAGTTATTTATTTTCAGCAAATTTTCAACAATCTGTAAATTTTTTCTATGGAATTGTGGACTAGATAGTTTAACTGCACGATCTACCAAATTGTAAACCATGTTAATTTTTAAATTTTTTGAATGATTTGAAAGAAACGTCCAGAATTAGAAGGTTTCCTGTACCAATTGTGAACTAATAATTGATTAGATATTTTGAAATTAACGTCTAAAAAGGAAAGACCATCATTATTCTCTACTTCATGTGTAAAATGAAGTCTATCATTATAGTTATTAAAAATATGTAATAGTGTTTGAAATGCAAACTTGTGTACACATAGAAAGGTATCGTCTATATATCTAAAGTAAAAAAGACAACTAAAATTATGTTGGTCATTTAACTTGTTTCAACAAAACTCCTCAAGGTCAGACATAACCATATCAGCAAAAAAGGGTGAAATATGTGAGCCCATAGGGGTACCAAAAACTTGTCTATAATATTTTTCATTAAAAGAGAAAAAATTATTGTCAAACAAAAGTTTAGTAATTTCGACAATATACTCAAAGGGGATTTTACAACGTGTTCTTATGCTTTGTAAACTTTTCAAAAATTATCAATGGACTTCTATGGGCCCTTAACACCCACGAAAGAAGGATACAGATGTTTCCTTACAGTACAAGATTGGTTAACAAAGTATTGTATTAATACCAACAGTACACGCGGATGCAGAAGAAGTGGCGCACGCTCTTACAAGAAAAGTACTAGCATATTTCGGGCCGCCATCTGATATAATCACAGATCAAGGCAGGCACTGTATAAACAAATTACTTGAAGAATTTGCAGAAATATTCAGAATTAATAAATACCGTACAACTGCGTATCACCCCCAAAGTCAGGGAGGAATCAAACGCATGCACCATACGATGACAGAATATTTAAAAGCTTACATGGAAGGAAAAGCGGACTGGGCTGAGTGGCTAGATTTATGCCAATTAGCGTATAATTGTACAGTACATAAAGCAGCGGGTTATACACCATACGAACTTGTTTTTGGCTATAAAGCAGGAACACCGTCGAACTTTCCATCAAAGAAAAATCTGCAAACATACAATGAATATTTAAAAGAGACAGTAGATAATCTTTCTCAGTTGCAAACATTAGCGGCAATGAATTTAGTACAAGCAAAATACAGATCAAAATATTAATATGATAGAAAATTAAATACGAAACATTTCCGAGAAGGTGAAAGTGTTTATTTATCAAAACAATCACAAAAAGGAAAATATGATGCGCAATATGAAGGACCGTACGAAATTATTAAAGTAAATAACGCGAAGTATAACGTGACAATAAAGAACGCGAATAAAATAAAAACGGTTCATGTAAAAAAAATAAAACGTGCAACTACAATAAAAGCATCTCTTCCTTTCATAGATGAATCAAGTAATTAATTTTCAAATATTGAATATAGCAAAAACTTTTTCTTTTTCCGCGGCCTTCGGAAGAAGAAAAAGAAAAAACGACATATGGTTACTGCTTATTGGAAAAAATAAATAGGAAAGTGATAAAAATAAAAAAAAATAGTAATAAATTTGAAATGATAAATGAAAAATAATGAAATATCCTTAAAGGCGCGACAATTAAATAAAGTATTATGTTAAAATGTACAAAAATGAAACGAACACCTAGAAAATAAATGGGAAAAATAATAAATGAAAGAAGATATTAGTAAATAATTATTTAAATGTACAGCGAAGCGTCAGGCAGAATAGGGTTGCGAAAATTTCTTAACCAACCGGAATTAATTAATTAATTAAAAAAAAAAAATTGTAACCCAATACCTTAATAATTAACAAGAGAAAAAAAACAAGTTACGCAACTCAAATATTAAGATTTAGTATAAATTAGATTTCAATCTCGCCTAAAGTTCCTTATGAACATCTTCTTATTCCTTACAGAAATAAAAGTCCAATGAATGAACAAAGAAAAGTAATTAATCATACGAGTTCAAAAAAAGAGAGAAAAATAATAAATCGCACGAAAATTAATAATGACGAGAAGATGATCTTCTCTATGTTATAAAACAACATGATAATAAATCAATCAATAAAACATGCATGAAAAAGTATTAAAAAAAAGTGCAAAAAAAATGGCTGTTCAATACAGTAAACTATTACATGCATGTAGCATCAAATCTCTTAACAAAAAAAATACAAAAAAAGAATTGAATAATAAATAATTATATATATATATATATGTTAAGAACTAAACAATGGACTAATATATAAAAAAAAGAACATTTACCTTACATAACTAAACTTATCCCAAAAATTCATAGAAACCGAACGCGAGAGTGTTCACTATCAAATAATTAAAAAGCGGAAATTAGCAGAGGCAAACAGCGCGGAATAAACGTATATCGGAATTTAATATGTTAAATAAGCAGAATACAAAACAAAAAGGTATAGTAGCATCGGTAATAAGTAAAGCAATGGAGGGTTAGGGTAAAGAGTAGCGAATAAAGTAAGTAATATCAACAAAAATAATAAAAAGAAAATCAATTGCTAGATAGATCGAAGCTACAGAAAAGAAGAAGCTTATAAAAGAAAAACCTTAGATATAAAATAAGCAAAAAAATATAAAACTGGAAAAACAGTCAGCTAACATCAACAATTGAAAAACTTACATGATATAGGGGACACGTTCTTATGACTTAAGTCAAGGTCAGATTCCATGACAAGAAAAATAATTTTTAAATTAAAAAAAATGAAGCAATAATGCCTTAAATCAAAAAAAGAAGAAAGAAAACAATATAACAAATAAATCAAGGAAATCCAAAATATATTACTTGTGTTGAAAAAAGAAAAAAGAAACATAAATGTTCATAATATACAAAATAAATGAATGATTATAATAAGAATATAAACAGGCTTAATAATGCTAAGAAAAACACAGACAGGACAAGTGGTTAGGAATTGATTATAATTTTATTGAATACAGACAAGCGCTAGTACAAATAAAAAAAAGGTAATACAGATAGTGTATGTAGTACAAAAAAGCGCATTAGGAACAGTAACACTCGCCGTCCCTGCTAAAGCGGCCGTTGCACCGACGGCAATGAGATTTGGGACTTTCGGCACGGAGCTGTTGAGCGCGGGTCTTATGAACTTGCGCCGCAGTATAGCCATCTCGAACGGTGTTTGAGACCTCCGTATCAATCCAACGTATAGCGCTGGCAACAGGAGGCAGGTGGCGAGGGCCATCCACAAGCGCTTCTTCATTGCGCCGAATAACAAGCTGGTGACAATTAGAGACACGGTCGTATGTGCGCACCATTATGCGAGCCGCAGTCAGCTCGCGACGAAGTGACTCCCAATGCCGAGACATGGATTCCAAACGAACGGGCGCAGGAGTAGGGCCCTGAGAAAAACAAAAGAAATAGAGGTTAAAAATATAGCATATCAAGGAAAAATGTCGTAAATATAAACAGTAAAAGAAACTTACATCAGTAGTAGGTTGTCGGTGACGGCGTCCTCCGCGCCAGCCCCGCCGGTTGCGATGAATAGGCTAAAAGAAAAAAACAATGCGAAAAAAAGAAGTCAAAAAAAAGAAGAAGAAAAAGAGAAAAGGAGAAAGGCCAAGCATACCTGCGGAGAAGGGCCGGGAGCAACTCCAGCCGCAGACAGCCATCGAAAGGATCGACGTCGTCATCACCACTGGGCTCATCCTCGTACCAGGGGGACGCACGAGGCGCGACCTCGGCAGTAGGTTTAGAGGTAGCTCCGCGCAAGTGAGGTTCAGCATCAGTAGGCTGGAAATGAGCAATAACATAAAGAAATATAGAAATATGTAAGGAAAAAATAAAAGGCCAACAGCAATAACAAATTGAAAAAAAATTAAGTCATAAGTCAACAAAAATACTTACAGGATCAGAAAACGACACCGCACCAGCGGAAGGTAGAGGCAAGGCATCGCTTTGCTCAGCAACGGCAGCCGTCGAAAATGAAACGAGCTCCTGTAAATAAACAAAGAAAGAGTAAATAAGTTAGATGTAATAACAGGAGATATTAAAAGAGTTGGTAAAGTAGACAAATTTTTCGAAAAAAATAAAAAGTTAAATACCGGAATATTGTCAGTGGTATCAGCGTAGCGGGTGCAGAAGTACAGACAGAACGAACATCCTGAAAGTAAAAAAAACAAAGTTACACACAAAAAAAAGAAAATAGAAAAAAAAGTAACCAGCAATGAAAAAAAGAAAAAAAGAAGACATATAAGTAAAACTTACAATGGGTAAACAAGCAGTCGTCGGTCCTGTAACAGCATAAGACGCGTGAGCAATAACTGCATTGATAAGCAGCGGGTCATCTCCAAGAACCTCCTCAATAGTAGCCTAAATGAAAAAATAAGGAAAATAAAAGTAAGAAAAAAAAAAAAAAATTAAAAACAAATTAAGCAAAGGACTAGCGATAGAGCACAATAAGATAGGAAGGTGGACAAAAGAAGAAGTGCCATGAAGCTAAATCACATACGAATGGATCTAGTAAAACAATGAAAGAAATCATTTCAAGCGAAAAAGTAAGCACTGTGTTAGACACACTCTATGCAAAATTTTCAAGTAAGTTACACAAAAAAAATGTAGAGAAAAGAGAAAAATAATAGGAAATCTTTTTAACAGAAAGAGAAAAATATAGGCTTCAGAGAATGAAATAAGTAAAATCATCAAAAGCACGATTAGAAATAAAATAAACGGAAACAGAAATCATGTAATATAGACCCTTATGAAAATACAATATAGAAAAAAAAGAAACAGTAGCAAAAAAGAATAAAAATCAGAAAGGAAGAAGGAAATAAAAAAGGATAGCAAAAGGAGAAAGAAATTGAATGATAGCTACAGATGATTAAAGAGAACTAATAGCAACAGATAATAATAAAGAAAACATTTAGAATAAAAAGAAAATACTTACATGAGATGGTCCATCGTGCATAGAGCCTGGGGCAGCCCGGAGACGACGATCGTTTGATCTCTTGAGCGGCTGCTGCACACATCGCGCTAAAAGCGCGAAGCATAGTGGCGAAATCTTCACCCGTAAAATCCATATTACACGGTAAATCAAAGAGAAACACAAAAGGAAGAAACTTTTGGGAAAACAAGAAAAATCTTGACACAATTGGCACACTCGAGACGTAGTACTTGCTCTGCAAGGGCTCAACGACAATCTGAGCGCGCAGAGGAATGCATACAGCATCCGTTGTAACCAAGATGTTACCGGACACCTGGTTATCAAAAATGGAATGTAAACGATTAGCACTTCATAACTACTTAGTCGCTCTGAACGACTACTTAATGTGCAATAGAAAATAAATTATAAAAGCATTAATGGTTCTCAAATCGAAAAAAGGTAGTACAAAAATCAGATTGCTCTCAACATCAAAGAACGCAAAGAGAATATTTTTTTACGAAACAGTGACACGTAAAGAGTCACATATAATAAAAACATGCGAATTCGTAAACCAAGAAAATTAAAACAGAAAGAAAAGTATACTGATAACACTAAGCTGACCTTACCAGAGGAAAGAAAAAAAAAAGAGAAGAAAAAAATTGCAAAGAATAGTATATATCACAAAACGAGAATATACGGTGTGGAGAAAAAAAATCACAAAGGACGCAAGTTTGAAACCCAAGTAGAAAAGTAACAATGAAGTCACTAAGTAAGTCTTAACCGACCGCAAGGAGAAATTACGCGATTAAACGAAGAGAATGGAGAACAGCAGCGGAATTTGGAAGAAAGAAAGTTCTGTAAGGAACGTAAATAGTCATATAGGTATAAACGTGTAAAAAGAAAGGGAAATACATCGAAAGCCGCATGTTCGAATCCCGCGCGAAAAGGAACTTAATATGCTTAATTCATAAGGGGGATGTCAGCAAATGGAAAAAAATCGAATTATTTTAATAAATAAGCAAAAGTCCTGGACATGTTACGTCAAAAATTGTTCGCACTATCTTTTTTTCTTAATAACCATACAAAGATGAGAAACAGTAAAACAAGTCAAGCGACAAAATCGCAAAAAGAAGTATAATTGAGAGTATAACAGAATAATTTGGTTGTTGCAGGAATGTGGCGGAGCAACCACAAAGGGATACGATACGGATAGAAACACTGGAAACAAATTCCGGTCTACTTATCGAAGAAGGCGGAGAGATAAGATTTTCATTTACATTGTGGAACCTTATACAAAGGGTGAACCTCAAGCCATATCTACAACAGAAGGAGCTAGTAAAAATACAATTCAAAGAGGTAAGCAAAGTATTCAACGAAGTCAGGTGGAATAACGCAGCATTAGGGAAACTCAAGCTACTGGAAAATAGACTAACAGATGTGGAAAATAATAAAGATCACTTTGTCAAACTCCTTCAGGGGCACACACCAATAAAAGCAGAAAGGAAACGCAGGTCTCTACTTCCGTTCATAGTAAAAAGAAGTAGAAAATTATTCGGTACGCTGGACGAAGAAGGGGAAAGAGAATCAAGAGCGCTTATAGAAGTGAATGTAAACAATACAAAAAAAGTAGCTAAGTTAGTGGCAAACCAAACGGAAATAGTCAATCATGAACTGGTAAAAGCAGAAAAAGGTTTACAAACATTAAATGATACAATAAGCAGACTAGAAGTAGCACAAGAAAAAGACAAAGCGGCAAGTCTATTGACGGAGGCAATTAGCACATTAACAACAGCAGTATTACAATTGGAAATAGATACCCTAGTGGAAATCAGTTTTGCTAATAATAGCAAACAACTGCTAATAACTGTTATAAATAGTTTAGTTTGGGACAGAAGTAGCGGTTATTTGCAGTTAATAGTAATTATTTGCAATTATTAACAGCTATTAACATTTATAAGCACAACAATTTTGTACAATACAATTTTTAAAAATTAAGATAAAAGTAACAGTTATTTTTTGATTTTTGCAGTTATTTACCGGCATTTGCGGATTCTTGCAGTTATTTGCAATTATTTTCAGATTTTTGTAGTTATTTGCAGAAACTTACAGCTATTTATAGTTAATAATAGTTATTCATAAATATTTATTGTCTTGGAAATTTTTTCCTGTATATAAAATCTTTAAATTTTTTTTAAAAAGCGTATGATTGTTAACCACTGTAAATAATTGCAAGAAATTGCAAATAACCGTAAATAAACGCAAATAACTGCTAATAACTGTTAATGAAATAGCAAATAACTGCTTGTGAATGCTAATAATTGTTAATAACTGCTAATAACTGATGATAACTGCTATTCATTGCAAATAACCGCTGTTTCTGTCTCAAACTAAACTATTTATAACAGTTATCAGCAGCTTTTAGCATTTATTTGCAGTTATTAGCAATTATGTTTAATTATTAACAGTTATTAGCAAAATCGATTTCCACTAGGGTACGGAAATAATAACAGACGCTATAATATTTGCATCCCAGCGCACTATACACCCGAAACTATTGAACCCTGAAACGATCTTCAAGTCAATCGACTTTTGCACGAAAACGGTAGAAAACGCATAAATTCCCAAGTTATGGGAAACGGAACAGTGCCAGAATTAATTAGATTAGCAGACATATCGATATTTATTGCAAATAACACATTAATTTATAAAGCGGCATCAACAAAAGAGACTGGGAAACGCGAATCTAGCTACTTATATTCACCCAGCCACATAATGGGCGGCAGTAAACGAGGAAATAAGCAAATATACAACACTAAGGAAAAGCGAATTAAGTGAATGTAAGTCTCTAGGGAGAATAAAAATTTTAAAAGCTTAAATAATTCAGAAATAATCACACACATAGAAGAAATATTAAACAGTAACACGAAACCAGTAAGCGCAACACTAAGTTCAGCATTAAAATCAAGCCCAGCCCTGCGGGACATAATAACGAGAGCACGCGCGTTAGGCGAAAATGAACCGGTAAAGGTAGAATTTAAAACTTTCAAAACAAAAATAGTTATCTTTGGTAGCGCGGCAATAGGCCTTGTAGTCACGATAGCATTGCTATATAAATATGTAGGTAAGGGGGGGTCCCTCCTATTAATGGTTGTAAGATTATTCACAGGTGGACGAGAATAAAGAGAAAGACCCAACGAAGAGCAAATGCAAAACATAAATCAACAACTACGGGTGGCATATACTTCCAGCCTGACGGCTCAATGGGTACCAAGGTCCGTATACTGGCAACCGACAATCGCCGGAATGCCAGCGCTGCAATGGCCAACAAACCAGTATGATTAGAAAATAAAAAAAAATACAATATTAATGTTTCGTAGATTAAGTATAACGTATTGTAAAATTTTTTTTTGGTAATGCTTATACCTATTATGTAATGTTTACTAAGAAAATAAGAGAGAGAGTATGTAAATTGTTGGTCAAAATAAAATATTACTTAATGTTAGAGAACTAGAATAAGAGGTACACAAACAACATATTCATAACAACATACAACACAATAAAGAAAAAAATCGAATTGTAAAATAGGGCGGGCATCGGCTCATGTAGGTACACAAAAACAGTACCAATCATACGTTAGGGACTTAGTTATAATGTTACATGAAAATTTTTAATAAATAACGACAAAATTTATGACATAAAACGTTTCTACAAATCACGTTGATTATGAAATTCGTTATTTAATTATTTTCCCAAATTTAGACTATAAACTTTTTTTTTCTATCTACGGCAATAACTATTGTTTTTTTCGGCACACAAATAACAAAAATTTATTTTATTCTACTGAAAACTGATAAAAATTGATAAAAACAAAAGTTTTATTTTTCAATTGTAATTGTATGTACGTTCTTGGCTTCGGGAGCCGAAGCCTCGCGGCCTCGGACGTGCAACGTACACTATATATATATACGTAGTATAGTCTTTATACATGGTATATAATAAGAGAATAGTATAAAATTGGGAGTTCAGGAAATTGCGACTCCGAGCTTCCAAGCTAAAAGTCGCATCGTGCGCGAATTGCTGAATCGGCACTTCGTCGTGGGCAACTTACATCGTCGTTTTGGATGATGACGAGCGCTAGGCCCTCGCCGGACGTGCTAGAGTAAAGTCGTAACTACACTGAGAGAAAAATCATGTTATTATTCCATGAAATTTCAAGTGATTATTACATGATATTTCTTCACCGAATATTATCGAAGAAACAAGTGATTTTTTGATGATACTCATGTTTTTAATAGATGATTGGTATCCATCTTAAAATCAGATACAAAATATGTTATTTTTTCTTGATGGTCAACTTAAAATTACGTGGGCTGACAGGAGAATGAACGTGGCGATGCATCATGTTAAAATTACTTGCGACTCACGGGATTTTCACGTGACACTCAAGTGAATTCAATGGTGGCGTGACCAACCGAGTAGCGCGTGCTTTGCAGGTAGTGGGGAGAGAGAGAGTAACCAAAATACAATCTTATTATGATGGTAAAACAGCAATATATATATTTTTTTTAAATTAATAAATATTAAATTATCAATATTACCTTTGAAACTATTAGGTATAAATTTTAAACTTAAAATTTAATTATTTTAAACGACTGGGGGGCAGATAAGCATGTATCATTTCGCATCAAACGTATCTCAAAGCAGGTTTAGCCTAGTGCATAACGTTCGTGCTTTTCTTTTTGGGTGTGCGAGTTCAACTCTCGGTCAAAACCACTTTTTTTATTATTTTAATATTTTTTATTAATTATTTAATTAATACTTTCTTTTTTCTAATATTAAAATTAAATTAAGTATGCTCATTTTTTTAATTAATATTTTTTTAAAATAAATTATTTCTTATACGTAATAATTCAAATAGTTAATAAATAAATAATAGTGATTTATAATACTATAATTTAATTTATTCATAATGTAATTTATAAAATTGACATAATAAATAAATTAGTCTATAGTATTAATTCATTTATGTTATAGTTTATATTATACATTAATACACGCACATATATATTTATGAAGACAAAATTTAACTGAAGTATTATAAATATAATTGTTATTCATTTATTAATATTTTTAATTATTACGTATAAGAAATAATTTATTTAAAAAAAATATTAATTAAAAAAATGAGCATATTTAATTAGATTTTAATATTAGAAAAAAGAAAATATAAATAAAATAATTAATAAAAAATATTAAAATAATGAAAAAAGTGGTCTTGACCGAGAGTTGAACTCGCGCACCTAAAAAGAAAAGCACGAACGTTACGCACTAGGCTAAACCTGCTTTGAGATATATCTGGTGCGAAATGATACATGCTTATCTGTCCCCCAGTTGTTTAAAATAATTAAATTTTGAGTTTAAAATTTATTTCTAATAGTTTTGAAGGTAATATTAATAATTTAACACTCATTAATTTATTTAAAAAATTGCTATTTTACCATCATAACAAGATTGTATTTTGGTTACTCTCGCTCTCTCTCCCCACTACCTGCAAAGCACGCGCTACTCGGTTGGTCACGCCACCATTGAATTTACTTGAGTGCCACGTGAAAATCCCGTGAGCGGTAAGTGAATATCACAGGATCGACTAACTGGTTATATTCACTTGGCGCTCTTAGTAATTATAGCTGCTGTCCAAAGGATAATATCATGGTGCCTATAGCGTTTTCAGTTAGGATCTATTCTGGTTAAATGAAGTTGATTTCATGAGAATCTTACATGAAGAATCATTTAATTTTAACGTGTTAAATTTATCATAGGAAAATAACATGATTTTTCTCTCCGTGTAGTCTCTCTCTCTCATATTATATTATGCTTTATAATAAATATTAAATCACTTCACATTAATTCTATTTCCAATTATTTGCATCCGCACACTCCCTATAGGAGTGCGTATCAGTGAATCCCACGTAACAACATCAAATACATGTGGATTTTCAATCAGAAAATAAAGACACTTTTCAAAATGACAATCGTAAAAATGTTGAATATGAATATGACGAGACCCAACAATACATTAAACGATATTTATGTGCATCTTAAGCAATGCACAGATTATGAGAATATCCTTTACATGTTATTTCACATACTATAAAAGGTCTAAGCGTTTATGAAGAAAATTAACGAAACGTATTTTTTAAAGAAGGAAAAGAAGAAATGATCATGCAAAAAAATGTGAGAATAACATTTAAAGCATATTTTGAATTGAACAGAGAAGATTTTGAAGCACGAAATTACTTGTATTCAGAAATACCAAATTTTTATACATTTGATGAAAAACTGAAAGAGTGAAATAAAAGAAATAAAAAGAAAACCAATACTCAGTAAAATGTACTTAGTAAGTCTGAAAGATTGAGAACGTTATTTCATTAGGTTATTACTATTACATGTTAAAGAAACCACATCTTTTGAAGCTTTGCTACTGTTGATGATGCGATGTACAATTCGTTTTATGAGGCAGTTAAGGCCAAACTATTAATTAATGAAGATGAAGAATGGGATGGATGTTCGGAAGAAGCATGTTCAACAGAATTACTTTATATTCTCTATGAATTATTTACTTTCATTTGCTTTTTTCATAATCCTATAAATGAATTAGAAATGAAAAGAAATTCTTTAAATGATAAACAAAGGCAAATATCCAACTCCACTATAAAAAGTTTAAACAACCAAAGTAAAGATAAATATATTTTTATAGATGGACCAGGTGGAATTAAAAAAAGTTATTTACTTAACGTTTTAATAGTTTATTTTAAATATCATACTATACATTATTCATGTGTAGCTTGGACAGCTATAGCAGCGAATTCATTAGTCGATGGAAAAACCGTGCATACAACATTTAAACCACCGTTAAGAGGACACTAGATCTCTCTATCCTTTGCTAATTGAAAAATGTAGGTTTTTGGAAAAACTAACGATTATTGATAGAGATTATAAGTTATCCGCAACTTGAACAGTAAGAAGCAATATTTTTTCTGATGAGGACGACTTAATTTTGATGCTTTGTTTTCAAAAATAGTTTGAAATACTTACAAAATCATAAGTTAGGCTAGAGAATATGATGTTTAAGTATGTCGAACTTTTCTTGAAAACAAAGCATCAAAATTAATTCGTCCTCATTAGAAAAAATATTGTTTTTTACTTTACAAATTGCAGACAACTATTGATTTCTAGTAATAACTACTAGTTATTCTAAAAACCTACATTTTACGATTGGAAAAGGATAGAGAGATATAACGTCCCCTTAAATATAACAGGTTGCACAATTTGTAATGAAGCCTAATTTTGCAGGAAGCAAACAATTAAAGGGAAAATAAATAATCATTTGGGATGAAATATCCATGACTTCAAAATTTGCTTTTAAAGCAGTAGATCGTCTTTTTCAAGATTTATGCGATGTGAATTAACCCTTAGGTGCTGAAAGTGTAATTGAATCAGGAGATTTCGGGCAAACATTACCAATTGTACGACATGGAAGCCGTATGAACATTATTGAAAATACAGTTAAATTCAGTTTATTATGGTAGAATTTGAAGCCAAAAATATGGAGCCAAATTAAATATAAGAATTAAAAAAAATATTGGGCTTGAGAAAATATGGAGACCAAGAAAATATAATGATAAAAAAAATATTAGGCCCAAAAAAATGTTCCAAAAAAATATGGAGCCAATAATACATAAGAATAAAAAAAATTTAGGGCCTAAAAAAATATAGAGCTCAAGAAAATATAAGAACGAAAAAAATATAGAGCTCAAGTAAAATAAGAATCAGGCAAATATTGGGCCCAAAAATTATGAGATTTATAATAGTATATTGTGTAACGAGTAAGGTTTAGTTTAGTGGCGCAATAGTCAACTAAACCGAACGAGATTCACATACTATTTTTTCTCATAAGTGCTGGGTGTAAGAGAGAGAGAGTGACATGTTAGGGCGCTGAAAGGGGGGGTTGGGGGGGCGAAGCCCCCCCCATTTAAAAAAATTAATATGTAAATCAAAAAAAACATTTCATATAAATATTATTTTTTGCATCGCCAACAACTTTCATCAAGAAGCTAGCACACAAATGACTCGTACATAGAAATTCGTGCACGTTCTAGCGTGTTTTGTTTCCTTTCGGTATAGCATTCTCTTACTCTCTCTCTCTCTCTCTCTCTCTCTCTCTCTCTCTCTCTCTCTCTCTCTCTCTCTCTCATATCTGCCGTACGACTGTCTCGTAAACACGTTCTGGCGTGTCTAGTTTTCTTTCGATAAAGCATTCTCTTTCTCTCTCCTATCATCTTCGCCCGCGCGACGCTACTTCTGCATATACAAACAAAATCGTGGTTTTCTTTTTTTCATTAATTAACGGATTTGCGTGACGTTATTTTTTATAACCTAACGCTTTTTACTCAAACACACGCTTCAATGACAAAACACACGCGGCGCGCGCTATTAGCTACTTACCACCCCGAAAACGCATGCGCAATAGGCCACTTACCCAGCACGCATGAGAAAAAAATATTAGGCCCAGAAAAATGTAGAGCTTAAGAAAATATAAGAATCAAAAAAATATAGAGCCTAAGTAAATATAAGAATCAAAAGAATATCGGGCCAAAAAAAAAATATTAAAAAAAATATTGTACCCAAAATAATATAAGATTAAAAAAAATATAAGATTAAAAAAATATAGAGCTTAAAAAAATATAAAATCCAAAAAAAAATTAAAAAAAATAAAGCCCAGAAAAATAAATGGCCCAAAAAAATAAACGGCCCTGTAACGGTTGTTTACTACATGTTACAAAAGAAATCAGATTTTTAATTTAATTTGACTTTAACTAGACTCATTAATTTTTGCTAGAATACGGAGCTGCTAAAAATTATATTAAATATGATAAACTAACAACAACTCCGGCAAAGCTAGTTAGTATGTAGATTGATATGCGACGGAGTATTTTTCCGTCAGTTTGTTGCTGCGCGTCTCTCTCTCTCTCTCTCTCTCTCTCTCTCTTACCTGATCGAGAGACGCGATGCTGCTAGCACAGTTCTCCTTATTTTCGTTCGGTTTAACTTTTCTAGTTAAACCTATTAAATATTTTATATAGAAAAATATGTATTTTATTTTAGTAGAAAAATAAGGACCGCGGAGGCGTCGGGGTAAGCAACAGATACAGGCTTATTATATGATATGCATATAGAGCAGACAAAATAAAGATTTTATATTTAAAAAGGATTTATTAAAAGTAATAAAGCAAAATACATAATTAATATTTAAAACGCGAATGATTAAATGAAAATAATTAAGTAATATAATATTTTAATTACAGTAAAAATATTCTCTAGAAAGAGATAGCAATAGGGAGGGACGTGACGCGAGCTAAGGTATATCGTACGCTCGGACGCACGCTTGTTTTTTCTACGCCAGAAGTTTCTTCGAGGCGAGAAACTTCTGGTTAACAAAATCTTATAAGAAACTTACAATATCGCGTAGAGGCCTCTTTTCCCGTGTAGTGAAAATCAACCGACGTTGGCCAACGAAGACAATATATGTCGTGCCTGATCGCTGCGGCTCGTGAATCCAACCAAAGTCGAAATAATCTCCAGGTCACTGCGACTCATAGTGGACAGCCAAGACAGGTAGAAAACAGCCTGGATAAGATGTACGTGTCTCATTTGATCGGAGATCTCCTTTTCCCTTTTTCTTACACAAAACTATGAACGACACTACACCAGCGAATTAATCGAGTGAAATTTGAATAAGGTCGAGAAATTAGATTAAAGTGCGCGCTTGTAGGCCGTTGAATCAAGTCTGAAGCGCCGCGGCTTCCTTCCCTTTCATGCACGTCGATTGACGCCTTACAAAATCAGTATATGACGGCGCTCCTGACAGCACACCAAGTTAAATTAAATACAACAGCGCGCGAGATTCGAACACGGTAGAATACCGTGACAGCCCAAAAAAATGAGGCCCAAAGAAAATAGGACTCGAAAAAAAGTAGGTCCAAAAAAATATAAGGCCTAGAGAATTAGAGGACCAAAAAAATATGGAAGCCAAGAAATAAGAGGCCGAAAAAAATGAGGCCCAAAGAAAATAGAACTAAAAAAATGTAGAGCCCAAAAAATATAAGGCCCAGAAAAATATAGAGCTAAATAAAATATAGGACCCAAAAAAATTATAGAACCCATGAAAATAAAAAATTTTAAAAAAATATTGGGCTCAAAAAAATATAGAGCCAGAGAATATATAAGAATCGGAAAAATATTTGGCCCAAAAAAAATTAGAACCCAAGACAGTATAAGGCTCAAAAAAATAGGACTTAAAAAAAAGGAGGTCCTGAAAAGTATAAGGCCCAGAAAAATATGGAGCTGAATCAAATATAGGACCCAAAAAAATCATAGAACCCAAGAAAATATAAATTTAAAAAAATATTGGGCTTAAAAAATATAGAGCACAGGAATATATAAGAATTGAATAAATATTAAACCCAAAAAAATATTGGACCTAAAAAAATATAGAGCCGAAGAATACATAAGAATCGAAAAAATATTGGGCCCAAAAAAATATAGAGCCCAAGAAAATATAAGGCCCAAAAATATAAAGCCCAAAGAAAATGTAGGTCTCAAAAAAATATAAAGCCCAAAATACATAAAGACCAAAAAAATATTTGGCCCAATAAAATATTGGGCCTTAAAAAAAATAGGGCTTAAGAAAATATAAGACTTAAAAAATATAGAGTCCAAAAAAATATAAAGACCAAAAAAATATTGGGCCCAAAAAAATATAAGGCGCACAAAAATATATAGCTAAATAAAATATAACTCCCAAAAAAATTATAGAATCCAAGAAAATATGAATTTAAAAAAAATAATGGGCCCAAAAAAATATAAGATTCTAAAAAATATTGAGCCCAAAAAAATATAGAGCCCAAGAATATATAAGAATCGAAAAAATATAAGGTCCAAAAAATATAAAGCCCAAAAAAATATAGGGACCAAAAAAATATAGGGACCAAAAAAATATTAAAAAATATGGCCCAAAAAGATGCTCATGACTAATGAGAAATAATTATTTAGGGCTCAATAAAAAATTGCCACATTTAGTACCAAAAGATTAGACACATTTAACAAATGCAGAGAACCGGAGAATTGGAGAACCGGAGAAACGGAAAAAAGTGGTTTTACTTTAATTTAATATAGGATTTTTGTGTTGAACCAGTCAATCGCAGGACTTACCTTTCACAAGTTAATATTTCTATAATAAATTATTTATATATATATAAATATATTTATAAGAAAAATAATAAAAATGTTAATTATAGAGATTGAATATTTTATTTTTGTTTATTTACTTTTTCCTATTACAATTAATTTAAAATTACAATTTATAAACTGACTCACTTTATTCGAAGAAAGAGGGAAAGAGAAGAATGCTCTAACAATTGTGATTTTCTTTTTCTCTGTGATCCTTTTGATCCTTTCCTTTTCCGTTCTGACAATTTCGTTTTTGCGTCAGCTTTACTTTACAGATAATATTAATAATCACTTAGATCGTAATTCACCATTAAGTGTCCCTTAATGAACTTTATAAAATTTCACTATTTTCTTTAAATAATTAATTATTCTTGAATAATTGTACGAGAATAAATTAAGTATTTTACGCTTAACTTTATTCTAAATTATTTATAAATTTTAATTATAATTTCGTTTGTATGTTTGCACGGATTTACAGTGGTTCCCGCAACCGACTATCTAGTTGCAATCTCAATCGGACAAAAAGCAATAAGTAGAAGAATTCGAGAATTTGATAATTTCCATGTGAATGATCGAGGATTGAAAAAATTCGTTATAGCTAGATAGATAGATAGATATTGATTTATTTTGTAAAAGGAGTACAAAAAAGTGTGTAATACATGAAATAATAAGTAATAATTCTATATAAAGTATTGCACATAATAAGATAAGATATCACAGTCAATTATTAAAATTAATATATAATACTGTATCAGTAAGTCATCAGATAGCTGACGCAGAGTCCAAATTTTTAGAAGCACTACTTAGGATGTTTTGAAATACCGGGTTCGTTAGTCGGCTTACTAATCAATTTTTATTCGTTCTCTATCTCTTTCGCTCCTTTACAAATAAAAGTTGTTAATTTTCACAATGCGTATAATGAAATTTCGAATGTTTGAATTCAGAACATCTCATAGAACACCTAAATTTCTACAAAGGCGTTTATAACAAAAAATAGTTGTAACTGTTTATAATTTATTAGATTTAATTTAAATTATGTGATTCCATGGGATGTCACAATATAAAAAAAACGTTAAAGAAAAATAATACAAAGTCGCATATTCTCACCTATCCTAAAAGTAAGTATTTTTTATGTATAAAAAGATATAGAAATTTCAACAAAAAAAAATATAGTTTTTGAGAAAATTGCGTTTGAAAAAAATTGCTTTTTTCGGTTTTTCATGAATAACTGAGAGACATCAAATTGTATTACAAAAATAAATCAAAACTAGACTAAATTTCGCACATTTTCTTTAAAAGAACGTCCAAAAAGGTCAAAAATTGACGGAGCTACGGCAATTTAAAAATTGAGGTTCATTTTCGATTTTTTAATTTTCATTTTTACAGCCAACATTAAATACGCTGTAGCGAGAAAAAAAACATATTTCTGAGCGTTCTATGAGGTGAATTTCATCTTCATATATCGTAAGGTATTTTTAACCGACTTCAAAAAGGAGGAGGTTCTTAATTCGACTGGATTTTTTTTTTTTTTTTGTCTGTTACCTCATAACTCCGTCATTTCTTAACCGATTCAAAAAAACTTTTTCCTATCTGATACAGAATGTCTGCAGGAAGGTCCCATACGTGTCATATAATTATTGGGCCAATATTCGCTTTGTATGACCCAATTATCAAATTAAGAAAAAAACCGGATGTTTTGTTTTCTCATTTACCTCCCTTATACTTTGCCTCTCTCTCTCTCTCTCTCTCTCAGATTTTTCTTCAATCAGCTGTAGTTTTTTGAATAATTGAGCTAGAAAAAATTTGAAAAAGATTTGGAAAGTGCTCTAAAAATGCTATTTGCAGCTATTTTTACAAAAATTTTTTAATTATTTTTTGTCAAGTTTTAAGCATATAAAGTTATCGATCTAATACTTTTGCGGTTGTAAAAAACACTTCAATAGCAAGTGGAAAATAATCGCTGGTGAAGCAGTGATTTAATTTTAGTAGGAAATTATAACTAATTACTATTAATAATAAAACATAGTAAAGTATGAAACAACAATAAGATTTATTTTGCAAAAATTATATTATAGAAATCAAAAGTTTTGCACCATTCCAGTTCCGTAAACCTTTCAAGGAAGATTCCGTTGGAAGATTAATAAATTATTGTACCGAAAGATTTTATGGAAACTTGAATGGGAGACCCTGTCTACCTTCCATCAAAATATTGAAAATTGTCATTGAATCATTTCAGTGGAAGGCTTCATAAAGCTTCCGTAAACCTTTCAAGAAAGATTTCGTTGGAAGATTGATAAATCATTGCACCGAAAGATTGCATGGAAGCTTGAATGGAAGACTTCGTTTACCTTTTTAGCAAAATATTGGGAATTGTCATTGACACATTCCAGTAGAAGACTCCTGAAAGCTTCCGTAAACCTTCCAAGAGAGATTATGTTGGAAGATTGTTTAATCATTGCATCGAAAAATTTTATAAAAGCTTGTATAGGAGACTTCGTTTACCTTTTAGCGAAATATTGAAAATCGTCATTGAAACATTCTAGTGAAAGGCTCCTGAAAGCTTCCGTAAACCTTCGAAGGAAGATTATGTTGGAAGATTGTTTAATCATTGCATCAAAAAATGTTATGAAAGATTGAATGGAAGACTCCGTTTACCTTTCAGCGAAATATTGAAAATCGTCATTGAAACATTCCAGTGGAGGCTCCTGAAAGCTTCCGTAAACCTTCGATAGAAGATTATGTTGGAAGATTGTTTAATCATTGCATCAGAAAATGTTATGAAAGATTGAATAGAAGACTCCATTTACCTTTCAGCGAAATATTGGAAGTTTTCATTGAAACATTTCAGTGGAAGGCTCCATAAAGCGTTCGTAAACCTTCCAAGAAAGATTTCGTTGGAATATTGATAAATCATTGCACCGGAAGATTTTATGAAAGCTCAAATGATATACTTTGTTTACCTTACAGCAAACTATTGGAAGTTGTCATTGCAACATTCCAGTGAAAGGCTGCTGAAAGCTTCCGTAAACCTTCCAAGGAAGATTCCGTTGGGAGATTGATGAATAATTGCACTAAAAGATTGCATGAAAGCTTGAATGGAAGACTCTGTTTACCTCTCAGCGAAATATTGAAAATCGTCATTGAAACATTCTAGTAGAAGGCTCCTGAAAGCTTCCGTAAACCTTTCAAGGAAGATTCCGTTGGAAGATTGATAAATTATTGTATCGAAAGATTTTATGGAAACTTGAATGGGAGACCCTGTCTACCTTTTAGCAAAATATTGGAAATTGTCAATGAAACATTCCAGTGCAAGGCTCCATAAAGCTTTCGTAAACCTTTCGAGAAAGATTTTGTTGGAAGATTGATAAATTATTGCACCGAAATATTGCATGGAAGCTCGAATGGAAGACTTCGTTTACCTTTCAGAGAAATATTAAAAATCGTCATGAAAACATTCCAGTAGAAGGCTACTGAAAGCTTCCGTAAACCTTCCAAGGAAGATTTCGTTGGAAGATTGATTAATCATTGCACTGAAAGATTTTGTGAAAGCTTATTATAAGACTCTGTTTTTTTTCGGGGAAATGTTGGGAATTTCTACTTGAATATTCCGACTTAAAATTCCTGGAAGATTTCGTAAACCTTCTAAGGAAGATTCCGTTGGAAGATTGATGAATGATTGCACCGAAAAATTTCATGGAAACTTGAATGGACGACTGCGTTTACTCTTTAGCGAAATATTAGAAATCGTTATTGAAACATTTTAGTGGAAGGCTCCTGAAAGCTTTTGTAAACCTTATAAAGAAGATTCCGCTGAAATATTGATGAGTTATTACATTGAAAGTGTTTATGGAAGCTTGAATGGAAGACTCCGTTCACCGTTCTGCAAAATATTGAATATTTTTACTGAAATATTCCGGTTCAAGTATCCTGGAAGCTTCCGTAAACCTTGCAAGGAAGATTCTGTAGGATTATTGATGAATTATGGCAGGGAAAGACCCAAGGAAGCTTCAAGGAAGACTGCATTCACCTTGCAGCTAAGTATTGAAAATTTTTGACTGAAACTTTCGGGCCGAAGGCTTCAGGAAGCTTTTGTTAACATTTCATGAAAAATTCATCAGTAGACTAATGAACCAGGATTTGATTATTTTGAATGCATGTAAAATGGACACTACACTAGCACTCATAAATATGGCTTATCCTTATTTTTAAGTTAATAAAAAACAATGTTTATGAGGCTATAGCTACACCAAAAAGACATTTTTTTTAAAATGAGATAATCGTTATAAAAATTAGGTAATTTTTCTATCGAAAATGACTTTATTGCAATAACAAAAAACAAGTCCTTTTCCATTTAAATTTGTTATTATATCTTATGACGATATCTTTCCAATACATTACTTGACACACCAAAATGTGTTTTCAATAACGTTATTTAGTATGTTTGGGATTAGGAACAAAAATGACGTCGTTCAGTATATGAAATGTTAACGAAAAATGACGTCTTTTTTTATATAACTTCCTACATAGCATGAATTGTTTCTGAAATATTTCTGAAATATATCATTAAAAAATTAGGAATAAAACAGAAATATTGATATGCAATGTTTCTGAAATATTGATATGTCCTCCTAGAAGATTGATTTGAAATATTTCATGTAATATTTTTGTAACATTTTTTCATGATTTTGTGAAATATTAATTTGTAATATTGTTGAAAGATTGTATTAACATTTGATCGAAAGATTCAAGGAAAATTATAAATCTTTCAAGAAATGTTTCTGAAATATTTCTAAAATCTTTCATGAAATATTGATTTGTAATATTGTTCAAAGATTGCAGAAATATTTTATTAAAGGATTCATAAAAGATTATGAATCTTTCAAGAAATGTTTCTGAAATATTTCTAAAATCTTTCATGAAATATTCCAATGTTCCGGTAATATTCCACTGAAACATTCAACGAAAAACTTACTGAAGCTTCCTAGAAGCTTCCACTAAAATATTTTATGAAAGATTTACGGAGGCTTCAAGTAAGTTTTCACTGAAATGTTTCATGAATAATTTACGGAAGCTGTCGGTGAGCTTCCATTGGAATATTCCATGAATAGTTTACGGAAGTTTTCAGTAAGCTTCCACTGAGATATTCCATGAAGGACTTACGGAGGCTTCCAGTGAGCTTCCACTGAAATATTCCACGAAAGACTTACGGAAGACTCCTGATCAAGGATATATCTATCTTCCGGGAAGTTTTCACTGGAAATTTTCTGAAAGCTACCAATTTTCCGTCCACATCTTCCGGGAAGCTTTCAGAATGCTTCCAGGAAGCTTACATGTTGTGTGGGATATTCTCAAGTTAAGTTTTGAAGAATGATTGATTGTAATTCTTGCTGTATTTTTTTAGAGCAGCTTATTATATTGACATTAGTAAATAATATTTTCATTTTAAGAAAATTGATTTTTATCTTAATTTGAATTTATCCAATGATGTGACAGCAATAATTAAATCTAATCATGTATAAAAACTTAGGAGCCATTTGAACAAATAATTAAAATTAGCATGTCACAGACATTGGTATTTATTAATATTAAATTAATTCATTCTCATTGTCAGTGATATTAAACTCATGTCAGTTTTGAATATATTGATATACCATATTTTTTGAGGTTGTACATCCATCCATAACAATCTTCAAAATTATTTTCACTTTGACTACAATAAATGTATACTAGAAACATAGAAATGCACTTTCTTAAACAATTATAAGATTTTTTTTGACTTATCATTGATACGATGATTTCATAAATAGACACGAAGTTAATTTATTTATTTTCAACTTTTATCCTACTTCGCAGTAACACAGATTTGATAATTCTGAAATTGAGTGATTAATTCTATATAAAAAAAGTGAATTAACTAGTTTCTATACAACTCACGTAGAATCATTTTACAAATTATTTAAAAATAATTTCAAGTTTAAAACTTACAAAATTCATCTAAAAATTACATTTTTTATTATTTTTAATTACATTTTTATTTTTTTCAAGGGACCACCGAGGATGTCCACTCTGAAATTTTTAGACTATATTTACACATATATTACCTGTTTCGATGAGTTTTTTAGACATGGGATCAGGGTTCGAAACCTTGAAAAGTGGTATTTCAATGTTTTAAATGACTTTAGCTCAGCGGATGGCTACATCAGCACTTACGAATTACTTTTTTCTCAAAATTTAGAATATTTTGAACAAAAAAGTTTCTTAGTAATATATTCTCAAAACACAACATAACTGAGTAATTTAAGCCTAAAATTAGTCAAAAATGTCAAAAATATGATTTTAGCCTTTGAAGCTTTGCAGCTCTTAAAATATGCACTAAAGAGATCTATAAAAATTCTGAGTAGTCCATAATATGGAAAAGAACCATTATATTAATTTTAAGCGAAGCGTCCTTCGATTTGGCATAGAATGGGCAATATATATGAGAGTAATGACGGATCGCTTGACCAAAATTATTTTTTCGTTTAAAATTTTTTCATATATTCTTTTTTATGTCCTGAAATACCCTAAATTTTTTCAGATTTTTCCCAAGTTTATTTTTTACGATGATTTTTACGATATTTGATAATTTTCAATGATTCTCAGATCTACGGGAAAGCATTTCTCGCTATAGGCTTTAATATAGTTTTTTCTAGAATATAAAATAAAATTATTGCTGAAATTTAATGACAATATAATCATTTGAAGAAACTTTACTGATTAAGATTGCCTATGGTAAATAGATAAATGTTTATTTGTATTAAAATACAGAAAGCGTGCAATACAATGTATATTAATAAATATAAATATACGTATTGCACTTGAACGGGATGTTGTAGTTGTTAAAATCGATTTTTGCTTTATCTGATTCATATCTCTTTGAATTGACTATTTAGACAAATATAATGACTTGTCCGCGCTAAAGCTACATTAATTTAATCATTTTTGTTAAATGAAAAATCACTTGGACTTGTTATTTTTTCATGTATTTTGAATGAAAATTAGAAATCAAGCTCATTAAACCTAACCTCAAAATGTTTTAAATCGAAAGTTTGTTCATAACTTTTATGTGTAATATTTTAATAAATTTCTTGAGTTTTCCGCACTCAGGATTAATCTTATAAATTTTCTTTCTGTAGTAAAAGAATATGATTCGACGCAGCGTCTACTCATGAATTTTGGATAAAAATATTATTAGGAGGGGATAACTACGATGTCCTCTTAAGTTGATATCACAGATTGACTGAAACTAATAATACTGAATAAGTAAATCACTATAAAAAGTCAAATCACTGATTAATAAAAAAAAATTATAAAATATACGCAATAATATTATAAATTAAAAAGCAGTTATCCAATATTCATCAGTAATAATATTAAAATTAAAAAGAATTTAAAATAATAGATAGTACAGTAAAATAATAAAAAGCATTAGCGATAATATGGAATGCAGTCAATAAAATAAAATCAAATTAAAACATTCACTCATTAACCATTCAGCCATCAGTTATAAATACATTCACACCTAAAGCCTATATATGGGACATTACAAAAAAATGAATAAACATATAAATTAAGAATAAAGATATTAATTGTGTTAGCTTAAATGAATTAATTTTACGAAATCTCTTACATGAATCACAAGTGAGCCTTGCAACTTCTGGTTCAAAAACTGAACTCATCGATAGTCTAGTAAATGGTTTGTTATCTATCCTTGTTACATCTTTTGATAAATGATCACCTCTCAAATCTCGTAATTCAACTATTGAAAAAAAGCCCTGGGTTACTACTGATATTCGTACTAAAATGAGAGAGCGTGAAAGAGCCTATCGCACTACCGCTCGTTTGGGTTATGTCCTCGTTATAGGAGACTTAGTAAGGGAGTCTTGAATGCCTTAGATATGGCTAAAAATAAATTCATATTAAATCGTCTGTGTGCCTCATCGAATTCAGCTAATCGTCGGACAACTTTGCATAAGATCGGGCTCTCTAACGAAATTTTACCTTTACCGCTACAGTATTTTTCATCTAAAGCCCTATTAACTCACTATACTTCTATCTCATCATCTGCTGCTTTATCTGATAGTGAGATTAATAAGATGCTTGCTGTACCACTACGCAGTGATTCTTCGGTCTTTGAGTTCACTGAGGTCGATTGTTCTATTATTGAGACTTTTCTACAACTTGTTTCCTCACAGGCAGTGGGGTCTGACGATCTTTCAACAGAAATGTTCAAGATCACACAGGATTACTTAGCTCTATACCTGACTTTCATACTTAACTTATCGTTGTCTTCTGGAATTTTTTCTGATGCATGGAAAAGAGCTTTTCTTTTGCCATAGACAAAGTCAAATAAACTTGATTCTCCTTCAGAAATTCGACCTATCGCAAAGCTCTGTGAAGTTTCAGAGGTTTTAGAAAGGTTAGTGCATACACAACTCTATGCTCATATTGAGGTTAATGCTCTCCTTGACTGTTTACAGACGGGATTTCGATGGACTAATAGTATACGAAGAGCACTTCTAAAACTTTCAGAAGATGCTCATCTTGCGATAGACTAGCGAATAATAACGGTGTTGCTTCTATTTGATTAAAAAAAGGCTTTCGACACAGTGCCTCCTTTGCGTCTCCTCCATAAGCTTCGTTCTTTCAATTGTTCAGACACTGTTATACGCTGGTTTATATCCTATTTAAGAAATAGATAATATGCTGTTCCTGATTTCAAGAATCAAGTAGGTGAATGGGTCTCTTGTACAGCTGGTGTACCTCAAGGTAGTGCCCTAGGTCCTTTGCTTTTCTCAATTTATATCAACGATCTTCCTTTGATTTGACCAAGGCTCAACATATTCTTTTTGCTGATTGATCTCTAACTTTATCACTCTTTTCTTTCTGCAAAACTGAAGGAAGAGATTGACCTTATGAATCATGAGATTGCTGCGGTTGTCAGGTGGGCAAACGGCAATGAGCTCACTTTGAATCCTAATAAGATGCAGGCTATTTTCTTGGGTAGTGAACAATATGTAGCAAGAATTGATCTATTGTCATGCCCTGCTATTCTTGTTAATAATGTGTCTATTTAGTACACAGATGTTGCTAGAAAATTGAAAGTCTGGAATAATAGCACACTGAACTGGAATAAGCAAGTTAATTTGATTGTTGGTCGTATCTTTGGTACTCTCCAGTTTCTTAAGTTTCATAGGCATGCGTTGTCCAGGAAAGTTAGGAAGGAGCTGGTTGAGGCCTTGATCTTTCCTATTCTCGGTTCTTCTTCTTCTTTTTCTTTAATTGGCCTTTCGATTTTTCATCATAGGCCATCATCAATTCTTGCCCCAAGGGGTCTTTTTATTATTAATTTTTTGTGTTGTTCCGAGGAACTCTCTATTTTGTGTTTTGTGTTCTTCGGGTTCTCTTCCCCACGGAAAACTACGAAAATTGTTTTTCCTAATTTTCCCAGGGAGTCAAAACCCCGATCCACTAGGACGCAAGCCAGCTGCCTTAAGCAACTGAGTTACTTTTCGTCCTTTAACGACGGAGCTCGTAAGTGTGTTCATAGGAACAAAGCACATGCAACAGAGATGCTTGCTTGAAAAACAGCCGCGAGCGGGATTCGATCCACGGTCCCCCGAGAATACGAATCCAATGCTCTCACCGACTGTGCCACAGACCGGCTCTTCTATTCTCGGTTATTGCTGCGTGGTTTACGATGATCTGCCTCAAACTTTGAATATCAAACTTCATCGTGCTTTTAATGCTTGTGTTAGATTCGTGTTTGGCAATATTGGGAGACAGGACAGGGTCACTCCTTTTCGCCTTGATCTGGGAAAGATATCACTCAAAAATAGGCGGCTTTATTTTAAAATGGCACTTGCTCACTCAATTGTTTTGTATCAAAATCCTTTATATTTAGAAACAAAATTCTGCCGTGCAAATGTCCATGCAATGGTCATATCATCTAGCAGACTGCCTATGAGACTACTAATTTGTCCAACTGTTTGTACTGCTGTGATGCTTAACTCTTTTGTGTCTTCAGCATCTTCTTTTATTAACAGTAATGTCAACTTATTTACCGGTTTTAGAGTGCGGCTAACTCAGGTTGTCAAAATGCGTTTGATAAACAAATTCCTTGTAGATGAGCGCACTGAATAACGTGGTTCATTAGGCATTAGTTAAGTGTACTTTTAATAATACATCTAAAAACGCTCTACCACTATTGTGAAATGTGGACCTCAGATGGTTGCTTTTCTGCACTGATGGGAATGGTAAGATACCCAGTGTTGGATATATCAATTTTATAATTAATTGCTTCAGTATACTTCATATAAATTTGATATTTTCAATGTTGTCCACTTGAGAGATAATTCTCAATCATGTTATATTTATTATTACTTTACTTATTCTATTTATAATGTTATTACTGTTTATATTTTACGTATTAACTATTGTAATTTCTCATGGGTCAGATGGGGTTGAACCCCAAGACCTTCATAAATATATTAATCAATCTATCAATCGCTTACTATATTCTCTTCTCTATATTGTGACTCGAATATCTTCCTATATTATATAGTTACATCAGAAATCAACCCTCAAACCCCCCACACCCCCACTCCCCTCTATAGCCCCTCCACAGCCACCCACAAAATAACGTAAAATTGTTTAAAATATTACAATATTTTTTTACTGTTTCTTTTGGTCTAATTAATATGATGTATTTTTTTCATGTTTCTATGTTAATAATAAAAATTTAATAAAAAATGTACAATTATATAATATTATATTTTATATAAAAATATATTATAATAGAAAATTTTTTATATAAAACAATGCATAAATGTTACATTTTATATTGATATGATACCTATAATGGGGGTTGCCGAGCGGAGCGAGCAGAAGGGTAGCCCCCTAGTATATATATATATATCTATATATATATATCTAGATATATATCTATCTATAATATAAAAATATTCCGTCGCCACACAGTGGGCGATTTTGGTGCATTTTATGACAGAATGAAATATCTTGATAACAGATAGAGCCTTTGCAAAAATTCAAAGGTCATTGGAAAAGTCATATAATTAGTTAAATATTTATAATTTCAGCTAATCATCTGATTATCAAGAAGTACTATTATCACACGCCTATCCGTGGCATAAGTAGCTTCTTATTGGACCATGCCTATCGAACTCGTTACGCTCGAACAATAACCGCACAGTGCATAAATGAACTGTTAATGATACTGACAGGCGTTTTAAATTAGTAGTAAGTTTCAATGAATAAACCCTCAACAAGTTTTGCACGTGGCTGTTACATAACCTACAAGCATGTTCTCGTTGATGGCATTTTTTCCTACCTTTTTTGGATAAGCACGTTTTGCCGCCAATTTTCCGCGCGAGCCGCTTTGGCGACTCTCTCTCTCTCTCTCTTTCTACGGCGTGGGACGCCACCGAAGTTGCGCTGCTATAAAAAAAGCCTCGTGGCAGGCGCTCATCAGTATAGCTCCGACTACTAGATGGTGCACAACGAGTCCTTCGCTGGTGTGTTTTTATCTACAGCTTTCTTTAGTGCATCTTTTTTCTGTTTCGATTTTCTTTGTGTACTCTTCGAGTTTTTCTTTGTTTCAATAAAGTGAGTTCCTTGTTTCATCTTTAAGCCATGCGGTGTTCTTTTGTTTTGCCTTGCGTTTCTTGTCAATTAGTTTAGTGTTTATAATTTGCAAACATTTTGGTCCTTCGAGCTGGATTCTCTTCTCTTTCTTCTGAGAATTTATTGTTTATTATTCCTTTGCGCAGTGTTGGGTCCAATGTTCTCGTTTTGTTTCGGAGTGAGAATTTATTGTTGATTTTTTCTTTCGCGTAGTGTGGGTCGTGGTTTTTTTGTTTCGCAGTGTGAATTTATTGTTTATTTTTCGTTTGCGCAGTGTGGATCCAGTGTTTTTGTTTTGTTTTGCAGTGAGAATTTATTGTTTATTTTTTTCTTGTGCGCAGTGTGGATCCGGTGTTTTCGTTTTGTTTTGCAGTGTGAACACAGCGTTTATTGTTCCTTTTGCATAGTTGTGGATCCGATGTTGCCGTTTGTTTTGCAGTGAGAATTTATTGTTTATTGTTTCCTTGTGCGCAGTGTGGATCCGGTGTTTTCGCTTTGTTTTGCAGTGTGAACACAGCGTTTATTGTTCCTTTTGCATAGTTGTGGATCCAACACTTTCTTCTCTTCTTGCGCAGATTGTAGAAAAGGCAACCTTCGAGCGTGTCTCGGGTCCTGCCATTAGAAAAGGCAACCTTCGAGCGTGTCTCGGGTTCTGCCATTAAAAAAGGCAACCTTCGAGCGTGTCTCGGGTACTGCCATTAGAAAAGGCAACCTTCGAGCGTGTTTCGGGTCCCGCCATTAGAAAAGGCAACCGTTGAGCGTGGCTCGGGTCCTGCCACCTGTGGTTTCTACATTGGAAGGGTAACCTTCGAGCGTAGCTCGGACTTAGCCCCTCCTTCTCTGTTTCAGATCAGCGACTGCGCGCAACCGTGTTCCTGAGTCATCCACCAGCTTCAACATGGATATCCTCGCGGGTCAAACGGCTTTAAGGACTCTGATCGTCAATTTCAGGTTGAACACGCTTCGAATCGGTGAAGAGAACCTCACAAGTGGAGTGATTAACCGACAAATAGACTTGGTTGACCGTTATTGGAGCAAGTTCCAACACCAGCATGATGTCCTGCTTGCCGATCAAAGCTTGCACGAGAATGCCTACTTCACCGAAGATGTTTATGCGTTGACGGAAGTGGAATATTCGACTGAGCTCGGATATTTATTGGATGAGCAGGCTCGCCGGAGTCTGGATCCGAGGGACGCAACCGATTAGCCAAGCAGCACCGGTCCGCGTGCAAAACTACCTAAAATCACGATCCCAAGTTTCTCAGGCAACCAGAGAGATTGGGAGTCTTTTCGAGATTTGTTCCAGGCTTTGATCCATCGTGACCCGCGGGTGACCGCGGTCGAGAAACTTTATTATCTAAGGACAGCCGTCCTCGGTGAAGCCAAGTCAGCGATCGAATCCCTGCCAATAACTGAGTCGAATTATTTGACTGCTTGGAGTCTCCTGGTCGCTCGCTTCGACAACAAGAGGATCCGGACTCAAGAGCATCTCAAAGCCCTCGTTGCTATAACAGCAGACAGGAAAGAGAATGTGCAGACCCTCCAACGAAATCTCGACGAGCTTACTCGACGTTGTGATGCTCTGCAGACCCTCGGCTGCCCAATTGAACATTGGAATGATTGGCTGGTCTTTTTTGGAGGCTGGGTCATGGATGACATCGCGCGACAAAATTGGGAGAAGGAGCTTGGTCATTCAGAAGAAAAACCAACCTTAGTGCAATGGTCCATGTTCATGGCCAATCGGGTTCGGACGTTGAAAGCTTTAGAGCCACCCAGCACCTCCTCAACCTCAAGAGAACGCGATTCACTCCGACCAGCCCCACCGGTGAAACGAGTGAAGACTTTAGCCATCTCAAGCCTGTCAAGTCAGGCTGCCTGCTCTTGCTGTGTGGCCGACGATCATTTGAGCCAGTGTGATGCTTTCCGGGACCGCGAGCCCAATGGCTGATTTCAGATTGTCCGGAGTTCGCAACGCTGTTTTAATTGCCTTCGCACCAAGCACCTGAGTAAGGCCTGTCCCTCAAAGGGTAAATGCTTGACCTGTGGTCGACGTCACCACTCACTTCTCCATGGAGGTAGAGCTATGAAACGTCAGCCAACATCGCAACTGGATTCGGATCGCCCATTCAAGGCACCACGTGGAACTACTTCACCATCGTCTACGACTCTCGCTACTTCGAGCGAGACTCCATGACCGGTGGTGCTCGCAACGGCTCTATTGTTGATTCAGTCACCAGCCGGTCACGTTCTCAGAGCCCGTGCCTTATTGGATCCAGGTTCTGAGGTCAGTCTCGTTAGTCATTGATTGGCTCGAAGATTGGGTCACACCCAAATCACCGGACCAATTGATATTAGCACAATCAACGGCACTTCGGTATGCTCATCTAAGAGAGAGTCGGCCTTGCATGTCATCTTAAGCGGACGTCCTCCACTGAAACTCACTCTTAACGGCAAAATCATTCTTAACGGCATGCGAAAAGGAATCAAGGATCAACCAATGGCGCAGCGCACGATTTTCGGGTGGGTGGTCTTTGGCCTGGCCCCTCAGAGAAAGACCACCTCTCTCCCCCGGTGCGGGTAATGATGTTGACATCATCTCCAGAAGATCAACAAGACCTCCAACAGCAGCTCCGATCTTTCTGGAAATTAGAAGAGCCACCCAGTGTCTCCACGATGTCCATCGAGGAAAACCAGTGTGAAAGACTTTTCCAACAGGGCTTTCAACGGGGTAATGACGGTCGTTACACGGTTTGCCTGCCTCTAAGGAAATCGCATGCATTGTCTTTTGGCGACACCTCGAGTCAGGCCCAACGCTCGCTAGATTTTCTGTGTGCCCGAATGGCGCGGGACCCGATTCTGGCAGCCGAATATGAGAGGTTCATGACTAAGTACGCAGAGCTGGGGCACATGACTCCGGTTACGGCTCACAGCCATGACGAGGCTTCAAGATCAGAACGCGTCTACTATATACCCCATCACGCGATCTGGCAGTTCATGGATGGAGGAAAACAGATGTTGTGGGTAGTTTTCAACGCCTCACGCCGGACTCGTGGCTGGCTTTCGTTGAACGAAGTGCTGCACACCGGTCCCCGTCTACAACTCAGCCTTCCAGCAGTACTGACGTGATGGTGTCGATACCGCTTCGTGATTTCAGCGGACATCAGGATGATGTATCGTCAGATCAGAGTGCACTCTGACGACATCGATCTTCAGAGGATCGTTTGGAGACGGTCAAGAAAAGATCAGGAGATGCACTTCCATCTGGAGACGGTCACCTATGGAACGGCATGTGCGCTTCACCTAGCGATTCGCACCCTACTCCAGTTGGCTAAAGACGAGGGCCTTGCGGGACCAAGAGCAGCGGAAGTCCTCCAACGTGAGATTTATGTGTATGATATATTCACGGGGACGAATAGCCTCGAAGACGTCTATGACCTTCAGAAGGAGCTCTCCATGATGCTGATTAAGGGAGGTTTCGAACTACGGAAATGGACGTCCAACCACTCCGCTGTGCTAAAAGATCTTCCTGCAGAGAATTGTTTGCGGCCTGTGGGACACCGACTCATGGAGGAAGAACCAGTACGGACATTGGGCGTCTTTTGGAACCCAGTTGCGGATGAGTTTTGCTTCTGAAGCCCACCACTCTCAGGCCACCGAACGACCAAGTGAACAGTCCTCGGCCTAATTGCCTTTCCGACCCGGTGGGGTGGCTCAGCCCCATCGTCATCCAGGCCAAGATTTTTATGCGTCATCTTTGGCTTGCCCGTTTTCATTGGGGCGATGATTTACCGCCATCCTTGCTATTAATGTGGTGCAGCTTCACAGCCTCATTACAGGCCCTTGACGGTATTCGACTCCCACGATGGCTGGAGGTCTCTTCAGGACAATCCATTCAGCTGCATGTATTCTCAGATGCAAGCGAGGACGCTTATGCTGCTGCCGTTTATCTTCGGACCGTCAGTCTGGATGGAGGAATCCACTGTCACCTGTTGACCACAAAGACCAAAGTCTCACCAGCAAAGACCCTCTTGATCCCACGACTGGAGTTGTGCGCTGCCCATTTAGGAGCTAAGTTGATGCAATGGACTGAGAGCGAGTTGGACCTCACATGTATCGGTCGCTACGCTTGGTCTGATTCACAGACTGTTCTCCGTTGGTTGGATGCGGATCCCTCTCGATGGAGCACCTTTGTCGCTAACTGCGTCGCAGACATTCAACGTCAAGGCACGAGGTTACAATGGCGATATGTCTCGTCTGCTGACAATCCAGCAGATGTCGCATCGCGGAGAATCACTGCTGCCTCTCTTCAGGACTCGCAGTACCCATGGTGGCACGGACCCTCCTGGTTGGAATCACAAGAAGCACAATGACCTATCCAGTCACTCTTGAGATGATTCACCACAGCGACTGAACAGGATCTTAAAAGAGCGCCAATTCACAGCCATGCTTTGCAAAGGGAGTCCAAACCTTAGAGCGCATACTACCGGAGACAGCTCTGAATGCACCATGCGCGCGGTTAGGCTAAGAAAGAGAAAAATATACTCAGGTTGATAGATATCTCTATCTCTCAGTCATGTGATAAGGAAGTAGGGAACGAAACAAACCAATCACGTGACGGAGAAAAAGAGATATATGTCAACCTTAATATACCTTTCTCTCTCTCGACTTAATCACGCGCACGGCGCATTTGAAGCTGTCTCCAGTAGTATATGCTCTAAGGTCTAAACTCTTCACCGAATTCTCCAGTCTTCATCGGCTCACTCAAGTGATTGCTTGGTGTCTTCGGGTGCGACATTTCTAGGTCCTGTTAGGAGGTGATCGCCCCAGACTCCTGAGCCAGCCCATGTCCGCCAACGAGCTCAAGCGCGCTGAACTGGCCTGTATCCGCTGGTCCCAGAGCACCAGCTCTGCTGAAGAATTGATCGCTCTTCGTCGGGAAAGACAACCCTTTGGGAAGCATCATTTTCTTGCACGACTAAAACCATTCCTCGATGATCAAGGGATTATGCGGGCAGGTGGTCGCCTTCAAGAATCGCCTTTGCCTTACGACGAGCGTCACCCGGCGATCGTGTCTGGATCATGTCACTTTAATCGATTAGCGATTGACTGGGCTCATCGACAAGCACTACACGGTAGGTTCCAATTAACGTACTCTCTTGTGATGAAAAGGTTATGGTTAAAGGGCGGGTACGAGTCAAGGCCTTCATTCGAAACTGTGTCACATGCGCAAGAGCCCAAGCAACTCCTTTCACGCAGCTGATGGGCTCGCTGCCCGCCGAGAGAGTCACAGGTGGCCGTCCATTTGCTCGCACTGGCCTGGACTATGCTGGTCCGATCTACGTGAAGTCAGCCCATGGCAGAAGTCACCACGCTTCAAAAGGATATCTCTTAGTTTTAGTTTGCCTATGCACCAAGGCCGTCCACTTAAAATTGGTGGGAGATCTGGCAACCCCCACCTTCCTGGCCGCACTCCGTCGCTTCATCGCCCGTAGAGGCCTTCCAAGGGAACTATGGAGCGACAATGCAACTACATTTTGGAGCACAGATGCGGAACTACGGTCCCTGTTTCGGGAGGCGAACATTGCTTGGAAGAGAGTCTAAGGAACTCTTACCTTTGAAGGAATCCAGTGGAAATTCATTCCTCCAGTCGCTTCGCACTTCGGAGGATTGTGGGAGGCCGCTGTCAAGTCGGCCAAAGGTCACATCAAGAGTCTTGCATAGCCAGCTGCTGACCTACGAGGAGCTCAACACATTCATCTCCCAAGTAGAGATGTGTCTCAATTCCCGGCCGCTAACACCGATCACTGGAAAATTGGATGATCTCCAGGTTCTCACTCCAGGCCATTTCCTGGTATGTTCAAGTTTGTCACAGCTGTCCATGGACATTCCGATCCTGGAGCCTGGACGCTGCAAGTATTGGCGTCTCGTCCAGGCCCTCCGAGATCACTTTTGGCTGCGATGGAGTCGCGAATACATCCACACGCTCCAGCCCTGTCAAATGGAATCAAATCAAACCAAACTTTCTGCCAGGAGACATCGTTCTGCTTCTGGACTCGTCACTGCTCCGGCAAGGTTCCTGGCCTCTGGGTCGGATCCTCTCGGTGCATCCCGAGAAGGATGGCTTTTTCCGCGTCGTTACGATCAAGACTGCTTCTAGGACGTACAGATGACCGATTACCAAGCTGACCAAGCTCCCCCTGGAAGCTACTCCAAGTAATCATGTCATTTGATCCCGTCAAGGCGGGCGGTCGGCGCTCCTACCAGATCGTTTTCAACGAGGCGGGCGGAATGTTACGTGATTTTCTCGTTGATGGCATTTTTTTCTACCTCTTTTGGTCAAGCACGTTTTGCCGCCAATTTTCCGCGCGAGCCGCTTTGGCGGCTCTCTCTCTCTCTCTCTTTCTACGGCGTGGGACGCCACCGAAGTTGCGCCGCTATAAAGGAAGCCTCGTGGCAGGCGCTCGTCAGTATAGCTCTGACTACTAGATGGTGCACCACGAGTCCTTCACCGGTGTGTTTTTGTCTACAGCTTTCTTTAGTGCATCTTTTTTCTATTTCGATTTTCTTTGTGTGCTATTCGAGTTGTTCTTTGTTTCAATAAAGTGAGTTCCTTGTTTCGTCTTTAAGCCGTGCAGTGGTCTTTTGTTTTGCCTTGCGTTTCTTGTCAATAAGTTTAGTGTTTATAATTTAGCAAACACCGAAGTGTAACTTCAGTAACTGTAATTTAACTGATGATCAACATTACTTTTGTATTATGTGCAAAAAAGGCTTTCGTAAACAATGAGCTCATCTGACTCATGCAGAAGTTATGATTTTGTATAATGGAGACATTGAGTTGATGTGCAGATATTGCATAAAACAAGCTGTGTATTTAACAGAATCGATGATGTCCTTTACTGCAATTGAAAACTCCATTGGAAGTGGTGATTTTTCAAGCATAAATGAATATTTAAGAGTTGCTAATTTTAATACATAAATAAATACATCTATGTCTGAAAATCAAAATAATACCGTTTCGCATCATAATATTATTACTAAAGATACTCTTACAAAAATAATCCAGAAATCTAAGGATATTTTTGATAAACAAAGATAAAAAATAAGGTGATTTAATTGGATAAACCAGTAAATCTTACTGATAAAATTTTCTCAGACACAAATTTACTGTAGTATCAGCTTAGTGCATGAAAATATATATTTTAAACTATCATAACTCCTTATTGATGGCTTTGACTTACATGATTCAAAATTTATTTTAAAGTTCATGTAAAATGGAAGAAAATCAACCCGCGAAAAGCAATTTCTGAAGTGACGAACAATAAGTAATTTCAATCACCATGTAGTACATATAAGAACCAACAGAAAGCTTCGAAATTCAGGTCTGTGAAAATCATGCTGACTCTCCTCTTCATTTACAACAAGAAGTATTCTTATGAATTTTCCTCCAAAACATCAGGATTTTCAGAAAAAAACGATAAAGTTGAGACTTTTCCAAAAATTTTGAAAAATTTCCAAATTTTAAGGATCTATAGCTCTTAAAACTTTCAATCTAGATCGTTGAAAATTTTTTGACATATTTTGGGTAACAATCAGAATATATTCTGAGAGTTTCAGCGATTTTTTTTTTGCTCTTCCATTTGGTGTGTAATGTTCCATATATATATATATATATATATATATATATATATATATATATATATATATATATATACGTATATATATATACCCATACGTATAATTAGATATTTCTACGCTGTGCCATGTAGCTGCACATACATATGTAGAATCGACCAATGAGGAACAACTATGGGTAGAAATCTTCGATAATCGATGTTTCTACTGCGTGAAGCAATATAGCAACCTCGAGTATAGTATAAAAATATTACTAGAGTGATAGAGATAGAAGATCCGCGACCAAAAGTCGATAAAGCTGTCGATGGTGACTCGTAACTGAAGAGATCAAAGTAGAAACTTAGATGCGGCGAGAAATAAGGATAGAAAATGGAGAGTAGCTAGGTGCGACAGAGATAGACAACAGAATGAAAGAGGAATGTAATTTCCTTCTTCTTAAAAGAGATTATTCTTGGATCAGCAGCCGTTGAGTACACTCAAGTAAAATTGGAATTCATTTTTTTTAAATATTATCGGTGAAGTTAAGGAGTAAAAAGAGAAACGTGTGCAGAGAAGCGGAAGGACTGCATCAATTGAAAAAAGAAGAAAAAAAAAGGAAAAAGAGAAAACTACGGTGAGACATCTCCAGAGACGACAACTCGGCGACCGTGTGCGATCAACCACTGGGATCACCATCGTTTTCCTTCGACCACACCATTTTCTTTTTCTCGACCAGCTTCACGTTCTTCTTCGTTCTTTTTTGACTATTGAGAGGAAATCTTCAGCAAAGCGACCGCCAGTGAAATTCTACCAGCGGGTTAGCAAGTAAGAAATAGTACATTTTTTATTCTGTTGGTTTTCCCCGTCATCTTTCTCGGTTCTCCTAAAGAGATATATTTTTTTTGTTATAACCTTAATACGATAGAGTTTTCTTGATTTCGATCGCGAGTGAATTAAAATTAGAATCAGTGCGGTTAAGTGAAAATAAGAACAAAGACATTAAAAATAAAAATAAGTGAAAATTAAAAGAGAAAAGAGAAAACTATGTGTGAAGGCGTTCGTGCTTAACGACGCGATGCCATTTTGTTTTATAAATTGAATGCGGAATTCGTAATTATTAAAGTTAAAGAAATCTGCTTTTGTTATATTCTGACTGCTAATCTTTGTATTACTGAAAAATAGTTAAAGTGAAAGGAATAGACGACGCGGCGGCCATTGTGAAATTGTGCGAGCGAGATGGCTACATGTTAGTTATTAATTAAAATTCAAAGTTCTTTTTTTTTGTACAGAATAGCGCGAGTGATATTAAGATTATTTCTTTTAATATTTATTTTAAGTGCGAATTATGTTCGACCGCGCAGTAAGGAAATGGAGCGTCGCGTGATTAAAATCTTAAATAATTATTATTTAAATCTAATAAGTGATTAACTAATTACACGTGCAAAGAAAGAAAGTGCTCTTTTTGTCTTCTGCGCATGCGCATCTGCACGGCCCAAGTGCGAGAAATCAATTAAGCAGCGTTCTTTTTTTTATCATTGCGAATTGTGAGCAAAATTTCCCTTTTTAAATTGATAATATAAGAAGTTTGAAATTAAATTTAAATAGAGAGTCAACTGCTTATTTTTCCTCTCCCTCTTTTCAGGACAAGAATTATAAGTTAAAAAAAATTAATTATATCATTCATTTTTCCTGAATAATTAAAGTCATTTAATATCGATAGTATTTTTTTTATAAATTTTGAATTTACTTTGCTTTTTTTTATATATTAAATATTGTTCTTTCTAACTTCTTATTTTTTTTTACTAAATTATAAATTCCATTGAAATTTTCTGGACTACTCTAATCGTTAGAACCAGCCTGCAACCCGAGGCAGGTCAGTAAGTATTAACCCCCTCTGCAATTGCTCTACCCAGCTAGCTGAGCAGGGTTCACTAGCGTTCAATTAAAATTAATTATAAATTTGTGAACCCAGGTAAGTTCGTGGCTTCGGGGATTCACTCGAAGGTCCGGGGAATTCGCCACGTAACAAGTTAATAAAGTGTTGATGTACACATAATCGTCAGTCAAAGTTCCTTCTGAAATGTCAGAGACTCAGCTCATTAATATTTCGTGTACCGAGTATTCTTACATTTTGTACTGTTGTTTTCTTGTTCCGGCGACTGAGTTTCCAAAACTCGCAGAATAAGTTGTCTCATATCATATTATGGCGCTACTGTCACTCAGTAAAAGAATTAACCAAAGTCTTTTCCGTGAAGACGTCTTAAATAGACGTTATCATTTTTAATAAGGCGTCTTAGCAGAAAGACCATTTTTCTGCAAAAAAGCACCAAAATGCCTATCTTTAAAGCTTTATAACTTGACGGAAAATCATTGTAGAAAATTTTAAAAAAATGAAAATTAAAGCTCTTTCAAAGTACTTTAAAATGTATTTTTTTATCTCATACGCGAAAAACGGTGTAAGCGGATCTATAATTTAAAAAATGAGTAAAAAATGTTTATTTTCAAGTAATTCTTTCAATACCATAGAAAAACTTTGAAAATAATATAATAAAGCGTTTTTAAAGCTCTTGAGGAGTACTTTAAAATCGTTTTTTTAGAATTTTTCTACGACACTTTTTTTCCAAGATATGATAATTTTTTCCAAACTATTTTTTTACATAGTGTTATCAAACTTTTGAGCAGTACTGCATATCAACTCGATTAAACTATTTTTAATTCATTTTTAAACTTACATAAAATACTTATTATTTTCTATTACAACAAAAATCTGATGATTAAAAACAGCAAATATAATAATCATAGTAACTCTTTCACTTAGTAGATGCTTCAAAAAAGAAGATTTTGAACCTATAACTATAAACATTTCAAAAAAGGTAAAAAATAGATAAAATATATAAATTTAGCAGCTGATATTGAGAAGATGTAAAATGGGCACTACACCTGTACGTACTCATAAATATATGCTATCATTTAATTTTATTGAGAAAATTTTAATAGATAAATTATTCTTTATAAAACATATTAATTCCTTAGGCATCCTTTCTAAATCATTATCAAATCTGTATAAAATTTTAAATCCATTAATATTGTAATTACCTGTATTTAATCTTGATATTTCAGTAAAATTTAATAATGTTTATTGGGAATAACAGTTATCTGTAATGCTATATACATTAAATGCCATCTTGGCGGAAAGGATATTTTTCCGAATGTTAACCTCAAATGGCAACATCGCATATTTTACCACAGGCATAAGAGAACTTCAAATCATGCATTGAGTTTTGCATCATGATTATTTTGTTTTTTTTTATATAGGTTATTTATGTAAAATTCGATTGATAACTACTAAAATTTTATTGCTTATATAATTTTAATTAATAATATTAGATTCTATGTGATTATTAAACAAAAAATAAAAATTTTAATTCATAGAATTATAATTGTTTTGGTTAATTATATTTATATTAAAATAATTGTTAAAAAATGTCAGGACTGTGACATGAATAATAGTTATTTACAGTTATTGATAGTTATTTACAGTTATTTACAATTATTTACAATTATTTAGTTTTTTTATAGTTATTTGCAATTATTCAAAATTATTTACAGTTATTTACATTTTCAAAAATGTTTTGAATTAGTGAATAATTAAATGTTATCAATAACTATTTATAGTTATTTACAATTACTTATAGTTTTTTTACAGTTATTTATAGTTATTCATAATTATTTACAATTTTTAATAGTTTTTTACAATTATTTACAGTTATTCACACTTTCAAAAATTTTCGCATATATATAGGAAAATTAAATAAATTTTTGAAAATTTTCGAAAGTGTAAATAACTGATATGACAGGAAATACAAATTCATAATTTTGAAAACATGATTAAAATTTTAGAATGATAATCAAGAAAATTATAATTCAGGATTATTTAAAAATGATTTATTTTAAGAGGCGGTCGGAACCATTTGCCGCTTGGTGGCGCTGCGGTCAGGTGAGAGAAAAATATAAAATATTTTTTATATAGCAATTTAAAATTTACTGAAACAATAATATACTTTTAATCTTGTCATTTCCTCTAGCCATATATATGTAGAATAATTATTAATATTAATTTTGTTTGAAAAGTCTAAAATATTGTTATAAAGCGAAAAATGCGGCGCGAGGTAGAGCCGACGTAAACATTAGCATACATCATTCTTTAGTATTGCTCTCTCTGTCGCACTAAGGGAAGGTGCCCGCATGTTTACATCGGTCCTACGTTGCATCGCATTTTTCGCTTTATAACAATATTTCAGACTTTTCAAACAAGATAAGTATTAATAATTATTCTACATATAGATGGCTAGAGGAAATGACAACATTAAAAGTATATTGTCGTCTCAGAAAATTGTAAATAGCTGTATAAAAAATATTTAATAGATTTCTCTCACCTGACCGCAGCGCCACCCTATATGTAGCGGCGAATAGACCCGACCGCCTCTTAATGAATTATCATCATATACTATTTATTTTTATAATTAAGAGTAACATATTTAAGTTTCATTTATAAAGTTATAGTTAATCTTCTGACATTATTTACAATAATTAAGAGGCGGTCGGAACCAAATCGGTGACTTGGTTCGGCGCTTGTAATAAATGCTTATAATAATTTATTCATTTATTAATATGGTAAAAATATAGTCATTTCCTCTAGTCATGTATATAAAGAGTAATTTAAAATAGTTAAAGCCACAAAAATATACAAAATATTGTTATAAAGCGAAAAATGCCACCTAACAATCGACACGACAGTTTTTTGCATGCAGTATATGTCAAGTCAGTTTGATATTTGTAATAAATGTTTATAATAATTAATTTACTTATTCATATGGTAAAAATATAGTCATTTCCTTTAGTCATATATATAAAGAATAATTTGAAATAGTTTAAGCCATAAAAATATACAAAATATTATCGTAAAGCCAAAAATGCTGACTTAATATATACCGCAAGTCACCGATTTGGTTCCGACCGCCTCTTAATAACAATTACTCGTTACCCTATTAAAAATATCCAGATACATATCAACATGGATGATCCACGTAGATATTCATGTGGATAAATATGGATTCCACGTGGATTTTCTAGATAAAATAATTTAGATTTTTAGGTAAGTATATTTGCTGTTGACAATAAAAGATATTTTTGATAAAAATATCCCGTTGAAAAAATCCAATTGGATTTTGTTGGAAATCCATGTTGAGATTCCAATGAATTCCAATTGGAAATTCATAATGAAATTCCAATTAGAATTTTAGAAATCAAACGTAAATTTATGGATATTTTTAAGTGACGAAATATTTTTTTTAAATAAAATTTTTCCATGTTTTTAATTGCGACTTATAAAAATATCTCTGTTCATTGAATGAAAAAGAATATGAGAAAGCAGGCCGGCCGAATGATCGGCCAGTTTATAAGCTTTAAACTCTTTTATTCTTTTCGTGCACATCTGCTTGCCATAAGAAAGTCAATAAATAGAAAGCATGGTAGCCCTCTGGCGGTTAATTATCAGTACCATTATATTAGCTGATTTATCAGCAGATTTTTTATAAAATATTTTTTTACTAAATAGTAAATCATAAATTATATTATACATGCAAAAGAAAATATATTTATTTTTTTATAAGTTATAAAATTCTTTTTTTTTTATTTTTGAAAATATATTAATTAGAAATTGAAATAAAAAGTGAATTCATCTTAAATACACTGAGAGAAATTTCGTTAAATTTACTATGCTATATAGAAAATTTTATATGAAAAAACTTTACAAATTTTTTTGGCTGGTTACTGATTTCCATTTTATGTACAGCAAATTATTTATATCTAGATACAAATATTATTAGAGTCGATTTTTAGATACAAGGGATTATTTCATATTGACGTTGATTCTCAAATAAGAGAGAACGATACCAGCATGTAATCCTGGCGACTGATGCGTTAAAATTTGTGCCCAACTCCCGCAAGTGGTGAGAGTTTAGCACACTTTGTATATAAGACCGATTCATCTGACCGTTATTAACATGTGCGTGTGTTTTCTAGTGATCTGTGCGACTTACGTTTATATTTAGCTATATGAATATAGGTTACATTAATTCACAGCGAAGGTAGTAACGTCAATACGAAATAATTCCTTATATCTAAAAATCGACTCTAATAATATTTGTATCTTGATGTTAATAAATTGCTGTACATAAAATAGAAATCAGTAACCATCTAAAAAAATTTGTAAAGTTTTTTTACATGAAGTTTATTAAGTAGAGGAATAAAATTTTCTATGTAGCATAGTAAATTTAACGCAATTGAAAAGTTTACAAAGCTACATCGTAAAAATGTACTATGATTCTTGTAATATTTCACTTAAAATTTCTCTCAGTGTATTTAGCATAGATTCATTTTTTATTTAAATTTCTCATTAATATATTTTAAAAAATAAAAAAAAAAATTTTATAGCTTATAAAAATAAAAAGATATATTCTTTTGCATGTATAATATGATTTATGATTTAATATTTAGTAAAAAAATATTTTATGATAAATCCGCTGATAAATCAGCTATTATATCAGCTGATTCATCAGCTCGTTTATCAGTTTGTTTATCAGCAGGTTCATCAGCTGCTTTTTTATAGCAGGGATAGCTTTGAGTACTATTAGTTTAAAAAAACATAATCTAACATGTATCACGAAACATTTTATTTGACATAGACTAAAAATGAAACTGGACATCAGGATTTTTAACTAATTAACAAAACTTAAGAACCACATTAGCGCGTCTATTTTCAAAGTTTATGATTAGGTTAAAAGATATAAAGTCATATCACAAAATTAGGTTATAATGAAAAAAAAGATTCATTTTTTATCAAAATCTGAAAAATAGTGAATTAAAAAATAATAAAGAAGAGTAGAGAAAGTTCATAATTAAAGAAACTTGTTATATTATAAATACAAGTTTATTAAAGTAGTACGCACAAATGACACATTAGAATAAGTCCATATTATAGAAAGCTTATGGTGAAATTTTATAATGTAATCACACCGTGCAAATATGGCCATATGTTGGTAGACACGCCATATTTTGTGCTAAACTTTCTACCAGGGTATATTAGTATTTGTTGTCTGTAACAGTCAATATTCTTTTTTAAACTAATTTTAACATCAATTTTCTTTATAGGAACTTATTTAATATCTATATTATTTTCAATCTCAAATTGTTTCAATTTCGATCGAATTTTTAAACCGTTATTGTAATTATCAAATCTCAACCAAGAAATAACTGGTTATTTTGTATTATTTATAAAAGTAATGGATTCTAAAATTCCATAAGCTCCAATAACTAGAGGTACCGTTATTTATACCTTACGTTTAATAATTTATAATAGAATTTTAATAATAAATCATCCCTAGTGGAAATCGAATCTGTGAATAACTGGGAATAACTGGAAATAACTGTTATAAAAGGTTCACTTTGAGACAAGAATAACAGTAAGCACCAGTTATTCCCAGTTGTTTCCAGTAATTTCCAGTTACTTACAGATATTACTAGTTATTTCCATTTTAGTTGAAAAATAATTTAAAAAATCAGAGATATTAATGACAGTTACTCCCAGTTTTTTTCAGTTATTTTCTAGTTACTCCTAGTTATTTCCAGTTATTTCAAATTATTTATAGTTTAGTTTAAAAATAATTTAAATATCAAAGGATAACTGTTATTGGTATCACTGATTTTTAAAATTATTCCTCGATTAAAATGAAAATAACTGGAAATATCTGGAAATAACTGGAAATAACTGGAAATAACTGGAAATAACTGGAAATAACTAGGAATAACTGGAAATAATTGAAAAAAACTAGGAATAACTGTTATTAGTATCTCTGATTTTTTAAATTATATTTTAACCAAACTGGAAATAACTGGAAGTATCTGTAAATGACTGAAAATATTTGTGAATAACTGGGAATAACTGGGAATAACTAGTGCTAACTGTTATTCCTGCCTCAAACTGAACAGTTTATAACAGTTATTTCCATTTATTTCCAGCTATTTCCACTTGTTTTCAGTTATTTCCAGATATTCCCAGTTACTCACAATTTTTTTTTCCGCTAAGGATGTATAGTATTTAGAGGCACTTTGTTTTTTTTATTTTATTTAAAAAAAATTATATGAAATAATCATATTAATTAAAAGTAATTTTAAGACATGATAAAATTAATTAAAATTATTTAATTTTTACATATCTCTCTATATTATTAAAAATATATTGCCGTTGTCGCCGTCAGAAATAAGCCCCTTATTTATGGACCGTCATTTTTGGACCCTGATTAAGTTAAATTTAGCTAACTTTAAGCTTTGAAATCTCTTGTTTTGCATACACTTTTATTGCAACTAATTATCCAAACTAATTATATATTATAAAAAGACTTGGCCGCCGCCGTTTATAAGAATTGGATGTGTCCCCAGTTAGCTAGAATTAAGCTTAAATCAAGCTGAAATCCAGCTAAAAGTTAGCTGAAAGTTAGCTTATTGATAACTAAAAGTCATCTAAAAGCTAGCTAAATGGTATCTTAACGTTAGATAAATTTAAATTAATTTTAAACAATTTCAGCTAAATTCTGATTTGACTTCAGCTGAATTTTGGCTGAATATTAGATCTATTTATATTACATAGACGTAACCCTGAAATCTAAATTATCTTATCACCTACCTCAGCCTCTACAGCCTTTCGATTTTATGAAAAAGAAATTTCTTTTTTATGATTTATTGTTAAGATTATGTGAAATTCTTATTTTATGCATATGTATAATGAAATTCAACTTGGGCGTAAAAAATAGTTACGTTATTTTATTTTAAAAATTTTAACAATATAAAAAGAAATTATGTCAGATAATTTCATTTAATTCTATTTTATTTTTTTAAGATCTAAAATAAAGATTTTATTTTAGTTACTAGATTTAACAATTTGCTTGAATTAACTAACGAATTAATTGTTTGAATTAAGGGTATAAATTTAACGAGTAAAAATGATTTACATGAATTTCATAAAGAAATTTAAAAAATTATATGAGTTGATCAGATTGTAACGGTATTCTACCGTGTTTGAATCTTGCGCGCTTAGGTATCAAAATAGAATAGACGCTCGGTCATATATCTCGTCTAAGACGAGTAAAGAAGTGCGTATCTTGACGACCGGCACGCTAGAGAGAAGCTCGCCGGCCGCGAGGCGCTTCAGAGAGTTTCCGGCTACCGTTGCGTTAGCACGAAACCTAAGCCGCGCTGTACTTATTAGCGAATTTCGCCACGTGGTAGTATAATACGTTAGACTAACTTCGCAATTGATAACGCGAAACATTGTCTTAAGTAAAAGCCGTGAGTTTATACCGACAAGCGTATTATATTATATTGACAAGTTGCAACTCTCAGAAATTCTTTCTGTAGAGTTTTGCTTGACCGCTTTTCGCGCGTCTTAGCGGTCAGCCATTAAGTGCCAACAAATACGTCGATCGGCGTGCATAGGATTCCACCGATCTACATCCAGGCAACCACGTTGGCAGAGCTCAGCGGAATTCAAGAATCGGGGAGAGACGTCTTCCACCGACCTAGTCTAGAGCATCTACGTATTGGTTACGTACAGGGGAGAAGCTTCGATAACGGGCGAGCGGCGTCTACGTGCACGTAGGTAATTAGTGTAGGCTGGCCAGTGCGTTATTTTCAGTATAATTAAACTGTGCGATATCCAAGTGTCTCTTCCTCGAGAGATACTTGTTCGGGCATATTGTATCATCGGTGATATAACCGATCAGCGTCATAAGCGAGTGTCATTTAGTTCGCGACGCGCCCTCCCCTTGCTCACTCTCTCATTAGACGCGTAAACTACTTTTTTTATATTACTCAATTTCATTTTCGTTTAATTTATACTCTATCTTCATTACATTTATATTTTTGTCTTATAATAAATTAATTATATTTTCTATTAAAACGTGCTCTCAATTAATTTATATTGCCTGACTATATTAAACATAAAATATATATTTCCCGTTGCTTACTCCGACGCCTCCGCAGTCCTTGTGAGCAGTTATAAATTATTTAATTACGTAATATTATATATTTTAATATAACGTATTTTGGAACCCGCCTCACGAAGGAAAACTGCGCTACCGACAACGCGTCTCTCGATCAGGTAAGAGAGAGAGAGAGAGAGAGACGCGCAGCGACGAGTTGATAGAAAAATCTTCCATCACACATCAATCTAACATACTAACTAGCTTTACCGGAGTCTGTTGCTAGTTTATCATAGTTAATATAAATTCTAGCAGCTCCGTATGCTAGCAAAAATTAATAAGTTTAGTTAAAGATGAATTGGAATTAAAAATCTAATTTCTTTTGTAACGTGCAGGAAATTACCGTTACAAGATTTATATAGATTTTTTGACACTCCGTGTGCGAAGCTCGACTTTGCACACGAATCACAAAGTGACACGTGCGAAAATTGAGCTTCTAACACGTCGTGTCAAAAAATACAGTTCGATATTTGTGCGAGAAAGTAATTTCTTCTTCGTGTGACCTTAGCAAACCGCCACACAAGAAAAAAATCACTTCGGCACACTAGTATCGAAATATACTATAAGGTTGTTTTTAGATTGTGTTGCATTTAATTTCTTTTTTTTTAAGTACACCGAAAAATCATTCTAATGTTTTTAAATAAAAAACATTAAAATATCTGATAAAACTAATTTCAGTTCATTCATTTTACAGTCAAGGTAGGTATTCTTTTCATTTAATAATCCACAAATAAAATCATAATTATTTTTTTTGCAAACACCTTTGTAGAAATTTGTGTAGATGATTACTTTCATTAAATGTTCATTAAACATTTACCTGAAAAGAACTTTTGAAAATACCATAGACTTTTCTTACAATCTATCCTCCAATATTAGACACTGAATTGTCTTAGTTCGAGTAATGTTGAAGTTGTGCTAACTCAATTTCAATTTTCGTAAAATGTTGTTAGACATTTCAATTATATAAAAATAACAGATTTCCACACCACCCGAAGAGATACTGTTATTTATACTTTACATTGAATAATTTATGATAGAATCTAAATAATAAATAATGCATGGTATTTTAAGGCGCGTTGGTTTTTTTATTTTATTTTTTAAAAATTATATGAAGTAAACTTGATAGTTAGAAGTAATTTTGAGACACGTTGAAATTAATTGAAATTAATTAATTTTTTTTATATAATTATTTAAAATAAAACCATGGTTCCCATCGCCTTTAGCCCTACACAACCTGAAAATAACATTCCTTGTCATGGCTCGCATTATGATACATCTGGAAGATTAATTTTCAACTTGTTTTGATAATATTTAAATTTATGCATAAGCTATTTATAAACTGTTTGATTAAGAAAAATTATACTGAAAATAAATAAGAAGCTTCTGCTTTGTACCAAACTAGATGTTCCATGGTATACTCAAGTAATGCAGTTTTACAAATTTATTTATTTAATTTGATTTGTTTCACAGACATAAATCATAATTTTGATAGTTAAATTGAAAGAAATAATACTAAAATAACAATCAATAAATTTTTATGTCGAAATTATTTCCAATTTTTAATATCTATTTATATAAAAAGTCATAACCTCACTTTGATCGCATCAATTATAAAAACTTTAAGTTTTAAATAATTTCAATTTGAAATTGATTAATACTTTTCAGATATCTTTATTATAGTGATATAATGTTAATTTAACTAAGAAAGACTTATTATTTATGCTTTAGCTATTAAAAATAACGAAATAAACTTATAAAACTTTATTACTTGAGTCTACCAAGCAACATCTACTTATTTTTTTTCAGTGAATAAAATAATTAAAATCGTAGACTTTTTCTTTTGGTCTGTATTATGAAAGCGTCATATATAGAATCATAAGAGACATTCTAGAGATAGTACATCATGCACGAGTTTTATATAATGCTTACCCTACTGAACAAAATCACATGGGATCCCTTATGGGATTTCATATGGAATCCTTTATGGGATCCCATATGGGGTCCCATAAGAGGTCCACAAACTCAATTCTAAATATAATATGGGACTACATATGGGATCACATATAGGGTCCCATAAGAGGTCCACAAACTCAATTCTAAATATATAGGACTACATATGGGATACCATATGGGGTTCCATAAGAGGTCCACAAACTGAATCCTAAATATAATATGGGACCACATATGGGATCCCATATAGGGTCCCATAAGAAGTCCACAAACTCAAGTCTAAATATATGGGACCACATATGGGACCCCATATGGGATCTCATATGTGTTCCCATATATTTAGAGTTGCACTGAGAGAAAAGTGGAGTCATACCAACGAAACTAACGTACGTTGTCTTGACTCGCGCTAAAGGAGTTGCATTTACTCTGCGAGGCGAGTCATCCCCACTCCTCGCTGCGGTATATAGACGACGCACGAACTTGATCTATTTGTCTTTGATTGCCGAGAGTTTATAAAGTTTAATTTGAACATTAATTTTGTTAATGAAACAATTAATTATTAAGGTGACTACGAAAGTTCAGTTAAATTTCATTTTGTAGTTTACAAATTACTCTTTCAGTTTCTAAAATTTTTTGGATTTTTTAATTTTCCACTATTTATTATAATCCGTAGAATGGTGAAAAATTGAAAAATCTGAAAAATTTTACGTATTCAAAGAGTAATTTGTAAACTCAAAAATAAAACCTAACCTGAAATCCGAAGTCGCCTTAATATTGGAATGCAAAATGGATGATTTTGTGAAAAATCTTTCGATGAAATGGAACCTGAGTCAATTAATCGATAGATTTGCAGTTAAAAAATTTTAATCATAACCTCAAACACAAATTTGAATGAGTTTTTTTTTATGTGTTAATAACTTATATAATCAATATTTTCATATAATATTTTATAAGTATTTTTATAAATATTCTGAAAATGAATGTTGCATAGTATGAAATTATTTATAATTTCATATTTAAAAACATTTTTCATTATTGAAAAATAGAATTTGTTCGTTTTGTTGTTCGCAGTCTGTGTTTTTACAGAGGCAGGAATTGGCAATATTTAAAAGAAATTTACGGCTCAATCAAAATAAAATGTTATTAATAATTTTACTTTGAATAATATACTTCCATCTTATGATATCATACTGTAACGTAATCAAAAAATTTATTCTTAACTAAAATTCTTTGAATGAATATATTTATAAATAAATATTTATCTTTAATAATGTATTCTACAATCGTCTTTAGCCTAATCTCAAAAAATAATAAAACTTGAAAAAAAAATCATTAACAGCTTCCTGCTTAACGTAACCTTTATATACACTTGGCCTATAAGGCGGTATATTGACTCCGCGAGCGGAGTAGCTGCTACTCGGCTTGTTTAGTTGTAATAACTCCGACCCCACTTACTCCTTTTATACCGTCATTTCGATTCCGGTGGCAAGTTCGTGTGACTCCACTTTTCTCTCAGTGTGAGTTTGTGGACTTCTTATGGGACCCATATGGGATCCCATATGTGGTCCCATATGATATTTAGAATTTAGTTTGTGGACCTCTTATGAGACCCCATATGGTATCCAATATGTGGTCCCATATATTTAGAAGTGAGTTTGTGGACCTCCTATGGGACCCCATATGGGATCCCATATAGGATCCCGCGCTAAAACCACATATGGGAGCCCATAAAGGATCACATATGAAATCCCATGAGGGATCCTATGTGATTTTTTTCAGTAGGGTAGTTCTTACCTCATCTATGACCATATTAACTCCAAACAAATTTAAATTAAAATTTGTCTTATTTAGTCAATTATTCACTATAAGTTATATATACCTTATTTGTATCGTTATTTAATAAATAATAACGTTTATAAAAATAACAACAAATATTAATTTTATCACTAGAAACCCTATGCCTATTTAAAATTAGCACCAGAAAAGCGATTCAACCTGTGATACATACACGGAGAGAACAAATCGGGAATACTTCCTTGCGCCCTCTCATGCTAAAGTTTCGTACGCACATTCTTGGAAATATGCCTCGTATACATGCAGCGATTCCATAAGCCATAGAACGCTTATAGAGTATACGGACTTTTTCCGATGGCTTATGGAAACATTCCTTGTACACAAGGCATATTTCCAAAAACGTGCGTACGGAACTTTAGCAGTAGAGAGCGCAAGGAAGTATTCCTGATTTGTTCTCTCCGCGTATGTACGTATCGCGACTTTAGTTGTGAGCAAGAGAATAAAAAGTATGTGCGCGCATTACGTACGTGTGATACATACATCTGTATCATAAGTTGAATCGCCCTTCTAAATATTTTTTTAGTTGTACCTCTTTTTGTTTTCTTAGCGCAGTTTTAATTCTAAAGCATCACAAAATCACATAAGGCAAATGGCAAAAGTAAGGATAAATAAAATTCATATAGATACCGTAGATCTTAAGGCAACCTTCGATAAAGTGGATAAGGACATTTACATTAAAATCACATTTAAAAAAAAGAAATCAAATTACACAAACTAAATGTGCTCTATCAGAAAGCCTTGCGCCAAAGCACTTGGCAGCGTTTTTAAAAATTAATAAAACTTCAATTATATTTAACAATAATACCTTAAGGCGACTACGGAAATTCGGTTCAACTTCATTTTGTAGTTTACAAATTACTCTTTCAGTTTCTAAAATTTTTTGGATTTTTTAATTTTCCACCATTTATTATAATCCGTAGAATGGTGGAAAATTAAAAAATCTGAAAATTTTTACATATTTAAAGAATAATTTGTAAACTCAAAAATAAAACCTAACCTAAAATCCGAAGTCGCCTTAACGGAAATAAAATAATGAAGTTAATTGAAGTGATCTGATGTTTTTGAATAAAATAGTATGCAACAGAAGACAACAAATAAAAAGTGAAGTTAAGAGGCCAGATTGAGACTTGAGACAACAGTTATTAAGAGTTCTGTTCTGTTATTAACTATTATAAACGGTTTTTTTTCTTCAGTTTTCAACAGTCATCTTCATTTAATAAATTTAAAAAAAATTAAAATAAACTTTTGAAAAATAAAGAAATGTGTAGATAATTAAACTATACAGTTTATTGCTTAATTCAACAGGTAAATTCAGCTTTTTACTGATTTCTTCACTTTTTAAAAGCTTACTTTTTTACAATGCAGAAATAGAATGTAACAGATAATAACAGTTAACATTTAAATAAAACTAAATTTAACAGTTTATAACTTAAGCAAACAGTTAATAACAGTTGGAAAGTGGAGAAATATGAATACATTTCTCTTTTACATTTTTTTTCAGAATTTCGAAATTGAATACAACAGTCGATAGCTGTTAAAAACTTAAGAATGCTGATAATAACTGTTGTCTTAAGTCTCAATCCGGCCACTTTAAAACAGTTAATAACTATATTCTTCATTTTTATTTAGATATATTAATTATTTTTTCCACTAGGGTAAGCATATATTTTAGTCATATTTATTCAATTGTTGATACTATAAGAACGAATTTCGCTGAATCGCAGTCATTCATTGGCTGTCTCACCCTTCAACATATTATCGTATTATTTTAATCAAAGAGAGCGCTTGAAAGATATTTCTAAATCTAGTAAATTAAATAATTTTAATTATTTATTTGTATTATAAACTTCAAAATTAGTATAATAATTCAAACACCATATTATATAGTTATTAAAAATGAATACATTAAAATCACTCGATAAAATAATAAAATAATTACCGGTAATTTAATCATGTCATTGATTCTGGTTTCGACCGACCGACCTCGTTTTGACCTGATTAAAACATAAATATTTTGAATATCACTGCAACTGTACAAAAGTTTTTCAATTAAAACTTTTCCCATGAAACCTGTTCCACCAGTAACAAAAATGTTCTTCTTCTTATAGAAAGACTGGATATCACTTGATACTTCCATTTCTGAAATACATAAGCAAATTTAGACATTTATATGTAGATATAATATTTAAATAATTTAAAAAATATTAAGAGCTAAAGTGAACTTTTAAAATAATGTTAGTAAAATTGTTAAATTTTAATGAATATTATTTATTAATGTAAGGGGCGCGGTGGTGTAACGGATAGAGCTCTTGCCTTTAACGTGGTTGGCATGGATTTGAATCCTGGCCAAGTACCTCTGACTTTTTTTCGAGAGAAAATTAGTGTATGTGCCATTTATATCTCGACTCTTAAAAAATCCGACTTCATTGGATATCGGCTGATTGTTGGTCACAAAAGTAGCTGATCAACCATTGGTAGTCAAAGTTTTCGGTATGGTGTATCCTTAGAGCATATATACCTGGAAGGAGCATGCAAAGCCAAAAAGTGTAAAAAATAAAAGAGAGACTAAGGTAGCTTAGGGTAAAGTGCTTTCTCTCACGCTGGGAGGAAGCAACAGTCAATGAGAATCCGCGTGAGAGAGAAAACACCTCATCCAAGCTATCTTTCTCTCTCTTTTTTTCCTTACACTTTTTGGCTTTGCATGCTCCCTCTAGGTATATATGCTCTGAGGGTATATCAGACAGTCTAGCCTGATGTAATATGTCAAATAGGAACCAGGTAGGGTTCCCTTGATATCACCATATAAAAAAGGTTAACATATAGAGGACAATATCCTCATACATTAACTTTTTTTCAACAAAAAAAAAATGTATTAATGTATGGAATTATTTTAAATGTAATATGTTTAAAAAACATAAAAATACTCCTTATTTATTGCTTTCTTATAGAAAAAGCATCGTATCGATAAAAAAATTTTGAAGCTATGCTTCTTATGTAAGGTTGGGCCAACAGGGTTTCGCTTATAAAAACTGACATGAAATTATGAAAGGAAAATGACCCCCACAGTGGTGCTTGCATCAATCGGCTGTCGAGAGCAGAATTCGAACTCAGAATCCCGAGACTAAGAATCCAACGCTCTACCGAATGAGCCACAAACCGACTATTATAACCATTTATAAAAGAGCCTATTAATTCAAAACTAGCTGTTACACTTGAGTGACGTAATACTCGTTATATATTATCACTTTTGTAATAAGTGGTGTCTATGTTAATTGTTTAGCGTTGAATTAGTTTGTTTGTTGAATATTAAATTGATCGATTTATGTTATTTTATACATAGTTATTTTTGAATATATCATTATTACCATATCAACAATTTCCAATTCAAAATTATTCAATATTTATCAATCTCTGTCTCATTTTGTTATTCATCGGAGTGAGCTTCGTTAAAATTAGATAATTGCAGAATGAAAATAATATTTATGATTGAAAATATACTATTCCTTGTCTTTGTAAATATATGATAATGTAAATTATGAATTTCTTTAATTTTATTGTAAAAGTGCGCGCTACTACAGTGAGATAAGGGTTTATGCAATAAGAGAACGAAAATTTGATATCATATGCGTCCATCTCTGTTTTACCCGTCTAGGACAGACCCTAGGGTCAGTCTGAGGGCGACTCAGGCACCGGTCTAGATCCTTCGATCGCATGTGTGGGAGACGGACCAAGGGCCATTTTGACTCCAAATAGTGGAGCTGAGCTCCCTTTGTTTTCATTGAGAGTCCCGCGCGACAGTAATGCCATGGGGCGGATCTGGAAACGCATTTTAGCTGATCCTTAAAACAGAGATGATGCATGTGGTGGAGACGCGTTAATACGGGTGGAAATTATGTAGGGGGGGTGCGCTTGGTTGAGTTTAAAAGTAGTGGAGGGCTGAGACGCCGAGTTTGATCTCTAGCGCAAGTAGAGTTAGTTGAGTTCGAGCTGTCGAAGCGCGCGCTTGTATTGCAAATTGTACAAAAAAAAAAAAATAAAATTTAAAATATCATTGAAGATAAATTTCTGTTTCCTTCGTTTGATTATTTCTTTTCTCTCCCACCACTTTCTCTTTCTTTAATAATTTTCTTTTAATTGTGTTTGAAGAAATATTATTGTTTATTTAATAAAAATTTATTCTCCATTTTTTATACTAGCAAACCCAAAATCCAAAACTAGCAGATTCAAAGCTCTCAAACCCAGAACTAGCGAATCTCAAACCCAAAATCAGCCAATTCAGAACCCATGAATCACAGCCGGCTCAAGCCGCTCTAGTGCCCCAGGCAAAATAAAAATCGCAGCGTCCCTGTTAAAGCGCTGTTTTCTACAATGCTAAGGTTAGACTTTAAGAAGATCTGTCTTTGTCCAATAGTGTTTTTTATCATTTATGTAAACACCATTGGCTGCAACACGAAAAAAATGGCAGCCCACGCTAGATACTAGTATAATGGTTAAATTTTATAATAAGAACAAAATAATTTAATCATGTAGTTTTTGAATAATATGAGACCTACTAAAAAAGATAGGTTATATTTCAGATTTTCAGTAGGTCTCATATTATTCAAAAACCACGTGATAAAATTATTTATAGATAAATTAAAATTATAGATAGATAGTTCGACCTGCTCTTAAGTTAAAATAAATGCATAAAGATTCTTTAAACAATAAAGATATTAAGAGTAATTTCCCAATAATATTTCACTTTATATCATATTAAAAAATTATATTTCCTACATACCCGTGCCGGAACTTCGCCTGAAAGTGCCTCTCGTGCGGCAGGGAATGGGCAAATTATATTAGCGTTTTTCTTTACAGTCACATGCTCAGAAGCCACTGCGCACCTCCATACTGCAGCAGTTTCGGTCGTTTTACTGTCTGCTACATGTTCCGAGTATATCTATATATACTCAGTATGTCTAACCTCTGTTATTATACATCTAACATTGTTAGACATGACTGTTAAAATTATGAAATACACACACACATGATAATTACACATGTTCTTTTTTATAAGAATTATCATTTGAATATTTACTGTATATCCTATGTTATCAGCTATAGGATACATATGATCGGTTTTTTCACATTTCTTTCATGCATACACAATTTTTTTTAACTCCTGATATTTTTTTCACTATACTCACAACACGCTTTTAAATATTTTAGAAATAAAAATATAATAAAATACTTAAATATTCATGTCCTTTTTTTGTTTCTTTACACGTTTTATTCATTTGAATTATTAAATAAAACGAATTATTTATCCTATGTTAACCGCTGTAGGACTTTTATTTGCGATTCTCTCTCTCTTTTACGCTCTCAACGTATACTATAGTTGCTTGCGCATGCGCGTTACAACAAACTAAAGCATCAAATGACTTTTCACTCAAAGTCGTTTTCAATGTATTTTTTTCTTAAAAAGGAATTTTTATCTTTTTGGGATGGCGAAGTTCCGGCTGGGCATGAAAGAAAATCGTATACGCTCCTCGGCACGAAAAAGGCTCATCATATGCGCGTGTTTTGCTTTGCGAGGCTGACGCCTCGCAAAGCAAACTTACATGCGCATGTAATGAGCCTGTTCCGTATCTCGGAACTTAATATACTATTCCCTAAAAAACTTTATTCTTTTTACTCAAGAAACTTTAACCTCTTATCATGCATGTGAATTTTAAAAAATTCTCATTTATTTTATCACCATATTAAAACAACAATTTATTTAATATTAAAATGTATCATAGGGTAATATTTGGCTGTATAATAAGTATTTTATATTCAAAAACGTGTTATACTCATTTACTAAATTTTTAACGATTTATACATTTTAAACTAGTGCTGTCAGTTTAAGACCAGGCCGGAGTAGAACCTGATACCGACCGAGTAACAATTGAGTTATTTGTTATTTACTCAAGTATTAATCGGTGTATCTTCAAATTAAAGGTTGAGCGCAATAGATGTTATTATCATGAACACCTATGCACAAGAAAAAAAAATCTAATGCTTTATTTTTGAGAAAAGTAAGTAACGCCAAAATAAAAGTTTATGTTTATAATTTTCGCGTTACTTACTTTTCTCAAAAACAAAGCGATAGATTTTTTTTTGCATAAATATTTGTAATAATAATATCTATTGCGCTTAACCCTCAATTTGCAGATATACCGATTAATACTTGAGTAAATAACAAAAATCTCAATTAGACAAGGACAGCGAATCCGGCCTGGTCTTAAGAAAGTTGTGAAGTACTGGTCAGAGAAAAGTTTTATTGCTGGAAGTATAAAAAAAGTTTTCACATGCTTATATTCATACATTTTCTATAGGCATTTTCTATTTGTATGCATGTTTGTGTTGTAATTTTTTGAAAACGGCACCGCTAGTATTTTTTAATTCGTGATCAATATATTCTTTGTGAAATTCTAAATTACATATCAGTTTTTGGTTTAAATCATGACACATAAAAAATTCACAATCATTTAAAACGTCCCTTTTACAGCACGTCAATATAAGGATTACGTGTTAAAAGTTGAAACTTTATAGAAATTTATATCTCGAAAACAGTACCGCTAAAGCTTCTAAAAATTTAATGATAAGTACATAATGTTATTATAAACATCTGATCAAAATTTGAAGGTGATCTGACACAACTCAATTTACTTGATAATCCCCTTAAATATATTTATTGCAATAATGATAATCGTAAAAGTAGTTAGATTATTTTTATTGTTGTTGTTATTATTGCTTAAGAGCAGGCCGGAGTAGAATCTGATACCGACCGAGTAAAAATTGAGTTTGTTGTTATTTACTCAAGGATTAATTAGTGTATCTTCAAATTTAAGGTTAAGCGCAATAGATATTATTATTATAAGCATCTACGCACAAGAAAAAAAAATTCTACCGCTTTGTTTTTGAGAAAAGTAAGTAACGCCGAAGTAAAAGTCTATGTTTTTAATATTTTCGCGTTCCTTACTTTTCTCAAAAACAAAGCGGTAGATTTTTTTTTTCTTGTGCATGCATATTTGTAATAATAATATCTATTGCGCTTAACCTTCAATTTGCAGATACACCGATTAATACTTGAGTGAATAACAAAAATCTCAATTAGACAAGGACCGCGAATCCGGCGTGCTAAATATCGATAATAATTATTGAATTCATTAATCTGTGTCTATTACTATTCTGATGCATATTACAAATTATATTTCAAACTTACTTTTTATGTCTTTAAGAGCAAGTCACGATATTGTCATACACATACATTCCATTTTTTAAAGATGCACCAATAATTTTACCTCTTTTAAAGATGAATATTTCTATTTTTCCGCGATAATATGCATATATATCTGAATAAATTCAAAAAGTTTGGACTTTAATTCATGTAAATTTCGTTTTTAAAATGTTTTTTAGATAACTACCCACATAGCACGGAAGCTTCCAGGAAGCTTCCACACTAATATCCCATAGCATGAAAGCTTTCGGGAAGCTTCGATGCTATGAGGGTATCAATAAACATTTATCAAAGATGCCATCATTTTTGGTCTTTTTGTATAACTCAATCGTAAGAATTAGTATCAAAATGGTTAATTTCAAGAATTATTTTCTTAAGTTTTTTACACTATGACGGGTACTGAAATTAAGTAGGCATTTTTTGTACATCTTCAGTTATTATTTTAAAAAGTTTTGTATAAATTTCAGAACTATTAAAAGATTATACAACTACCTTGATTTACATATGGATCACGAAACAATTTTAAATAATTTAATGCATAAAAATTTTCAAACATAAATAACATTATTTATTTATCACAGAAAAAAAGGAAGAAATATCTGTATTTAATTAAACAAGTTTATTTTCCTTGCTTTAGTAATGGCAAAAATTTTTATGATTTTGTTAAAATTCAATTCTGCAGCTATTAGATTCTCAAAGAGAGTGTAGCTGACGCATTCAAAATCTCTTGAGACATCGATGATCTTAAATAAGTTTTTATTAATTCAATTTAGAGAAACTTCTTTCACCGCTAGCTACGGTAACAGGCGTAGTCAATAAAATTCTTAGTGAAAACCGTGTTAGGATTTAAATCGATCATATTAATTTTTTCGTCTAAAATTCAAGATATTTAATTTATAGTTCTCCTAATCATTATTATAAAAAGTTTTAACGCTAATTAATTCATCGCACAAGTATGCTCCATTGATATACGCTTGTGACCCAACAGTTAAATACTCTTAAAGTTTATTACATTTCAATAGTAACTTTTATGTTTTTGCGGGTAATTTTGTAAAATTTTGTAAAATTGTATGAAAAATTCCGAATTCCTTCATGTTTATTAAATTGTCCAAACTGTTCTTTAATCGTAATTATACTAATGTCAAGAAGCGTATTAAAAAATTCGATTTGAAATTTTTTTTGCGGTAATTCAATCGGATTATCTTGTGATTCATAATCGAATTGTCGCTTTACTCTTCGGACGCGTTTAGTATTCTTGGAAATAAGTTCAATTTCTAATACTGCTACTAGTTCTTTAACACTTCAAATGGCTTCTTTTAACCCATCTTCTTTGTATTCGAGTAAGAATACATTACAATCACCAATATGAATATTTTTGCTTTGCATAAAACTTACAATAATAATTTAAAATAATATATCATACGATACTATCAACGATAGTAAAAAATTGAAATTTTTTAGGTGCTCAGATAAACTAAGAGCTTTGTTCGCAACTACAGGGTCATGATATTTTTCCATTTCCTTTGACACAAGCAAGTTTTGCTTTCCAGCGAGTATCGCTTAATCGTTTTACCGTAAATAATTCTACATGATCAAGTAAATCTTTCCAGCATTTTACGGATACATCAAAAATAGAATATATTCTTTCTGAAATTCCAAACAAATTTGTAGATTGCAATGATAATTTCGCTGCATCACATAAAATCAGATTTAAACTATGACATTTACATGGTAAAAATCTATAATCTTTTTTATACACCATTGTCTTTTACTTTTCTTAATAGCCCCACTATTATAAACCTGTCCTCTACAGTTCTTTAAATCAAGTTTATTTTTTTTAATAGATTTAACATAAGTTCAGATGAATCTTTTTCAATAGAGTCTAGTACAGGAACGAATCCTATAAAATTTTCACAAACCTCTATATTTTCATAAGTCAAATCTACGCATCTTATAGTTGGCGACAGTTTCTCAGTACGACTAACATAGGGTGTGAAATCAGCTATTATTGAGCAGTATTTACTTTTTTGAATTTTTAAAATAATCTTAGAGTTAACTTCTTTCGCCATTATAGCCTTTAATTCATTTACAATGTTTTTACTACAGTGATGTTCTTTTAATTCTCCTTTTAAAATTTGGTTAATGTGCTCTGGTATAACTGGATCAAATTCAACAAATAGTTGGATCAATCCTAAAAATTTTCCATTCATTAGGCGTATACAATTTATTAGAAGAACCACGCATGACTATATTATTTTCTATAAGATACAGAACCATACTCATTAATCTCTGCAAAACATTATACCAGTGCTCAGCCTCTTTTGAAACCGCTATTTGTTGTTCGTCATCGATCGTTTTTTTATTTTTCAATCTTTGTTCAGCTTCCACCCAATAAACGTAGCATTTATAGTGATTGGGTCTATTTACGTATTCGATTAATAGTGGTGACATATGTTTCCAATCAGAATCACCTTTATTTGCTAGAAAAGATTTTGATCTTGATTCAAAAACAAACAACAAAAACAAAATACTCGATTTGAAATCTTTGAATACACTAACCAACGTCGTGTTATAACCTCATTGTTTAAAAGCTTGCGAGAATAATGTAAATCTGAAAAATGGCGGCGCTTTTTATCATGCACTGAGAAAAAAATAGAGTAAAAATTACAATACTTTATCGTAAACCAACCACAGACTGTCGTTGTAGCAAAAAATTACCATACTTTATAATAAAATTTCTAAGTTGTATAGGAATTTTTACAATATATCTAGTAAATTTTATTATAAAGTATGGTGATTTTTGGCCAAAATGACAGTCTGTGGTTGTATTACTATAAGGATTGTAATTTTTGCTCTACTTTTTTCTTCATGTGCGAATTAAATTACATAGTAGACTTTTTCAGATCTTTTAAAATCAAATCATTGATCATATGTTTACTTATTTTATTTGACCAAACTGCTGGATCCGAACAATCAAGATTAACTTTTTGTTCTATTGTTACTGTTTCTGACGCAGACTTAAATTTATGCTCAGATAATTCTTCAGATTCTTCTGTATTTATATTAAATTCTTGAATTTTATCCTAAGAATCACATGTTTCTATTAAATTGTGAAAATTCTAAGCCTCATTTTGAAGAGCATTATATTCTGATAAATCATCAATTTTTTTACTTTCATGCGTTAAAACTGATTCTGTTGATGGATATTTAAGTTTTCTCGAATCATCACTACACAAAGACTTACTAGACGTACACTGAAAAGGGGTTAGAATACTGATTGTACTCTACGGCGACAGGTGGCGTTAGTGTCGCTAGCAAACATTCATTGTATTACGAACAAGTAGGCAGTGTTTTCTAGAGACTAATGAGTGTTCTCTGCGAGGCTTCTTTCTACGAAGAGAATAGCAAGTCTACGCTCAGAGAGTAATGAGTCGTCTCTAGAAACTACTAGTTCGTTTTTCGAAGCGTGGACTGACTGTATTCTAAAAATGACACATACTGTACCGTAGAGAACAGTAACAGTTCGATTTCCTTTTCAGTGTAGGTGCTGATTCGATTCTTACTTATGAATCACTTTTTATTTCAGTACTTATAAAATAGTTCATAAATTTTTAATTTTTTTTCCAAATTTCAAGTCTTTTAGAGCTTTTATTTTCTCTGAATTCTGCACTAGATAATTTGTTTGACATCATTAATATTGTAACTAATCTAAACCTTTACTTGTTAATTTGTGAACACAACACGATATTTTTACAAACTATTGTTTTATATCATAACTTATCTTTTACAATGAAACTGCTATTGTTTGAATACGCGTGAAAATGTTTAGTGCTAGCTTTATCAATTGAGTATGAAATAAAAAAGAGAGAGAGAGATGGAGAGAGTCAACATAGGCGTGCAAGCACTCGTTAGCACTGACAGGAGTTGACATTATTTTTTCACATCGTAACAAGACTTCTTTAAAATTTTCGGAATCACATTAATAACGAAAAGAAAGCATCGAAAATATAGAATCATTATAAAATATATAAATATGTACATAGAACATATATTAGTTATATACGTAACTTGGGAGTACGAAAAATGAATACAGGTGAGACTGAAGTGTTTGTCACTTGAGTAAGAGTCGATCAAGGGCGCGCGAAGTGCTCAACGACAAACACTTCAGTCTCGTCTGTATTCATCCTTCGTACTCCAAAGTTACGTAGATAAGTTTATGTCATTGTAGGCCGTATGAGAAACTATAAAAATGATTTTTGAAAAGTAATAATATATATTTTATTAAAAATAAGTAAATAATGTCACTATGCTCATTTTAAACATTTTATTAAACTTTTTAAACTATTACAATATTAACATTTTTAATATTAATAATATATACTAGCGTAAAATACCTCGCTCCTAACGTCGCTCGGTTATAGTATTTTTCGATACAAGGGTCCTATGAGCCATTTTCTGGCACGGCGAGGTTAAGCGCTCGAGCGTAGCGAGAGCGCTTATGCTGTGCCGAGAAATTACACATAGGACACGCGTATCGAACACTATTTTCTAGTAATGTGTGGTAAATCCGTCACACGAAATCTATACCCTTAAAAAGCAATACTAAACAAAAACTACGCACTTCACGAATGATAATTCAAATAAAAAAACGAAATCTATGTATCAGTAAAATTAGGCATTCCCCAAATGATAAATAAAAAAAAAGAAACCAAAACAATTTCAAAAATATACTTAGAACGTAAAATTGTACTAAATAATTATTAATACAATATACGCGAACTGAAAAATTTGTTAGTTATTTAGAAACACACACACACACACACACACATATATACAAGAATAAGCCAAATGTAAAGCAACTGATTCATCGTTTATAGTATCTCTCACGCCATTAGTTTGTATATGCGCATGCGCGCCGCCACACTTATATGCTTTACCTACGTGAAATACGTGTACGAAATTCACAAAAATTGTCAACTATACCCTGCCAGAAAATGCAACATAGGACCCGGAACAGAGAACGCTTCAAGCGAATTTAGCGCACGCAGTACTAGAAAATTTCTTCATACACTTGGAATTTGCAATGAGTCAAACTTTTTGAAGTGGGCCACTAAAAATCGAGTAGTTGAATTTAATATCATTTTTCACAGATAGTTAAAGGTTTATATGTCAAAATCAATGTCTGAAAATATTTTTGGAAAATTTAAATTTTTGAAATAATTATAAACAAATGAATTTTTTTTCGCTATTTTGATAAAATAGTGATTTCTCAGAAACTATTCGATAAAAATTAACGAAATTTGGTTTACATATGTATTAATACTAATAGAATAATATACTAAAAATTTTTTTATAAAAACCGAAAATTATTTTAAAAAAAACCATTTTGTAATAAACTATTGAAAATTCATTTAACTTCTCCTAAGGCTAGGAAATTTGTTCAGGGGGGGATTTGATTTTTAAAGCGTAAAACTAAAAATACGTGGAAGAAAATTTTAGTGTACTTAATTAGAAAAATAATTATGCATTTTTAAATATTGGAGTATAAGCGCACTTACTGGTTTTACTGTGGTGTCAATAGAAAATTTGTAGAAAATTAAATTATCAAGAAAATGAGAGGTCAAGCGATCTGATCGGTTTATTAGAACCGAAGAAAATTCGGAAAAACATAAGAATTTTTCGTTTTTTTCAAAAATTCAGAACTTTGTTATTTATGAAGATTAAGGCGACTTCGGATTTTAGGTTAGGTTTTATTTTTGAGTTTACAAATTACTCTTTCGATATGTAAAATTTTTCAGAATTTTTAATTGTCCGCCATTCTACGGATTATAATAAATGGTGAAAAATTTAAAAATTAAAAAAATTTTAGAAACTGAAAGAGTAATTTGTAAACTACAAAATGAAATCGAACCGAACTTCCGTAGTCGTCTTAAGAGCTGAAATTTGGCATCGGAGTAAATAATTATATCTCCTTTTAACGTGCCGAAGGCAGATACTATCCAATTATCAGTTTCTGCGCATTTGCAATTTTAATTTTTTTTACGCTTTTTTTGCCAGGTTATCACTGTTTAAAATCGTTGTACATACTTTTCCAAAACAATTTATTAATAAACTTAAAAGGAGATATCAAGAGGCGCGGTAGCGCCTCGACGGCGAGTTAAGGTACGAATACGAAAACGTCGAGGCGCTTCTCTTATACTTTCAAGAGGCGCGGTAGCGCCTCGACCGCGAGTTAAGGTACGAATACGAAAACGTCGAGGCGCTTCTCTTATACTTTCAAGAGGCGCGGTAGCGCCTCGACGGCGAGTTAAGGTACGAATACGAAAACGTCGAGGCGCTCCTCTTATACTTTAAAATAGAGTTTCAAAAATTTCAAAATCGAATCCCATAAAAATACATTGATATATACACATAAATACAATTAATAATATTTAAAGATTTTCATTATCTTTAATTTAAAAAAAATTGATTACAATCGGTTCACCCAATCAAGAGAAAATGCAATTTGAAATTTCGAAATGTCGTATTCTCGTTATTTTTTTTCTTCTTCATCGTTTTCAGCCAGCATAAACTGCGCAACCGGAAATGCGCAGTATCAACGAATATAGATGATTTATAATATATTTTAATGTTTATGATATATGCGCATTGATACATATGTTATGTATATATATATATATATATATATATATATATATATATATATATACATGGTCCGTTTCATGTCAACTTGCACCCGTAGACCCGTATATTTTTTTGTTTATATATATATGTATATACATACATACATACATACATACATGGGACATTTCATTTTGGCTAGCACGTACTCATAAGTACAGGTTTTCTATATATGTGGTACATTTCATGACAACGCGCACACACCCATCCGAGTACCCTTAGGTTTATATGTATGGGATATTTCATGCCAATGCGCACGAACACACACAGGATTATATATAAATATATATACATACATATATATATATATGGGACATTTCATGTCAACTCGTACGGACTCATAATCACAGGCTTTTCTATATATGTGGGACGTTTCATGTCGATTCGCATGCATGTACACGCACGTTAATATACATAGGATTTTTCACGTCAATTCGAACGCACACACACAGGTTTATATATATATATATATATATATATATATATATATATATATGTGGGACATTTCATGTCAATTCGCACGCATGCACACAGACTTTAATAAACATGAGATTTTTCACGTCAATTGGAACGCACGCACATACAGATTTATATATATTGGATATTTCATGTCAATGGGCACGCACGCACACACAGGTTTATATATATATGGGACAGTCCATGTCGTTGCGCATGCATGCACACACACGTTAATAAACATGGGATTTTTAATGTCAATTCAAATGCATACAAACACACAGTTTTATATATATTGGACATTTCATATCAATTCGCATGCGTGCACACACACGTTAATATACATAGGATTTTTTACGTCAATTATAACCTACGCCCATACAGGTTTATATACATGGGATATTTCATGACAACTCTAATACACCTATCCGAGTGTTCTTAGGTTTACATATATGTGACGTATCATGTCAACACGCACGCACTGGTTTTCATACATTTGACATTTCTTGTCACTCGATTTCTTGTCAAACACATCTAAACATGTACTTGAGATTTGTATTTATATATATATGGGACCGTTTTGTCAATTCGCATGCAGGCACACACATGGGCTTATGAATATATATATATATATATATATATATATATATATATATATACGTATATATACGTGTGTGTATATCTGTGTACACATAAACATGGGATATTTAATTTTAAATCACACGTGCGCGGTTTATATATACGGGACGTTTCATGTCAATTAACATGCATGACACACGTACTTGAGTTTAAATATATTTTTCTTTATATATATATATATATATATATGGGACTGTTCCTGTCAAGGCGCATGCACGCACACACATGGGCTTTTGAATATATGTATTGAGACGAGTATACGTACTCGCGCATTCAAATTTCCCGCCTGACGACCAAGCTACTATAGAACAATAGTTTTGAGCTTAGCCGCCAGGTGGCGACCCCGAATGTCGTGTCACGCAACGGATAAATGAGGCCAGAGTATATAAGAGGCCGAGAAGCTAACCAGAGCAGAGCAGTGTAGACTACGGTGTTCCCTCTCTCTTTACCTGAGTGAGCATGCTAGGCTAAGATAGAGTGAGATAAGTAGTAGCTGGTTGCCTTCTCTTGTAGAAGGACTAGCTTCTCTCTTTTGCACATGAGGGTAGACCGAGTGAGCACGCTGGTCTACACTCTAATGCATATGCTGGCAGCATCGAGCTACGCCGAGTGAGCACGCTGGCGTAGACCTATGTTACCTAGAGCGCACTCGCAACCCTTTTGCCGTTACCGCAATGCCGTTCTTGCGCCGCTGAATTTAAGGGTGACGTCCACCCAAAATATTATATTCTATCTCACATATCGCAACGGGCTTAATTAAGGGTCTTGTCCACCCACAGCTATCGCGTCCGCCACTACGTGATTTATAGAATATATTAAGGGTGTCGTCCACCTATTACTTGTTTCATATTAGTTTAAAGGACTTGGTCCGACTGCCGCGTAGTTATTAAGATATTAGAATAAATTAAGGGTGTCGGCCACCCATTGTCTTTACATCACTTAAAGGTCCCGCATACCTATAGAGATTCGTAATTTAGATAATCAAGGGAGCCGGCTACCCGACATTATTATTACCGTAGGATTAAGTATTGCGTTATTAGGTGCCGTTGTCTATTAATACCATTATAATTAATTATTAATCATTTGTCTCTTTTTGTTTTGCACATTGTTGCAGGTAAAAGCCGCCGGTATATTTTAGACCGTCCGGGCTATATAATCTTTAAGTTAAACTCAAACTATTAAATTAGATTCATTTAAAGATTTATTAATTTAGTCATTTATTAAATAGCCGCCAAGTGGCCGAGATAAATAAAGAACTAATTATTTTATTGTCAATCATATTTTATTAAGGTTAGGTTAGCTTGTTTGTATTATATTGAATATTAGGTTTAGTTTTGATTAATACGTTATTATTATTTCATTATTGTAATCGTCGTCGTACATGAGTTTTATGAGTACAATAAAGCCAAGGTACTCCCTAGTATAACCAAACGTGTCAAACTCGGTTACTTTCCTTCAGTTTCTACCGACCGATCCCTCCAACTCCTGCCAATCTTACCCCGGTAACTCACTGAAGCATCTGGTAACAGGAGTTAACACGTATTTCCCCTCCCGAAAAGAAGAAACGTTACAGTATATAAATATACATGGGATATTTTATGTCAATTCACATGCGTGCACACACACACACAGTTATATATATATATATATATATATATATATATATATATATACGTGTGTGTATATCTGTGTACATATATACATGGGATATTTAATGTGAATTCACAAGCGCGCGCACACACACAGATTTATGTATACGGGACGTTTCATGTCAATTAACACGCATGACACACGTACTTGAGTTTATATACATTTTTCTTAATATATATGGGACTGTCATAGCACATGCACGCACTCACATGAGCTTATGAATATATGTATATACATATACATGGGATATTTTATGTCAATTCACATGCGCGCACACACATACACACACAGGTATATATATATATATATATATATATATATATATATATATATATATATATATATATATATATATATATGTATAGGACGTTTTATGACAATTTTTCCCATGTATGATAATATTTATTAAGAAAGTTTTGAAATCAATCAAGCAGTCGTCGAATACTTCTGTATTCAATTCATTCTTTTTTAAATAATATTAAATTCATAAAAATATCATTACACTATTGTAACATGGCAGATTGGCCATATTACTTATATGTATATTTGTGGCGCATATAGCCGACAGAAGGGAGCATCTAACTACGGGTAAGACGAAAAGCAGACTACGCAAGTCAAATGTTTAAAGCATTACCCAAATTCGTTGGCACACGTGTGCGAATCTCTAAAGCACGTATAATGTGCACTGATATAGCTAGCGAGCAGCTTGACTCGAGTAGCTGAGCTTGGGTCCGTTTAGGATCGTTTGTCTCTCTCTTGCGGCGCGCGCAGCGTACAGCAAGAGAGATGAAGCCGAGAATAGACAAGAAGGAATGCATTGAATTATTCCTTCTGTCACCGACGTCCGATAAAGAGCGTTTTGACTTGCGATATTGCGTAATACTTTTCTGGTTGTGCGTTACAATTATCGTAGTTAGTGTGAGCGAGAATAGATAAATTCAATATTCTCTAAGTTATTATATTGTGCTTAAAATTGTTGCGAGTGCACGATTGCTAATTAAAATAATATCATTTCTTCCTGTCTATTACGACGTGTGTGCCGGGCGATCTCGTGCGCGTTGTATTGCATATATTCCCTTCGTGCTTTTCTAATTCTTTATTTTTTGTGTGTTTATTCCTCGTGTCCCATTTAGCTTACGTTTTTGTTAATATCTGCTTTTCGTCGTGCTGATAGTTATTTAATTAGTGCAAGCGGCGTCGCGTACGCTATACGCCGCTGGCGTCCATTTTGAGCGAGCGTACAATTACTGTACACATTTCTTGAATAAAGTTTCTCTTATTTTCTCGTTAATTAATTACAGCTTATATATTTTTATAAATTAGTGCAACCTCCTGATCCCCAAGGTTGTCACACTATCTTTTAATTTTCGAATGTAATAAAATTTCTTCAAAGCTTTTGAATATTATGTCTGTTATTTTTTGTTTTAAGCCATTATTCAAACTGATGAATACTATTTTATTATGTTATTATTACTTTTAAAAAAGTATATTTTAGGCGAGTTTAGTTATTAAACAGTATAGTATTCTTTAGAACATTTTTTCTAAATATTTCTTTTTTTTTACTACATACATCATATTTCTTTTTAATTTCAGTTCTGGGGAGTACTGAAACGAATTGAGTAATTATTATTAAGTTTATACCTTTTACTAGATTTATCTATAGTTTTTGCTTAAGAAAGTTTTGAAATCAATTAAGCAATCGTCGAGTACTTCTGTATTCAATTCGTTCTTTTTAATAATATAAAATTCATGAAATATTTACAGTTTCGGCTAAAGAAAGTTTTTAAATTAATGAAGCAATCGTCGAGTACTTCTGTATTTAATTCTTACTTTTTAATAATATAGAATCCATAAAATGTTCAATTTATATTCTCTTGAATAGACGAATATTTGAAAAAACTTTGCCAAATAATTTTTGAAAAAAAGGGATTATTGAGCTGAAGATAGCGATGATAGTACACATCAAAATTGAAAAAAAAAATGATATATCAGATCAACTTATTATTTCATTTATGAGTGAATATTACTACTTAAATATTGATGAACTACACTTGATCTTAGTGATATCTATTTTATTTTATTCCTGATGGAAGATTTACTGAATAAACAATTTCCGAAACGATTAACTTCAAAGTTTCGGAATAATTTTCTATTTAATATGCTACGGTTGAAGACCAAAATTGTGCAATTTTATTTCTAAAAACTTGGCAGAAGAGCCATTAGCTTCTAACAACTTATATTTGAGAATTTGCTGCCATCAACTTCAAAATTATTTATGCCTTTTTAAAACTTTCAGGGAAGATACCCATTTCAATTGTAATACTCTTAATAAAATAAAATTATGCATTCTCTATCTCATCACACTATATTTTTATTTTCAAGTGCTGTGAAATATATTAAATTTTACTAAATATCTACAAAATAACTTGCCAGGCCCGTGGTTTAATATTTTGTTAGTGAAATGCTTAATGTATGTGAGTACTGCTTTATAATTGAATTGTTAGCTAATTCAAGTGTGTTAAATAATAAGTAAAAATATGAATCTATCAACCAATTGTGTACATGTCCAATTTTTATCTGTCACAATATATTGTCAATGTAAAGGAGTGAAAAAATTTAGTCTTATAGAATATGCTTTTCCAATTTTCTATGTTCTAGCTTTTCTAAATAAAAGAGGATAAATACTAACTCATATATAGTAAAGTTCAAACGTTAAGAATTAATCCGTATTTATTATTATGTAATGGTTAACATAATCTACTAATTTTTGTATTTTCCATATATATATATATATATATATATATATATACATACATATATATATATACCTTTCAATGGTTATTTACATCCGATGGATAGTAGATTTCTATATTCAAAGAATATTATTAAGAACATTAACATTCCGCTCAAAATATTGTACAATATATTTTTACATCACGGTGCGTGTGATTTTTTTCTTTATTATATTGATAGAAAATATTTTATTTAATATTCAACGATAAAGAACAATGATATATCCTAACACAATGAACAAAATTCTATTTTAAGCTCGAAAATTATTTTTTGTAATGCATGCGATGTAATACGAAAAAAAATTCTTAGTTTTCTCTCACTTATCTTTACTATATAAACCTTTCAATTTTAACCTACACCATATAATATTAAACCACGGGCCTGGCAAGTTATTTTGTAGATATTTAGTAAAATTTAATATATTTCACAGCACTTGAAAATAAAAAGATAGTGTGATGAGATAGAAAATGCATAATTTTATTTTATTAAAAGTATTACAATTAAAATGGGTATCTTCCCTGTAAGTTTTAAAAAGGCATAAATAATTTTGAAGTTGATGGCAGCAAATTCTCAAATATAAGTTGTTAGAAGCTAATGGCTCTTCTGCCAAGTTTTTAGAAATAAAATTGCACAATTTTGGTCTTCAACCGTAGCATATTAAATAGAAAATTATTCCGAAACTTTGAAGTTAATCGTTTCGGAAAATGTTTATTAAGTAAATCTTTCATCAGGAATAAAATAAAATAGATATCACTAAGATCAAGTGTAGTTCATCAATGTTTAAGTAGTAATATTCACTCATAAATGAAATAATAAGTTGATCAGATATATCATTTTTTTTTCAATTTTGATGTGTGCTATCATCGCTATCTTCATCTCAATAATCCCTTTTTTTTCAAAAATTATTTGGCAAAGTTTTTCCAAATATTCGCCTATTAAAGAGAATATAAATTGAACATTTTATGGATTTTATGTTATTAAAAAGTAAGAATTGAATACAGAAGTACTCGACGATTGCTTCTTTGATTTAAAAACTTTCTTTAGCCGAAACTGTAAATATTTCATGAATTTTATATTATTAAAAAGAATGAATTGAATACAGAAGTACTCGACGATTGCTTGATTGATTTCAAAACTTTCTTAAGCAAAAACTATAGATGAATCTAGTAAAAGGTATAAACTTAATAATAATTACTCAATTCGTTTCAGTACTCTCCAGAACTGAAATTAAAAAGAAATATGATGTATGTAGTAAAAAAAAAGAAATATTTAGAAAAAATGTTCTAAAGAATACTATACTGTTTAATAACTAAACTCGCCTAAAATATACTTTTTTAAAAGTAATAATAACATAATAAAATAGTATTCATCAGTTTGAATAATGGCTTAAAACAAAAAATAACAGACATAATATTCAAAAGCTTTGAAGAAATTTTATTACATTCGAAAATTAAAAGATAGTGTGACAACCTTGGGGATCAGGAGGTTGCACTAATTTATAAAAATATATAAGCTGTAATTAATTAACGAGAAAAAAAAAGAGAAACTTTATTTAAGAAATTTGTACAGTAATTAATTATTTACTCCGATGCCAAATTTCAGCTCTTAACAGGAGGTCACGTATCTCTGTCCTTTTCTAATCAAAGAAATTATTTTTTTACTAAAACTAATAACTTTATCAAAAAATGGAGAGAAAGCCTTTCAAAAAAAGCAATATTTTCTTTGATAAAAAAAAATTAATTTTATTGCTTCATTCTCAAGAAAACCTTGAAAAACCAAATTGTTCAACCTAACCTCTATGATTTAAGTTTTTCAAGGTATTCTTGAAAACGAAGCAATAAAATTAATTCTTTCTCATCCAAGAAAATATTGCTTTTTTTGATACGAGATGCGGCTTTCTCTTCATTTTTTGCTAAAGTTATTAGTTTTTGTAAAAAACTCAATGCTTTGATTAGAAAAGGACAGAGATACGTGACCTCCTCTTAAGAAGGGACCGAACTATCTGTCTTTGTCTAATAGCGTTTTTCATCATTTATGTAAACACTATCCGGTATAACAAGAAAAAAATAGCAGCCCCCGCTAGATATTAGTATAATAAGTAAATTTTGTAATAACAATCAAATTTTTTTATTGTGTAGTTTTTGAGTAATTAGAGACCTACCAAAAAAAGATAGTTTATATTCTAGATGGCTAGTAGGTCTCTAATTAGTCAAAAGCTGTGCGGTAAAAAATTTGATTGTTATTACAAAATTTACTAATTATACTAATATCTAGCGGGGGCTGCTATTTTTTTCTTGTTATAAAGGATAGTGTTTATACAAATAATGAAAAACGCTATTAGACAGAGACAGATAGTTCAGCCCCTTCTTAAGGCGACTACGGAAGTTCGGTTCGATTTCATTTTGTAGTTTACAAATTACTCTTTCAGTTTCTAAAATTTTTTGAATTTTTTAATATTCCACCATTTATTATAATCCGTAGAATGGTGGACAATTAAAAAATCTGAAAAATTTTACATATTGAAAGAGTAATTGGTAAACTCAAAAATAAAACCTAACCTAAAATCCGAAGTCGCCTTAATCTTCATAAATAACAAAGTTATAAATTTTTGAAAAAAACGAAAAATTCTCATGTTTTTCCGTATTTTCTTCGGTTCTAATAAACCGATCAGATCGCTTGACCTCTCATTTTCTTGATAATTTAATTTTCTACAAATTTTCTATCGACACCATAGTAAAACCAGTAAGTGCGCTCATACTCTAATATTTAAAAATGCATAATTATTTTTCTAATTAAGTGCAATAAAATTTTCTTCCACGTATTTTTAGTTTTATGCTTTAAAAATCAAATCCCCTCTGAACAAATTTCCTAGCCTTAGGAGAAGTTAAATGAATTTTCAATAGTTTATTGCAAAATAGTTTTTTTTTTTAATAATTTTCGGTTTTTATAAAAAAAATTTTAGTATATTATTCTATTAGTATTAATACATATGAAAACCAGATTTCGTTTATTTTTATCGAATAGTTTCTGAGAAATCTCTATTTTATCAAAATAGCGAAAAAAAATTCATTTGTTTATAATTATTTCAAAAATTTAAATTTTCCAAAAATATTTTCAGACATTGATTTTGACATATAAACCTTTAACTATCTGTGAAAAATGATATTAAATTCAACTACTCGATTTTTAGTGGCCCACTTCAGAAAGTTTGACTCAATGTAAAATAATGGTGAATATAAATTTCCAGAATTCAACTTTAAAGATTAAAATTTTAAGGGTGCTTTTTTAATTTAATTGAATTTAACGACGATAATTTAATGTACTGAATACCTCGGTAGAAAAATCACCGTAATGACGCCATAATATGGTGTTTTCACACACTAATTTACCATATAATGGTGACATCATGGTGATTTTCCTACCAGGATCAAGATTTATTGTAGCAACATATTTAATTATACAGAAATATACCAGTAGTATATGGACTGGTATAGCGAGACATATCGATTTTTTTGCACCTGTCTCTCTCCCCCATTGTTTCGCTCCCCCTGTCTCGACCCCTTGTCTCGCTCCCCTTTACATGTCTGGCAGGTGTGGTGGTGTAGTTATGAATTGATTTGACCCACTTTCCCCCCACCTGTGTGGGTGAATAAAGTGTCCTTTCTCCCGCACCTGTCTGAGGGTGTTATAGTTTCTATGGTGACCTTGAAACCCTTAATGATTTGCATTTTCTGTCTTTTTTCTTCACAGCCGTAATTATAGTATATATGTATGTGTATATTTTTTAATGTGAGTAACATTATAAAAATTAAATAAATAAGTAATTAAAAAATCATATAACATTGTTATGAAAAAATATTAATATAAAAAATATATTTTATAATATTAAAGGTCTGAATGTTATATAGTACTTTTTATCTATTGATTGTTATTTCTTACGTATGAACTTTTGTTGGTCATAAAAAGGACCGTATGTAAGTATATGAATTTTTTTTTTAAATTAAAATTTTTTGTATCCTTTTCTTTCAGGAATAGAATAAGTGTTTGTTGAGAATTTATCAGAATATTGTTTCCAGGTTGATGATGATTGATTTTCCTTCTTTTTCTTATCGTCACCTTGTACTAAAGGTGTTTTGGCGGTGTTGGAACTATTTTGACCCATAGTGTTAAACGCGTGATATACAGATATGATAAGAGACAGATTATTTATTGTAAAAGTTATTATTTAAATGAATATTTTCATTTGTGTTATTTTTTTATTATGTTTTTGAGAACGTTCAAATTTTACTGTTTCTTTTTATAATGTTCCTTATATTTTTCTCTTTTTATAGCACTGTCTGTAGAACGTAATGAAGCGATCTTACCTGTGCATTGCCCCATGTCTGTTTCGAGCAATCGTTATAAAATAAATGAAGGATTATTGGGAAGGGTGGTTGCTTTTATAGTTAAAAAAAAACAAGTCATTTACACAATTAAAGCAATTTATTAATATTAATATATATTTTTATACAGGAATCATTACATCCCTCAAATCTTTTACAATCATCGGTAAACTAAATGCGGATATTTCAGATAAAACAAATTTTAAATATAAGCTTTTATAATGATCCGTATCATCTACCATATTTTCTGTGACGTAACCTTCTAATTCGGTATTGAGAATAGAATAGTATTGTTTAAATGATTTGTAGTCGTTAAGAATTACTTTTGCGTTGTCCAGTCCTTCTTGTCCAAGTTTATTTTTTAAAAAGTCTAGTATGTGATCAGTAGTACGGTTGACCTTACCGACACGCTCGCTTAAATCGTTGAGAAGAAGATCTACCAAGACACTTTGTTGACGAAGACCTTCGAATGTTGACTGTTGCATGACTATACCTGATGGATGATTGAAAGTCTTTCTCTTTTTGCAGAGCGATTGTCCTGGAGTTTCTTCTTCTTCCTCGGAGACGTGTATCTCGTTTGGGTGAGGTCTTTCGTCAATGCTGATAGATTTGGTGCCGTATGATGTGGTGAAATTTAAATCATGATTGGTTAGAAACAATTTAGTCGGTCTTCCGAAATCTTGATAAAAAGAATAAGAATTATGAAAATAAGCTGTAATGGCGTCAAATTGATCTTTGAGAAAATCCCAGCTACGGCGATCAAGAGAGATACTTTTGTGCGAGCCACCTGATGAAACTAGTTTAATAACTTCGTGATAGTATCCGCCGCTATATTCAAGACCGACACAAATTCTCTTTGAGTTCGACTTATTGAGCGCATAGGTAGTAGATAATAAAAGGTTTGGCAATTCCGGTTTTACCGGATCGCGTAATTCACAAGGAGCCATTTTTACGTGTTGCTCTATCCGAAGTTGAATTTGTACTGAAATTTGAAAAGAACATTTTACCTTACTGCGCATATGACAAGTCAGAATGTAGAGGGCGGTAAATACTTTTATAATAGGGTAGTAACACCTGGTCTGTATATTAGGTGTGCAATACAAAATATATATATATACAAATTAAATAAAAGAAATATTATTAGGGGTGGATAAATTTTATAATAGAATAATAACACCTGGTCTGTAGACCAGGTGTACAATACAAATATATATATATATATATATATATATATATATATATATATATATATATATATAAGTACAAACTACGTACAAAAAAACTATTATAGGTAGGATGGGAGGGTGGAGTGAAGGTAAGTAAATAATTATAAATTAATTTTTATGTACACAAAAGAAGATTTATTCACATATAAATTTCAAAATTGACATTGATTACAGTTAAATATAAAACACACGTTTGATTACAATATTTTGAAGTAAAATTATGAATATTATTATGTTTATCTTAATATCTTAACCTAAAAGTACATGTTTGATTATAAAGGCCTGAACCTCGAGAACGTTCTCCGGCGAATGTACTCGCCCGCTTACATCTTTTGCGTTTAATTTTATTTAAAATTCTTTTATAAAAATTTTCAGCTATTTTATCATTTTTTTTCGTGTTATTTGAAAAGAAGCTACAAAACGCGCGTAAACTAGCACCGCTACACATATAATATAGAAACATAATAGTATACTGGCCGCAACACGTCGAATCGATGCTTTGCAGTTTCTTGGTGCTCCATCGAAAAACTTTACAGTTTCTTCTGAGTCTTTCAAGATGGTATTTTGAGACTGGTGGGAAACTGTAACTATCGAAATACGTTCCGTATCCATTTTTATCGATATGCATGGCCACCCAATGCGTACCAGGTTTGGTATGATCATCGGTATTACACACAACAGCGACCGGTGTTATCATTACATTCGGAATTCGATCTGCTGCGTATACGCCAATTGTTTTGGCTTTCAGCCCTTCCAGGGCCCTCATTATCTGACTGGTGTTCATTTGTATTATTTTCCTGTGTTAAACTACAATTCTGATCATCATCACTCGCGTATTCTATGGTTTTATCGTCGTCGTCGATAAAACGTAAAATTAATAATCGTAAAAGTCACACTTGATCCAAATCTTACGATGCTATTTTTCTTGTAAGCAAGTTTTTGAAGAGAGTCATAGAATAGTTCACAACTTCTTTTAGGCAGATTTTGTTGAGATTCTTGAGGGAGTGGTGAATAAAGCCACTCTCCCAACAGATGTGATCTCTGCATGGCACAGTACTCCTTTTTATAGAGGTTTTCTTGGCAAGCGTGAAAACAGCATATTTTCTGGGAAGGAAACTGTCTTTGTAAGTCGCTAAAGATTGTGGTGGTGTAATCCTCTATATTTATAACGTTACGTGCCATAATAGATTCTATGTATCTAGCCTTTTCAGCACCTCTGACGTAAATTCTTACAGCATTTCTCGCTATGTTGTAAAAATGATACCGTAATTTGCGTAGAATAACGTCACCATCGAACCACTGTAAACCGTGTAGACGTGACGACACGTAATCGTTACTAGTTTTTATATCTTCTGGTAAATTATCAAATTCGTAGGGTGGTGCTATCATCCAATGACCGATTACTTGTTCTTGCAGAGAAACTACTGCCACTTCTTTGGGTAAAAATTTATTATCTTTATCTCTTAAGCCTTGAATATCTATTACGTAATCCATCGTGGTGAAAACGCGAGCTCGTGTGTACTACTACGACTGAGTGTAAGAAGCAACTAGAGCAATGAGAAATGAAACGAATGGTCTTATAATGTTTCTCCCATTATTTCCTCCACCCCTTCCACCTTAGGCATTAAAATCCGTAATAATTTGTCTGTTTGAATCGATTTCTAGCACGTTATCAAATTCAGCGTAAACGATGCAATTTATTGTTTCCCTAAGAGCCTGCTCAAAGCGAACTTCAATGTGCAGAGCACCCGAGCGCACGAGATTCCAATGTGATGAAAAATGAGCCGACAAATCAGGCGTCAAGTCGAATGCAAAGAGACAGTAACCTTCTGGATAAGAGGTTCGGCTAACATCGATACCCTCGTTGAGAAAATGTATACCAGTACCGGAGAATAGCGTGTGATAAGCGTCTACATAGAGTTTATTATTTCCTGTGTATTTTGGCTGTAGGGGTTTACTTGGTATTTGTACTTCATCGACGTAAAGAGAGAGAAAATTGATAGAATAATGTTGAAAGTTGAAAGGATTCAATTGACGATTGCCGTTGAAGGCTCGGTTACTCACAAAACCTATGATGATCCTTTTTGGCAACTGGCCTAATATAACATTATCAAGAGTATCTCCCAAAATTCCGCTATGTAAAGTGAATGATTTCACTTCCACTCTTGTTATTGGGTATTTTGCAGTAGTTTTGTTCAAAGCATTAGCATGAGCCAATAGTATGGCTGGACTTATTTTAGCTCGACGGACGATTAGCGTCGCTTCTCTGATGCGCACTGAAAATTTTCCGTCATCGGTGAAATCCATCAAACAAAACGCGTCCTTGTTACGAACAAGTCTCACTCGCATCTCAACACCGTTTACCAAAAATTTACCTTGATTAAATACATCGCAACGGAGGTGGCCAATCATATCGACAACTTTACCGCCAGCTGTAAAGTATTGACGATTCCAAGAACCGACATTGGCCCCAACTGTTCCGGTAGCAATTGCTGGTGATGCATCCATACATCCTGCTGTGTCCGCATACCAAAGTGCGGAGGTGAGGTGTGATGTTAAGGCAGGAGAAGCGTAATTTAAGAGCGTTTCTTTGTAAGCTCTGTGAGGATAGGCGTTGTTTGGGGGTGAAACCAGCTTTGAATTGAAAAAGATGTCCGTTTGCTCGAACAACGAATGTAAAAAATTGTTAATAGGAGCAACTTTTGCATTCTCGGCGTCGGTTCCCACGGGTGTAATTTCCACGCTCACTTGCAGCATTGTATGCGCTAGATCGATGTAATGCTCGATCGAACCAGGAACCAAAAATTCTAAAGGTGAATCGCTTTCATTGTTGAGAGATGATACAGGTTTGTAGTAGAGAAAAGAACTGCTTTCAATTGAAGTTTGCGTCGGGGGAAGAGTAAAAATATCTAGTTCGCTCTTCGTACCTTCACCACTGCACGCGTGTAGAAAAGCCATTTTTTTTTTAATGATTTATTTAGGTCCAAAAATGTCAGATACACTTCTCAATACTTTCTTCTTCTTTCGCCTTGATGTTTTCTTTTTCTTGCCTATACCACGCTTATTTGTCTTTCTCTTTGTCTTTCTTTTCTTGCTCAATGCGTTGTGTGCGGGAACACGAGCTCGCGTTGACTGTCGTTTGCGCTTAGCAGTAACAGCTTTATATCCACTACCTTTCATAATATCGGAAATTTCATTAGCTGCTTTTCTTTTTAAATTTCGACCCGACTCTCGAGCACGCGTGTTGAGAGACTCTTTAAAATTCGCTCTCTTATTCGTCACGTCGTCTAGCACGTTCAAGCCTGTTCGGACGGCTTCTTTGCCTACTGCCTTGGCCCCACTGGCAATATATGGCACAATTTTTCTAAATAATCCTCCGAGAAAGCTACCAATTCCAGAGCCTCTTTGAAACGTTGAACCAGAGTAAACGTTTTTAATACCGCTTCCACCACCACCAGCCTGCTCGTCGTAGTAATGAATATAATAACTCATATCGCTACGTATTTAACGACTACGCTTGAAATGAAGCGTAACCGTCAGCGTTCCATACTCAAATGGTATTTTACGCCCATGCTGATCTCTTATATCGATAACAATATTTCGAAAGGTATGATGTAGTAGAGGTATGTATTGAATCGGTGCAAACTGTTTGACGACGGTTGATCCGAATTTGTACTTTGAATTTTCCAGGGCTACAATGCGTAAAAGTGCCGTTTCCGTATCACCAACTGCATAAGGTTCGCATATGTCTGTGTAAACGTAGAGCTGATCGGGTATGGCCCATGCTAAACTAGCTGGTCTATTGCCCACATTTATACTTGTTCCTGAGTTGGAAGTGACAAAAGTTCCTGTTTCTCTGTGGACAATATCTTCAAAACCAAAAATACGACGAATTTTTTCGTTGAAAGTCGTGTAGTGCGGCTCTTCGCAAATGCAAAACCTTTTTAAGGTCTAATAACCTTTCTGAAATTCAGTCGGTTCAAGCTTCTGATGTTCACGCGCCTCGTGTACTTTATTTATTTCTTCCGCAAGTTGTTCAATGCTACTGTATACGCCATGAGGGAAATTACAAAACCCATTATTTTTCGAAACTTTGGGCTTAGCACTTCCTAATTTAAAAGTATAATAAGCTTCAGGTTCTTGAATATGCATAATAGTACAGGGTATGTGTATTTCGGCTATACCGACCTGCCAGTTACCGATTAATCTAATTTCACGACATAAATAATCGGTAAAACAAGTAGTCGTATTGTCGGGAAAATAGCGCATACTACTGTTACTCGGTAGTACTAAATAAAAATCATCTAGATTATCCATTATTTTTAAATTCTTTCAACGTCCGATGCTTTTATCCAAGAATTAAATTGATCCGGATATCCTTTCCACTTTACAAATAGCTGTTTTTTATTTCCGCTTTCTTTGGTCCGAAGAACTCGTTCAATTTTTAAATTTTGATCTTCCAGTAGTCGTTGTGATCCTACAGGAGCCAATTCTTCTGTATAAAAGAAACCGTCAATGTCCTCTCCTTGTAAATCTTGTAACTCGTAGGTATAAAGATTTTGCCTGATAGAAAAGCGTTTAACTTTAAATACTTCCTCGCTATAATTCTTCTCGAATCCTTTCGCAAAGGTTCCCTTAGAGCGACTGATCCTCACGTAGTCACCAACCTCGTATTTACGGTCTTTTATTTGCCTTTGATTTTTTCTTTGCTGAAGAGCGCGCCTCTGTAAATTCGCTCGTGCCTCAGCTGCATTATATAAATTAACCTCTGAAGGTTTCATTTTTATACCTGAATGTACTGTATTGTTGTATGCATAAACTATCTTTTGTATTACATCGATGTACCTATGTGTATTGCGATGTGTGAAATATCTCCAAACACGTTCTTTGAGAGTTCGATTAAGACGTTCTACCACTGCCGCCTTAATGTCCAGATTTCTTGCCGCTCTAAACTGTATGTCATATTTTTTAAGAGTATTTTGCAAACCTGCACCAACAAATTCTTTACCTTTGTCAGTTTGTAAGTAAACAGGTGTACGACCATTGGCTCGCTTAAGAATCTTCTCTAATGCAGCTGATACAGTATGCGCTGTTTTATCCCTCAGTGGTTCTACCCATGCATACTTACTGAGTACGTCAATGACTACTAGTAAATACGAATAACCGTCATTTTCTTTTTTAAGACTTGTTAGCTGACACAAATCTGCTTCCCAAACGTCATCCACGTTAGTTACGTTAGAGTGTAATCTAGGAAATTTTTTTCTCACAGGACGGTGAAGAGTATAAGCATCTTGATTATTCAACCAGTCGTGTATTCGTTTCTGTTCTTTTTCTCTGTTTTTCAATGATTTACCCTTTATATTTACACGTATTAAATTTCGCGCTGCTGCATAACCTGCTTCGTGCGAAGGGTCGTAATACTGATTTTCCAAAGACATTCTCTTCATAGGTCCGCTTTGAGCCACTTTTTCTTAGCAGCATGTCTCGTTACGGGTGGAGTAAATACTGGTGATAACATTTTTCGTTTAGCAGTATTTAAAGGAGACGTTAACCTATTAGCAATTTTTAGAATTTCCGTGTTTCCGATCAGATCATTAGGCGTTTCTGAACTCCCGATAAACTTTGCAAATTCAAATCTACCAATAGGCGCTTCGTCATCATCCTCGATCTTTTTCTTTTTCTTTTGCAAAACATCGTTAAGCAATTCTGCTATGTTAGACCGTGGTATAAGTTTTCCATCTACGATAACGCTTCCAGTACTATCCCATTTTAATCGATCTGGCTCAAAAGTTCGCCAATGTTTTAGTAAAAGTCGTGCTTTTCTAGCATAAATTTTAGGCACGTTATCGAGTATTTTTTCTTCTGTTAGAGGTGTCAGTGTAGCTTCGATTTCGTCAATATCTCGACCAATTTCACCATCATCCATACGTTCGTTATCTTTGAAAAATAAATAACGCCTCAAAACTTGTAAATAATTTTTACACTTTTCTCGCTCACTGCTAAAACTTTTAGAATGAATAATTTTATACATTTCCGAATCAAGCCGTGTTAAATTATCACCAGGTGTCTGTATAGTTTTTTCAATATTTTCAGTTGTGCTATTTGTCGAAGAATTAATTATAGGCACAGCTCCTCCCTGCTGCTGCTACTGCTGCGAAAAACCTTGTATTTGTTCCAGAGTTTTTTCGGGGACAATGACCATTTTTCGAGCGCGTTCCATAATTTTTTGTTTTGCCTTGAAAGAAAATTAATTTTTGTTTCCTAAAAATTTGGAAAAAATTGTACTTATCAGCGGAGCCAATAAAAGTGGTAAAAAAGAACCACCACTCTGAATTATAGTACGTTTTTTAGCTTTCCAAGCACCAGCACCACCAGCTGTTTTTCTTCCACTTTTTACTAGTTTTCTTAATATAGTTTTGTGTTTTTTTAAACGGTTTTGTTCATGAGTTTTTAATTTTACAACACCTTGCAATACATTGAGTGCACACTCGCAAATACACTTTATGAGATTTTTATCGGCTGTACGAATCAAAGCTGAGCGCTGTTGACTATCAGCGTGGCTCAGAGCATTTAAAAGTGCAACGTGCTTTTTTGAATATAATTTCCCAGGCGTACAGCAGGTGCTAGACTTGATGGAACTTTTTCTCTTTCCTCCTCCTCCTGGTTTTCTTTTTGTTTCAGATGGGGCCATTGATGTTGTCTCAGCCATCGCTATTTGAAGACTGCTTCTCCGCTACGGATGCTTCTTTCTTTTTATTTCTTCATGCTCACCTGAATCTCGATGAAAATTTAGGCACGTAAGCATAGTGCAACTTGTCATCGGGAAATATGTCGGTGCGAAAGCGAAACTCATCTGGAGTATCTTGTTTCAAATCCAATAAAAGATAGCTAAATTGCCTACTACAGGCATCGATGTAGGCTTTTTGCAAGAACTTTGGATCCTCAGGGTAAACTTGTCGAGCGAGAAATTGTATTTGCGCGCGATCTCTCGGATTTTTGAACAACACAATATAATTTGAATTCAACGATAAATCGCGCTGATTTGGCCCCCTATGAAAAATATTTTGCGTGATGAAAATTACACTGATATTTTTATGATGACAACCTTTTGTGAATAAATCAAGTACTGTATTATTCGATGATTCGCGCATCAGATCGTCGAGTATGAGTAATTTTCTCTTATCATTGTCATTGGAATAGTCTGTAGCTTGCGGTAAGCATTCTCGAAATTCGATGCGTTGATTACCACCTACCTTAAACTCGCTACGGTATGCTTCTTGCCACTCGGCGTAATAAAAGAGAATACGATCAAAATTCACATCGCACATTTGTGGCAAATTACAGAGAAATCGCTTTACAAAAACAGTTTTCCCACACATAGTAGGCCCCGAAATTATACACGTAAAGGGATGTTTCCATCGTGTATCCATTTCGAATACTGAATACAGGAGGCATAAGTTTTATACTTTTATATTGAAACCACTCTTTATTTTTTTTTTTTTTTTTCAAGTTAAGTAGTTGTGATGTAGGGAGGGCGGCGGCGGCGGCGCGGGCACACGTGTTTTTTATTAGCTTATTCAACACGTGTGCGGGGATAAGCTTATTTTCCGCGTTAATCAGCTAAATAAGAAAAGTATAAGCTTATCACTGCGCGGGGTGTTAGCGTATTGTTAGCGTTTATGAATTATTGATAATTGTTTTCTAAAATAAAATAGATTTCATGGAATTTTTTTATCGTTTTTTCATCATTCATATTTTGTTCATTCACTCTTGTTACCAAAAGGAAGAGAAAGCGATAAGGAAACATATCGTCTCTTTTTCAAAACAACGCTACAGGTTTTGAATTCTTCTCTTGTTACGACATCGTGGTAAGGTGTGCGTTGTATAGATTTAAAATTCAATCGTATTTCGTTTTCATTCGTCTCTTTCTCATTCTCTTCTCTAAGCTTTCTCGCAAATACCTCGTCTATGAGCGTTTTAATACTATCAAAATTTATTTTTAATGAATTTTCAAATTTAGAGTTATTCCCCTAACCTTGCAACATTCATAAGTATTTCCTGACGGTGTCACAGCACGATAAGCGTAAAACTTTGGTGCTGCAGACATCATGGTATCTATGTAAGTACCAGGACCGTAAGATCTTAATTCATCCGTCATATCACCCAATAAGTTTCCCAAGGCTGGCTCGTATTCATCTGAATCGTCCTTTTTTACAAAAATACACGAATCAGTATCACAGTACAGAGTACGTCTATCAAGCTTTTCCATGTGTTTGTACAATTCTAGCCTGGCTTGCGCAGTTGTGAATGCTGTTATTACCACATTTGTATTGGATGATGCTTCAACGGCTTCTTCTCTAAGCTGCCAATGAACGTATAAAATATCGTCGTTTACAGGTAAAATACTTAGAACTTCTTTGTCAGGAGAGGTTAATAATCGCAAAAGATTTTCGCGCGATTTCACGATTTCCGTTTGTTTTAAGTTGCTGCGTTGTCCAAACTTTCCCCAAAAAGAATTTAAACAAAGTTTTGCTACAGCTCTTAGACCAGCATTTTTTTCTATTTTCTCGCGATCTAATCGAATACCTTCGTTTTTTTCATACTCATCCAAGTACCGCAATTTCGCATCGTCGTCATTTACACACCAGGCGGGCCATCCACTTGCTTCTTGTTTTATTTTCAAAAACGTATTTACGTATCCAGCAAAAAGACCCCCGTTAATACCGTTAAAGCGTGTCATTTCGTATTTCCATATAACGTATATTTTCGTTATACGGTAGCCAGGTTCGACAGCTTTACGTAATTCGTCGGCTACCCAAGTTCCCGTAAATTCTCGTTCACCAGCATTTTCGTGATTACAGTCGCTTCCTCGCATTTCTTCGCAACAAGATCGACAAAGAGCAAATAACAAACGACCGTGCATTTTAACGGGTAACAGAGGTAAGTACAGGTTTCGCGGTGGTAAAACTTTACACTTGACCAGTCCCTCGACACGTTGCAAATCATTATTATTTTCTCCAGTTAGTTCACGACACTCATTTCCAATGTAAATTTTTGGATGTCCAACGGGATATCGTCCACGTTTGCAAACGTAAGGATACAAGGAGCATACATCTGTGTATTTAATTTTTTCACCTTCCTTAATTTTATAATATGGAATTATATTTTCAGTTCTTCCGCCAAAAAATGCTTCTCGAGGATTTAAAGTAATATTACTCATTAAAGGGTGATTACGCGCGTATTCAGCTATTTCCGGATTCTCAAGTTTAATTTTATCGAATTCGCATTCCCATATGCAGCGAACCTCATATCCGCATTTTCGAATTTTATTTATTTTTATCCATGTATTTTCATAAACTTCATTAAACGTACGTCCAAAAGCGATGGGTGTATCTCGATTTTTATCAAAGCATTTGGGACAACCGTGAGTGTAACAACCTTCGTATTAAAAAACTATACCTTTTTCATTCTGATTTTCCGATGAAGGTGGCAAAAATCCATCTACGAGAAAACCTTCAGGTAACCTGAATTCTCTTGCCCTACCAGCATGAATAATTTCACGACCGATTTCTCGTTCACATGCTAATAACCATTCAATTGATTTCTGAGAATGTTTATCACAGCGTCAATAGCCTGCAGGAGGTATAATTCCAATACTCTTGGGTAATAAGAAATTTTTTCTATAAACGAGAGAACACGCACTTGCGATAGTAGTTGCAGATGTAAACGGACAGATTTGTCCTACGTCTAAGAAAATTTTTCTAAAGGCCAAACATGCGCGTCTTAAAATTTCAACATCCATATGACAATATTCTACGATTTCATTTTTAAAATCGAATACGCGTCCGCTCAATGTTTCGGAATCGTACCACGTAAAAAAGGTATCTCTTTCCGTGCACGACATGGAATCAGGCGCGTAAAAATGCGTATCGGGCAATGGACCTACGTAATTTTCGTTCTCAACTTTATTAAACAGATGAGGAAAGTAGCCCTTTTTCGCGCTAGCCGGTAAGCCGAATGTTTCCGTTAATGCGCTTAATTTCATATGGAAATAATTTAAACTATCGATGAATTCTGTTCTTCCGCATTGTAGCAAAATTATATTTTGTCCGTTAAGAATCACCAGGGGTGATGTTTGACTATATTTTTCTACTAACTCTTTCAGCATAAATTGTGCGTCAAAACCACCAGCATTGTGTGCAATGCATATAATTTGCTTAAAATCTGTTCTATCGCGTATATACATATCTAAAAATTGCTTAATTGGGTTTGTTTGAAAAACATGCTCGCGAATACCACAAGTATTGCATCTTTGAGAATAATCATCATTCTGCAAACAATCATCACACGTTTGCTGTACAACGCAGAGGTTGGGAACGTGCAATCGCGTGCTGGTGTGACTTCTGTACTCTCTATCTTGTTGTGTTTTTAAATCGTAAAATACAAACAGAGTTTTCTTTGTATTTTTTTGAACATTGTCTGCATCGTCATTCGCGGCTAGAGGGCGCATATAACATAACTCGTTAACAGAATGTTTTCCGCGACAAAGCTTACACCAATTAACCCCACATTCGTGCTTGCCCCTATGAACATGAATAACTTTATTACAAACTTGGCAAATTTTAATAAGTTCGCAAATTTTTTTATTTTTCACCTTATAGTTTCCATTTGTTTGGTGATTTTTGTAGCAAGCGTTATTGAAAAAAGTTCTATTGCATTTATTACATTTCAAGATAATACCATTTTCTTTTTCACATGATGGGGATAGAAAACAGTTTGGGCATGTATTTGAACACATATGTTGGTCAATATATCTGTAACATTTATTACAATATTCACAGAAAAATCTTTTACCCGCTGCTCCGGTTATATTTAAAATAGTATGATAATGACGTTCATCGGAATCATAATATAAATTTATGACACCTTGTAAATTTACATTATTTTTGGATTGGACAATTGATGCGCGACCGTTAAAGAACAGTGGTTCCCCACTTCCGAAATTACTCTTATCATATACTTGTATAGCAATGCCAAGTCTACTATAGTATTTCTGAAATTTATCTATTTCACGAAACCCCCACCCTTCCGTCGGAATATTCAATTCTGCATTTTTCATCAACTGCAAAGCGTACTCTTTTTGCAAAGTTCTGCGGCCATCGCGAATGAACGACCACTGCTTTTTCATATCGTTAGAATCGTTATTTTTATAATTTATATACATCTCTCCAACTACTAATGCTCGCGGCAAACACAAATTGTCTTTATTTTGTATAAAAACTATTGACTTTTTATGCAGTATGTTTATATTTAATTTATTTTTTTGACCGGTACCTCGTGGTAAATTGACATACGTTGCCTCTATAACAAAACTTTCGTCTATCTCAAAATTTTCGTTGCTCTGAGTTAAATGAGATATAAGTTCCCATAAATCGTCGTAATTAAAATCAATAATCGGTCTTAGCGACATTCCGGCTGGACCATGGCTAAAGCGAATACTTTTTACACTGATTCCTATTAAGTCATTTTCTTCCCCTAATGATATTAAATATGCATGTATATCCCGCATAATCAATTCTAACCATACAATTGGATTAAAATTTTTCGCAGGGGGTTGCATGCTAAGAATTAATCTTGTTGCATTTAATTGGAATTTTCTGATATAATGATTACCTCTTTGATTAATACGAAATCTTACGCCTGGTGGTCTTATCGAAAATTCTCCCGCACTAGCGCCTCTACCGAGACCTATTTGAATATTACCAGCCTCACTCACACTCGATTCTCTCTCACTGGCATTCTCATACCTGTCTAAATTCCCGCTTGAGTAGGTATGAAAATCCCTCTCAGTGTCGTCACTACGTTCATGACTGTCGTAGCTATTGGAAATAGACTCGGGCTCGATCTCTCCCTCCGATGCATTTTCGTCTCCCCACTCTTCTTCTTCTTCTTCTTCTTCTTCTTCGCTTTCAACACCACCAGCAACAGCAGCAGCAGCATCAGTAGGAGGAGGGGTAGCAGGTAGATGTGTGGAAAGGTTTTCCAGTGCGCTTGATCCTTCTACGAAGGATGATGATGATGCTATGAAAAATTTAGGATGATATTATATAAATAATTCGAAAATTGTTTTAAAATATTTTCTTTATTTATTTAAAATTTTTATTAAAAAATTTTTTATTTAACAAAATTATTATTATCATTATTGTACTTTAACATTAAGAAAACATCATTATTATTATTATTATTATTGGTATTTTTTTTCATTATATATCGAACTTTACGAATGAGACAATGTTTTCAAATTTTTTATTCTTCCGAAGGCCCATTGAAACTATCGTGTACCCGATCTAGTAGATCGGTTAAATCGCTGGTCGAATCTGTATACAATGCTGATGTAAGATCCTCAGACATTGTATGGCACCAACGCAATTCTTGTGCCCGTCGAACGGGCCTAATTCTCTGGGCATAAATTTGCAGAGTCGTTGAATTCAAATTCGATACGCTGTCAGTTCCGTTTTCTTCCCTCCGAATCACTTTAGATTAAAATAAAAAATATTTTAAAAATAATAATAATAAAATAATAATAAAGATAATGTTAATAAAATAAATAAAAAAATGAATATATTAACAATACTATTATAATAACAGCAATACCAATAATAATAATAATAATAATAATAATAATAATAATAATAATAATAAAGAAAACTTACATTCATTAAGACGCCGATCTAGTACTCCTCCATCAAAAAAGTGATAACTCATAGGCGAGCCATTCGCTATGTGAAATTCTCTCTCTCTTAATGGTGCCGATTGCGTATAAAAACTGTGTAAAGTAGCAAACCGTTCTTTATGGTTTTCCGAACGACCTGGCGTTCATCATCAAACTCGAAGTCCTCGGACCCTGATTCGAAATCTCTTCCGAATTCCTCTTGTATCCGTTCTTGCGGGACGATTCGATCGTTGATGACTGTTTCAGCATCGCTGTCTATAATCATCTCATTATCATGTACAATTCGCACACTTTCTTCTTCTTCTTCGTTACGAGTTACTTCATTGTTATCGTAAAACAAACGCCGTCTAACGTTATTTCTAGATGTACTCGGCAAATCGGGATTGTTGACTGATTGTTCAAATAATGTTTCCACATTGCTTGCATTGCTGTCATCACTCTCGCTCTCGCTCTCGCTACTACTACTACTACTAGCTAGTAATATTTCAAGAGCTGTAAAAATGAATCATATATTAATTATATATATACACGCTCCATAATTTTCAATTTCAACTTATAAGCATCAATGATTTATTATTATATACAATAAAAATAATAATTTTAATACATCTTAATGTTTATTAAATGATATTTTTAATTATTTAAAAAATAGCTTTTATTTTTAAAAAGTATTCGCGTGAAAAATTAGTAAAAATTAGACAAAATTATTCTAATATGAAAAATGTAAGCTATTGGTTTTGATAATAATAGTGGTTAAGATGATATAATAGGATATATGATTTATAAGTAGCTACCAACATTACAGTTTCACAGATTTGTAATCTTTTTATTCAAAAATTTCTCGAAATATCTTTATAATCGACTCAACATAAATTGAAATCGTAGATTGTAATAAAGAGATATTTTAAAAACTTATGGATTAGAAAAAATTTTTTTGAAAACTGTAATCACGATATTTTACATTCCTTAAAATATAATATTTTAAGTATTTACAACTCAAAATCGTGTTATATAAAATATAAGACCAAGAAATCATTTAATAGTAATATTTAAAGTTATATACAAAAATGTCTATCATTTTTTTTTTAAAAAAAAAAGGAAATGTATAAAAATTTTCATTTTGAAATTGCTACAAAAATTATATATATATTCGGTGAGAAGTTTAATAAAATTAGTAATTTAAACATTTTTTTTTATACTTACAACGTTTCTCGTTATATTCGTTTATCAGACCCTGGAGTACATAGGCATCATGTAGATTTTTCGATATTACGTATTCCCCTGCTGCTATTACAGCAAGATCGTTTTCTTTAAAAATCATATTGAACAATCGCGCAATCATGCGCAATGACACACACGATAATATACAACCAAATTGTTTTTTCAACTGTAAAATAGACATACGCTGTACTTTCAGGCGCCATGCAGAATCGCATTTACGCTGTATAACGTAAGACAATCTCGCGTTAATTAAATAATCAAAAATCCGAAATATGATTTTACAAAATTCATTTTCATCAATATTCCTCATGATTTCTCTCTCAATAAAATCACTTAACACTTAAAATTTATACTTCTATTCGTCACTAAGACAAAATACTATCTGTGGCAATAATAGTTTCGCCATTTATTTATATACTACTTTTCCTGAAAGGGAAGATCGATTTTTAGGGAACAAGGAAAAACAATATTACGCGTCTAAAAAAAATATTGTCTACGAACAAGCTGCAAGAAAAATTTTAAAAGAAAATCGGTCATCGGGCAAAAAAGGAAAACAATATTATACGTATAGAAATGGTCGAAATACATAACGGATGTTTACCTGTTGCCTTGCGACTCCAAAAATATCTTTTCCGAAAGGCAACTACTATAAAAAAAACATCTGGTTGGTAGTGTCAGTGCAAAAAAAAACATCTAAACATGATGCCTACTAATCTACTCATCGCTATACCACCGGACGTCCCCTTTTTTTTTTGTCCCTTTAACACCCCTGCAGAGTATACATGTCGATTACTTTCTTCTATCTTTTCTTAAGTGCATTCTCTTGCAGTAAAACCTATTAAATGTTTTTTCTTTAATTTTTTCTTTGTACCTTTCACTTGGACCAGATGATTTTGTTCTAAAATTTTCTATATCAGATGAAATGTCCACAACGTTTTCTCGATTTCTATGTCCATCTTACAAAACTAGAAGAAAACTACCTTTCTGCGCTTTGACTTCTTCAAATATTTTCATTTTATTTTAGAGAACTGAGTTATACACAACGTTTTCTTTTGTTTTCCCGTGGTATTATAAAAATTAAAAAGTTACAGTTTAAAAAACAATTTTTTTAAAAAATGAATTTTGAAATACAAATATCTGCGGATATGTCGTGGTTAGATCAACTAATTGAAGAAAGAGTGGATGAAGCAGAAGTGCAACGAGCAAAAAATCAATTAGAAATGAGTATCGAAAAAGAAAATACAGCCACATTAAATAATCAAAGAGAATGCGCAAAAAGTGTAATGTCGTGGTTAGATCAACTAATTGAAGAAAGAGTGGATGAAGCAGAAGTGCAACGAACAAAAAATCAATTAGAAATGAGTATCGAAAAAGAAAATACAGCCACATTAAATAATCAAAGAGAATGCACAGAAAGTGTGAGTGTCAGTGCTGAAAAAAATAAAAATGACGAGAGAGCAGAGATAGAGGTAATACATGAAATACCTCAATCAACAGCTGGACGAAAGAGTGCGTACAGGAAACGCAAGCCAAACGAAGTGGTCGTTCTCTTATTAGAAGATAGAAAACAAAGAGCAGCTCTCAATGATGAGGTTTTTCATAAATTTTCAAGAGAACGAGAAATAACGCTGATGACCCCGTTCGTTAATATGCAAAAATTGGGTTCAGTGGGAATCAACATATCAAAAGAGATTTGGAATTTGCAGCTTATAAGACAAATTTACACCAAGTGTATACAGATAAAATACTCGTGTTTTACTGGGCGCGACTGATCCTCAGTATAAACGCTGTAATTATGAAAACGCCGGTGTTTAAATTGTCAAGTGAAGAATTTTTCAACTATGTGACCCCCGTGCCGAAACCAACGAATTATGATAATTACAACGAGAACATCGGACAAGGAGATCTATACGAAAAAATATTGGAATTAACAAAGCTGGAATCGAGGATAATAGGATAGTGAGTAAAACTTTTTAATATATATTCATATATTATTTTTTTTAAATTATTTTATTAAAAAAATAAAATATTTTGATAATTTTTTATCAATAATTATAATGTAACAGTTAACATATTTTTGTTTTTTAAATAATTAATTTTCAAATAGTTTTTTCTTAAAATAATAATAATTCTTTTCCTGTTTTATTTTATTTAAAAAATTTTATTTTTAAATAATAAAAATTCTAAATTGAAATTATATTTCATTTCTTTTTTTTTTTACTTTTCAGCGCTGAAATACACTGTTCTCCTATGATGGGCAAGGCGCTGAGGCAGAATGTGATAAATTACGCCTGGCGCGTGAAATCGGTCCAAATCGCCCAGAAAGAACCTTGTACAATACAATCAGATAGAGACCTTCTCGCTTTTCCATACGGCGAAGAAGGCTTTCTGAATATCATCTCACAACAAGACTATTCAAATATAATGAATAGAAAGGGATTGAGGAAAACTTTACTCGACAGGAAGAGACCATATCCGTCAACATCAAAAGAAGTATATGAAGATATACAATAAAATGTACTTGAATCAAAAACCGAAAAAAAAGCCTTATTGTCAATAAAATAAAGTACGACTACATATGTATGTTAAGGTAATTAATAAAAATTAAAACGTATTTACTTTTATTCTATTCTATTTTTTTTTACCCATTTCCTTAATTTTCAATAATATATATTTTAATAAATATATTTATAATATTTGAGAACTTATTTTAAAATTTAATTATTTTTAACTACTATTAATTTTCTCTATCCGTTCATTTAATCTATTATAATTAAATGTTAAATGTTTTTTATTAATTATTTATTTAATTATTTATTTAATTCATAGAATTTTTATAATTTTACTCACATTAAAAAATATATACATACACACATACATATATACTTACGCCTGTAAAGAAAAAAGACAGAAGGTGCAAATCATTTCGGGTTTCAAGGTCACCATAGAAGCTATATCACCCTCAGACAGGTGCGGGAGAGAGGACACCTTATTCACCAGAACACCCAGACAGGTAAGCGAGGGAAATGTGGGTCAAATCAATTCACGATCACACAACCCCTTTATACTTGCCAGACATGTAAAGAGGAGCGAGACAAGGGGTCGAGACAGGGGGAGCGAAACAATGGGGGAGAGAGACAGGTGCAAAAAAATCGATATGTCTCGCTATACCAGTCCATATACTACTTATACCTCAAATTAATTAAATAAAATTAATTATATTTTAATATTTTGAATTTAATGTAAGAATCAAAATTTATCAAAGCATTGTATTTGAATACTCACAAATAAACATTAAATTAATAGAATTTGTATTTTTCTTTCACTCGGTAGTCAATTAAGTTTTTTTTTTGGAATTTATTTCGACTTTCACAAGCGTAGAAATAAGCTGGTTCTCCATACAATTACTAAAAAAAGCGGTGTTCTCGTATGGAGAACCAGCTTACTTCTACGCTCGTGAAAGCTGAAATAAAGTCTAAAATACTTAATTAAATTAACATAATTAATTTAAAGGTAATTAAATATTTTGAATTTTAAAATATACATCAAAATTTTAAAGCATCGCGATTGATTGCACAACGATAAACCGCAAATAAATCAGTTAAATTGACAATAAGTCAATATTTTTAAATTTTGATGTAAGAATCAAAATTCATTAAAACTCCATGTTTGATTGCACACGAATGAAACTCAAATTTAACAAACTAAATCAAAGGTTATTCATTATTTGGAATATGATGTGAGAATCAAAATTCATTGAAGCGCATTTTATTCAAATGCACAGTAATAAACTACAAATTAATCAAATTCAATGAAGGGCAATTCAATATTTTGAATTTTGTTATAAAACTCAAATTCATTGAATCATCACAATTGGATACACGAAAATAAACCTCAAATCAATCAAATTCATTCGATGGTAATTTATTATTTTGATTTTGGACATAGGTATCTAATTTTATCAAAGTACCATATTCAATTGTGCGCAATGAAACTTAAAATCAAACGAATTAAATCGACGGTAATTTAATATTTTAAATTTTGATGTAAAAATAAAAAATTTTTAAGTAATATATTTGAAGGCACACAAATAAATCCTTAAATTGATTAAATGAAATCAATGGTAATTTTAACATTTTGAATTTCAGGGTAAAAATCAAAATCAAATAAAAAATTTATCGAAGTATCATAATTGGTCGCACAATTTAAACATCTTATTAATCCAAATAAATTGATGGTGATTCAATATTTTGAATTTTGATGTAGGAATCAAAATTTATTGAAACATCATGTTCAATTGCACACAAATAAAACCCCCAATTGACCAAATCAGATCAATGGAAATTTAATATTTTAAATTTTGATAAGAATAGTAAAAGAGCCGTGGTGGCTCAGGGGCTAGAGCATCCGACTTTCACGCAGAGGGCCGGAGTTTGAATCCCGGTGAGGTTGGAATTTTCTCCATTTTTTAATTCAAACAATTAAAAGTGGAGTATATCCCGAGCTCACTGACATCGCGGTGGACCACCCCCGAGAGACTTTTTTCGGTTTTAACAAAAAACGACGAAAGTCACTCAAGGGCCGGTAAGGCAGAACGCGACTGCTCCACTATTATAGTTAAGCCGAACCGTTCTGCCAGGCAGGTGTTTGAGCTCCCGATGCGCTAAAAAGGGTGGTTATGAGCGATGCTCCCCGTCTGCACGATCGAGCATACACCTATCGAAGTTAGGGAAATTGAGGTATGGTTTCGAACGCGAAAATCCCGAAACATAAAGGTAGTCGAGGTGTCACTTACTAGGCCAAATAGGCTGTAGGTGGGTAAACCCCAATGGTAGATGGATAAGAAGAGTAAAATTCATTAAAACATCATATTTTATTACACACAAGTGAATTCCATATTAACCGAACTGAATCGACAAGATTTGAATATTTTAAATTTTTATGTGAAAAATGAAATTCATAAAAGCAACTTATTTGATTGCACACAAATAAACCTTAAATTAAATGAATTGAATCGACAATTATGCTATATTTTCACTTTTGACGTAGGATTAAATCAATAATAATTCAACACTTTTATTTTTGATGTGAGAATAAAAATTTATTCAAACATCATATTTGATTACGCAAATAAACCCCAAATTATTCAACATTTAAAATTTGATTGAGAAATCAAAATTATTGGAGCATGTTTTTAATTGCACGCAAATAAACTTTAGATTAATCAGAATCAATCAATAATTATTGCATTTTTTAAAATTTGATATTAAAAGCACAATTATTAAAACATCACTTTCGATTAAAGAAGAATAAACAAAATTAATGATTTTCAATCAATAATAATTCGATATTTTCAATTTTGAGATTGAATCAAGATTTATTGAAAAATTATACATGACTGCGCACGAATGAACCAGAAATTTGACAGACAATTGCAATCATATATTCACAAAACTTATGTGCTGAAAGTAACTTTCAGAATTTAATCAACATATTCTAAAATAAAAAATAGTTTTAAAAGCTTTACTGATGAGTGCTAAATAAACAGACTTAGACGAAGAAAGACGTGCATACACGTAGAAATGCGTGCACATTCTTAATCATTGTGAAAAACACCTACAAACACATGTACTCACGTACGAACACGTAGAAACACGTGCATACACATAAATACCCATGTTGACACATGTCGAAACTCGTAAACATAAGTACAACCACGTACGCACACGTACAAAAACTTACGAACTCGTACCAACACGTAGACACACGCAAAAACACCTGAACACACGTACAAACACGTACACACGTGAAGAAGCACGTACAAACACGTACACACGTGAAGAAGCACGTACAAACACGTACACACGTGAAGAAGCACGTACAATCACGTACACACGTGAAGAAGCACGTACAAATACGTACACACGTGAAGAAGCACGTACAAACACGTACACACGTGAAGAAGCACGTACAAACACGTACAATCACGAGCACATACGTACGAATACGAAAGCATACATACAAACACGAATGCATACGAATACTTACGCACACTTACAAACACGTACGCACTCGTAAAAACACGTACAAGCACGTACAAACACGTACACATGTATACACACCTAGACACATCTGCAAAAACGTAAACACACGTACAAGCACTCACAATTACGTACACACGTACAAACACGTAGAGACACTTAGGAAGACTCCCACACGCGTACGTGCACGTACAAATACGTACTCAGACGTACAGACACGTAGAAACACGTACACGCACGTACACACACGTACAAACGCTTACACACATGTAGAAACACGTACACTGAGAAAAATAGATTATAACTTTAGTTATAGATAGTAATAAAAATTACTATATTTTATAGGAGAGCTGGGACATTTCTGCATTATAACGATTTTTATTACATTTATAACAAATATTACTATAAATTTGATAAGGTTGGCAACAATCGTTTAAGGAATGAAACTATATCTTATTAGAAAAATTGTTATATTACATAGTAAAAATTATGCTATAGTAAAATTTGTTATGACAGAGTAAAAATATTTGATATCTTATGTTGGAATTAATGTTATAAAAATAATAAGATTTATTATGCATATAATAAATTTTATTATGCATATAATAAATTTTATTATGAATATAATAAATTTTACTATTTCAAATAGTAATGTCGAGTCGATGATCTGTAAATTTATTTCTAACCTCAAAATTTTCTACCAAATTGAAAGTATAGTTGTGGAACATATGTAGACGATTCGAAAGAGTACCCCCCGTTAAGATAGGTAAAATGCCCTCCCTCATATATTTCAAAACTAATATTTTTTCTTGTTTTTATAGTAATTAAGATTAGGTTTTGTTATATTTATAGTTTCCTAACACATACCCTAACCTCAACATAACTTAAAAATCACTTTTTTTATAAAATTTTTTTTTTATCTGGAAGGATGAATGATATTGATCCCGCGAAAATCATATGACTAGGACTTAGCACTCTTTTTTACTGTGATTTTTTGCGAGTCCTAGAAAGCAGTTTTTCTAACCTAAAAATAACATTTAAATCATAAAATCTCCGTAACTTTGCTCAGGGAGGGGCTACAAGCAATTTTCTAGGCTTAAAATTTGTATTTTTAAAAAACAAATACAATTTATAATAACCAAAAATTCGATTCTGGCATGGCGCCATGGCGAAAAACTCGAAAAACCATTTTTTTATAGGTTTTCTGTCGGTTATTGGTCTCTAGCAACTCACAAATCATTTTTAGAGAAAAAAACCTAGCTCTATTGGATTCTACGTGGAAAAATACATTGAAAATGTGCATGATTACTTTAGGAATACTTGGATGCTGTTACAAAACAATTAAAAAAATAAAATAATTCTAAAATTATTACATAGCTACTTTGCGTCGTTGCTGCATGTTATGTTTTTATGACCTTGGTCATCTCTTTAGAGTCTCAAAGCTACTATTCAATGCATCCATAGGCAAATTATGTCCACTACACCCGAAAAACAGAGACAAATACTAGACAGATAACTATAACTCCTATATATACATATATATATATATATATATATATATATATATATATATATATATATATATGTGGAATAACTTGCTATCCCTCGTATATACATAAGGAATGGCGAGTTGTTCTTAGGGAACGCAAATTATTTTTCTTATACATAGATAAAAAACCAATGTTTATCTATTCCTGTAACTATTCTTTTTAGTGTTCTTTTTTAGCTTGTAAGAGACCTAACATGTTTTCTGTCCTCCATAAATCACGAACTCGATAGATTTGAACAATTAAATGATTCCAATTAAGTTCCAAATTCAAAAATTAAAAGATCATTATCTCTTTAGAGTCATAAAGCTACTATTCGATGTATTTACAGCTAAATTACGCCTATTGCACGCCAAAATAAGATTTTTAAACATAACTGAAGTAACGGTCGTATCATCTGTCTTTTTGTATTACAGTAGACTCTGGATACAAGAGAATCAACGGGCCTTCAGGAGAGGAATTTTCTTGAAAATTCTCTCATACAAAGAGTCCCCAACACGCTCGAGTCAAAAGTGATACCCACACCTACTGTTTTGTTGTGTGAGTTGTATCCAACATGCGTGTATATTCTGTCTCTCTCGCTTTCATAGTGGTGGGATAACGCAAATACTTAGGCTCACGCCCATATTTAGGAGAAAGAGCTCGAAATCTCTTATATCGCAATCGCTTGTATCGAGAGATCACTGAATCATTAGAGAGACAAAGACGGAATAAGGTTTTAGTAACAATATATATATATATATACAAAGAATAGTGAGCTATTGCTAGAAACTCTAGGAGCTATTGCTTCTCATATATATACAAAGAATAGTGAGCTGTTGCTAGAAACAACGCGCTTGATTCTCATATATGTAGAAGCAATGTATTTCTTATATCGGTTGCTACTCTATTTTTTGCGTATAATGGCCTGAAGACAAATCATAATTGTGGCAGTTTTAACAAAGAATATAAATGCTTACATAGAAGTGTACTTTCAGGCTCGAATTTATAGACCCAACACGATTGTTACTAAAACCTTATTCCGTCTTTGTCTCTCTAATGATTCAGTGATCTCTCGATACAAGAGATTGCGATATAAGAGATTTCGAGCTCTTTCTTCTAAATATGGGCGTGAGCCTAAGTATTTGCGTTATCCCACCACTATGAAAGTGAGAGAGACAGAATATACAAGCATGTTGGATACAACTCACACAACAAAACAGTAGGTGTGGGTATCACTCTTGACTCAAGCGTGTTGGGGACTTTTTTGTATGAAAGAATTTTCAAGAAAATTCCTCTCCTGAAGGCCCGTTGATTCTCTTGTATCCAGAGTCTACTGTAATACAAAAAGACAGATGATACGACCGTTACTTCAGTTATGTTTAAAAATCTTATTTTAGCGTGCAATAGGCGTAATTTGGCTGTAAATACATCGAATAGTAGCTTTATGACTCTAAAGAGATGATGATCTTTTAATTTTTGAATTTGGAACCTAATTAGAATCATTTAATTGTTCAAATCTACCGAGTTCGTGATTTATGGAGGACAGAAAACATGTTAGGTCTCTTACAAGCTAAAAAAAGAACACTAAAAAGAATAGTTACAGGAATAGATAAACATTGGTTTTTTATCTATGTATAAGAAAAATAATTTGCGTTTCCGAAGAACAACTCACTATTCCTTATGTATATACGAGGGATAGCAAGTTATTCCACACATATATATATATATATATATATATATATATATATATATATATATATATATATATATATATGTACATATAGGAGCTAACGTCATCTGTTTAGTATTTGTCTCTGTTTTTCGGGTGTAGTGGACATAATTTGCCTATGGATACATTGAATAGTAGCTTTGAGACTCTAAAGAGATGACCAAGGCCATAAAAACATAACATGCAGCAACGACGCAAAGTAGCTATGTAATAATTTTAGAATTATTTTATTTTTTTAATTGTTTTGTAACAGCATCCAAGTATTCCTAAAGTTATTATGCATATTTTCAATGTATTTTTTCACGTAGAATCCAATGAAGCAATTTTTTTTTTTTTTAAAATGATTTGTGAGTTGCTAGAGACCAATAACCGACAGAAAACCTATGAAAAAATGGTTTTTCGAGTTTTTCGCCATGGCGCCATGCCAGAATCGAATTTTTGGTCATTATAAACTTTATTTGTTTTTTAAAAATACAAATTTTAAGCCCAGAAAATTACTTGTAGCCTCTCCCAGAGCAAAGTTACGGAGATTTTATGATTTAAATGTTATTTTTAGGTTAGAAAAACTGCTTTCTAGGACTCGCAAAAAATCACAGTTGAAGAGAGTGCTAAGACCTAGTCATACGTTTTTCGCGGGACTAATATCATTCATCCTTCCGGATAAAAAAAAAATTTTATAAAAAAAGTGATTTTTAGGTTATGTTGAGGTTAGGGTATGTGTTAGGATACTATAAATATAACAAAACCTAATCTTAATTACTATAAAAACAAGAAAAAATATTAGTTTTGAAATATGTGAGGGAGGGCATTTTACCTATCTTAACGGGGGGTACTCTTTTATAAGTAACATGTCGTAATGGCGCAGTCGGTAACGTTCACGCTTTCCAGTCTCCAGGTCCCGGGTTCGACTCCACTTCTAGTCCAATTTTTTCTTAGGTAATTTATTTTAAAAAAATTGATTGATAAAATTTAAATTAATAAATTAAATGAATTAAAAAAATTTCAATGACAAATTTCGGGTACAAAAAAAAAAAAAAATTTTTTTTCTACATATCTGTTTTTATAAATTTTACTATGTAATATAGTAATTTTTATTATAACGCAGAAATGTCCCACTTGTACTATATAATATAGTAATTTTTAATACAATCTATAGTTATATTTATTATAGGATTTCTCTCAGTGTACAAACATGTACAAACACGAACGTCTACGTTGAAACACGTACATACACATGCAAACATGTACAAACACGTAAAAATACGAGCACACACGCGCAAACAAGTAAGCTCACAAAGAAACACACGCTCATACGTTCACACGTGTAGCAACACTAGAAAATATAATTATATATTTATAGGAGACAATATTAAATATTTCATTGTTTTTCGTGACGTCATAAAAATGTTACAACTATGTCACAGATAGAAAAAAATTCCATATATAGGCAATTAGTTTTCTGTTGATGAAAAATATATATATATCTGATATTCATGTAAAAAAATGTTGTATTATGAGTTTATATGAAGGATGAATATATTTCAAGCAGATTTTTTTCTTTCAGATCTAAAGAATTTCAATATAATAGAAAGATAGATTTAACTATCACATAATTAATACATTAATAATAACAATAAATTGGCACTTCTACGTACAACTAACTTCAAGAATTGAATTTTAACAATTAACAATTTAACTTTGAAAATTTTTTTAAATAAAACAATCTTTAAAGTTAAGATTTCATCTGAGTTTGTATGAGCATTGACATATCTAATAACATTCTTTTGTTTTCATTAACCTACGAATCGATATTACTTGCGTCATATACGCCCATGCTGAGCGATACCTCGCCGATTTTCAATTGTTTAATATTCCCTTATTGAGTACACTGAGAAAAAAATTTAGTTGAGTCAATGAAATAAATTTAGTTATTAAATATTTTGTTGATAAAAATTAATTTTGATTGAAGTAATATGCAAGGTTATTAAATCACTGAAATATTTAGTTGGGATAAAAAAATCAATACCTAAGTTAAAAAAAAATAAATATTTTTTTAAAATAAAGAAAAATTTATTGTTTTGGTTAAATTATTCGATTGATTTAATCAAATCAATTTCATTAAGGCAGCTGATAAAATTTTATAAAATATTTATTTGTAACAATAGAATGTGTTTATAAATTATCTATATATTTTGTTACAGTAATTAAATATTTATTTTAGTAAATCAAAACAGTAAAATTAACAAGATCTTTAATAACAATAAAAAAATATTGATCAATCATCAATATAATATTTGCTTGAATAAACGGTCATCTGATTAAGTTAAAGAAGCTTATATTATAAATAAATGTTTCACTAAGTTAATAACATTGTCATTTAATTAATAATATATGTGATTGTATAAAAAAAATATTTTGTTGTATATAACACATAAAATTTGATCAGCATTTCAGAAAAATTACAATTAATTTAAAGAAATAGGTTCCTTAAAATCAACAAATCCAATTTCAATGAATTTACAAAAAGAAAACCAATAAATTATTTTTTTAAAGTCAAGAAAGGTGCAACGTAAAATCAGATATTAAATTTTTTTTTAAATATATATTTATTTAACCGAATATATTTATTCTATCATTTCTATCAAGTTGTTATTGAAACAAGAATATATTTCACTGATTTAATTATATTTTATATTAACACTTCCATTAAATTACTTTAATGTACAATAATATATTTGATTATCTTAATGAAATATTTATTGAACCAAATATATTTATTTTATTATTTCTATCAAATTGTTATTGAATCAAGAATATATTTCACTGATTTAATTATATTTTATATTAACACTTCCATTAAATTACTTTAATGTTTAATAATATATTTGATTATCTTAAACAAATATTTATTAAACCAAATATATTTATTTTATTATTTCTATCAAGTAGTTATTGAAACAAGAATAAATTTCACTAATTTAATTAAATATTATATTAACACTTCCATTGAATTACTTTAATGTTTAATAATATATTTGATTATCTTAATGAAATATTGTAACGGTATTCTACCGTGTTTGAATCTTGCGCGCTTAGGTATTAAAATAGAATAAACGCTCGGTCATATATCTCGTCTAAGACGAGTAAAGAAGTGCGTATCTTGACGACCGACACGCGAGCGAGAAGCAAGCCGGCCGCGAGGCGCTTCAGAGAGTTTCCGGCTACCGTTGCGTTAGCACGAAACCTAAGCCGCGCTGTGCTCATTTAGAGAATTTCGCCACGTGGACATATAATACGGTAGCCTAAGTTCGCAATTGATAGAGCGAGACATTGTCTTAATTAAAAGTCGTGAGTTTATACCGACTTGCGTATTATATTATATTGGCTAGTTGCAACTCTCAGGAATTCTTTCTGTAGAGTTTTGCTCGATCGCTTTTCGCGCGTCTTAGCGGTCAGCCATTAAGTGCCAACAAATACGTTGATCGGCGTGCATAGGATTCCACCGATCTACGTCCAGGCAACCACGTTGGCAGAGCTCAGCGGAATTCAAGGATCGGGAAGAGACGTGTTCCACCGATCTACTCCAGAGCATTTACGTATTGATTACGTACAGGGGAGAAGCTTCGATAACGGGCGAGCGGCGTCTACGTGCACGTAGGTAATTAGTGTAAGCTGGCCAGTGCGTTATTGTAAGTATAATTATACTGTGCAATATCCAAGTATCTCTTCCTCGAGAGATACTTGTTCAGGTATATTGTATCATCGGTTATATAACCGATCAGCGTCATAAGCGAGTATCATTTAGTTCGCGACGTGCCTTCCCTTTGCTCACTCTCTCAATAGACGCGTACATTACTTTTTATATATTATATTATTTCATTCTCAATTAATTCATACTTTATCTTTGTATTTATATTTTTCTTATAATAAATTGATTCCGTTTTTCTATTAAATCGTGCTTTATATTAATTATATTGCCTGACTATATATAACATAAAATATATATTTCCCGTTGCTTACTCCGACGCCTCCGCGGTCCTTGTGAGCAGTTATAAATTATTTAATTACGTAATATCATATATTTTAATATAACGTATTTTGGAACCTGCTTCACGAAGGAAAACTGCGCTACCGGCCACGCGTCTCTCGATCAGGTAAGAGAGAGAGAGAGAGACGCGCAGCGACGAGTTGATAGAAAAATCTTCCGTCGCACATCAATCTAACATAGTAACTAACTTTGCCGGAATCTGTTGTTAGTTTATCATACTCGATATAAATTCTAGCAGCTCCGTGTTCTGACAAAATTACTTAGTCTTAGCAAAAAGTAAATTGGAATTAGAAAAATCTAATTTCTTTTGTAACGTGTAGTAAATTACCGTTACAAAATGGCGCCCAACGAATAGATGCGTCAACGGGAACAGGCTTTTACGCGTCATCTAATAAATCGAAATTTGCAAATGGCGTCGAGCGTGTAGCTGGCATCGACGAAAATAGACTTCGCGTTGTTCATAAAAGACTTTATATCAAAGATGGCGTTTTGCTATAGTTAAAGTTTGATATTTAAGTTAGCACGTGTCAAGAAATTTTTTTCTTTTAGAAATCAAATTATTCTTAGTCAAAGATAAATAAATTTAGAATTGACGTTAAATTTTTTTCACGTTTCGTAAAATAAAATTAATATTAAATTGCTTTTTTTTGGAAAAATAAAATAGTGGACATTTCGGGAAAAATTGCTAGGTATCTATTAAAATTTTTTTTGTCGGTTAGCTGTTACAAATTTGTGTCCGCACGTGTCCCAGCGAAAATTATATTTCTTTGCTTAACGCGCAGATATTCTCGCGCTTTAATATCATAGTGACAGAGACAAAAGATATAGCCTTGTATGCCTAATAGTTCGCTTTATGTGAAAAAGCGAACAGGCAATCGAGATTTTCTAAGAATTAGAATAGTGCATCGTTGTGTATAGCCTTCTTACCGATTAGGTCGTTAATAATAAATTACAAAATTTAAAGGTGAGAGAGAAATATTAATTTCAGCTAACGAGGAAGTGGAAATTAAATCAATTTTAACATAACCCTTTAATATAGGATAATCCAGTATCATTAATATTAAAATTTTTTTTGTATTCTGATATAATATTTAATTGAATAAAAATTAAAATTTTTTATACATATTAAAGGGCTAGATAATTTTTTTTAACTTGTATAATAAGTAAAGTTACAAAGTTAAAATTCTTATTTATACACATAGTGGAAATTTTTGTTTTCTCTTTCTCTCTCATCAACGACTGCCAACTCGTAGCGCGGCAATCGACTGGCGCTGTGTGTGTTGTGGAGAAATTTTAGAATTTTCTCGAAGACTTTGAATTAAAATTTATTTCTACACTACACGTTAAATACACATGTATAATAAATGAATTGTCCCTACACAGTTAGGTGTGCATTTTTAACAAAAGTTTAAGAACGCACAGATTTTTGGATTTAGTTATATACGTTGATACTTAGTATTTTAAATTTAAAATTGTAAAATATTATTAAATAGTTTATTATAGTCTAATATTTTCGATTAGCTTTACTATAATTATTAGAAATTCTAGAATAAATCCAAAAATCAAAACAATTAATTTTCAAAATATATACATATTTAGTCAATTTCAACTGCTACGTGTGTATATGGTTCTATTATAACCATATACAAACGATCAGTAATTTAAGTTTCTTTATAAGAAACGTGCGTACACACACACAGCGAGCGTTAGTGAAACAGCGTGCGATTAGTATATATAGAAAATACCTCAGGAAAGAAGACAGGAATATTACTACGAGATGGCAACACAAGTCACCGATCAGGTATCAACAGATGTGCAACAAAGAAGTGAAATAGCACGAGATGCCTCTAACGTACCAAAAGAACTGATAATCTATCTTACCGCCATGCATAACCAGATGAAAGATATGACAAAACACGTGCATGAGGTATATTCCAAGATGGAAGGAATGTCAACTTCGGTGAATTCTTTATCACAAAAAGTTGAAGTACTGTCACAGCCTAAATCTTCTAGCACACAGCTATTCGATCAGGCCACAGGTGAAAGAACACCTGAACGGGAAAATCTTCAAGGAAATAAAAGTAATAAACAGCACGTGGCTTTTCGTGATACATTTAGTATACACTACAATAATAGTAGTAGCCCATTAAATAGCCAAGCAAACAACAATGCAGGTACAGATCAGCAAAATTATAGAAACCGTGATAATTTGCCAACTGGTACGGCAGGAGCACGTACAGTCGAGGGGGGAGGGACCCCTCACACTGCAAATAGTGCGATGGATAACGCTAATCTGACAAGGCATAGTGACCGTCCAACGAGTGCAAATAAAAATACAGACGTAGGTCACATAGTGCGCCGCTGGAATGTTACATTTTCTGGCGAGCGAGGCCAAAGTATAGACCTCTTTCTAACTAGAGTTGAGGAGTGTCGAAAACTGGCTAAACTGAGTGAGAGCGATTTATTAACCTCTCTCTCTGAACTACTCACAGGGGTTGCTGCGACCTGGTATCGAAGTAACAGGCATTCGTGGCAAACCTGGGCTCAATTTAAAAAAGCTGCATTGCAATGGTATGGATATAGCAGACGTTTCCAACAAAGATTGTGAGCAGAAGCTAATGCACGTACACAAGGCAAAGATGAGCCAGTACGAGATTATATTATATGCTTACAATCTATAATTTTAAAACAAGTTCCGTTACCTGACATTAGTCAACAGCTTGATTTATTGCACCGTAACCTCTTACCAGAAATTCAACGTATGGTCAGAAGAGATGAAGTTACGGATATTGAATCTTTATTAGAAAAAACTGTAGAAGCTGAATTGGTACTCGAGGCGCAGAGAGTCTATAGACCACCTCCTCCGCCCGAACAGTCATTGTTACCTGACGTAGCTTATAGGCCAACGAATAAGGCCAAAGATAATGAAATACAATTAGCAGCGGTACAGGAAGAACAGACTGATAATGGACAGTTAAATTTAGGAAAAGTGTTAATCCAATTATTTCAAGAAATACGTGAACTCAAAAAGGCGTTTGTAAAGCAGCAGAGGTTTAGCGAGAACAACGTACAAGGACCTGCACCGCTTAAATTGCCTCGAAGGAAGTCTGCTAAACGTCGAAGGAATTTTAAGAAGCAGCCTTGGAAACCTTCTCAAGATGACAGTAATTCGAAACAACAGAGTCAACAACAAAAGGAAAGTTCTTTAAGAGATACAAATCAAACAAAACCAGGTCAAGAAAACCAGAAAGGTTCGAAAAATCCAAAACGTAACCGTGAATGTTATCGGTGTGGATTACCTGGATATACTATCTAGTCCTGCCCTATCTGTGCGGGAAAAAGGACCAGGGAACGAGTAGGTGAGGTACCTACCGTTCCCAGTGAGGCTTATGAGACCTCAGAACCCTCTAATAGAAAGGTGTTCGATAAAAATCTATCTGAAGACTTAGTAGAAACACAAGTTGAGTCTCACACTGGTCAAGTTGAGACCAGTGAGCAGGCAGAGACAGATCAGCCAATAATCGATGATGAAGCTCGATGGTGGCTCCCGGTAGTGATCGGAGATTACCGAATAAGGGCTCTGTATGACCCAGGTGCATCACGCACGGTCATGAACTCGCTAGGATTACAGCTAGCAGTAGCCTGTAATGTACCTTTAATACCAGCTACAGGTAGATTGGTTAAAGTAGCAGATGGTAGATCATGCTCACTAGTAGGTTATGTTGACCTTCCTTTCACTGTAGGTGGGATTACCAAAACGATTCGCTGTGCGATCATGCCTAGCTTAAATGAAGAATGCTATCTAGGAGGCAACTTCGTGCGAGCATTTAGAGCTATTTTCGATCCTTGTGAAAATAAGCTTTCTTTCAAAGGTACTAATGTAAAGGTAAATCTAGAAGTTGCTGCTCTTAAACAACTGTACATTGGAAAATTAGAAACAGTTGGTTTAGCTGATATTTCAGCAACTGATCAGGCTTGTGTAAAAAGTTTGGTTCCAGGCAGAGCAAAAGCAACTCATAATATAGATTATTTAATAGGCAAGAGAAATAAAATATTCTCTCCAGCTGTTCAAGACATAGCAAATAAGTTTGCACCAAAAGTTGTTGGTCCATATGTCGTTACAGCTAAATCTGGATTAAATACACATGGGTTATTAGGCAAGAATGGTAATCCGTATAGTCTGATTCGTAGAGAGCAACTTAAAGCATATATCGCAAGCCAAGAAGATGATCTGCCACCTCAACCACCGTTGGAATCAATGCGTGCAAATGAGACGATGAGCGACCCGTCTCTTGCGATCTATGCGACTCCGTGTGCCAACGGAGGATCGGGCTCAGATTACGTGCGACCGTCTGCGAGCGGTGATTCTCCCCATATCAAGAAACCGAATAGGAAGCGAGGTCATCCGCGTAAAAGAGTTGTCGTCGTAACGCGAACTGTAGAGCATAGGCGTCAAGCTGAGTCCGAACCGATCAGGCGTAAGTAACGTAGGCCTATAGGTTCTACCAATGCGAAGCGTAGCGAAAACATAGTAGTTTGTTCACCGAAAAAAAAACGCGTGTTCAACGAAAATTATTTAATGGTAGAAAATCGTAAATATTAAAATTGCTTGAGACAATGATTGCATACCTACCGCGCGATAGGCAGAGCAGCCAAACCAGGTTATGCTGCGTCTGGCGGAGGGGTGTAACGGTATTCTACCGTGTTTGAATCTTGCGCGCTTAGGTATTAAAATAGAATAAACGCTCGGTCATATATCTCGTCTAAGACGAGTAAAGAAGTGCGTATCTTGACGACCGACACGCGAGCGAGAAGCAAGCCGGCCGCGAGGCGCTTCAGAGAGTTTCCGGCTACCGTTGCGTTAGCACGAAACCTAAGCCGCGCTGTGCTCATTTAGAGAATTTCGCCACGTGGACATATAATACGGTAGCCTAAGTTCGCAATTGATAGAGCGAGACATTGTCTTAATTAAAAGTCGTGAGTTTATACCGACTTGCGTATTATATTATATTGGCTAGTTGCAACTCTCAGGAATTCTTTCTGTAGAGTTTTGCTCGATCGCTTTTCGCGCGTCTTAGCGGTCAGCCATTAAGTGCCAACAAATACGTTGATCGGCGTGCATAGGATTCCACCGATCTACGTCCAGGCAACCACGTTGGCAGAGCTCAGCGGAATTCAAGGATCGGGAAGAGACGTGTTCCACCGATCTACTCCAGAGCATTTACGTATTGATTACGTACAGGGAGAAGCTTCGATAACGGGCGAGCGGCGTCTACGTGCACGTAGGTAATTAGTGTAAGCTGGCCAGTGCGTTATTGTAAGTATAATTATACTGTGCAATATCCAAGTATCTCTTCCTCGAGAGATACTTGTTCAGGTATATTGTATCATCGGTTATATAACCGATCAGCGTCATAAGCGAGTATCATTTAGTTCGCGACGTGCCTTCCCTTTGCTCACTCTCTCAATAGACGCGTACATTACTTTTTATATATTATATTATTTCATTCTCAATTAATTCATACTTTATCTTTGTATTTATATTTTTCTTATAATAAATTGATTCCGTTTTTCTATTAAATCGTGCTTTATATTAATTATATTGCCTGACTATATATAACATAAAATATATATTTCCCGTTGCTTACTCCGACGCCTCCGCGGTCCTTGTGAGCAGTTATAAATTATTTAATTACGTAATATCATATATTTTAATATAACGTATTTTGGAACCTGCTTCACGAAGGAAAACTGCGCTACCGGCCACGCGTCTCTCGATCAGGTAAGAGAGAGAGAGAGACGCGCAGCGACGAGTTGATAGAAAAATCTTCCGTCGCACATCAATCTAACATACTAACTAGCTTTGCCGGAATCTGTTGTTAGTTTATCATACTCGATATAACTTCTAGCAGCTCCGTGTTCTGACAAAATTACTTAGTCTTAGCAAAAAGTAAATTGGAATTAGAAAAATCTAATTTCTTTTGTAACGTGTAGTAAATTACCGTTACAATATTTATTAAACCAAATATATTTATTTTATTATTTCTATCAAGTAGTTATTGAAACAAGAATATATTTCACTGATTTAATTATATTTTATATTAACACTTCCATTAAATTACTCTAATGTTTAATAATATATTTGATTATCTTAATGAAATATTTATTAAACCAAATATATTTATTTTATTATTATTCTAACGTATTTATTCTATTATTTTTATCAAATTTTGATTAAAAGAAAAATATATTACATTGATTCAATTAATTATTATATCACCTCTATTAAATTACTTTACTGTTCAATAATATATTTAATTATATTAATGAAATATTTAATAATTTCAAGATTATTGTTTTATTCTTTCAATAAATTTTGAATAGTAACAAAAAGATATTTCATTGTTTCAATTAAATATTGTATGACTTATATTAAATTATTTCACTGGTCAATGAAATACCTAATCATTTTAATTCAATATTTAGTTGCTTTGATGAATGCGTTTTTTCTCTTTATGAAATATTTGATTGATTCTATGAAATATCTCATTGTCTTTTAATCAAATAATTTCATTGCTATATTATAATTAATTGGATGCATTAAATTAATTAAATTTTTAATTGATTCAAATATTTGATTTATTTTGTTCTATAAAATTATTTTATTACTTTTGTTATTTAATTATATTGCGTCTATGAAATCGGTGATTAATTGAATTAATTATTATTTTTAACAATTAAATATTTTATTATTTATGTTCCAATTAAATATTTTGTTGTATTAATTAATTTCTTTATCAGATCGATTAAATAATTATTTGATTATCTTAATGAAATATTTATTAAAACAATCAATTATTATTTAATAATATATTTACTAAATCGAATGAAATATAATGTCAAAATTAATATTTAATATTATTGAAAAATATTTTTTTGTATAAGTTATCATCCTTTATACTGAAACAAACTCATGTTTCAAATACGTGTCTTGCTAAGTGAATAACTTAGCAAAATATGTACTATAGTTAATAAAAATTACAGAGAAATCTGATTAAATACTTGTCAAAATCAAGTAAATCCACTATTTGATTCAACTACATAATTTATTTCATTCAAATAACACATATTTGATCTAAAAGAAACATTTATTGTTTTAACAAAATTATTTAGTTCGATGGTTTGATGATACTACCGCTTGGTGGCGTCGTGAATTTTCGATCTCGCAAGCGGTAAGAGGGCCTCCAAGTTGATATATAAGGAAGTTAAAAATCCAAGATAATAAGTAAATTGTAATGCGAACGAAATTTATGTTAGATTTACTGCGCGTGCGATCACTGTATAAAGCATACTAATGTTAGTATGTTCATAATTGTTATTCTTTACCATATAAATAAATGTAATTATATTCACCTGTCCTTTAATGAGAGTCATCAGTTCATTGATGTTAATAAATAAATATAAATCACTGAAAGCAAATACTGTTGATTAAAGACAGTATTTGTTCGATTAAAATATCTATAAATCGAATTAATTAAATATTTCTTTACTTTGAAGAAATATTTTATTTGTGAAACCGAATAATCTATCAATGTCTTTATATTAATAAAATTTTTTGTTAAGACAATGAATTAATTTTATTAAATCAATTTTTGCAATATTCAATAAATTAAACTTTCATTTGAAAATATAAAATATTGAACTAATTTAATTTCAATATAGCATTATTATGATGAAATAATTAATTAGAAAAACAAATGGACATTTTAATTGATAATTTTTTTTGTTAAAACAATGAATTTATTTTATTGAATCAATCTTCGCGACATTTAATAACTCAAATATTTAATTGAAAATACAAAATATTATTTGATTTAATTTCAATATGTATATTAATGTAATGAAATAATCAATTAGAAAAACAAATGGGCATTTTAATTGATAAAATTTTTTATAAAAACAATGAATTAATTTTATTGAATCAATCTTCGCGACATTTAGTAAATCAAATATTTATTTGAAAATACAAAATATTATTTGATTCAGTTACTATATGCATATTGATGTAATGAAATAAGCAATTAGAAAAACAAATATGCATTTGAATTAATAACAAATTTTTTTAAAACAATAAATTAATTTTATTCAACCAATATTTGTGATGTTTAGTAGAATCAAATATTTATTTTAAAAAATGAAATATTTATTTGACTCAATTAAAATATTTGTATTAATGTAACAAAATATTTTATGTGCCGCCCGCACCTAAGGGATTTCATTGATTCAATTAAGCCTTACTTAATCCAACTAAATTTTTTTCTCAGTGTATAGGTCTGTCAATACATTTTGAGGGAGTATTGACAGAGAGAATATCGTCGAGATATTATCATTAACGTATGCAATGCCTATACAAATTCAGTATGGTCAATAGATATTCCACTGAATACGGCCTGCCGCGACATAAATATACAGTGGAGTCCAATCAAACGGAGCCACCCTTGAGAAAAGAAGTACTAAATAAAAAGTTTTGTACCTCAGCAAATAATCGTCGTGCAGAATTGTGCGACGACTCATTTTAAAGGTATTTGTAAGGACTTTTTAATAGTGTATTAACAATTAAAATTTTTTTTTTTTTATTAAGCATTTCAAGACTCTGATGAGTCTTACTTCTGCTATACTTCATTAATACAAAAAAACAAGATACAAGTAGTTACATTAGATTGTTACAAAATGATAGGTTGAAGGTTTACACTGATTTGTTACAATTGCTAAGAAATTTGACAATAAATATACATATTTGAGTGTTAGGATACTGTAATAAGTTATCTATGTTCAAAGGCAGTGTGACATTGTTTTTTCTGAGTTTTTTCAACAACTCTAGCCTAGGTTGATCGTACGCAGGGCACTGCCACAGCATATGATTAATGTTCTCCTCGTGTTCGAAACATTCCGGACAGTAAGGATTATCTACAATGTTATTCTTAGACAATGAAGCTGCTAGATTGTAATGCTCAGATCTTAAACGGTTTATAGTGACTATGAAGTTACGTGTTTTTTTTGAGAAACCAACTTTTTTTGTTCGCGTTAAAGTATATATTGAAATATTTATTGCCTTTAAATTTACTTTGGTCTAAACATGTTTGCGTTGTTTAATACAACGATGTGGCTCTAAATTCTTGTATATAATCAGTAAAAGCAATGTGAAATGATTTTGACTGTTTTTTTATTAAGAAGGGGCCGAACTATCTGTCTTTGTCTAATAGCGTTTTTCATCATTAATGTAAACACTATCCGGTATAACAAGAAAAAAATAGCAGCCCCCGCTAGATATTAGTATAATAAGTAAATTTTGTAATAACAACCAAATTTTTTCACTGCGTAGTTTTTGAATAATTAGAGACCTACCAAAAAAAGATAGGTTATATTCTAGATTGCTAGTAGGTCTCTAATTAGTCAAAAACTACGCAGTGAAAAAATTTGGTTGTTATTACAAAATTTACTTATTATACTAATATCTAGCGGGGGCTGCTATTTTTTTCTTGTTATACCGGATAGTGTTAACATAAATGATTTGATCAAAATTTTTGGCTTTAGGCATGAAGATGAAACTGCCATAATCGATCAAGAAACGAACGAAATTCCTATAAATTATGATAAGCGTGTGCGGGTGAGCCCCCCATTTAACTCCACTAAGAAATTTGATTATGTTAAATCTGTTAGCACATTTTTGTTTTAGTTCATTAATGTGAGCCGCAAACGTCAGTTTATAATCGAATACTACACCTAGGAATTTTACTGTAGCGCTAGATTTAATGGTATGTTGATTTATTCTAATTTCGATTTGGCCTGGTTTTATATTTTTGTTATTAAAATGAATTAGCACGCTCTTTTTAGGTTTAAATTCAAGGCCTAGTTTTCGAAGGTTAGTGTTCATAGTGCAGACAGCTTTTTAGATCAAGTTTTTTGACTTGTGAACCGATCCATATTTACAATATAGGCAGATATCGTTGGCAAACTAGGAGACTGTAACGCTTCTGGGGACGCCCTCCGTAATGTCTCTAACGTATATAAGGTAAAGAAGAGGACTAAGGACTCCCCCTTGAGTGACGCCTTTATAGTAGAGTCTATAGTCATCGTTTAAAAAATCAGTAAAGATGTTTCTTGAGTGCGTTAAGAATTTAATGAATGAAACTAATAGCTTGGAACAGCCGATATCGGCTAATTTAGATAAGAGGACATCTCCAAGAACGTTGTCATAAGCGCTATGTACATCCATGAACGCGGCGAATAAATCCTTTCTATGAGACAGCGCTAACTCCACATTCAATGTAATGTCCGCGAGGTTATCAGTACAAGAGCGACCTTTTCTGAAATCTGATTGGTTGGATGGTAATATTCTATAGTATTCGCAAAACCATTAGAGACGGTTTTTAATTAAAGATTCAAATATTTTGCATAAACTGGATGTGAGTGAAATAGGTCTTACTCCTCTATTATTAGGTTTGTCAATAAAGTGAATAAACGCATCTTGCCACGATTTAGGATAACAACCTTCTGCATACATCTCATTGAATATGTGGACTTTCAGTAACTTGTATTTAATATGCAGTTTTTTAATAGTCTCATAGTCCAAACCATCTATTCCAGACGCGGATTTATTTTTTTTAGAATCTAATACCGAGTTGAATTCAGCGAAATCGAACGGCGCATCGAAAAAACTGGCGAAAGCTTTACTACAATCCGGTATGAAATCAGGGTTAGTCTCACACCATGGTGGGCAAATTTGATTTAAAACGGAATTGATGTCTGAAGTATTTTGTAAATTGCAATTAATATTAGTAGGTTGCACTTTGGTCCATTTGTCTTTTAAAATTTTACATGAATTCCAGACATGTTTAATATTAGTATGTGCATTAATACTTTCAGCAAATTCCTTAAATTTGTTTTTCTTTTTATTTCTTAGTTTATTTACTGTTAAGCAGTTTATTTTATTAAATGCTATACGATCTGGCACGGATTTAGAAAACAGCCATTTTTTATATGCGGCTTTTTTGAGTCTAAGAAATTTATTACATTCTTCGTTCCACCATGGTGCGGGATTTTTAAACTTAGTTGGATCGGTGATTTTCTTTTTTGGCGTATTACCTATTAAGCAATTGGTTAATGTGTCCGTAAAAGTATAATATTTCTCATCTGCGCTAGCGTTTACATATTCATCAAAAAGAAAAGTTGAAAAGTTTAAATTTAGTTCATTGTTAAAGGTCTCCCAATTTGTTTTTTTGGTTTTGATTTTAAACGATTTTTTTTTATACAGGTTTTTGTCTAATACGATGTTACAATGAATAGGATAATGATCAGAGCCCAGGGTATAATCCACAACTTCTATGTTTATGCATTGAACAATATTACAGGTAGAAAAAATCAAATCAATATTAGAATGGTTACCGTTTGAAGCATTAACGTGTGTTAGAGTATCGTAATTGTGTAAAAACAGATTACTATTTTCGATTCTATTCGCTAAATATTCACCGTTTTTGTCAGTTTTCTGGCAATGCCATATAGAGTTGTGGGCATTAAAGTCGCCGACTAACACAGTAGGAATGTTTCTTACTTTTGATAACAATAAGTCAAACATTTGCTGTGAGGAATTACCCGGGACTCTGTAACATGCTATTATATCAATGGATGAGTTAGTGTAAGTTAAGTTTATACTACGAATTTCAAAGTTTGGGTCCAGAATGTCTATTTGAATTTCTTGAAAGGCTAAAGCTTTTCTAACCATTATTAATATGCCCCCTCCTCTTGATTGTATACGATTCTTCTGAAGTTGAACGAAGCCTGGAGCGAAAGTGGATTGGATATTTTTGAAATTTATGTTAGCTGCATCTGAATTTTGTAGCCACGATTCTATACATATGAAGATATCTATGTCTTTTAATAAGTTGGGGAGCTCGTATTTTCGTTGTAATACGCTATGTGCATTCCAGAACAGAATACGTAGCGATTTAGAGTTTATATGTTTGTTATTATTCATAATTTTAATTTTAATAATGTTATAAAGAACTTCACTTGATTTGATCATCAGAGTCACTATCTAAGTCACTAATTTCACTAAAGCTAGCATCGAAGCTAACGAGGTTTCCTTTAGTGGTACTATTTACATCAAACTTGGATTTGATTCGAGTGAGTTTGGCTTTGACCGATCTGGCACTTATCACTGGATATAACTTGTCTATGCATTCTAGTATTGCAGGCGTGTTACTAGTTAGCTTTGCTGCTTCGGTGCTAACATTTGGGTTTTGATACGTATTTTTTATAAATTCAGTGAATTGTAAAAAATGTGAAAGGTGTTGTATTTTCCATTTTTTTGAAACACATTTCACCGGGCAGCAGTGCATTTTCTATACCTATCAATTTCTCAGATATGTTGATCTCAACTTTTCTTATTTTTGCTCTTTTTAATTGGCTTTATAAATTTAAAGCTATTATCTTCGTTTAACTCTGTGGTTGTCGATGAGCCGGATGATACTACGCTGCTTGAGCTTGTACATGGGTGTTTATTCTGCGTAACGGCTTTGTTTTCGACGATGTTAGATTGATCTACGATGGTTACTGTTTGTAGCTCGTCTGAGCCAAGCTCGGCGGCTTTGTTAATAGTAACTGCGCTGTCAGGACTAACCGATAAATTTTCCTTTTCTTTGTCGAGTTCTTGAGTACCTTTCAGTTGTAAGCAGTTTTTGGCTATGTGTCCTTCGTTTTTACATATGAAACACTTTACAGTATCTGAGCTAGTATATATAACGTATGTAATGTCGTCATGATGATATTTGAATAAACCGGGGATTTTGTTTAAGTCTTCGTTTTTAACGTATACTTGTCTTCTGAAGCTATAGATATGTTTGTATTTGACATTATCAATACTCGCATTAATGTACGAAACTTGCGAGTTTCTGCGAACCTCCAGTTTATCTAGAATTTCTTCGAGTATGATGTTAGATACTGTAGGCGAGACATTAGAAAATATAAGTCTTTGATACTTGGAAATTAGTGGTCTAATGTGTACTTGTTTGTTTTGGATTTCTAAGAATTCGCATTTGTCCGTTAATTGTTCGACCAATTCCTTACTATATAAATATATGCATACCAGGTTTTTAGATCCTTTTGAAGCATAGAGAATGTTATCCGGCTCTACCAACTCACCTATGGCCACTGTGTAATCGGTAAGCGTCAGGTCGCCGACGCACATCATTATTAAGTCCTGTTCTCTTCCCGGTAACTTTTCACTACGGGCAGCAGCGGTGTAGCCTGTTCCAACTAAATCTTTCGAATCAAACGATACTATATCTGTTAACTGTGACATTCCCCCAGGTGCTGAGGGAACGTCGAGCACTTGGTCCCCAGATGCTGAAGACCCGTCCATTTTAACTTCACTCTTTTTCCTCTTACGAGGAAAAGGAGTGCGCCCAAAGGTGCCGAACGCACCGAAACCAAGCTGTTAAGACCCTTATACAAACAACGGGCCAAAGCCCCACTCACTGGTCTGAAAGCACGCGCGGTATCGATAAGAAACACAGAGCGATACTAAACACGTCTGCTCTCCGTAACTGTTCGAGCCGAACAACAATTTAAATTTAAATACTGGTCTGGGGAATATCATGACTTAAAAATTGAAAAAAAAAAATTTTTTTTCCTAGAAACATTTTTTTAAAAATGATGGTAGAAAAATTTAACACTTTTTTTGACTCAGGGAGTCGCAAAAAGTGGTTTCCAGAAAATGTCTGTATGTATGTGTGTGTGTGTGTGTGTGTGTGTGTGTGTGTGTGTGTGTGTGTGTGTGTGTGTGTGTGTGTGTGTCTGTATGATGTCAGTTAGTAAATTGTATCTCGAAAACGACTCGATAGATAGATAGATAGATACTAATTTATTTTGTAGGAAGGTACAAAAAGGCGTGTAATATATCAAGCAATAAATAATAATTCTGTATAAAGTATTGCACATAATATGATAAGATATCACGGTCAAATATTAAAATTCATATATAATACTGTATCAGTAAGTCACTATATAAAAGCGATATCACAGACTACTTTAAATACACGCAGGAAGCATGAAAACATAAATTACAATAAAAAGAGTCTTAAATATCTATCAGTCATAAAATTAAAATCAAATTCAAATCAAATAACACAATCTAAAAGGTAAAGAATAAAGCATAGTCATGAAATCAAATAAAAATAAAATTCGACAAAAAATGCAACAATAAATAATGAAAAATAATATAATAATAAAATTCGAAGAATAAAAACTTGATCCCGAAGATGTCATGACTATTAATAATAAGAAACAGAATCACTCATTCTTTCTGCATTCATTCAACCATCATTCGCGCTAATAAATACATTCACACCTTAAATCTATATATATATAAGACAAAACAAAATAAATTCACATAAAATTAAAATACTTAAAATTAAGATCACTCGAGGTTGAGTAAGTATCTCCTCAAAGCCGACTAAAACCTGCTGAGCGATGGAAGATTTTTTATATCGGGAGGCAGGAAATTCCAAAAATGCGCACCTTGAACTTAAAAGGAATTTCTTCCAGTCTCAGTACGCATGAAGGGCACTGCGAAGTCCTTAATCTCTCCTCTGGTGGCTACCCTAGGTACATATCTAGTAAAGAGACTCACTAGATACTCTGGAGTATTTATGCGCACGATTTTGTACATGAGTACAGCCTCAAAATACTATCTCCTTGAATCAGTACGCAGCCAACCAAGAGCAGCTCTATGAGGAGAGATATGATCGCCCATTCTCACACCCATTACATATCTCACACATGAATTTTGTAGTCTTTGTAAACGTCTTCTTAACCCCAGCGAAGCATCGAGCAAAACTACTGAGCAGTAGTCGAGGTGCGGAAACAGCAGGGCGGCTGCAAGTTGTTTACGCAGGGCCTCAGTGGTGTACCGACGGCAAATCCACAAACTATACATTATCCTATTAAATTTTTTAGTCACCATATAAATGTGCGGCTCCCATGACAACCTACCGTCAAGCACAACACCAAGGCTCACAACAGTATCAGAGAAAGATATGTCGACACCACCCTCAAGCTCAATCGTTCTCGACTCACCAGTATAGAAGTCATTAATAAATCGACTACTGTCAAAAATGATTGCTTAAGTTGTGCTTGCATTTAATGTGAGAGAAGCATCGACAGCCCACCCCGACACCGTCCTGTCCGCCCTCTGCAAAATACGAATACCTTCATTCACATTTTCACAAGAGACCTAAGTATAGATTTGGAGGTTATCACCATATAATATGTGCTCGACGAAACAGGGGTCGAGTGTGTCACATATGTTGTTAATGCAAAGGCAAAACAACAGAGGCCCCAGCACTGAACCCTGTGGAACTCCTAGATTGGTTGAATCCTCTTTGAATGTGTAGAAACCATTTGTTTTCTACCTGATAAATAGGAGCTCATCCATTCAAGCTCATCAGGAGTGAATCCGTTCAAGTCCCCTTGGGGTCCGGACAGGAGTCCCAGGTCTTTTAACTCCTTCCAGACATTACCTCTAGCGAGAGCATCAAACAGTCTATTATGATTATAATTTGTCTTAGCATGTTTTGTCTGTTCGTCTATAGTTTTACGCAGTTTCAAAAATTCGGAGAGATAACGCTCCTTCTTCGTCCGTTTAAACCTATAATACGTTGCATCTTTCTTGTGCCGCATCTGCGACAACTCTTTATCTATCCAAGGAAATTTATCTTTACCAATTTTAAGTAATTTTAGTGGCGCCAGATTTTGTATTGCTGCCGTGAGGTTGTCACAGAGGCAGCCAAGCGCAGATTCCGGGTCAACTGTACCAACTGTAAATGGTGTCCAATCACAGTCGGCCAAACTCTGCACCACTAAGTTTGGACAGATATCTTTATAATTCCTATACTTAATTATCTTTTCATCTATCTTCATAAAATTACAGGAAATGCATACATCAATTAAATTGTGCCGACTGTGAAAATTCGCCGGTAAGTTGCGTGCGCTAAGTACTGTGTCATTATCGTCCATAAGAATTAGGTCAATCCACGTGTGAGACGTCGGAGTGCGATGCGTGGCACCGTGCTGAATCAACTGTAACGAAAACTCAGCCGATAATATATCAATAAATTTGGCATCACTGCTCTCACGCAGAAGATCGGCATTCAGGTCTCCCATTATAATTTTATAGGAGTATTCAGAGGCAAAATTTCTTAAGTTATCCAAAAAATCAGTATTTCTAAAAAACGAATTTGCAGGAGGTCGATAAATAACAGAAACCAGCACGGCTTCGGAGCTGCCCAATTGCACGGAACGAAAAAGATATTCAGGTGCCTCCGGTTTACCTTCACTGTGATAGTTTGAGTATTCGAAGTAGCCAAAATAGTGCACTTTATATTATCTTTAATATACAAGGCAACTCCTCCACCACGCAAGTTTTTGTCCTGTCTGAATACTTTAGACCCGAATGACGTCATCCGAAACAGATGGACCCAGCCAGGTCTCAGCCACTCCAAATATGTCATAAGAGGGACCATCACTTAGAAACTCACGTACTTGCCCAATGTGAGCCCTCAAAGAGGTCACATTCAGTAAGCATGCTCGCAGTTCACCTCCTGAGGAGGCCAGGCGCAGTCATTGGGGAGAGGCCACACTTGACGTTACTCCATTATTCGCCAGTATATTTCGTTGATGATCAGAGGCTTTAGTAGTATTAGTTTCACATTTATTATTATTGCACTTAATGTTCGATATAATTTCAGAATTGTCTTTATTTGCATTCACACCGTTATCTAGTTTCTTGCTATCTATCAATAAATTATCTAAGTCATTTTCATTAAAAAAGTTGTGTGCTCTCTCCCCTCTCTCTCTCCTCACCAGAAATCTGCCATGTCTGTGCCAAACAAATTTAAAACCTTTTTCTTTGGTATACTTTTTCAATTTTTTAAAATTAGCATATTTCTCTCTAGGCGAAAATTCATTAAATATCAAGCTGTGGTGTTTGATGGAAGAAAGACTGCCAAGGAGGGAGGGATTAAGATCTGCCGTCGAATAACCTGTGAATTGTCGTTTAGCTTCAATCACCTTTTGCACCAGGTCCTCCTCAAAAAGTCTAACCAGCAATGAGAATGAACCACTCGGGCCGCCATTGATCTCACGATCTGCAGACACCTCGTTTACATTGTCATGTTTAGCAATTTTCTAAAGAGAAATTATATTCGTACGCTTGATTGTCGGCAGAATGGTACCAAGAACGGCACAGGCGTAATCATCCGGCCCAACATTGACTACTGAGCAGTCAAACCCGCCAGAGATCACGAATGTACCACTCCCAGGACCACACTCCGTCCCAACTTGACGAGGTGCCTCCTCACTAATTATATTATGTGTGTGTGGTGTTTGTGTTATTTCTACAGATTTAGATGCGTGTAATGTATGCTCATTCATTCCCGTGAGATCCGCAACGGCCTGCGCTACGCCAGCTACCCCGGCTGTAAGGTTGAAGAAACCCCTGTCCACTCCGTGAAACTCGTTGTTAAGAAAAGTTTAAATGTTATCAAATTTATTACTGATGATTTTATTATACGTTTCAGTTTTATTGTTTAGAGTAGACAGGAAATTCCTTTCCGAAGTGACTATTATTTCCTTAAGTTTGCGATTTTCCTCTAACAGCTGCATTAGCTTAGTTTCTAAATTTTTAATAAATTCATTTTGTTTTTCAATTTTGGACACAATATCCCGCAGGCCCTTGTCAAAATTTTGGACTTAGCTTTCAAAAGTTAAAAGTCGATCAAAAAAATTAAATAATTTATCAAGCCTGCCAGATAGTGCGCTCTCTAGAGCAGATACAGCTGCCTGCAATGAGGAAGAATCTAAGTCACCTCGGACCACATCAAAATTATTTTTCCTAAAATTATTACTATTATTATTATTCGGGGCAGCGTGCGCAGCGCCATCCCCCAATTGCTTATCAGTTAAATTTATACTTAAACTATTCTCCCTTAATCCTCCGTGGCACCGCTGTTGTTGTTGATGGTCGAAGTTTGCGATGACAAAGTAGTTTTCACTCTTTCAGGCTGCTTCTGAGCGGTGTTGACAGGTGACACTTTCGAGTCAATTCGTGAAGGTGCTGAGGCACTAATGGGCTGATTGGAAACAGCTTTGCGTGCGATATGTGGAATTCCATTGACCTTAATGCTACCACTGGCTGATGATGTTGAATTATTTTTTATTTTTTCAATGCACCTTTTACATTCATACTTTGTGCCATTTTCCATTTTTGAACGAGTCATGCATTTCGCATGACAACGCTGCCGGCACGTGAAACACAAATGGAGTTTTGCCATGCCCTATTTATCATTAGTGGATAGCTTACAAATCGACCAATTGTCCACTACTCCGACCTCTAGTATGCACTACAGTAACTAATAATGACCTCCTTATAGGGTAAGGTAGACTTCTATTTTATTGGTCGGAAAAATTAGACACCAGGATCTCTGCCTGCAGATGAAAAATTGCCTCCAAACTAACCTCAAAACTGCGATAATTCTAATCTCCAAGGAACAGCACCCTGATGTAAAATATAAGATAAAATGCAAAGACTGCTGATAAAACTGATGATTTATAGCTGAGACGGTTCCTTGCAAATTGAGAGTCTGTAAGAAAAACGCCCTAGGGCACAAAAATACAGTACCAGAACAAAAATAAAAAGAGTGAAAAATAAAACGTGTTTAACTACTTACAGATAGAGGGAGGAGGATGGATTTGCTTCTAATTTTTCATGGAATCTATTTTTTTGTCTAACTTGCTGGGAAGCTATTGATGATTGGTTCTTCTAGTGTAGTTTTAATTTTAGAGTTGTTTATATAAAAAAAAAATTTCGATTTTTCATTTTCCTGTTTTTTTTTGGTTTGTAAGTGATGAATTTGCTTCAAAATTTGCATGGAAATTATTTGCGATTGCCCAAATAAAATAAATTTCTAAAAACTGATTTTCTTAGTTTAGTTTTAATTTTAGAGCATTTTGAAATTATTAAAAAAATGTTTATATTTATCAAGCTAATAAAATCTTAAAAACTACTCGATGGATTTACTTTAAATTTTCCATACAATCCAATTTTTCGATGGATAGATAGATATTATTTTATTTTGTATAAAAATACAAAAACGTGTAACACAATTTATAAATACAGAAACAATGATTATTGCACAAAATGTTATAAAAAAGTATAAACATATATGTAAATGTAAATATTGCACAATTAATATCACAGTCAGTCACTAAATCTAATAATACTAAATAAGTAAGTCACAAACAAAAATAAATAAAAGTGATATCACAGAGTAATGATAAAATATATGCAATATAAATAAAAATATTTATATAAATAAAATTCAGTCATACAATATCTATCAGTCACAATATTAAAATTTAAAAGAATTAAATTCAATACATAATACAATAAAATAACATGAGTATGCAATAGCATGAAATGCAGTCAAGAATAAAATCGAATAAAAACTCTCACTCACCAATCATTCAGCCAACACTCATACAATAAATACACTCAAACCTTAAGCCTTTGTACGGGACGTTACAAAAATAAATTAACATAAATTAATAGTGAAAAATATTAATCGAGGTCGAGCAAGTATTCTCTTACCGCTGCTTTGAACCTGCTGAGAGATGGAAGATGTTTTATCTCAACAGGCAGGGAGTTCCAAAAATGCGCACCTTGAACTTGGAAGGAATTCCTGTAAACTTCAGTACGCATAAAGGGCACCGCTAGATCCCTGATTTCTCCCCTAGTAGCCGTTCTAGGCACACATTTAGGGAAGAGACCCATTAGATGCTCCGGAGTATTCATGCGCACGATCTTGTACATAAGTACGGCCAAAAAATACTGTCTCCTCGAATCAGTACGCAGCCGACCCAACGCGGCTCTATAAGGAGAAATATGAGCTCCCATTCTTACACCTAATACGTATCTCACACACGAATTCTGCAGTCTTTGTATTCTTCTCTTCAAGTCCTGAGAAGCATTGAGCAGAACCACCGAACAGTAATCCAGATGTGGACGCAGCAGGGCGGTTGCAAGTTGTTTACGCAGAGCCTCCGTGGTGTACCAACAAAAAAACCGCAAAGCATACAACACTTTGTTGAATTTTTTTGTAACCATATTAATGTGAGGCTCCCAAGAAAGCTTAGAGTCAAGCACAACACCAAGGCTCGTTACCCTGTCAGAGAAAGGAATGCTGATACCCCCCTCAAGGCCAATCGTCCGTGGCACCCCAGCATAAAATGAATTGATAAAACGATTACTGCCCACACAACCAGAGCCAAGAGCGTCACGTATGTTGTTAATGTAAAGGCAAAACGACAAAGGCCCCAGTACCGATCCCTGTCGAACTCCTAGGTTGGTTGTTACCCAACCTGATTCTTCTTGTAAGTGGGTTGAAACCATTTTTTTCCTTCCTGAAATATAAGAGTTAATCCACACGAGAACGGCCCTGGAAAACCCCGTCGATCTAAGCTTTGCAAGTAATTTAGAGGAAAAGATCGTGTCAAATGCCTTACTAAAATCAAAAAGTAAAAATAACGTGACGAGTTTTTTGTCAAGACCTGACCTTATATCGTCTGTTAATTTAAGTAAAGCTGTTTACTTAGAGTGATTTTTTCTGTAACCAGTCTGCATGGGATCAAGTATCTTATTTGTAGTAATATATTCCTGCAATTGGTCGTGGGCGATCTTCTCAAGTACCTTCGAAAGAAAACACAAAATCGCAATTGGCCTAAAATCTTTAGGTGACTTAGGTGCAGAACCCTTTTTTAATGGCAAAATGCGTGCCTGCTCTCAAAGGCCAAGGAAAACCCCCCGCGAAAGAGGAGTTGAACAGAGTCACAAGATGTTCACCAATAAATGGTAAAGCTTTAAGTATCACGCTTTGAGCAATGCCACCCTTGCCACGAACCTGCGATGAGAAAGGGGAAATCGCAAAAACAACATCATTGATATTAATTGGTTTAAAAGCAAAACCATCTTCACTACATTCAGTAAGAACCCTCTCGCAAAGCTCATCATCATTATGCGGCGAGACCGACACCTCAGCAAAGTGCGCGTTAAGTTCATCGGAAGTGAATCCATTCAAGTCCCCTTGAGGTCCGGTTAAGAGTCCCAGGTCTCTCAGCTCCTTCCAGACATTACCATTTGCAAGTGCTTCGAACAGTCTATTATGATAGTATGTGGTCTTTGCAAGATCAGTCTGTTCGTCTACCGTTTTACGTAAATGCAGAAACTCAGTCAGGTATTGCGTTTCGTTTGTCCGTTTATATCTTCTGTAAGTAGTATCTCGCTTGCACCGCATCTGCGACAATTCTTTATTTAACCATGGTGGGCTATTTTCCGTATGCTTAAGTATTTTCATTTGTGCTAAACTCTCTATGACAGAAGTAAAATTGTCACAAATGCAACCAAGTGCAGACTCTGGGTCTACAGTACCAGCTGTTAATAGTGTCCAATCATAGCCGTCTAGTTTTTCTAGTAATTCATTTTGACAAATGCTTTTATAGTTTATATATCTAATCGACTTGTGATCTATACTGCACATATTATAAACAATAGAAACATCAATTAAGTTGTGCCGACTATTAAAATTCGCAGGTAAGTTACGTGTGTCAAGTACATTGTCATTGTCATCCACAAGAATCAAGTCAATCCATGTGTGAGAAGATGGAGTTATATGCGGGGCACGATGCTGGATTAAAGCGAAAGCTCCGCTGTCAGCTTACGCTGAACCGTGAAGATACCTCGCATCACTGCTCTGTCACAGGAGATCAGCATTCAGATCCCCCATTATAATTTCATGTGAAAAATCATGAGATAAATCTCTCAAAGAATTTAGCGAATCAGAATTTTTTGTAAATTAAATGACAGAAGGACGATAAATGACAGAAACCAGCACAGGTTTAGAGTTGCCATCCTTAATCGAACAAAAGATATATTCTGGCACTTCAGGTTTACCGCTTGTTTTTACCAATTTTTTATGGAATTTATTTTTTTGTCTAACTTGCTGGGAAGCTATTGATAATTGGTACTTCTAGAGTAGTTTCAATTTTAGAGTCGTTGATTAAAAAATAAAAAAATTTCGATTTCTCATTTTTCTGGTTTTTTTGTTTACTAATCGATGAATTTGCTTCAAAATTTGCATAGAAATTATTTGCAATTGCCCAAATAAAATAAATTTCTGAAAACTGATTTTCTTAGCTTAGTTTTAATTTTAGAGCATTTTGAAATTTTTGAAAAAAATGTTTATATTTATTAAGCCAATAAAATCTTAAAAACTTGCGATGTGAGAATTTCAATAAATCTAATATTCTATGCTTTTAAATAAATATATTAGTCTATTCGTAAGCCGACTCTCACAGGCAAAGTCGGTGTATCAAAATAATTTATTTGTGTAAAGGGCGCCAGATACACCACCAACTAGCTAGCCGTAAGCACGAATCTCAAGCGGCCTTGGATCGGGAGGTGGCTCTATTCGAGCAGAATTCTTGCCTGAAATGGGAAGAGGGAACACACACAAAAAAAACTCTTATTTTAACTCACTCAGATTTATGTTTAAGAAAATCACTTATTTTATTCAATTCTAACAAATGATTTTTGACTTCTACCTAGTCGCGCACTCTCATATCCTACACACAACAAACTTTATTGCTCTTTATGAGCTTAATCTAACAAAAAAAATTTTATTTATTATACAAGCAAAATTTCTTTATCCTTCTACTCACACTTTTAGTCAAAAGAAATTTAGGTTTAATTTACTGTCTTTATTCACTCGTCGCTTAATAATAATAAAAAGATTAAATTTTAATTTAATTAACCAAGAAAAATGAATTTACTATCTAAGGATTTAATGGCGGAAATCGTTTAGCCGTTTAGGCCTGCTTCGCTTCTCTCTCTCTCTCTCTCTCTCTCTCTCTCTCTAAGTAAGTAGATACACATCGTTCTAAAGTGCTCCTACTAAATTGTCTCTGTGTTGCTGCATAGTTTGCCCACGGGCGTCTTGTTTCAGGTAATCTGCAAGCGCAAACTGCAGAGCATCAATTGATATATTAAAGGACAAATTTATCAGCTCTGCAACCATTAAACAATTAGATCTTCTTCATCGCTGCCAGTTTTTGAGGTTAAGCTGAAACGTGTCTTTGAGGTTATGTTGGCTGAGTTTGGCGCTCAAACTTTCTCAATCAATCAATTAGATGACTACTGCCGATAAAGCTGAGATCAACTTTAACAACTGGGGCTATTGGCTAATTACTTCGCATTTGTTTCAACAGCTGTCGTCTTTACAGTAGTGTAAAAGAGTGTACTTGTTGAGGTGAGTGATTCTATGTGTAATGCTTAACAGTGTGCTCATCTTCTATTATGGTAATCTGTTCTCAGTGCAATCTGCCGGTTTTACGCACTGATACAACTATTTTATGCAAAAATTGTACGTCTATCTACCACATTTCATGCTGTAACAAATCGTGGTTCCTTAGCAAAAGCGTTATAGTGTGCTGTGTAAAGCAAAAACTACACAAACGTAAGCCGGCTGACGAGAACTCTCGTGCAACAGCTACTGAGGATATAGTCTTGGCCTCTTCGCAGCCATTAGACTTACCACAAACGAACCAGCGCTCTCAAAAAGAGGCCCCGTCTCTCCGCTCCACCCTCTTGAGCCATTGTCAAGGAGACGCTGCTGCTCCGAGTCAAGCTCCTCCTCCTCCTCTCCTAACAGCATTGTTTTGGGCGCAGACCGGCAACGGGTGCCTGCCTCCAGTCCTATTCGGCTGGTTTCTTCTATTAAATCGCCCCAGCCTATTAATACTGTAAAAATGTCCGAGCCTGAATACTTTACTGCCTTTGCGGCCGATTGTGCTGCTAAATTTGACAAACAAATGGAAATTTCTAATCAGCTTTTAGCTGTCACTAACAAATTACTTGCAACTAGTAATAAAATAGGTGACGATGTCAGTGCCATAAAGACGGAGTTGGGAGAGGTGAAAAGTTCAATCACGGAGCTTCAGAGAAACTATGATGTTCTTTCAGAGCGCCTAGATGATCACATTGCATCATGTTCATCACCTGCAGTATCACTATTACGTGATACTTGCGAGATCCTTTTTCCGGTATACCATCCAGTGTTCAATTAGGCAACAATGATTTAGTTAAGCTCATTTTTGATGCTATGGGCCTTAACTTTGGCACGGATTTCTTGCTGGAGACACGTGAGTGGACGCCGCCTGTACCACTGGAGCCTGTTCAAATGGAAACTGAGTCCAGTGAGTCCTCCCAGACTCAATCTTTTCGCTCATTTGTAGGTTGTTTTTCCTCTGAAGTAGTTCGAAATAAAATCATTGAAGCTTCACCTAAACTGCGTAATACTACTACGGGCAAAGTTTTTGGCGTTGGTGGGAAGGGAAAGATTTTTGTTCGACCGATTTGGCCCAAACCAGTTTATTTGCTGCTCAAAAAAGCTCTTGCTGTCTATAAACAACTAAACTATCAGCGCCCAATTGTGCGTAACCTTACGGTATGTATGCGTCCTTATTTGAAAGGCGACCTTATACCTATTACTGATGAAGCTCAGTTGGCTAAACTTAAGCCTGTCGAACTTAAAAAATGAGGACTGTATGGCTCTCTTGTGGCAAATTCGCCTTTTAATACATCTCTTTTAAGTAAATATTCTTATCACGATTCTTATAATGCTAGCTCTTGTCCTTTTAACACTATAAATTCATCAAATAATCTAAATTCTTTTCCAGAACAAAGTAACCAATCAAATTTAGTTTTTAACAATAACATAGTGATTTCTCATGCTAACGTAAACAGAATCAAAACCCACTTCTCAGCTATTGAACATCATATCACGTCATCTAAAAATGACATTTTTGCAGTAACTGAAACTTTTTTAACAGAACTAGATGATAGCTCTGTAATCTCTATTGATCACTATAATTTCTTTAGACTCGATAGAGTGGGAAAAACAGGTGGAGGAGTCGGGTTTTATGCTCACGATCTCTATAAAGGTCAATATTCTGTCACAATCTGACCCTGTTTTTGACAATACAGCAGAGTATATCATAGCTGAAATTACAATTGGTTCTGAAAAGCTTCTTTTTCAGTAGTTTACTTGCGTCCGAAGGCTATTTTCCCTGTGGAATTTTTCAATAAAATCTCTAATTATTTATCTACATTTAAAAATTTAGTCATAACTGGGGACTTTAATATAAACTTACTTTCTAAAAATTATTCATCTGAAAATCTTCGTTCAACTATTGATTCTCTGGCTCTCTATGTGGTTCCATCCGAACCGACCCATCATACAATTACAACTGATTATTCTACTCATACGTGGATTGATCTTTTTATCATTAATGATGATAGTTCATTGCTATCTTATGATAAATCATCAGCTCCTTTCATTGCAGGCCATGATCTTATCACGATCACGTTGAGGATATACAAGCCACTGAATCAAGCTAAAAGGATATTTTTCAGAAATTTTTCAAACATAAATCGTGATAGTTTAAACCAGACTGTATCACGTGATCTACATGTAAAATCTCAAGAGAGCCATCAAATCTTTCAATCAAATATTCAGCATTTAAATAGCTTAGTTTCTAACTTGTCCTCTGTCCTTGTCTCGTCAATTGATAAATTTTCACCGTTAAAAACTCGTAACATTACGTTGAAGAAAAAGCCCTGGGTTACTCCTGACATTCGTGCAAAAATGAAAGAGCGTGATAGAGCGTATCGCTCAGCTGCACGTTCTGGCTCCATGTTATCTATAGCTAACTATCGGAGACTTCGGGGAGAAGTCTCAAATGCGCTAGATACTGCTAAAAACAAATTTATTTCAAATCGATTGGCTGAGTCATCGAATTCATCAAATCGTTGGTCGACATTACATAAAATTGGACTTTCCAATAAAATTTTACCTTCACCATTGCAGTACTTTTCATCCAAAGTCCTGTTGACTCATTACACCTCCGTCTCATCATCATCTTCTGCACTAACAGATAATGAGATCAATCAGGTACTTGCTATTCCATTAAGCAGTGATCTTCCCATTTTCGAATTCTCACAGGTTGAAAGTTCTACTATTGAGTCATTCTTGAATGTGGCTTCCTCAAAAGCTGTTGGACCTGATGAACTGTCAACAAACATGCTTAAAATCACACGTGATTCTCTAGTACCTTATTTAACCTCCATTGTTAATATTTCTTTAGCTTCTGGAATATTTCCAGACCCTTGGAAGAGAGCCTTTCTTCTTCCGTTGGCCAAATCAAATAAGCTTGACTCTCCTTCACAAACACGACCTATAGCCAAGCTCTGTGAGATCTCAAAGGTACTGGAACGGGTTGTTCACTCACAACTAAATTCACATATTGAAACCAATGCATTACTTGACTGTTTGCAAACAGGCTTTCGTAGAGCAAATAGTACTCAGACAGCCTTGTTGAAGCTTCTTGAAGATTCTCGGTTAGCTATAGACAAGCGAATGGTAACCCTATTACTCTTATTTGATTTCTCAAAGGCGTTTGATACAGTGCCACATTCTAGATTACTTCATAAACTTCGTTCTCTAAACTGTTCTGATACGGTCATACGATGGTTTGCATCATACTTAAGAAATAGATTCTATGCCGTTCCTGATCAGGAAAATCAAGTAGGTGCATGGGTCTCTTGTACGGCAGGTGTGCCACAGGGTAGTGTCCTTGGTCCCTTGCTTTTCTCTGTTTTCATAAATGATCTTCCTTCAACCTTGGTCAGAGCCCAACACATTCTTTTTGCAGATGATCTTCAACTGTATCATTCCTTTTTTCCTTCAAAAATTGAAGAAGGAATAAACTTAATGAACTTTGAGGTGGCTAATGTTGTGAAGTGGGCCAAGGATAATGAACTTGCACTTAATCCTAGTAAGATGCAGGCCATTTTCCTAGGGAGTGAACAATATATATCGAGAATCGATTTATCTACTTGCCCGCCTGTATTAGTAAACAATGTTCCAATCACTTACACTGATCTTGTTAAGAATTTAGGAGTCTGGATTAGTAGCACTTTAAATTGGAGTAGGCAGGTTAATGCAGTGGTAGGTAGAGTATTTGGAACCCTACAGTCTCTTAAATTTCATAGACATGCATTGTCTAGAAGGGTTAAAAAGGAATTGGTCGAAACATTGATATTTCCAACACTTGACTACTGTTGCGTAGTATATGATGATCTTCCTCAAACACTTAATCTTAAGCTTCACCGTGCTTTTAATGCCTGTGTCAGATTCGTTATAGGTAACATTGGGTGGCAGGCAAGAGTTACGCCCTTTCGCCTTGATCTGGGATGGATTTCAGTCAAAAACAGGCGGCTTTATTTCAAATCGATACTTGCTCATTCTATTATATCACACCAAAACCCATCATATCTGGCAACGAAATTCTGCCGAGCAAACTTGGATGCAACTGTGAGGTCATCTAATAGGTTACCTCCAAGGCTTTTGGTTTGTCCTACTGTTCGCACATCAGCAATGCTCAACTCTTTTGTTTCTTCATCCTCCTCGTTTATAAACAGCAATGTTGATGTTTTTTATGGTTTCGAGAGGGGAATGACACAGGCATTGAAGCAGCGTCTATATGATAAGTTTCTGGTAGATGAGCGCACTGAGTGGCAAAGCACATGAATTACTTGTCGAGTTTACTTATATTAAGAAACTTTACCATCCAGTCTGAATGATGGACCTCATTTGGTTCCTCTTTTGCACTGATGTAATAGTGTTTATTAGTACTATTACTAATAAATTCTTTTATATATATAAAACCGTATAAAAACAATTTTCTTGATAGTTTGTGTGTCTACAATTTAAATTAGTTTATAAATATTACTTAATTATAAATTGTTAAATCTTCGGTTAAAAATTTTTGTATTACTCTTGTATATTTCTATAGGATCATACGGGGTTGAACCCCATGATCTCAAATAAATGATTCAAATCAAATCAAATCTCTCTCTCTCTCTCTCTCTCTCTCACTTTTGGCGCTCAATACGCGCCCACGTGTTACCAAAGGAACAAATTTCTTTTATCACACAATACACGAGTACTAATAAATAAAGAAATTAATTTTTAGATATATATAATATATATATATATATATATATTCTAAATTTTAATTTAATTATTATTCACTCAACCGGCGAATAAACACGCTCAAGCGGTCAAGATTCACTTTGGTGATACGTGGCTACGTGGCACACACTTCCGGCACTCACGGTCTACTTAAGATCAAATATAACGAAAAAAATTCTTTTAATTTAATTTCACTTCATGTCGCTTAACAAAGTCTATTTATTTTTTTTCACGTTGAATAAACTACGAATTATTTTTATCAACTATACAATTTTACGTTTAATTACTTCAAGTTATATAATCGAATCTCGCGCACAAACAAAGAAAACCACTTCACTGACTCGAAAATCAACCGGCGAGAGCCGTTGATCTACAAAAAGAAATGTAAATTCTTATCGGGCGCAGCCCACTCACCAGTGATGTACTTTAAGTTCGGTCTAGGTCGATACAGTCGACGATGGTACTTAAGATGGCTAGTCGAATATGGCTGGCTGGCGATAATGGCCGCTCGATCGTTAGCTTCTTTCGGGTCTTGGTGGTCGCTACCGGCGACGTTGATTGCTGCGTCAAACTCGTCTCCAGAGTCAGGACTTTCCTAGTTCTCTCTCTGTGACTCAGCTGCAAATCCTCTCGGGTCCAATAAATTTTCTCCTGCCCGAATATGCACAGCGAAGAAAAAAAAAGAATGACTCTTGAAAGTTGCGGCGAATTACAACAGAAAAGGCTTTGATGCGACACGAGGACGACAGTCAAAATGCGTGCAACTCAGCGCAAAGACCAGCAGTGAATGCCTTCTTCTTAAAAGGCTACTTCCTTCTTCTCCGCGTCTTCTCGTCTTCTTTTTATCTTCTGTCTTCGTTTAATTTCTTTTACTCCCAATCACTGCTCTTGAATTCTTTTCACAGGTTTTCATTCGTCCAACGTCATTTCCTTTTCACTACATACACATACGCTCAAGATGCGTATAACTTTCTACTATAATTTGTTTAATTAACTTGCACGTTTATAAATTCACACAAGTGTTAATTTATTTTTTTCTAATACTAGTTCTAACAAATTCGTATTCTTTATTAAGAAGGGGCCGAACTATCTGTCTTTGTCTAATAGCGTTTTTCATCATTTATGTAAATACTATCCGGTATAATAATAAAAAAATAGCAGCCCCCGCTAGATATTAGTATAATAAGTAAATTTTGTAATAACAACGAAATTTTTTCACTGCGTAGTTTTTGACTAATTAGAGATCTACTAGCAATCTAGAATATAACCTATCTTTTTCTGGTAGGTCTCTAATTATTCAAAAACTACGCAGTGAAAAAATTTGGTTGTTATTACAAAATTTACTTATTATACTAATATCTAGCGGGGGCTGCTATTTTTTTCTTGTTATACCGGATAGTATTTACATAAATGATGAAAAACGCTATTAGACAAAGACAGATAGTTCGGCCCCTTCTTAATCTATTATTCTCTTCGTTTTCTAGTTATTCTCTAGCCTTTTCTGTCTTCTTATGCGCAGAGGGATCGCTACCGTCTACATATAGTGATATTATACATACATATACATACGTGTACGTATATGCACAATATAGAGGCTCAGCTAAGAGAAAAGAATCGTGATGATCCCTTCTCTAACGCTCTCTTTCCATCTTTCTTGATTATCTCCTTTCTCTCCCTTCGCTTAATGCGCGAGAGATCGACGTGCCAGCACTTTCAATTCGCTTTGCTAGTCTACGGATCTCCCCATCTCTCTTACTCTTTATCTATTTTGAAAAAGAAATTTTGAAAAAGAAATTTTGAAAAAGAAATTTCGAAAAGAAAATTTTATTCATTCAGCCAATCAGATCTCGAAAATTACTCAATGGATTTGTTTCAAATTTTGCATACTATCTATTATTTTGTCTTAGTAGACGGGAAGCAATTAAAAATTGGTTTTTATAGTGTAGTTTTTTTATAGAGCTATTTTAAGAACTTTTAGGATATTTTCGATTTTTCATTTATTTGTATTTTACGTAAACTACTCGATAGATTTGCTCTAAAATTTGTGTACAAGTTATTTGCTGCAGTCTTTATAAAACAAGTTTTTAAAAAATAATTTTCTTAGAGTAGTTCTTTGATCACTTCTTTTGATTTCTGATTTAACGCCATTACTAACTCTTTTCTTACTTTCTCACTTCCTCTTTGTCCTTTTCTGGTCACCCTGCTTGTATAATGAAGATATTTTTTTTTAAATAGAGGAAGTTACTACAAGGAAGTTAGACATTTGCCAGTGATATTGTATAATTTGATGTAGTGCAATTATGAAGCTAAAAAACACATATCATTTCACATCGGGCAGTAACAACATGAATTAGATTAATGAAAACGTAAGTCAAGATAAGTAGTAAGCGCTGGATAATAATTAGTTTGTATGATACAATTACGTAGTCACAAGTTTATTACATTGAAATGTTAGGGATGCCCCACAAGGCATTCAATGTAACACCTGTGTAACATGAGTTATTTTATTTTGATACTCATCGATAAGTCAGAGTGCATTGTTATTTGAAAAGCTACACGGTTAGGAATGTTAACAGACACGTCTGTTAAAAACTGTTTACAGACAAAAAAGTCTGTTACTTTAACAGACAAATTGTCCGTGAAAAATGTAATATACATTTTAAATTGACATACTTGTGTCTATTGATTTAACAGACATTAAGTAACAGACGAAAAAAGTTAACAGATTACACAAATGTTTTTAACCGTGTAACAAACGTTATAAAAGCAAATTTTATTATTATAAACTTTTGATTATTAACTTATTCTGATATTTTATAAATACACTCAAATTATTTGATTCTGAGTACTTTTTATTTTTATGTCCATTCAATGAAATAGGTTATTTTTGTTTTGATTAAAAATTTGTTCTTTATATCTAAAATAATCATATATTTTTGATTAAATTACGATTACATTGAGATGATTTTTTTGTTGCAGAAAAACTTGTTTTTATTGAGTACTTATTTAAAATTGGACAGCTTCGTTTTAACCAGAGCTGGGGAAGTATTCGACCGCAAAATTTTTCGAATACTTTTTTGATTTAGTCTATTTATTATTAAAATTAATAAAAATCTTTAATTGTATAAACTTTAATATAATAAAAAACAAATCATAAACAGATTTCGAAAAAATATACAAAAAAGTATTTCAAAAAGTATTTAAGAATATTTTCTCAAAGTAACTTTCTTTGTATTAATTTCTTTTTATCATCAAATTTTTTCTATTTATTTAAAAATTTTTGATTGTTTTTAATAATTTATAGATAATATTTTTATAAAACTGGAATAAATATCTACTCAATTGTCAATATTTTATTTTAATAAAAACACACTTAAATTTATTTTTATTTATTAATTTATTTAAATGTTATTAAATATTTTATAATTTTTATAATTTATTATTTACGTTATTCAGAAAACAAGTTGAACTGATCTTTTTATCTGTAATTACTATTGGATCTTAAAAAGAATAAAGTTTCAAAAAGTGTGTCGCTTATGGAACATCTTTTCGGTGTTAAAATACATCCACCGATTGAAAAAAGGCGTTCAACTGTAGCAGATGAGCACAAATGCGTATTATATTTGATGGACAGTTTTTTAATGTGAGAATTATTTTCTAAACTTTTAATTGATAAATTATTATCATGATAGAAAAAATCTAATTCTCTTTTTATAATCTGTTCTTTATCAATTAGAATTTTCTTGAGAGGCGAAGGAAACCGTTTATCAGAATCATCACTATGATCCAATGATTCTATTTCTACAATAGTGATTAATTTTTTAATAATGAGAGATTTTAGTTTACATACGATATCAAGGTTAAAATCACTTAACTAATTTAATTTAAATTTATGATGGACACAAGCAGCCATTGCTGCTGATATTGACTTATCTGATGAAAAACTTAAAAAAGATTCGAAACGCGTTTCCAACGCTTTTATAAGATGCTGTGTAACACATTTTAAATAGACTAAATCTTGATCTTTAAGTTTACTTAAATCATTTTTTATTTGGAATAATATGGGCAACGATTCTCCATAGTGACAATCTCTCTGTAGACGATCTAATGCAACAGAAATAGGTTTTAGAATATCTACTAATTTTTTCAAATAATTTAAATGTGATTCAGAACATTGTATAATGTTTTTGAGTTTTTTTTTGTTTTGAAAGCTATTTTAATAAATTATTTAAATTTTTCTCATGTTTTAACAAATTTTGAAGAGAATCAAATAAAGAATTCCATTGCGTTACCACAGGATATAACAGTGACGATCTTAATATATTTGTTATAAGTTCAAATGCCTTTAGCCATTTTGAAGCTTTCCAAATAAAATTGCATATATCTAAACTAGACGAGTAAATTGTCATAGATTTAACCAATTTATTAATATCAGTTGAGGCTAATAGATTTAATGTATGTGCAGCACAAAATAGATAATCAGGTAATTGAACATTGTCTTTTGAATCTATATCTTCATTAAAATTTTGTTAGTTGAATATATTTTCTTCTTCAAATTTAAGATTGTCCATTTCGTTTTCTTGTTCATTATCGTGTAAAATGAGCAGTATATGTTTATATAAATGTGTGTGCGTGCTGTTTGTGTACATATGCACAAACAGCATAATTATTTTTTATATTATTTATATTTTATCAACAATTTTTTTTAGCAAACGTTTTATTATCCAACTATTGTGTTTAAATATCATATTTAATTATCTGAACTTGTTTCTTCACTTATTCATAAACCATTTAATATAAAAAAAAAAAAATAATCAAAATAAATAATGAAGTCAAGTAAAAATTATTAATTTTTGTTTTTGAAATTAAAAGTAACATGGCATCCTTATTTTGTTAATTTAACATTTATTTTGTCATCACTATAACGAATTAAATGTTAATATAGTATTTTTAAAATGAATTGAATTATTAAAAATTTTCTTAACAGAAATAAAAAATTTTTTAATTTTACCAAAATATTTTCTATTCGAAACAACTTATAACGAAAGCTAACTAAATTAATAAATTAATCAAATCAAAACTATTATTCTATAGATAATAAATACTATTTTTTTAATTTAATTATTATTGATTTTATTCAAAATTTAAAACATATAGACGAAACAAATTGTATTACCTAAAGCTGTAATTCCAAACTCTTGGAAAGCTTTTTTGAAATTTGTAGCGTTATCTGTTGTTACAGACAGTATTTTGTTGTTACGCAAAGAGTATACATTATATGACTTAGATAAAGTTCAAGCTATTTTGTCGTAATAATGTGTCCCCATAAATCTTCCACAATTTAAAACAACACTTTCTCTTTTTTAAACTTTGTAGATTTATCTGTGAATAAATATTAATTAAATTGATCTTGAATTTATCGATCGTAATAATAAATATTTCAGGGAGAGAAAAAACACAACTTTTGTCTCCTTGAATCTATCGATATTAACGAACTTTATTAACAACTTTATTAATAATTAAATGTAGCGATTAAAGATTTAAATATGGAAATTGAGGCTTTAAGAAAAAATATTGAAGGATTAAAATTGAATTTGATTGAAAATTACGGTAACGAAAATTTAAATAATTCATTACTGTATTTGGAAGTATATATAGAAAACAAAAGTAGGTTGATTAAGATAAAATTAGAATACAAATACGATATGTTGATATGTAATAAGTCTAAGCAGGAATGTAATTATAATGAACAGCTAGAATTTAAAAATAAAAACAATAATAGCAAAGTAGAATCTGGAGAACGCATATGGTTAAAAAATTTAACAAACGAAGTTTTTCCAAAATACGTTACCAATACACTTAAATTAGGAGGAAAATTTAATTTTACAAATGACACAGATATAAAAACAATTTTTAATTCAATTAAAGATTTAGAATTTACACTTGATTATGATATTAGGAAAATAAAAATTTGTGAGACTGTAAGAAATGATATTACTAAATTAATCGAAAAAAAGGTTATTTATAAAAAACGTAGATTATTATTAGAAGACAGGAATATTGATTTTAATATTAAAAAGACAACTGAATTTATGAAGAATAATGAAAATATATTTATTACGAAGTCTGATAAAGGAAATAGTACGGTTGCTATATATACAAAGGATTATATTGAGAAAGTAGAATCATGTTGAGGTGATAAAAATAATTATTCTGAAATAAAAAAGAATCCTAATAGAAGTCTAATAAAAGCAATGAAACTGCTAATAAGAAAATGAAATGATTTGTTTAAAGAAAATGGAATAAACAGTAAAAAATCTATTATTGATTTTAAAATAGATAATAGCCTGTGAGCACCCAAGTAAGTGCGGCCCTGAAACCGTACTATACTTGAAGATGCGCGCGCAAACATCAAATTATACCAATATGGTTGAACATACAAACGCGTGCACGTGCACATGCTCTTGCATGTGTAAGTGCACGGGTCTCTGTTTCACTCTTCTACTTTAGTACCAAAGAGAGCTGATGCAAGCAGTGCGTGGAGCTGGTGACTCTCGTCACTCTTGGATCGACTCTTCTCCTGTGTGGTTGCACCTTGCTTAAGACAACGGTGGGCGCTTGGCCATTGCATTGTCTTAAGCAAGGCATATTTTACACGTGTTTAACGCACTCCCTTGTAAATTCGTTAACTTGTATAGCATATAGCAGTAAAGAGCTTATCCAAGCAAACAACATTCCTTTCCTATTAACCCTGCGCTAAGCCCCGAATGATAAGGCGTTTGGTTCTTAACAGAAACGGGCTTTTCGCCTAATTAATCCAAAATATTACTAATACTTTTTCAATAAGAAGGTCTGCTATAGTTAGGCAAGGTGTCCTAGCTATAAACAACTTTTAACAAAACAACAAAAACACAAAGAGTCTGCACAAGCTAGGCATGGCGCGCTAGCTTGTAATGATTCTATAATTAATAAGAGACTTTAACTTAATTATAAAATAATTATTAAATAAATAATTGAAGTAAATTGGGGTATAAGAGGGAAGACCACAAGTCAGTCACCTTAATGTTATGGTTTGATTAAGATTCATAAATTAGGATTTTCTACAAGAATAGGGGAAGAGGTTCGGTTGTAGGCATGGTTTGGTTGTGAACACCCCTGCGTTTATAATAACAGAAAGCAGATAAGTCATTTATGTAGTAAATGACTTATCTGCAAATGAATGTCATTTATGTATTATAACAGCACGTTTTTTCATGCCAAATATCGAAGCGAACAAACGCGACTGCTTCGTGCTGTAAGCAAATTAATTTTTCTGTGCTTGAAAAAAATCACAAAAATTTATTTATACTTATGTATACTTTTTCAAAAGAATTACAAATCAAAGTGGATCAATGAAGCTGAGTGTAATGCTCATTTATTCAGTAGGAATTTATTCCTACTTTGTGATGCAATATGGATTGCAACCAATATCTTAACACCAACAATTTTGCATGATTGTCCACAACCGAACCAAAATCTTTTTTGGTTCGGTTGTGGGCTTTTCACAAAATTAGCAGAAAAAAATTATTCTATTTGACGGAATCGATTTTGTCCCTTTGTTGGTAGTTAGCTAAGGTCTTCATCTTTCTATAGACACCTATAAGTCCAAAAAATATACAATTAGTGAAAATTTATAAGACAAAAACAAAAGGGTGCCCACAACCGAATCCTTTTCCATGATTGTTTCTTCAATGAATTCAGCTACTCATAGTTTTGCGAAATTTGTAGCTAATTTTTTCCAAAAAAAACTTAAAAATTCCTGTATCTCATGTTAAAAATAATTATGAAGTCAAAAAAATTTTAAATCAATTACATGATATTCCAAACAATCATGTGTCTATTAGTTTGGATGCATTTTCGTTGTTTACAAATATTCTTCAACCTTTGGTTATTAAAGCCTTAGATAAGAGATGGAATCAATTTGGAGACAATTTGTAAAAAGGAATTTCTTGACGCAGTTCAGTTTCTTATGAAAAATACTTATTTTCAATTCAATAATTAATTTTACAAACAAATTATGGGATTACCTATGGGATCTCCACTTACTAGGAGAGTGTCACATCTCCGGATCACGGATTTTGCTTAAGCTTCGGGATAAGTTTTCAGATGACAAAATATAAAAAAAGCTAAATTTATAGTCACAAACGCTCAATATTTCCCTAGTTACAGGCAATTAAAGGAAATCACTAAAAAATTTACTAGATTTTTAAACACTGCGACGATGCAAATTCAAGCATCGCGCTTAAGAGGCGGTCGGGTCTATTCGCCGCTACATATAGGGTGGCGCTGCGGTCAGGTGAGAGAAATCTATTAAATATTTTTTATACAGCTATTTACAATTTTCTGAGACGACAATATACTTTTAATGTTGTCATTTCCTCCAGCCATCTATATGTAGAATAATTATTAATACTTATCTTGTTTGAAAAGTCTAAAATATTGTTATAAAGCGAAAAATGCGATGCAACGTAGGACCGATGTAAACATGCGTGCACCTTCCCTTAGTGCGACAGAGAGAGCAATACTAAAGAATGATGTATGCTAATGTTTACGTCGGCTCTACCTCGCGCCGCATTTTTCGCTTTATAACAATATTTTAGACTTTTCAAACAAAATTAATATTAATAATTATTCTACATATATATGGCTAGAGGAAATGACAAGATTAAAAGTATATTATTGTTTCAGTAAATTTTAAATTGCTATATAAAAAATATTTTATATTTTTCTCTCACCTGACCGCAGCGCCACCAAGCGGCAAATGGTTCCAACCGCCTCTTAAAGCTTAGTACCCGGGCTCAGCCGCTACGAGGCGCTACTCCCGCAATGGGAATAGCGAGCTCCATAGCATATATAACCGGCCGGCAGCCGGCTCAGCCCAGTCCTCTCCCCGCTCTCGCTGTGTAGAGAAGTTATGCTCTGCACAGTAAGAGTACCCTTACCAGTATCCTTTTTCTTCAATCTGTGTAGTAGGGGGATTCCACTACACAGACTCCTGTCTCTCTTTACTATGTAAAGAAGTTATGCTTTACATAGTAAAAACCTCTATCCTTATCCTATTTATGTAGTCGGGGGATTCCACTGCATAGATACTCCTCCACCTACCGCCACCGTAACCGCCGTCGATAAAATAGATCCCACGTTTACCCGCCGTAGTTAATCGTTAATAATATTTGCGTTGTAGATATTAATGTAATTTCTTTTGTTCTTTTTTTTCACAGACGGCTACTAAACACCACGCCATCTGCCGGTGAAAGCAAGGAACCATAACACCATTTATTTTTCACACCGACGGTCAAAAGAAATTATTTTTATTTAATTTAATTAATTTAAAGAATAGATTTTTATGTTTGCATTTTCATTATATTTTTATACCGTCGTTGTAAACACTCCTTGATCTATTATTAATGAATGAACAAAAGTTACATTTAAACCAAATATACTTATTTACCTAGTTCCGCAAAAACCTTTCCTGTAATTCCGACCCGTCGTTTATATCTCTAGTGTTAAGTTTATTTATTTTTTGTTTCAAGCTTTTAAATTTCAATATTAATATAAATTATTATTTCTTTTCTTTACAAAGTTAAATTCTTAAATTACATTTATTATTTTTTTTCTTCCTTTTCATTATTAAATTAATTTAGTAAAATCAATTTAGTTATTAAGAAGGGACCGAACTATCTGTCTTTGTCTAATAGCGTTTTTCATCATTTATGTAAACACTATCCGGTATAACAAGAAAAAAATAGCAGCCCCCACTAGATATTAATATAATAAGTAAATTTTGTAATAACAACCAAATTTTTTCACTGCGTAGTTTTTGAATAATTAGAGACCTACCAAAAAAAGATAGGTTATATTCTAGATTGCTAGTAGGTCTCTAATTAGTCAAAAACTATGCGGTAAAAAATTTGGTTGTTATTACAAAATTTACTAATTATACTAATATCTAGCGGGGGCTGCTATTTTTTTCTTGTTGTACCGGATAGTGTTTACATAAATGATGAAAAACGCTATTAGACAAAGACAGATAGTTCGGCCCCTTCTTAAGTTTGAACTTTGGCTTTTATCCACCGCCGTAGATCATCCTCACGAAAGTCTGATGCAACCGCAGCTCATCCAGAAAAGCCAAACGTTACAACACATATAATTCTTCAGCATTGATAGCTAGAAGCTTATGACTCTTTCAAAATTAAAGCTGAGCTCAAATCCTTTCGAAAAAGTAGTTATAGCATACCGAAAAATTATTTTTTTCTAAAGTTATAGTGTAATAAAGATTGGACCTAATTTCAGCTTTTATTATTAATTAATGTTTTAAAAAGAAAATTCAGGTCCAATCTTTATTACGCTATAACTTTGAAAAAAAAAATAATATTTCGGTATGCTATAACTACTATTTCAAAAGGATTTAAGCTCAGCTTTAATTTAAAAAAAGTTTCAAGCTTATAGCTATCAATGCTTAAGAGTTATAAGTACTAAAAAATCTAGTAACTTTTTTAGTGATTTTCTTTAATTGCCTGTAACTATGGAAATATTGAGCGTTTGTGACTATAGTTTTAGCTTTTTTCATATTTTGTCATCTCAAAACTTATCCCGAAGTTTGAGCAAAATCCGTGTTCGGGAGATGTGACACTCTCCTAGTTAGTCCCGTCATTGCAAACATAGTATTAGAAGATCTGGAAAGTGATTGTTTAAATAAATTAGACTTTAAATCTGTTGTTTATTTAAGTTATGTTGATGACATATTTACTATAGTACCTAAAGATAAAATAATTTATGTGCAGAATGTTTTTAAGAGGCGGCCGTATAGTTCTGTCCTTGTCTAACCTAAATTTTCGTTATAATTAGTAAACTAAATATTTTTATACAAAGGTAAGGGCAGAGCCCAATAGATTTAAGGATAAACAAACGATTCTATTCTATGAAAAAATATAAAATTTTCATTAGTTTTCGAGTGAAGTCTGAAACTAATGAAAATTTCATATTTTTTCATAGAATAGAATCGTCTGCTCATCCTTAAATCTATTGGGCTCTGCCCTTACTTTTGTATAAAAATATTTAATTTAGTCATAATAACGAAAATTTAGATTAGACAAGGACAGAACTATACGGCCTCCTCTTAATAGTTACGATTCCCAATTGCAATTTACAGTTGAAAAAGAACTGGAGGGAAAAATAAGTTTTTTGGATTGACTTATAATCAAAGAGAACAATAGAATTGTGATGAATTGATTTAGAAAGGATACTGCGTCAGGGAGGTATATTAATTAAAGTGTGTCTAGGCGGCGAGCAAGCGGACGCTTTATATGCGTGCACTAAATTTAGCGCACGCTATATTCGTGTACGCTAGATTTAGCGCTAGCTAGATTAGCCTCTGCTAGATTTAGTATACACGAGAGATTAGCGCAAGTTGCATTAGCGTACGCTAGATTTAGTAGAAAAATATTTAGAATCAACTCTGATCTCGAGGGAACTATCTTAATTATCCTATTGTTCATATTGTTGGAATATGATTCTGAATTAGTACATTGAGAATAAGGTTATACCAAATAAATTAAAATTTTCATACAATAAATTAAATTTTCATAAAAACCTTTACTTAATTAACTTATTACTCCGATGAAAAACAAAATTATATTTAATATAAATGCTATAACAAAAGTTATTTTATAACAAATTTACTTATGTTTTTATATATTTTATGTGAACAATTTTTTTTTCATAAATATAGGTGCATTATTTACAAAAAATTTCGACTTTTAAAATAAAAATAATCTAAATCTTAACTATAAAATCTCGTCCAGGGACGTATATGCAAAAGTACCTAATAACATAAATTTTAGATGCACAAAAATTATATTTTAAATAATAAATGTTTTTTTCATTTTGTACATAAGTAATTATGTACTGCGTATCAAATATTATTTTTATTTTTTTGTGACTGAACCATATTATCTCAAATATACGAATACATAATTTAATTATTTGGAAATTTATTTCCATGATAACATTTATGGCTGATTCCATTTCAAATCGAACAGTCAGTATACACTCAAGTCACCAATTACTGCGCTAATGGAGTATGTTATTCTACCTTAAAAATAAGGGTATACGTATTTTTTTATTTTGCTGAAATATCAAAATTGCATCAGATATGCACTTTTGAAAATTGCATACAAAAACTAAATGTTAAAACTGAAAATGTTGAAAATAGCTTTAGAGGGCTATCGTTTTACCAATTTTCAATGAATTTTGGTAAACCTTATTTTGTTTTATTACGTTTTAAGCCCTCTTTAATTCAGTGCAAGAAATTTCAAAAAAGACTAAAAAATGACTAAGATATGTGCATTTTACCAAAAAATGCACTTTTTATGTACATGCATTTTTCTCGAAAAACCCATTTTTTTTTTTGCTGAAATTTTTTGTGCTCATAGAGGACCAAATTACCTATCTAATGGTACTTGGTTGATCCCGTACTTATTTGTTTGAAGCAAGAAAAAAAATTCACAAATTTTATTGGTGAAAAATTTTTGTATATACGTTCGAAAGTCTTAAGCAATGTTCATTCCAACGCTGTCGCATGCTTCGCTCATTATTTGTTTACCTTTGTATGTATGTATATATCATCAATAGTGATATATATATATATATATATATATATATATATATATATATATATAAAAAAATTCGTAATATAAAAATAAATATTAAAAAATGGAAAATAATAATTCTATTCGTGTCTATCTATATTATGTATGTTTCGATGTACAGACAATAGGAGGCTCATTGGCGACAAATACCTCGCGTAACCAAAACAGCATATTAGAATTGTCATAAACAAGCTAGTTATTCTTACGTCTGCTTTGAAAGGTACTTTTCGGACTTGTGAAAAAGTAAACAAAACTCTGCAATTACGATGTCCGAAATTCACTCTTCTACAAGAATTCGATGTCCCGATTTTTTTCAAATGCATAAGAAGGTAGTTTATAAAAGCAGAAATTTACATTTTAGACCGTTGGAAGATTTGGCCATTAATTTGGCACAGCTTTATCTAGATTTAAAGATACTGCCCTCTACTAATGTATGCAAAAATTGCCATGAACGCATTTCAAAAATGATTTTAAGTGATCTTGAATCTACATCTGAAAATGAAATCACTGAACTTTTTAGCGGAAAACGTGATGATTTTATCCCCAAGACACCCGAACGAATACAGGTGTTACATCCATTAACAGCGGCAAGTACTTTTCAAGAATTAACCAATAAAATATTAGGGCATAAACCGTTAGATCTAAGCTCGAAAGGAAAAGGAAAGCTAGGATATATTGATGACGTCATACTATTTGCGGAAAATCTAAACGATCTAGACGAATTATTTCTGGAATTCACAGAGACTTTAAGGAAATCTAACCTAAAATTAAATCCCTTAAAGTGCCAATTTTACGAAACATCAGTGACATTTCTTGGTCACAAGATTAGTCATAAAGGCATGAGACCAGACCCAAATAAGACCCAAGCTGTCGAAAAATTCCCTCGTCCACGAAATGTCAAGGGAATACGCCAATTTCTTGGTCTGTGCGGATATTATCGACGTTTCATCCCAAATTTTGCAACGATCGCAAAGCCATTGACAAACCTTTTGAAGAAAGCAGTAGCTTTCAATTGGGCAGATGAACAAGAAATAGCTTTTGAGACGCTCAAAAACTGCCTAATTAATGAACCAATTCTGCAACATCCAAACTTCGAAGAGAAATTCTTTGTAACAACAGACGCCTCAGACTACGCAGTCGGCGGTGTCCTATCTCAAAAGAAGGAAAATTCAGATTTACCTGTAGCTTACGCAAGCCGATTGCTTACAAAAACCGAGATGGATTATAGCACTATCAAAAAGGAACTACTCGCAATGCGGTTTTGTGGTGACCAATTCGACTATTGTCTGATTGGCCGACATTTTACCTTTATAACTGACCACCAACCTCTCGTTTGGCTGCACAAAATAAAGGACTGTACATCTAAATTAAAAAAATGGTATTTTGAATTAAGAGACAAATTTGACTTTACAATCAGATATCTTCCAGGAAAAATTAATTTCGTCGCCGACGCGCTATCACGTAACCCTCCGGATAACGAAGTGCAAAATATACGCGAATCGGAAACTAAAGAAATCGTTAAGATAACTTCCGAGGAAAATACGTGTAAACCGGTCTATAAAATAAACGCTTTAGAGTCAGTCGCAACCGAGACACTGTTTAAAAAGAATGACTTCCTAGCAGTAAGAAACAGTAAGGACAGTTTTTATTTGTGCCAAAGCAAACAGTACATTAAATCAAATAATAAAGTAATATCTATACGATGGTTAACGCGTCAAGACGGAGACGAACATATATATTCTTTTGACTATGACGACAAAATACCTTTCGACAGCATACTAACAAGCGTAAAATTGACTAAAATCGAGCAAGACAGATATCAACTGCCAGCCGACGAACTGTCACGGACGCTAGACATCCTTAAGGAATCTTTAGAAGCCACAGCAAATAAACCACCCGAAGACGCTCACGTGACTGGCGATGCTATGAATGAAAATATAAATATTTCCGAGGATCATCAATCGCTCAGGGACGAATTACATTCAAATCCGTCCAGGGCGAATAAAGCTCCTCTATCTGTTGAGTATGAGATAGGTCGAGACGAATCAAATCGACCTCGACCATCACGAAATATAATCGAAACGAGAGATAACTTTCTCATGGCAAAAGACAATCTGACCTATTTCATAACACAAAAAAATCAACCTCTCGACTCAGGAGCACTTTTTCTGCAACAAGAACAAAGACTTCCGCCCCTGCAAGATATTGTCCTTGCAAGAGCAAAAGTCATTGAAAATGACAAAAAGATTCTGATAGCTTTGCCAGTTAAAGAAAATCTGCATATACAAACAGATAGAGAAATTTTCAAGGATGCTATTTTTTCACTGCTAGACGTATGCCAAACAACATCTCTGTTATCCTTGAGAATTTCAAAAACAGAACAGATAGACGATATCACGTGGAGTGAAATTGTCGATCTGTTGAAGGATATATTTTCAGATTCTCAAACTAAGATAATAATCTGTAAAAACTTGATACAAATACCAGAAGTAGATCTGCGTGAACAAATTATACGCGAAATTCACGAATCACCAATAAACGGTCATAAAGGTATAACAAAGACATATAACCGAGTTAGACAACACTATTTTTGGCCAAATATGAAAGCGGGAATCCAAAATTTTGTCAACGCTTGTCGCACTTGTCAACTAAATAAACTAGTTAGAAATAAGGTTAGGCAACCTATGGTGTTAACAGACACACCGGGTTCTAGCTTCGAAAAAATTTCGTTAGATATCGTAGGTCCATTGGACAGGACCAGAAATGGGAACATGTACATTTTGACGATGCAAGATTTGCTAACAAAATTTTGTATAGCTGTCCCTTTAGATTCCACTACGTCAACGGCAATTGCCGATGCTTTTCTAAAACGATTTGTTTTTATTCATGGGTCACCAAGGATAGTCCTGACGGATCAAGGTGCAAATTTTATCAGTTCATTAATGAAAAACGTCGCGAAAATGTGTAAAATTAAAACATGTACTACCACCGCATTTCACCCTCAATCCAATGGATCTATTGAGCGAATGCATCACTCGTTAAAGGAATGGTTAATGAACTATGTATCAAATATACGACAATGGGATGAATGGTGTGAATGTGCGACATTTTCCTACAATACCAGCGTTCATGAAGGGACGAAGCTCACCCCATACGAATGCGTATATGGGAAGATAGCTCGCGTTTCATCAGCGAGGGCGGTATTGGGGGAAAATACTACCGATACTTATTATGACTATTTGACTAGATTAAGATCAAAATTGTTAGAAATACACGAATTAGCTAAAGAAAATCTAAATAACGCAAAAAGACGTTCCAAGGAATATTACGATAGGAAGTTAAACCCGTGTAATTTTAAGGTTAATGATCACGTAATGCTATTAATAGAACCTAGAAAAGGAAAGTTTCAACCGCAGTATACCGGGCCACATAGAATTCTTGAGATATTAGAAAATGGTAGAAATATTAAAATTTCTTTTAAAAATACTACGAAAATTGTACACCCAAATAAATTGCGCTTAACGAAACTAAGATCTGAAAGCTCGATCGATAATGATCAGAACTCTACATTTGACTAAAGATTTCTTAAAGTGAATACGCATAACGATAATTATCGTAAATCTGCGTATTATTTATTTTTTATCATTCGATTTCTTTGCTTTGTAATACGTGTGCATATCCAAATTTTTCTTTTCTTTGGATGTAATAACGAATAAAGAAACTTAAGCAAGTTGGTGAATTCACTTTACCTAATCACGCATCTTTAAAAATTTATCTTAGTAATTGGGTAAAAATGCTTATAACCTCAATCAACTGTAACTATGCAACATAATAACCATACCTGTATCAGCATAATGAGTCTACGAATAATCTTAAGTTATTTTTTTTGTTATAGGAGGATGAACTGCAAATTAATGTTCTTTTTGTACACTTATATTCGAGTCGCCGTCACTTTTACGACATACGAATGCGGATCTGCCACCCCCAACATAACAACTATAGCACTTACAGAAGTCGAAGACTGCGTGCTATCCGACGCAGAACCTGCTGAAGAAGAAATATACCTCCAGCTGCTACAACATACTCAATATTTCAAGGTCCGAGCTTACCAATGTAGAATAAAGGTAGAGCAGGAAATTACGTATTGCGGTATGCATTCGCACAACTCAAAAGTAAAAGGAGGCTCTACCACATTCATGGAGTTGGCAACGAGAGAAGCATGCGAAGATCTCGTTAGATATGGCCAATATAAATATGGACGCTCCGTAATAAATAATCTATTGGTGAACGCGACCAATAGAAGGACTGTCACAGTCACCGGAAGATTGGATGCAAACGGATATTGTGAGGGTACAACTTACAATGATAATGGATATGAATACGAAAAAGTAGTCGTAACTGCGAAGCTGGAGATCAAAGCAACAGACTACGAGGTCACCGTAGATAAAAAAAGAATATGGTGATTCTAAGCACCGGAACTCGATGCAGCTACACCAGCGGTAGATGCATTGATGAGGAAGAAAGCTGCATTTTCTGGACTCCAGTAATGGGATCCACATGTAAGTTCGATGAATTCACCATCCTATATGAAGGTATAGGGACACGTATGGTTGATAACAATTCGAACGCTCCCGTTATCTACTTTGGTAATTCAACTGGGAAGATAAATTTTGGTCTAACCAAAACTGGAGAAGAAATGCTATGCGGATATAAATTAATTAAAACGGATCAAACAGAACTATTCATTTTGGAAACCACAAGAGGCAAATCATTCACCACCCGAAAAAGCTTAGAGGTACCAGATATCATCCTTACTACATATTTTAACGCAAAAATAATGAATCTCGGAAGACATCTCGATAAACAACTAGGATCACTATATCGTGACATAGTCCTGCACCGATGTATATTGGAAAAGCAAATCATAGAAAATGCTCTACCTCTGGCGTTCTCAAACCCAGACCTTTTTGCCATGAAAGTCATGAAGAAGCAAGGTTATTTAGCCATAGCAGCTGGAGAAGTCGCCCACATCATTCAATGTGTACCACGATCCTGCAAAATAAGAAAAACGGAACAATGCTACTACGAAGTACCAGTGACTTGCGATGACGAAGCTTACTTCGCTAAACCTATCAGCAAGGTGCTAGCACAAATAGGAACGGTTAGAGATTGCAACGCACTTATACCAAGTATCTTCAAAATCAGCGAGAAATGGTTTAAGATTCATCTTACAGCAACGGAGGTAAACCTACCGCAAACCCTAAAACCATTTGTCCAACCGACCTGGAAGCACGCCATCATCTCAGAAGTCTTGGGAAATGGAATATACACACCGGAAGACCTGAAAAATCTACGCGAACATTCGATCTTTCCAGCCGAAAAGCCTGCAATGCTAGAAGCAATAGCGAGACGGCTTAACGACAGAGAAGCAAGGACGCGCTCTGTAAAGTTTAACAACCTGTTGACGCCAGAAGAAATGGAAACAATGATGGAATCCACACTTAACAAAATGTGGAACGGGTTTCAAAAATTTGGCCAAATCTCGGCAGGAATATTAATGATTATCCTGTTATGCCAAGTAATCAAACTAATCTTCGACACCATAATCCGCGGATACACTCTATACACGGTATATGGATGGAGTACAAGACTCCTGGGAGCCATTTTCGGATCGATAACACATTTGCTTACGAGCCTGGCTAAGCCCGAACGTACAGAGAAGGATAAAACATCAGAACACGGAACAGCCACCGGGTCAACGGAATCATTGAATCCGCCAAGAAGAGGACTCAGCAGATCTAACTCTATGCCACCATCAAGAAAAACCATCCAAGACATCGAGCTCAAACTGTTGGGAACCCCAAAGCAAAACAATTAAAATCTTATTGCTTTGTTTTCACGGTGGGGGTGTTACATCCGCATGATCACGGATGTACGAAAAATCATTTTTCATTCTAATTTTTTTGTTGTAAATTGTTATACATATAAATGTGCGTACGTATATATAATTATATATACGCATATACATTATGCATGCATATAAACATATAAACATATTTATTTGCAGTTCTCTCCCTAAATAACATTAATAAATACATATAAGTAGATAAATAAATGAATCTTTTAGTAATAAGGAATATACTGTGTTAAAAAATAAATTTAATTTCTTGTAATAGTCTTAAGAGAAAAGCAGTAAGTTCGCGCGCCGTATACGCTACCTCAGCATTTTTAGGCGTGATAAGAAGATATCTTCTGTCACCGAATGTGAGATTTTAAAGAGTTTCTCACGGCCGAACTGACCAATGGGACTCTTTTAAATTTTGACAAACTTGCATTTTATTTCTAGATTTGTACCTTTCTTGCAGAGAAAAATAATTTTAATAAGTCAGTCTGCAGTCAGTTCTCCCGAGTAACAGTACAAGCAAAAGAGAGAACCTCAATAAAAAAACTTGTAAACTCGCGCCGAATTCTACTACGCTAATAGTTTTTTTGTTGCTTCTTAAATTGATTTCTTTTACGTAAAAGGAAATCAAGCAACGCAAGTTCGGAACGCGCTTAGATCAACAAGTTATTTTCTTTTTCGCCGGTTTATCTCTCAATATATGCGACTTACTGTGTTTAAAATATTTCTGCAAAATTTAATTGCAAAGTGCCAATAATAAATAAAAAAGGAGAATTTTAACAAAAAAAAGGAACTGCGCGACTCACCTCTTTTACGATTAAATTAAATAAAACAAATATAAATCTCCAACATTCTGTACGTAAATAATAAACCAATCTACGGAGAAAAAGGACATTTTTTTTGAAAATTTTTCGTAGCTGCGCGATTGAACTTACAGCTTACTAATCAATTTAACAATAAGAATAAATAAACAAATTGCGCAAATAATCAAAAATTATAATTAAAAAAATATTCGCTAGTAATCGCACAATCGACTTGTTTATGAACTGTAAATCAAAGTTTTATGAATATAATTATAAAATATATTTTTCGAATCGTGCTAGTGAAAAAGTTCAACTCAATAAATAGATTTTAATTAACTGGTTTTTGGTCATAATTTATTTAACAACCCAACCAACTACAAGCAGGCAACCAGAGGGGAGCACCACGCCACATTTCAACACTAATCAACAAAAATTTAAGTTATCTACGACCACGCAGCCAACCCATAAAAAGGTAAGTGATTCGGCTCCTCTACCCTGCATACGAGACAAGAAATATCTCACGATTGAATATAACGTCCGAGTAAACCTATTTAAGGTGACCGGACATAACACAGGAATTAAAAGAAAGTATTAATACAATTTTACTTCAATGCGTCTCGCCGCTAAAAAGAAAAACTGCAATACCTAAAAATTTAACAGAAAATTACGTATCTAAAAGGAAAAAATCTTTAATTTCAGCTTTTTCTGCTACTGTCGGAAGTAAATTGGAAGATGCGTATGGCATTTCAGTTGAATCAATAGAATCGGACAAAAGTTCGACTGAAAACTATTGGAACGAATTTGTAGAAAATTTTAAATCGGCTTTAAAAAAATGTTCTTCTGTTTTGGAGAAAATAAAACTTCTAACTCTACTACCTTCAAAATTAAGCAAAATAAAAATTTGCTCACTATTCCCGAATATAAGCGAGTATATGATAAATAAATCAAGAAATCTCGTGAAAAATAAAGGAGTTTATTCGGAGCCAGATTCATATACTGGTCATCCTATTGATAAAAATACAAAAAATATCGCTATGGAATATTTTTTAAATGATGATTTTAATTGTAGTAGACAAAGTCCAAATAAATCTGATGTTGTTACTGTTAAAGTTAATAATACAAAAACTAAAAAAGTTAAACGGTTTCTTACTCGAAGCTTAAAAGAAACATAAAGTCAATTAAGACAAGAAAATCCAAACTTACAAATATAGTCCGCAGTACAGAACCCTTTTTAAAAAATGATTACCATATACTTGGAACTTTGTAAGCGGCTTCATTTTGTCAAGTCTACCAAACTTTTCATCTACGAAAACTCTCGAAACCGCTGCGTTTTTTAATAATTAATTATTAAATATGTCGATTCGACGATGTATTGTTATGCAATGACCACATACTTTTTTTTACATGACTTTCTATTTCTGAAACTTTTATCTATCTTAAAAATTCAACTTATGGTCCCGTTAACATTCTGGTACTAAAAACAAATTGGTCGCAAGGTTTTTTTAAGAGTTTTTATCTGATCTTGATGAAATTTGGTGGAGATTTCCAAAATCATCTTAGAATCCACATGAGCGAGAGACATTCCTAAAAAATTCAAATAATAAAAAAATTTTCTAAAAAAAATCAATTTTTTAAAAAATTTGTTAATTTATTTTTATAAATAATAAGTTAATACACAAATTAGCATGTATATATTTATAATTTGATATGCTCATTAATTCTAATTATAATTTGCTATGCTCATTAATTCTAATTATAATTTGCTATGCTCATTAATTCTAATATAATTTTAAAAATCTCCACCAAATTTCATAAAGATCCGATAAAAACTCATCAAAAAACTTTGCAACCAATCTGTTTTTAGTACCAGAATGTGAGCGGAGACCATCAGTTGAATTTTTAAGATGGATAAAAGTTTCAGAAATAAAAAGTCTTATGAAAAATAAATATTTTCTCAAAAAATTTTTTCCTTTTGGATAAAAGCAATAAATTTTTACTCATTCATATTCAAATTTTTCAAGTTTTAATAGTACCTGTAATGGGGCATTTAGAGAGTAGGTATGTGTTGTACGCGGTACATGCGTAGACAATGACATAAAATTAATTATTTTTTATTAACTATTTATTATTCGTTATAGATAATAAAATTCTTAACAAAATAAATCGTTAATCCCTCGTGTGTCGTATACGACACATTACAGAAAATGGGCTTATGGATGCTTTAGCTTTCTTAAACTTCCGAAGCGCACCTAGAGGAACTTAAAATAAGTCAAACATATGAAAAAATATTTACTCTTCAACTGGGAAAGGGGTCTCGGACTCAATAGGTTAAAATAAAAAATGAAATTTCTAAGAATTTCATTCTTTGTAAAAAAGTAAATTTGCAATGCTAAAAATAATTCATGTTAATTTGAAATCATTTTTTTTTCAATTTTTATTCAAACTTTTTTTTTAATTGTCTATTAAATCGATATTTTTCCATTTTTTGTAATTTAACATTTTATCGCTAAAATATACAGCATGAATTCTTTCTTTATAAAAATTTAATTATGAATATTTTTCTAAGATCACATTTTAATCCTCGAAAATGAGCATAAAATGTTATTATTTTATCAGCATTACATAGGTAGAAAAGCATTTTATATTGGTTAAAGAAATAACCATAAAAATTCCCATTTTCAACTCTTCATTTCAAAGCAATAGGCATAAAATGGTAAAAAGATCGTTTTAATTTCTACTAGGGTATTAGACTGATAAATAATTCTATACATATCACTAAAATATTTCTTTATATCAAACTTAGATTTTAGTGTTTACTTATCAATTGAAGAATCGTTATTATTATTAGAAATATTAATTCATTGTTTATATTTAAGTATTTAATAATTAAACTTTTAAATACATAATTTTTTAAAGGAATTTATAAAAAAATTAAAGTTTTTTTTGACAAATTGTTAATATAATGTGGGAATGCTTGAAAATCTCAAATTATAATATTGTAAAAGACATACTGCAATTTAGTGAACGAATTTTAGCAAACGAATACAGTAAAAGAAATAAGAAATGATAATAATTTAAAAGTAATAATATTATGTAAAATTTAATAGTGTTAATGATATTAAATAAAACATTAATTAACAACATGCTTTAAGAAAAAAATTCATTTTTGATTTATTCATAAAATTAAAAGTTTTGCTCATTTTTCTCATATATAAGTTATTTATTTTTATTGCTATTCATAAATTTTTGTTAAATAAGTTTTTCAAATCTAATATATTTATGTCTTATTTAGAATAATTTAGACATAAAATAATTGTCCTGAGACAGTTGAGTTCTACAGGGTACTACTACTTATTTTCAATTAATTTTCTTGTGATTTCCATTAGATTTCGGTAGCAATTTTGTCGGCCGCATATTCTAGTGTACTCTACATTTTATTTAAAACAGAAAAAATCCCAGATTGGACATGTGGTAATCACAAAACCATACCACGTAACAATGACATGTTCCGATTGTCGGACTGAAAAAAATCTGCAGAAAATTTGTCAGACATTATGATCTTATGGTTTCATAATTAATTATCAAGTAATCCTATAAAAATTGGCTATGTGGTCATCGCATAACATAACCCTGTCCTATCGACATAATTCAAATGGTAGACTCATCTAACGCAGAATTATTTTTGTCGGCCATACATTATTTGATTTTTGTTATAAAAATATCTTTTAGTTCCATGTAAAAAAAAGTATGTGGTTATTGCATAACAATACATCGTCAAATTGAGATGTTTAATAATTAATTATTAAAAAACGCAGCGGTTTCGAGAGTTTTCGTAGATGAAAAGTTTAGTAGACTCGACAAAATGAAGCCGCTTACAAAGTTCTAAGTATGTGGTAATCATTTTTTAAAAAGGGTTCTGTACTGCGGACTAATAGGAAAATCGAAATTCTATAGTCTAAGACCAAGTTTCGTCTTAACAAGCCCTGTGAAGGAAACTTGTCTTTGTGTACATTGCGAAAATTTTGAACTGTTTTTTTATAAGTTTAATTCGTTTTAAAGGCGATAATAATTCTGAATTAGATTTAATTCGTTCAGAAATAACTAACGCAATGTTGTGTTCTGAACCATCTGATTCGTGTTTTTTGCAAGAATGCAATTATTGCCCCGGTAGTGAGGGTATCACATTAAAATTGTTAAAACTGAAAGAAAATTGTGAAGATGAAATTACGTTTGCTTTGTGGGATAATGGTAATCTTATCAAACAAACAGTAAGCTTATCAGTTTTTAAAGAATAATTTTCAATCTGCGCACTAAAAGCAAGTACTCACGTATACATAAAAAATATTCAACGTGAAGCTATAAAAAAAGAAAAAGAAGAAGGTAAAGCTGATCCTACTAAGTTAATTATCCACGTTGATTTTGCAGAAAATTGGTCTGTAATAAATAATAAAGCGGTTCAGGGAAATCATTGGGTAAATAACCAAATTTCTATTTTTACTGCAGTCTGTTACCAAGGAGAGATAACGCAAAGCTTTGCGATTGTTAGTGACGACGAAAAGCATGATACTGCATATGCGCTATTAGCAATAAATAAAATTATCGATCTTATGCAAAATGATTTAGTTAAGTCACTATTACATCAGATGGAGCTGCAAGCCAATTTAAAAATCGTTTTCAGCTACATGAATTCAAACATTTTTCTCATCAAATGAAATGGTTATTTTCTGCAACTGGTCATGGGAAAGGAGCCGTTGATGGAATAGGTGGGCTTCTAAAGCATTATGCTACTTCACATAACTTGAAAAGAGTTCATGGAGAATCGATACAAAATGCTGACGATTTTATAAATTGGGTTCAAAAGTACACCAGTGCAATCAAAATCATATTATTACCAATAAATAAGATTGAAAAATTTAGAAAAGAAAAAATATTGAATGGAGTACAGTTCCTAAATATAATGGGATTCAAAAAAGTCATATGTAGTTAAAACAACTTGGGGAATTGAAATCGCATATATTTGTTGGCAGAACAGCTATACATGCACTGACTAAAGTGAAAGACAAGAAAAAAAAGTCAAACGTCGTAAGGCGACACTTAGAACTAAAAATAATAAGTGCAAAAATAAAAAAAAGTAATTATTTATAATTATATTTTTGACGCGTCCCAACAGTGAGAGGCAAGGGGAACTCACTTTAAAAAAGCACCCCGAAGGGAACAGAAACCTTCTACGTCCACGTCGTTGTTCCTGGGTAATTTTAAAAGAAGGATAGTGTTTAAATCTACATTGCTTAAAATTTCCGAACGTATATACAAAAATTTTTCACCAATAAAATTTGTGAATTTTTTTTCTCGCTTCAAACAAATAAGTACGGGACCAACCAAGTACTATTAGATAGGTAATTTGGTCCTCTATGAGCACAAAAAATTTCAGAAAAAAAAAAATGGATTTTTCGAGAAAAATGCATGTGCATAAAAAGTGCATTTTTTGGTAAAATGCACATATCTTAGTCATTTTTTAGTCTTTTTTGAAATTTCTTGCACTGAATTAAAGAGGGCTTAAAACATAATAAAACAAAATAAGGTTTACCAAAATTCATTGAAAATTGGTAAAACGATAGCCCTCTAAAGTTATTCTCAACATTTTCAGTTTCAACATTTAGTTTTTGTATGCAATTTTCAAAAGTGCATATCTTATGCAATTTTGATATTTCAGCAAAATAAAAAAATACGTATACCCTTATTTTTAGGGTAGAATAACATACTCCATTAGCGCAGTAATTGGTGACTTGAGTGTATACTGACTGTTCGATTTGAAATGGAATCAGCCTTATAGTAAATATGATTTTTGTTTTTAAATTAGCAGAATAAGAAGTTAAATAAAGATTTAAGTTTGTCTCGGCGGCGTCTTGTACCGTATGCGAAGACAGCTTCGCGTACACAAAATCACTTTCCTCTCATCTCCATCCTGAAAAAGACAATCCATCCATTTTTCGTACACGAAGTTCGGAAAACTGTTACGTTCACGAATAAAATTTCCCTGTAATTTCGCGTACAAAAATAATATTCCAGCGCATACGCATGTGAAAGGCAGTATAACACAGTCGCAGGCGAAAGTGTCGATTTAGAAAACTTTCGCATGTAAAAGAGTTTATCAGCATGTCAACAAATTCGCACACAAAAGATTTTTGAGACATTGTTCAAAATTATTTTTTTAATTATTTCTTCAGTTAAATATAACACGAATAACTGAAAGACACATATACCCCTCTAGGGTTTTAATTGAACAGGAGAAATAATTTTAAAAATAATTTAAAATCAATAACCTAAAGATCCAAGGACCCCATAAATTGGTATTTGAGTCTTTAGGTTATTGGTTTTAAATTATTTTAATTATATTTTTTATTTTTCACTAGTTAAATTAAAAAACCAATAACCTAAAGACCCAAATATTTCTCTATGGGGAACTTGCGTCTTTGGGTTATTGGTTTTAAATTATTCAAATTTTTTTTCAATTATTTCTTCAGTTAAATTTAAATCCAATAACCTAAATACCCAAGTATCCCTTAGATGGATATATGTGTATTTGGATTGTTGGTTTTAGATTCAACCAAAGTAATAATTTTAAAAATAATTTAAATAATCTAAAACTAACAACCGAAAGACCCAAATACTAGGGCATTCGGGTCTATAGGTTATTGGTTTAAATTTTAATTAAACAAAAACTAAAAAAAATAATTAGAATAATCAAAGACCAAAATACCCCACTATGAGGTACTTATGTCTTTGGGTTATCGGTCTTAAATTATTTAAATGATTTAAGACTTAAATTATTTAAATGATTTTAAATGATTTTTCAATTATTGCTTTAGTTAAATTAAAATCCAATAACCCAAAGACCCAAGTACCCCACAAAGGGGTAATTGGATCCTTAGGTTATTGGTTTTAAATCATTCTAATTATATTTTTTATTTGCATTTTTCAAAATCGACACTTTCGCCTGCAACTGTGTTATACTGCCTTTCACATGCGTATGCGTTAGAACATTATTTTTGTACGCGAAATTACAGGGAAATTTTATTCGTGAACGTAACAGTTTTCCGAATTTCGCGTACGAAAAATGGATGGATTGTCTTTTTCAGGATGGGGATGAGAGGAAAGTGATTTTGTGTACGCGAAGCCGTCTACACATACGGTACAAGACGCCGCCGAGACAAACTTAAATCTTTATTTAACTTCTTATTCTGCTAATTTAAAAACAAAAATCATATTTAATATAAATGTTATCATGGAAATAAATTTCCAAATGATTCAATTATGTATTCATATATTTGGGATAATATGGTTCATGCACAAAAAAATAAAAATAATATTTGATACGCAGTACATAATTACTTATGTACAAAATGAAAAAAACATTTATTGTATAAAATATTTTTTTTGTGCATCTAAAATTTATGTTATTAGGTACTTTTGCATATACGTCCCTGGACGAGATTTTATAGTTAAGATTTAGATTATTTTTATTTTAAAAGTCGAAATTTTTTGTAAATAATGCACCTATATTTATGAAAAAAAAATTGTTCACATAAAATATATAAAAACATAAGTTAATTTGTTATAAAATAACTTTCGTTATAGCATGTATATTAAATATAATTTTGTTTTCCACTAGAGTAATAAGTTGATTAAGTAAAGGTTTTTCCTTATTGTATGAAAACTTTAATTTATTTCGTATAAACTTATTCTCAATGTATTAATTCAGAATCATATTCCAACAATAGGAACAATAGAATAATTAAGATAGTTTCCTTAAGATCAGAGTTGATTCTAAATATTTTTTTACTAAATCTAGCGTACGCTAATCTCTTGTGTATATTAAAACTAACGTGTGTTAAAACCAAAATAGCGTGCGCTAGTGTAGCGTGCGCTAATGTCTGTTTATACAAAATTTTAGCGTACGCTAAGAGAGTTTATAAACAGAAATCAGCGTACGCTAGAGTAAGCGTGCGCTAAATTAGCGTATGCTCGCTCGCCGCCTAGACACACTCTATTAATTATCTTCACATCACGCTTTTCAGACTGAAAGTGGAATAATTTATATGTTGGTTGATAAAGTTTATCATATTTCGGAAAAAAATTTATTACTAAAAATATAAATATAATAAAAAAGTTACTAAAGAACAATAAATAACCAAATGAAATTATAAAGAAATTTATTAGAAAGAGATTATTTCATTTAAAAAATTTAAATAAAATGAATAAACAAAAACAGAATGAGAATATGTTAGAAAAAATAAATAGACCAAGAATAATTCTTCCATTTATTAAAAACTATGAATATGATATAAAAAGAATTTTGAAAAAACATAACATACAAGTAATTTTTAAAATAAATAATAAATTAAATAATATGATAAGATTAGGGAAAGACAAGGACAAAGTCGATGAAAAGTGTAAGAATATGTAGTATACAAGATGAATTGTAATTGTTGTGATAAGACCTACATAGGACAGACTTCAAGATTATATAAAAATAGAATTTATGAACATAAGAGAGCTGTTAGATTACACAGGCCAACAAAATTTGACTTATTTTTGGAAACTAAAACTCTAATATACATTTCCGAAGGTTTTTGGTGCACTGAATCTGAATCTGGGCTTAACATTGCTCTATCACGTCCAGTTTTCGAGATATCCTAACCTAAAAGTTCAATAAACGCTGTTTTTCTACTTTTTTATGTTATGAAACGTGGTAATCAAAGGTATTTTCTAAAAATGTAATAGGTGCATCTAAAAGTAGCACTCGTACTATTTATAATCAATTTTTAATTGTCCTAATATCTTTTTATTTCACTGAGATATCGAAATTTGTAATGTGTGTCTCGCCAATTTTTGCAGATACCGAGCAAAAAGCCTTCGTGCCATATGATTTATGCGTCGATGAATTTATTTTTATAATATTCTTTATCCCAAATAAATATTTAGGAATATGTATTTAATATCCATTTGATCCAAACATGCAATATTTTTTATTGGTTTTAAATGACCATGATACATAATTCAAGAAGTTTAATGTAAATGGTGAATTATCGAGAGTCACAAATTTCAAGTTATGATATCTCAGTGAAAAAAAAAGATATTAGGACAATTAAAAATTGATTATAAATAGTATGAGTGCTACTTTTAGACGCATCTATTAAATTTTTGGAAAAACCTTTGATTATCATGTTTCGTAACATCAAAAAGTAGAAAAACAGCGTTTATCGAACTTTTAGGTTAGGATATCTAGAAAATTCGACGTGATAGAGCAATTATGAGCCCAGATTTTGATTGAACGCACCAAAAATCTTCAGGAAAATATATTAGAGTTTCAGTTTCCTGACCCGCGTTGACCTGTGTTATCAGATGAAAGATCGGTACTTGCAATGCATGCGTTGAAATATAACCATGCTATCAATTTTGAAATAATTAAAATTTTAGACCAAGAAAAAAATGAGAAAAAGAGACTCATTAGTGAAATGTTACAAATCCATAATTATAAGGAAAATGCAATCAATCGTATGTGCGACATACAAAATTTGAAAAACGTTTATAAAAGAATAATCAACAAATTTAATTCGGTAATTTGAATTGTCTCATTTTATTATTATATGTGGTCGAAGGGGCTAATTTTATTGTACCCAGCACTCTGAGTTAATGTGTGAAATTTCGTTTGCGAGCATGGTTAGTCAGTGTAATATTGAGTATTATCGACGAAACTTGTCCTATGACAGTTTTAATATTTTATATTGACTTTACACTCAAAATTAACGTTAAGAGTTCGAATATTAAATTGATGTGAGTTTTTATATTGTTGGCGATTTGCATGTTTTTTACGTTTTTTATGTTATTTTGTAATTTTTTATTGATTTTTGTTATTCAGTTGCCCTGAAGAGGATCACGAGTTTGATCGAAACGTTGGCATATTTTTGCCGTTGCTAATAAAGTTCGTTAATATCGATAGAATCAAGGAGATATAAGTTGTGTTTTTTCTCTATCTGAAATAATAAATATTAATTTTATGACAAAAAATATGAAAGTATAAAATTAAAATAAAGTATGGGTTTATATTACTACATTTTTTTACTTATATGCAAAAATCTAAATTTAGCTTTTAAAAATGGAGCCAGAATCGGAATAGTATATTATGGAACGAGTGAAAAAAATTTAGTTTTTTATGTTTTCCGCTGAGTTTGGATAACGAAATCAACTCATGTACGAATGACCCACGCTCACATGTTGCAACAATATTTCTTACATATGTAAAAAAAGTTTGATTTTTGATATTTATTTGGCGTATGGAAGTGTTCAATTCTCATACTTTGATTAAAAATGCACAAAGTTACCACGCTGTGTATTTTTAATACAAATTCGAGAATCAAACACTTTGCGTCTTCTAAATAGGCACAGAAAATCAAAACTATTGTATCATGAATCTTATTGAAACTCTAGTAGATGTTTTTTTGGACAAAAAATCAAACTTATGTTACAGTGTTTTATTCAATAAACCTTAAAAATTAATATATATCTAAGTACATTATTATTTTTAACATTGCTAATATATATGTATAAGTATGTTCATAGAATATTATCATTAATATATATTTATAATATTAACTTTTTAGCTATATCTGAGATTCTAGGAGACCCATTGGACTGAATATTAAAACATAAATTCCATTTTTTTGACTACACCATCATTTGCTAAAGACTTAAGAGGAGGCCGTATCATTCTGTCCTTGTCTAATCTAAATTTTCGTTATTATAAATAAATAAAATATTTTCATAGAAAAGTAAGACAACCGCCCAATAGAGCAAAAGACAAGCAAACGATTCTTTTCTATGAAAAAATATGAAATTTTTATTATTTTTCGAGTGAAGTCTGAAACGGAAAAACAATCGAACTTGATTGAGTTGATTTGACTGTTTTTTCGTTTCAGACTTCACTCGAAAAATAATAAAAATTTCATATTTTTTCATAGAAAAGAATCGTTTGCTTGTCTTTTGCTCTATTGGGCGATTGTCTTACTTTTCTATGAAAATATTTTATTTATTTATAATAACGAAAATTTAGATTAGACAAGGACAGAATGATACGACCGCCTCTTAAGGAAATTCAAGGGTGTATATTCTCCTTGTTAGTTTGAAAAATTAATAATTGTTATACTAAAAATAATTGCCACGAAAAAAGTATATTGTAAAGCAATAACTTATTTTATTACCATCACTTAGGATAATAAAGAATAATGAAAATTGAAAAATAAATAAATTATGAGAAAAATTTAAAAAAATTTTTCAAGTCATAACTCTAATTTAGTGTTTGAATGCATTAACAATAATTTACCCAACGTAGCGTAATTCTTATGTAACTTTTTTTTGCCGTCCAAATATCGGCTGCAGATGAAAAATAGTTTATTTCAGTGAATTTTTCGATTGAATTTTCTTTCGTTTTTACATACTCTTCAAATATTTTTTTTACAAAGCGCTTTACGTGATATGATTTGTAAGCTTCCATCAATATTTGCAGTTATAAAATAAATGAATATACATACTATTAATAATATAATTCATAATATGTTTATTAAGAGCAGGTCAGATTCGCTGTCCTTGTCCAATTGAGATTTTTGTTATTTACTCAAGTATTAATCGGTGTATTTGCAAATTGAAGGTTAAGCGCAATAGATATTATTATTACAAATATACATGCACAAGAAAAAAAATTCACCGTTTTGTTTTTGAGAAAAGTAAGGAACGCAAAAATATTATAAACATAAACATTTACTTCGGCGTTCCTTACTTTTCTCAAAAACAAATAAGCGGTAGAATTTTTTCATCTTGTGCATAGATGTTCATAATAATATCTATTGCGATTAACCTTTAATTTGAAGATACACCGATTAATACTTGAGTAAATAACAAAAACCTCAATTGCCCTAGTGGAAATCGAATCTGTGAATAACTGGGAATAACTGTGAATAACTGGGAATAACTGTTATAAACTGTTCAGTTTGAGACAGGAATAACAGTTATTCCCAGTTATTCCCAGTTATTCCCAGTTATTCACAGTTATTCCCAGTTATTTACAGTTTAGTTTAATAATAATTTGAAAAATATAAATTTGAAAAAATGAAAAAAATATATATTTTTTTTATTTTTTTTTCTATTATAAATATATTTGGGAATAACTGTTATTCGTACCTCTGTTTTTTCAAATTATTTTTAAGTTATAAACTGTGAATAACTGGGAATAACTGAGAATAACTGGGAATAACTGGGAATAACTGGGAATAACTGGGAATAACTGTTATTCCTGTCTCAAACTGAACAGTTTATAACAGTTATTCCCAGTTATTCACAGTTATTCCCAGTTATTTCCAGTTATTTCCAGTTATTCCCAGTTATTCACAGATTCGATTTCCACTAGGGTGTTACTCGGTCGGTATCAGATTCTACTCCAGCCTGGTCTTAAGCTTTATTTGTTTATTTTTATTAAGATCGCTGTAATTTTTCTTTATTTCAAGAATTTTTTCATTGAATTTTTTACTAACATCAGAATGTGCTTTCTGTAAATAAATTGAAATTGTAAAAATTTATAATTGTATTGCTTATAAATTTTTGAAAGAATATGAATAAATTATGAAAACGTACAAGGTAATGCCTTCTAAGAAGGTTAACTGAAATATTTTTCGTAGGATAACGTTTCCGTCCATCAACATTATTCATGCAAACAGCACAAACTGCAGATATGATTTCATCTTTATTCTCGATAGTAAAAAAATTATCTTTTAAATCATTGATAATATCAATATTCACATTAGGATCATCCATATTGATGTAAATACAAAAATTTTTTAAAAAAATGATTTTTTATGCAATTTGAATTTTGAAAAAACGATTGCATTTTATTCCTAAGTAAAACGTATGTTCGGTCTGTAGTGGCGCTACTATCGTTAAAGCTATACAGTCGCCGCGTAGACACAATTTATACGTAAAGCAATTGTATACAAGTAACGGCTTTATATTACAAGTCTGATAGTTTTGTACAAATCACTTAAAATGTTAATATCTCAAATTTATAAAAAAGAGAATAGTGTCGCTAATTCTATCTTATTTCATTCAACGGTTTTCACTGTTGTGGAAGCATTATAACTAGCTAGTGCATCGTTCTGCAGTTAAGTTTAATATGAAAATTGGAACATAATCGTTAAAAGATGCTATTATAAATGATTATTTCTTTTTCAAGTTTGTTCTAACTTCAAATACAAAGTATTGAATCAAAGTTCAATAATTGAATAGATAAAATAATTATTATGTCAAAAAAAACCATTCATGGTGAAAAGTATTTTGTCATAAAAGACGAAGATGTTAGTGGTAATATCACTGCTACTTGTATGTTATACAAGAATAATGGTATCGAAAAAAATATTGAAGATTTTAAAACTTCAAAAACTAATTTCAGAAAATACTTGGCTGTAAATAGTAATTGGATATATTGATATTAACAATATTTTTTTCCAAAACATAACTTTTTCATAATTAAATTTATTTTAAATAAATTTTTAATCCAAACACGCAGGAGCTTCAAGTGAATTGTTTGAAAGAAATAACAAAAAAGCAACATATTCTTCGAAAAATGAACTAAGCACAATAATAAACGATGAATTATTAAATTTAATAATTCAGGGAGAATTAAAAATAGATGAATTTTTTTTTTTTTTTCTTAAAAAAGATTAATATATAAAGGATATTGTTCTCTATACGTTAACCTTTTTTATATGATGATGTCGAGGGAGCCTAGCCCGGTTTCTGCTTAACACATTACATCAGGTTAGACTGTCAGACCCACAATACCGAAAACTTTGACTACCGATGGATGGTCAGCCACTTTTGTGACCAACAATCAACTGATACCCAATGAGGTCGGATTTTTTAATATTTGCGATATAAATGAAACATATAGTAATTACCTTTCGTAAAAAAGTTAAAGGTACCTGGCCAGGATTCGATCCCATGCCCTCCGCGTTAAGGGCAAGAGCTCTATCCGTTACGCCACCGCGCTCTCTTAAAAATAGGTATATTAATGGATAAGGAATTTAAAAGTTTACTTTTGGGTGAGTCATTGAAAGTTTTAATCTAACATGCAATAAATTCATGTTACAAATTTCGTATTATTTTAATTTTTATCATATTTTGCAGATTCGAATATATTATTTACAATTCATAAATTACCAAATGTGAAGGAGATGTAAAACGGACACTACACCTGTACTTATAGATATTAACTTCCTTTCCATTTTATTGCTGAATTTCAAGAAAAGAAATACATTAGCTTATAGTATATACCATGATGATTATTTAGTTAAATTTTCAAATAAATTCATTCATTAGTTATTGAGAATTTTGGGTTCTAAAATTATTCATTAAAATTTTTCGATTTTGTACAAGAATCCAAATATCTTAAAAACTAATGAATGAATTTATTTGAAAATTTAACTGGATAATCTTTATGGTACATACTATAAGCTGATGCATTTTTTTACTGAAAATTTTGCAATAAAATGAAAAGATAGTCAATATTTATGAGTACAGGTGTAGTGTCCATTTCACATCCCCTTAATATGAAAATTATTCATATGTATGATGAAACTATTTTTGCGATTAAAAACATACTTACTAGGAGAGTGTCATACCTCTGGATCACGGATTTTGCTCAGTTCTTTAGCGTCGATAGCTACGAACTTGAAACTTTTTTTAAATTAAAGCTGAGCTCAAATCCTTTATAATTTCACCTAAAGAAATAATTTTTCTTATTTCGTGTAAGAATCTTAATTCATATATATAGATATACAAATAACATTAAGAGATTGAGGACCTGGTCCTCGTTCTCTCAAAAGGTCCCCAAAGTCTACGTTGTATCTATCAAAGGTCCTCAAAACCTACGATATATGTATTCATGAGTGTATGGATATATATATATATATATATATATATATATAGTCGTCAGACAAGAGTCAACCGACCCCCCACCCTCAGCCCCCCCTCAAATGTCTGTCGGTACAGCCCCCCCCCCCTCATATTACGTTGTAATTCCTCTTATAAATGGCCATTTCAAAATTAACGTAACTGAGCCCTTCCCTTAAAATGCTTCCCCTCGCCCCCCCTCAATTTGTATAGCCTCCCTCATTATGCCCTTCCCCTCCCTATGATATTATGTTTTAGTAATTAGTAATAAAAAAATATTCTTATTATTAATAATATTCTATTATTATAATAACAATTATAAGTAATTGAATATTATTATAATTGTTACTGTAACTAATTAATAATATAAAGTTTTTTCGCTACATTTCATTTATATTCTAATATTGAATTTCAATAATGAAAAAAAAAATTATTATTATTAATATTTCATGAATATAATTGAAAAGATAACTAATTGATAATACAAAGCTTTCTCTCCACATTTCCTTTATTCAGATAAATATATAATATTTTTATTTCTATATATTGTATCTTTATTTTTATTATTGAAAAAATTTACTAATTACAAAAGTAAATTATAAATTACAAAATGAACTTAGCTTAATATCCATAGGTACTTTATTAACACTTGTATCTAAATGAAACATGTCTTTTTTCAAACTAGAAATAAGATATTTACATATTTATCTTAATGAAGGATTTCTGGGCTTGAGACCATCATAAAAATATATGGCTGCATTGAAAGCTTTAAAAGCTTACAAATTCATTTCTTATTGTTGCTGAAGCGTACAGATCTATTATTTGCTGTCACTAAAAAAAGCTTATAAAAAGCATACAGATTTATTGTTTGTTGTCGCCAAAAAAACTTCATTAAGCATACAAATATATTGTTTTTTGTTGCTAAAAAAAACTTACAAATTTATTTCTCATAATCGCTAAAAGAAACTTACAAATTGATATCTCATTGTTGCTGAAAAAAGCGTACAAATTTATTGTTTATTGTCGCTAAAAAAGCTTACAAATTCATTTATTACTGTCGCTGAAGCGTACAGATCTATATTATATGCTTTATTACATTAAAAACTACATTACATCTTATATATTTTCATTTTTTTTTAAATATAAGCAGTTAATTAGTTTAAATTGTTTAATATTTTAATTGATTTTATTTTTTTAAATGTGATTTAATTGTAACTATTCTTACTTAATGCATCAAAGGCTGTCTTAAGATCTATGGAAACTATATGAATTTCATTTTCAAATAATTAAATTTCTTAAAAATTTGAAATATATTTTTATGCATCTTACATCTATAATTTGATTCCAATCTCCTGATAATTCTACTTTACATCTTTTTAAAATAATTATTAATCCTTTGAAATATATATTTTCTTTGATCTCGTCTAACAATATCAATACTTTGTACTTGATTTTGTTGATAATTGAAAAAACACTATTATTCGATTATTAGTAATTAATTATAAAACTTTTATATCATGTCATATTGCCTGTTGACATCTATTTTTATAAAAACAGAAAACCTCCTATCCAATTACGTTTTTGAAGTATTTTTATCGATGAAATTAATTAAAAATTATATATTTTAGATTCCTATTTCTGTTAAAACTTGATCAATACAAATTATTACAGGTTATATTCCAGGAAGACATTTTGTTCAATCATCTTAACTTTTACAAATAAAAAGAAATATGAAAAACTACGTAGAAAAAAATATTTTTGTAGAAATCAACTTTCAAATTTACATTGTTACCATCAATTTTATGCAATTCATTTTTCGCGAACTGACAATGTTTTAACAGAATTGGATACAAGAAACTTACTTATTTAATCCTACTTTTTTAGGTATTTAAACACAATATCATTATTTTAATTTTTATACAGTCTTCAAATACTCCTACAATTTTATAAAAGAAATTTATAAACTTCGCTCAAACTTCTTAAATCATCTTCTAATATTGAATAATTTTTTTGCAAAAATTATATTACTATGTTTGGTATTTACATTGACAAGTAATTCTCAAAAACTTTACTGAAAGATATATTAAAATTGTTAAATCTTTTATTTGTTTCCTAATTACAATAATGATTTACAATTTTAAAACTATAAAATTAAATAAATAAATTTCAAAATTTATAAAATTTATTTGTAATATAATTTAGGTTAAGCATGAAATTTGAGAAAGATGGATGCTTACTGTTGTAATTAAACAAAAAATTCAATACATGTCATCATTTATATGATCTACCCTAAAGGAGAAAATTCATGGGACGATTAAATCGCAACGACGCATGATCACGTGATCGTTCTGTCGCAACGACGTTGCCGTCTAAATTTCTATTACATATTTTGTAGATTTCTTGCTTCTGGTGATTCTATAATTTCAATGTCGTATCAGTATCTAGTTGGTTACACCACAGCAGCAAACATTACTCACGAAGTTTGCAAAGCAATTTGGAAAAATTTGCAATCTATTGTGTTACCAAATGAGTTTACTGAAGAAAAATGGATTAATATCAGCAAAGAATTTGATAATAAGTGGGATTTTCCTCACTGTATTGGTGCTATTGATGAAAAGCACATAGTCATTCAAGTAAATAATTTTAATCACTATTTTTTACAAACGTTTATTATTTTAATCTTAATGAAGACTCATTTAATTCTAGTGTCCAAGAAATGCTGGTTCATCCTATTACAATTATAAAGGTTCACATCGTGTTGTATTATTGGCAGTTTGTACAGCTTCATATGTATGCACTTTAGTCGACATTGGTTCTTACAGTAGAAGAAGCGATGGAGGTATATTCAAAGAAAGCAAATTTAGTAAATATTTTGAAAATAATTTAATGAATGTACCCCCAGCATCGTCAGTATACAATGACGGCCCTACATTAGAGTACTGCATTGTTCAAGATGAAGCTTTCCCTTTAAAACCATACTTGCTCCAACCATACCCAGACAAAAAGCTACAACACAAGAAAAACAAGTTTTCAATTTCCGACTAAGTCGTGCTAGGCGAACTATTGAAAATACTTTTTGTTTTATTGCTAGTAGGTGGAGGATATTTAGGAAGCCTATTTTATCCAATCCTGAATATGTAATTGCAATTGTTAAGGCAGTTATATGCCTTCATAATTGGTTAAGACTACAAGATATTGAAGATCCAGATTCAAATACGCTATACGTAACTCCAGAAATGGTAGACAGACACGATGAAAACAGATTCATTGAAGGAACATGGAGAAATCTTACACATAGTAGAACAGCATTTCAAGATATTTACCGTATGGGAAATAATGGAGGTACACTTAAAGCATTTGAAATACGTGATAAATTTTGTGAATTTTTTAATAATCAAGGTTCTCTTGGCTGGCAATATGATTATTTATAATATTTTATTCATGTATACAAAACCAAACAATTATCAATTGTTACGTGGCAAATTCCCCGGACCTCCGAGTGAATCCCCGAAGCCACGAACTTACCTGGGTTCACAAATTTATATTTAATTTTAATTGAGCGCCAGTGAACCCTGCTCAGCTAGCTGGATAGAGCAACTGCAGAGGGGGTCAATACTTACTGGCCTGCCTCGGGCTGCAGGCTGGTTCTAACGATCAGAGTGGTGCCAAAGAATTTAAATATAATTTATGCTTTAGTAAGAAAAACTAAGAAGTTAAAAAGAGCAATGTCTTAATATATAAAGGCGATTAAATTTTAAATTTCTATAAAAGAAAAAAAAAACTATTGATATTAAACGACTCTAATTATTTAAGAAAAATAAATAATATAGTTAATTTTCTTTAACTTGATTTTTGTCCTGAAAAGAGAAAAGAGAAAAATAACTATTTGACTCTCTGTTTAACTTGAATTTCAAACTTCTTATATTATCAATTCAAAAAGGGGAATTTTTCTCACAATACGCAATGATGTATAAAATAAAAATAAAAAAAAACATTTTAAAAACACGCTTTTCAAGAATCACAAATGGAAAAAAAACGTGTAAAAATACACTAAAAAGTATTAAGAGGAGGTCACGTAATTCTGTCCTTTTCTAATCAAAGAAATGATTTTTTTACAAAAACTAATAACTTTAGCAAAAAATGAAGAGAAAGCCGCATCTCGTATCAAAAAAAGCAATATTTTCTTTGATAAGAAAGAATTAATTTTATTGCTTCGTTTTCAAGAAAACCTTGAAAAACCAAATTGTCCACCCTAACCTCTATGATTTAAGTTTTTCAAGGTTTTCTTGAAAACGAAGCAATAAAATTAATTCTTTCTTATCAAAGAAAATATTGCTTTTTTTGATACGAGATGCGGCTTTCTCTTCATTTTTTGCTAAAGTTATTAGTTTTTGTAAAAAAATCATTTCTTTGATTAGAAAAGGACAGAGATACGTGACCTCCTCTTAAATAAATTAATTTATTTCCTTGAAATTACTTTTATACAGTTCAATGCAATAATTAAGAGAAAATTTTACAACAATTCAAAAAGAAAAGTGTGAGTGCTAATTTTAGTAAATCCAATTCAGCACCCACACTTTTCTTTTTAAATTGTTGTAAAATTTTCTCTTAATTATTGCAATGAACTGTATAAAAGTAATTTCAAGGAAGTAAATTAATTTATTTAATACTTTTTAGTGTATTTTTACACGTTTTTTTTCCATTTGTGATTCTTGAAAAGCGTGTTTTTAAAATGTTTTTTTTTATTTTTATTTTATACTTTTTAGTTAAAATTGAATTTTCTATAAGTAATTTGTTTTTAAAAGCTTGTATTTAATATTTTTTATTATTTTTTAATAATTTCTAATTTATAGTTATAATTTTTTTTCTTTGTGAAACAAATTTCTTATAATTGATGAAGTACAGGGCCGTGAAATGAAAAGACTATTTATTTTATTTTAACAACACAAATTAAAAATTTTTAATAGTTTTTCAAAAATCTTCTTTACAAAAAATTATTAAAGATAGTATTGAAATGATTATTAGATTTTGTACACCAAATATATCCACGCTATTAAATCGAACTAGAATTTATTATTTTAGAGAACACGTGATCGCATGCTGAGTTTCCCGCCATTGGAAATTTAACCAAGATTTATTATTTAATGCATTGTTGGACCACAAAATCGATAAAATACGGTCTTAAATTTTGCATGTGCAATGCAAAATGCTATAATTTATGTTTAATTACTGTATATGACAAGTTGAAGAATTTCAAAAATTTTCGAAGATTATTAGACATTAATGTTAAAAGTATATCTATATATAAAATCTCCAATTTTCCAAACATACCCGCATATAATTAAGTATATCAATATATGAATTGGTACAAATATATAAATTTGATTGTATTATCCAACAGTGTGTGTCTGTGTCTGTGTCTGCGTCTGCGTATGCGTGTGCGTGCGCATGCGCGCGTGTGTGTGTGCGCGCGTGTGAGTGTGCATGTGTGTGTGCATTTTGTACAAGTATCAACTGAACAAGAACCTACTAACTCGTCTTGACCTAGAGAAAGCCTCCCCACTTGTACTTCCTTGGAAATGAGTTTTTACACCCGTCATCGCCGACCTGGACAACAGATTATTGTATTGTCATCGGAGACTAAGGTCTGTGCCAAATTTCAGAAATTTCCATCGACAAAAAGTGTCTCGAATCGAGCATGCAAGATTTTATTACAGACAGACAGACAGTTAAACAGACAGACAGACGTGAAAGCAAGCTTAAGAAAAGCGTGTAAAAAAAGGAACGCCACTTAATTAATTTCTCGCACTTGGACCGTGTGCACGCGTAGAAGACAAAAAGAGCACTTTCTTTCGTTACACGTGTAATTAGCTAATCACTTACTAGATTGAATAATAATTGTTTAAGATTTTAATCACGCGACGCTCTATTTTCTTACTGCGCGGTCGCACGACCCGGCACTGATAACTCGTACTTAAAATAAATATTGAAAGAAATATTCTTAGTATCGCTCGCGCTACTCTGTACAAAAAGAAAGAACTCTGAATTTAATTAATAGCTAACGTATAGCTATCTCGCTCGCACAATTTCACAATAGCCGTCTCGTCGTATATTTCTTTCACTTTCTATTTTTCAGTAATATAAGGATTCACAATCAGAATTTAACAAAAACAAATTTCTTTGACTTCAATAATTACGAATTTCTCATTTAATTTATTAACATAAAATGCCGTCGCGTCGCCAAAAATAATGCCTTCGCACGTGGTTTTCTCTTTTCTCCTTTAATTTTCACTTAATTTTATCTTTATTAATTTTACTCGTATTTTCACTAACCCGCACTGATGTTAATTTTAATCAGCTCGCGGTCGCAATCAAGAAAACATTATCATATTAGGTATTAACACAAAAATATATATCTCTTAAGGCGACTTCGGATTTTAGGTTAGGTTTTATTTTTGAGTTTACAAATTACTCTTTCAACATGTAAAATTTTTCAGATTTTTTAATTTTCCACCATTCTACGGATTATAATAAATGGTGGAAAATTAAAAAATCCAAAAAATTTTAGAAACTAAAAGAGTAATTTGTAAACTACAAAATGAAATTTAACCGAACTTCCGTAGTCGCCTTAAGAGGACGCTGGATCTCTCTATCCTTTTTTAATTAAAAAATGTAAATTTTTGGGAAAACTAGTTATTATTGATAGGAATTAAGGGTTGTCGGCAACTTCTATAGCGAAAAGCAATATTTTGTCTGATGAGAGCAAATTAATTTTGTTGCTTTTTTTTCAAGTAAAGTTTGACATACTTAAATAACGTATTCTCTAGCCTAATTTAGGATTTTGTAAGTATGTCAAACTTTACTTGAAAAAAAAGCAACAAAATTAATTTGCTCTCATCAGACAAACTATTGTTTTTCACTATAGAAGTTGCGGACAACCCTTAATTTCTATCAATAATAACTAGTTTTCCCAAAAATTTACATTTTTCAATTAGAAAAGGATAGAGAGATACAACGTCCCGGAGAATCGAGAAAGGTATCGAGGAAAACCAACAGAATAAAAAAACTTACTATTTCTTACTTGCTAATCCGCTGGTAGAATCCCACTTACGGTCGCTCTGCTGAAGATTTTCTCTCAATAATAAAACAAAACGAAGAAGGACGTGAAGCTGGTCGATGAAAAATGGCGTGGTCGAAGGATAACGATGGTGGCCCCAGTGGGCGATCGCACCCGCTCGTCGAGTCGTCGTCTCTGGAGGTGTTTCATCGTAGTTTTTCTACTCCCTTTTTTGTCTCTTTTTCTCGTTGGTGCAGGCCCACGGCTTCTCCGTTCGGATCTCTTTTCCTTTTCTCCTTAATCTCTCCGATATTCTCTCAAAAGACAGATTTAGCACTATCAAGTGCACTTAAAGGCGGCTGATACCAGAATCATCTTCTTTCAAGAAGAAGGAAATTACATTTCCCTTCGCTCTGTTGTCCATCTCTGTCGCACCTAGTCACTCTCCATTTTCCATCCTTCTTTCTCGTCGCGTCTTAGTTTCTCCTTTGATCTCTTTAGTTGTGAGTCGCTATCGACAGTTTAATTGACTCTTGGTCGCGGATTTTCTATCTCTATTATTCTAGTAAAATTTGTATACCATACTCGAGGTTGCTATATTGCTTCACGCAGTAGAAACATCGATTATCGAAGATTTCTACTTATAGCTGTTCCTCATTGGTCGATTCCACATGTGTATGCACAGCTACATCGTGCGGAGTAGAAACATCTAGCCATGAGCATATATATATATACGCGTCGTGTTCCTGAAGCCCCTCTCCTTTGCCGCACGCATGATCATAATCCTCTTTCTCTTTCTCACTTATGTACATTATTACAGCTGATCCTTCTTGCTGTGCTTCTGTCTTTACGATTGCTGTTACTCTTAGTTACGATGAATATTTCTTTCTATTTAAATAACTCTTAATTACTTTATTTTTATTTTTGGTTTTTCTCTATAGTTTTCTTGACTCTCCTTTACATCTGTCAATCTATTACACTTGAGAAAAATCATTTTAAAAAACGTTACAAAAAAAACTAAAACATAAGATTTATGAATTAAAAAATAAGTACGCTCGCTTTTTATAATTTCGCTTTTTATACTTATTAACTAATTTATTTAAATTTTACTCCTTGCGATGTATTTTATACATCACACAATTCACATCTATTTTTTATAAAATTTAAAATAAAAATAAAAAATTAATTACTACTATGTAGGAATATTATTATGTATTAAGTTTATAATGTTATTGAAATAAACAAACAATTTATGAAATTTACAACTATTTATTTAAGGGAATGTAAAACGGACACTACACTAGTATTCATAAATATTGCCTATCTTTTCATTTTATTGCAAGATTTTAGGAAAATTAATACATTAGCTTGTAGTATGTATCGTGAACATTATTTAGTTGAATTTTAAAATAAATTTATTCATTAGTTTTTAATAACTTTGGGTTTCTGGTAGAAAATCGAAAAATTCTAATATATGATATTGGAACCTAAAGCTATTAAAAACTAATGAATAAATTTATTTCAAAATTTAACTGAATAATGTTCCCGACACATACTACAAGCTAATGTATTTATTTTCCTAAAATCTTGCAATAAAATAAAAAGATAGGCAATATTTATGAATACTAGTGTAGTGTCTGTTTTACATACCCTTAATAAAATAAAACATGTATTATATTTCATTTTCAATATTGAATTTCTGCTTCTTGTAATATTTTATGAATATCTAGCATGACTTCGTTTGCCTTCTGATCTGTCATTTTTCTTAATTTTATTTCTGTTACGTAGCAAAATCCTTTCATTTCATCAACATCTGTTTGAACTGGAGCTGGAGCAAAGACTGGCATAGGAGGAAATTTAATTTTTGGTATAGGAGTAGATAACGCATCAGCTATTTTTTCTAATGCATTATCATTTTTTGTTTTCCTATTTTTTCTTCCTGAAAATTTAATTATTATTATTATTATTTTTTTTTTAATTTATAAAAATATTTATCTTACCATTTTCTTCATGATTTTTATCAAATAGTTTACTAGTATCTTTCATTTCATCTATATCCAGATCATCATCATCCATATTAGAAGCATTTTGTCTAAAAAATAATTATAAGTTTGATAAATAATTATGAATGAATTAATAATTAATGTGTATATAAAAATCCTACCCTGAAAATTCTAAATCTATGTCAGTCAAAAATTGCATTTGATCATACTATTGCCATTTAGATTGTTTAGTTGCTGAAGATCCACTTTTTCGGTTCTTCGCACTAGCCAAACATCTCCTAAATGTATCACTCAAATTTCTCCATTTTTTTCTTGCCTTATCTAGTGTATAATCCCATATGGAAATAATTTATGTGAAAAACTGTAAATAATAGTAAATAATTGTAAATAACTGTTAAAAAATGTAGGAATTGAGACATAAATAATAGTTATTTACAGTTATTTACTATTATTTATTATTAATTACTATTATTTACAGTTTTTTACAGTTATTAACTGTTATTAACTGTTATTTACAGTTATTTACAATTATTTACAATTATTTACAGTTGTTTATAATTATTTACAATTATTCATAATTATTTACAGTTATTCATAATTATTTACAGTTATTTACATTTTCAAAAATTTTTGAATTAGTGGATAATTTAATGTTATTAATAATTATTTACAATTATTTATAGTTATTTACAGTTATTTACAGTTTTTTACAGTTATTTACAGTTATTTATAATTATTTACAACTATTTACAATTTTCCATAGTTTTTTACAATTATTTACAGTTATTCACATTTTTAAAAATTTTCGCCTGTATATAAAATTATTGAATAAATTCGTGAAGATTTCGAAAATGTAAATAACTGCATATAATTGTAAAAAAATATAAATAATCGTAAATAACTGTAAATAATTGTGAAAAAAGTGAATAAATGTAAATAACTGTAAATAAATATAAATAACTGCAAATAAGTGTAAATAACAGTTAATAAGTGTAAATAACAGTTAATAACTGTAAATAAGTGTAAATAACAGTAAATAATTGTAAATAATTGTAAATAACTGTTATTTATGTCTCAATTCCCACATTTTTTAACACTTTTCTACAGTTATTTACAGTTATTTACATTTATTTACATTTATTTACTGTTATTAACAGTTATTTACAATTATATCCAAAAATTTTTTCCATATGGGATGATCTAAAACATATTGATATTATACTAATTGTAAAATTATCAAACATAAAATAATTAAACTAAAATATACCATTTAACGCACTGCATAGATCTTCCCAAAGACGATCCTTGATAGATTTCTTACGTTGATTTAATGGCAAAGTATAGTTCCATAAAGGTGGTCTTGCATGTACTTCTGCAATTAATCTTTCTTCCGGAGTTTCTAGTTTTCTTTTATTGTCACATGTTTTATTGACTGCATTTGGATTTACATTTTCTTCGTTCATTTGTTCTGCAAAGAAAAGAAATTCAATTATCAACAAATAAGTTTTATTTAATAAAAGTAATTTCAAAAATTTTATACTCATTAATTGCCACATATTTCCTTATAGTAAACACCTTTTTCATCAACTTTAATTTGTTGACATCCTAAAGAACATGGATGTTCTATGATTTTTGAAAAAGGTACTTCGGCTAAACACTCTCCACATGTAAACAATGTTTCAAGCTCCTAAATTTAATAAAATTGTTATAATTTAATAAAATTATTATAAATTTTATTATTATTTACATAATAAATTTAATATTATTTTCATGTAGATTGCAAAATCACTGAAAAGTGTTAGGTTATGCAATCAATATTAACAAATTATGATTACAACTTATCGCTGTATTACAATAAGACAATGTTATTATACTTACGTTTTGAGATTCCATTTTTTATAATGTTATTTTTTTAAATATACTTCGAAAAAATTATTATTTTTTTTAAATTTCTTTTTCCGTTCGCGCTATCTTAAAAAAGCTCATTTGATCCAGCGACATTGCACCGTCGTTCAAACGATTAAATGAAACCACGTAATCACTTGTCGTTACGATTTTATCGTTTCATGAATTTTCTCCTTAAGAGGAGGTCACGTATCTCTGTCCTTTTCTAATAAAAAAATTGAGTTTTTTACAGAAACTAATAACTTTAGCAAAAAATGAAGAGAAAGCCGCATCTCGTAATAAAAAAAGCAATATTTTCTTTGATAAGAAAGAATTAATTTTATTGCTTCGTTTTTAAGAAAACCTTGAAAAACTTAAATCATAGAGGTTAGGGTGGACAATTTGGTTTTTCAAGGTTTTCTTGAGAACGAAGCAATAAAATTAATTTTTTCTTATCAAAGAAAACATTGCTTTTTTCGATACAAGATGCGGCTTTCTCTTCATTTTTTGCTAAAATTATTAGTTTTTGTGAAAAAATCATTTCTTTGATTAGAAAAGGACAGAGATACGCGACCTCCTCTTAAGAGGCGGTCGGAACCAGATCGGTGACTTGCGGTATATATCAAGTCAGCATTTTTCGCTTTACGATAATATTTTTTATATTTTTATGGCTTAAACTATTTGAAATTATTCTTTATATACATGACTAGAGGAAATGACTATATTTTTACCATATGAATAAGTAAATAAATTATTATAAGCATTTATTACAAATATCAAACTGACTTGACGTATACCGCATGCAAAAAACTGTCGTGTCGATTGTTAGGTGGCATTTTTCGCTTTATGACAATATTTTGTATATTTTTGTGGCTTTAACTATTTTAAATAATTCTTTATATACATGACTAGAGGAAATGACTATACTTTTACCATATTAATAAATGAATAAATTATTATAAGCATTTATTACAAGCACCGAACTAAGTCACCGATTTGGTTCCGACCGCCTCTTAAAGAAAAGAAATATGAAAGGGTGCAGTCAGATGAGTAGAAAAGAGACTGCTGGCAAGTTTCATGCGAAGAATGGAATTCTATTCTCTATTCCACTGTATAATGGAAAAGCGAGTTGCGATACGAAGTAAATAAACAAAAATAATTAAATTATAAATACAAATCTACTTCATTCATTTTAAAACAAATTGTAGAAAATCGCTCTGTATGAGCTACAATTTTAAAGACGTTATGTTCATGTTTACGCGACTTAATACGCAAGCATCTTCTTTCCATTCCACGGATTTTTTCCCCCTATGGTTACATGGAGAGAAAAAACAGTAGAATAGGCGGTAGAATAGAAAAATGAATATATAGCTAAATGTTTGTTTTAATCAATTCATTTTGTTGTCTTTTTCAAGTTTTTTAAAAGAATTGTAAAAAATATGTACTTTTTTCAAACATATAATTTCCTTAGATCTTAAGTCATTCTTTGATGCAGTTAGTAAGAATATTTAAATTAAAATCTTATTTAAAAAAATAAAATTAAAATTCTTCAAACTTAATATGCTCTATGAGAAAGCATTGCACTAAAACACTTAGCAATTTCTTTTTAACATACATATTATCAATAACGAAAAAACGCTTATAAAAAAGTATTTTTAACTTTGATGGATGTTCATAACGTTTTTTGTTTATCTACATATACAGATGAAAACATTAATAAATGTAAATATAGAAATACATAGCATATTAGTAATGCTACTATAAAGCAGAAAAACATGTTTAAAATTTTTTTTCTTGCTTTTTTGTCTATTTGACATAAATTATAACAAATGAAAACCTTATATGTAATGTTTCAAAAAACATTTCATGTAAAGTTTTCAAAATATTTAATAGATTTTGCAATTAAATTTTACAAAATTCATAATTAAATTTTACGAAATCTTTCGAAAATATTAAATGAAATGTTTTTTGAAATATATTAGAAATATTGCAACAAAACATTTCATAATATATTTTAAAAATATTTCTAAGATACCCATTGTAAAGTTTTTATCGTAATATTGAATAAATAAATATTACAGAAATATTTTACGAAAGGTTTCAAAAAATATTTAATAAATATTTTTTGGCAACATTCTATGGAATCAGAAACAATATATTTATGTAACAATCATTATACAAACGAATTATTTTAACTTACAACAAAAATATAAATATTTATTAATTAGCAAAATGAATATAAATCTTTTATTTAAATTTACAAAGTTTTTAGTAATTGTATAAAATAAAAATAATGACAAATGATTATTAATTATATTTAATAAATAATTAATTAAAACAATTCAATTTTAAAACTTGAACTCATCGAGTTACAATATTCTTCTAAGACCAAGCTGGAGTACAATCTAATACCGACCGAGTAACAATTGAGTTTTTTATAAACATTTACTCAAGTATTAATCGATGTAAATTAATTAGAAAAAAACAGCGAATCCAGCCTGCTCTTAATTTAAATATAAAAATTTTATCTATTGAAATTATTATTAAAATCGAAAAGTTTATAATTTTTAATATTAATTTTAGACCCGTGTACAAATTACGTAAGGTTGATAGGGGGGCAAAGGGTGTCCAAATAACTTATAATCTCTTACATAGATGGAAAGAAGAGGTTTAAAAATATTTTACAAGAGTTTACCTTTATATTTATATATAATTATACACGGATTATATACAATTATACATAGTTTATGTACAATTATATATACTTTATTATGTATGATAATGCATAATTTGTATAAGTCTACATATTCTTACATGTATCTATATATTTATATATATTCGAATGATACTTTACATTACTATAAGAATATTGTTTCTACATAATTCTAAATAAATAAATACAAAGAAGACTAATGATACAGAAATACGTATTAATACATATGATTTTTCATAAACATTATAATTTTAAGATTAGAAATTACAATTTTAAACTGACGATTATCATATTCATTTATTAATAAATGAAAAAATTCTATGATAAAAAATTTGTTTTCAAATGTAATTTTTATTATTCTTACCCCACTTAATTAATAAAACGTTAAATAAAGTAAGGGGTCAAAATTAGAAAAAAAAAAAATACAGAACCTCACATATAAATAATAAAAAATCGTATGTAATGAAAATATCCTTACGTAATTTGTACATGGCCCATTTAATAACAATTAAAAAGTATAATAATTGCGTATATTTTAAATAAAAAAATTTTAAATACAAAGTAGGAGATTAAAAAATTATTACTATTAATTAATTATTATTATTAATAGTAAATTATACATAAGTTATGAATAATAAAACTTAATAATATAAGAAAATATTAAATTACACTATATATAATATAATAAGTATTATTATATTAATTTAGCAATAAATATGTTTACTTGCACTAAATGCAATCGATCATTTGAGAGACATAACTATTTATTCAAACATAATAAGAAATTTCATTCATCAAAAATATATATTTGTTATATATGTGAAACAATATTAAAATATAAAAGAGGTAATATAAGACATTTAAAAAAACATAGCAAACCTGAAAAATTAGAATGTTCTATTTGCAAAAATAAATACATAAGAAATGAACATTTAATATGATACTTACAAAGTCATGCATCTAATTATAATAATATTTGCAACATTTGTGGAAAAGGATTTTATCGAAAAGATAATTTATTACGTCACATAAAAATACATAAAAATGTAAAGTATATATTAAGAGCAGGCCGGATTCGCTGTCCTTGTCTAATTGGCATTTTTGTTACTTACTCAAGTATTAATCGGTGTATCTGCAAATTGAAGGTTAAGCGCAATAGATATTATTATTACAAATATTTATGCACAAGAAAAAAAAAATCCATCGCTTTGTTTTTGAGAAAAGTAAGGAACGCGAAAATATTATAAACATAATCTTTTACTTCGGCTTTCCTTACTTTTCTCAAAAACAAATCGGTAGATTTTTTTTTTCTTGTGCATAGATATTCATAATAATAATATCTATTGCGATCAACCTTTATTTTGAAGATACACCGATTAACACTTGAGTAAATAACAAACAACTTAATTGTTACTCGGTCGGTATCAGGTTCTACTCCGGCCTGCCGTTAATAACATTAAAAAAATTATTACAATAAATTTATAAAAATAATTTCTTATTTATAATATTTAATTACATTTACATTCATATAATAGTTTTTAAAAAAAAATACATTATAAGAAATGTATAATCAACTTATTTATTATTAACATTTTAAAAAAAAAAATACATTATAAGAAATGTATAATCAACTTATTTATCATTAACATTTATTAAATTATTAAATAATTTATTTATAGAATTAATTTGAGTGAAAAAAATTTAAAAAGGAAAAGCGATGATAAATACCAAGATCATATTACAAAAAAAGAAAAAAAATACCGTTTTCGTCAACGGAATTTCTAAAAACTAAAATTGTAATAGGAGATCAATCAACGAATGTATTAAAAACTTTATTAAAAAAATCAAAAATATAATATATGTTATAAATATTTTTGATTACATATAATAGATCTCTGGTTGCATATATTGAAGAAATTTCCGAAGAACAAACTTTTGTTAACAAACAAAAACAAACTGATTTCAGGATTTTAAAATTCATAATAAATAATTCTGAAGGATTCAGAATTCAATGCAATATTCATGATAAAAATATTGAAAAATTCAAAAAAAATCTAAAATTAAGCAAAGTAAATTTTTATAATATACAATATTATTAATTACAACATAACATTAAACATTTTTTAATATTTCAGAAAATATTATTAGAGAATGTTAATGTATCAAAAGCAAAAGGATACAATAAAGGAAATAATATAGATGATTTAAAATTAAAATATTATTTGAATATTATTCATTTAGGCGAATACAACATATTGAAAAATAACAAACCAATTAAAATAAATTTCGAAGAAATAAAATTAAGACCTGGATTAATAAGTAATTAAATATTATTGAAAAAAAATATAATAATAAAAATAATTTTTTATTTTTCAGAAATACAAGAGTATTTAAAAAATTCTTTTGCACAAAAACATTAAAAAAATGAATCAGAATACATTGAAACAATAACGGATGGCCAATATAAATTAGACGTTTTAATAAATAAATTAGAAAATGAATATGTGAATTGGGAAAAAGGAAAAAAACTAGAAATTATTGGAGAAGTAGAAGAAAATAGTAAAAACAATTATAATAATATATTATATGCATATACACTTATGAAAATATTCATGTATATTTATATATATATATATATATATATATATATATATATATATATATATATATATATATATATAAAAGTAAAAAATTAGAATTCATTAAAGTATTAAATGATGAAAACATAGAGTTAGAAGAACTTATATTAGCAAATAAAATAATTTTAAATAAGGTAAATTAAATAATTCAATATTTTGATTTCATTACATTAATAAATACAATATTCTCAATATAAAATGATTATTTTTCAAAGTTACAGAAAAACAAATTGATGATAATTAAAATACAAAATATAAAATAATATTGATTTACTACAAAAAAAATTTATGTATAAGTTTTTTTTAACAACAATAAAAAATAAATATGTAAGCTTGTAATAAAACATAAATTTTTAAGCTTCTCTTAGCGACGATGAAATTTAACGACATATTAAATAAATTAATATCTATCTATCTATCTATCTATCTATCTAAATAAATATTTAAAATTATCTAAACTTTTATTTAGTAAAAATACAAAGCAACTTTACAAGCTTCTTTAGCGACAATAAAAAATAAATATGTAAGCTTTTTATAACTACAATGAAATATAAATTTGTAAGCTTCTATTAGCGACAATAAAAAATAAGTCTATAAAATTATTTCAGTAATAATAACAAATTAATCTGTAAGCTCCTTTTAGCGACAACAAACAATAAATTTGTATGCTTATATGAGATTTTTTTAGCGACAACAAACAATAGATCTGTATGCTTCAGCGACAATAATAAATAAATTTGTAAGCTTTTTTAGCGACAATGAAAAAAAAGTGTAGGCTTCTTTAGCGACAGTAAAAAATAAAAATGTAAGCTTTTTTTAGCAACAATAAAAAAAACACTCTTAATGCAGCCATATATTTATATATGTTGGTCTCAAGCCCAAAATTAAAAAATGCAGAGAGGAAGCGTTTTCTTTGCATCTTCTCGATATGTATAAAATTTATGACATAAGAATATAAAAATATTTATTTATAATCATAATTTTTTATTATTTTATTATTCTATATTTTATTATTCGCTCATAATTATTGTTAAATTTTATTATATACAATTATAACTCGAAATTTTATTGTTATCTACTATTCTATTTTTAATTCATTTAAAAAATATATAAGTTTGATTCATTGTGAACTTTTGAATGTAGCGTTGTACCATCTTTTTTTTATTAATTCTAATTCTATAACTTCATATCTGATATTTTTATGTATCATTTTCAACATATAATTACTCACAATATTATGCCAAGTATTCTACGATTTTCCAATTTGTCTTTTGATTCTAAAGGTAAGGTAAATGCATATTTATATTCCCAAATTTTATAGTTGTGTTTACAAGTTCTAATTAAATTTTTCATACACTTTTCAGAATCAACGAAAATGTGCGAAGTATATGATACGCGTTCTGTTAATTCATACAAAGACAATTTTATTTCTAACATTAATATTCAATTATTATGTTGTTATAAATCTATGCGTATAAGCTACGTATTGATAGAAACAGTGACAAAAGTATTTGTTCAAAACGTATATCCTCACAAGTTACTTCATGAATCAGCTTTAAATAAATGTAAATTGTTATCACAAAACATTGTTTTACACGATAGTGAATGTGAAATTTCTAAATTTCTCAAAGGAATTGAATCATTAACTTACGTTTCGTATGTAAAATTTATTGAAATGATTGTAAATCAAATAGATTACTGCAATAAAATTTAAAAAAAAACAACTTATGCAACCATTTACAGACTCAGAAAAGCTATATATCTCTAAATTTTATAAATGTTTAAAAATATTTGCGGACGTTATTCAAAAATTGGATTTTAATAAAAATTATTATTTTGCTTATACATTACCTGTTTTATTCATACTGAAAAAAAATTTGATGAATTTAACAAATGAATTGATGTCTTATATGAATAATTTTATTCCTCAATTATTACATTTTGTAGAAACTACGTTTGCGAATTATTACAACTTTGAACTAAATGCAACCCATGAAATTATTGCTACATGTTTATTTCCGAAATTCCAATTCAATTGGCCTCCGTTTGATACACTAGAAGATATTAGTACAAAAATAAAAGATTTATGCATAAAAGCTGTTCAAGAAGAAGTTAAGATGGATAAATCACACGATGTGAAATACATTTCTGAAGAGAGTGATGACCAATATTTCACATTCAGAAAACATAATAGTACTACAAATAAAAAAGGCTGCCAAGTGCTTTGGCACAATGCTTTCTCATAGAGCTCATTGAGTAAGAGTAATTTGATATTATTTTGTAAAATGTAATTTCAATGTAAAATACAATTTCTGTTCAAGAAAAATTAGTGAATGCGAGAGAATGATTAGGAAATAGAAAGAAAGAGGCAAGGATGGATGAAAATAGGGTAAAAATGAGGATCAATCTGAGATAGAAGGACAGGAAGGAAGTGAGGAAGTAAGAAAACAGTTACTGAAAGCGTTAAATCAGAAATCAAAAGAAGTGATCAAAAAGTTACTTTAAAAAAATGATTTTTTTTAAACTTGTTTTATAAAGACAATAGCAAATAACTTGAATACAAATTTTAGAGCCAATCTATCAAGTACTTTACGTAAAATGAAAATAAATAAAAATTGAAAATTAAAAAAAAATTTTCTCAATTTTCTAAAATTAAAACTACGCTAAGGAAATCGGTTTTCAAAAGTTTTTCTTCTTTTGGTAGTTAGATATGAATCCCATACAAATTTTCAAGTAAGTTCTCCAAGTAGTGTACGTACAATACAAAAAAAATGAAAAATCGAAGTTTTTCTAAAATTACTAAAATGGCTATAAAATTAAAACTACGCTAAGAAAACTAATTCTCAATAGCTACCGCACCAGTTGATCGAAAAATTGAATTGTAGGGCAAATTTGAAGTAAATCCATCGAGTAGTTTTTAAGATTTTATTGACTTAATAAATATAAAAATTTTTTTCAAAAATTTCAAAATTCTCTAAAATTAAAACTAAGCTAAGAAAATCAGTTTTTAGTAATTTATTTTATTTGGGCAATTGCAAATAATTTCTATGCAAATTTTGAAGCAAATTCATTAAGTAGTAAACAAAAAAAAAAACAAAAAAATGAAAAATCGAAAAATTTTTTTTTTTATGAACGACTAAAATTGAAACTGCCCTTAGTGGAAATAGATATTGCACAAAATTGTTTATAATTGTTCGAAACTGTTTATAACTGTTTAAAAACGTCTAAATTAAGACATGTATATTAGTTATAGGCATTTATACGCAGTTTTAAATAATTATAAATAGTCATAAACATTTATAAAAAGTTTTATACAATCCCAAAAATATTCTATAAATTTTTAGACAAATTTTAAGAGTGCGTAAAACTGTTTGAATTTGTATGATTTAATTCAGAATTGTATGTGATTGTTTAATTAGTTTTATGGAGATATAAACAGTTTTACACAACTTTAAAATTCTTCTATAAGTATTCTTTCAATATCTCGATTTAAACATTTTCAAACTATTTTAAACAATTATAAACAAGTTTAATTAATTGTAAACATTTAGAAACATTTATGAGCAGTTAGAAATAGTTTGTATGATTCTAAAACTTTCCTAACAATATATAGAAAAATTTTATGAAAATTCAATAATTGTGCAAAACTGTTTATAAATGTTTTATAATGTTTATAACTGTTTATAACAGTTTATAAATATATACAAATGCGTATGATTGTTATACGTGTCTCAATTCAGACGTTTTTAAACTATTTTAAACAGTTATATATAATTTAAAATAGTTATAAACAATTATACATAGTTTAGCGCAAAATTTTTTTCTACTAGGGACGCTAGATGAATCAATTATCAATAGCTTCCAAGCAAGTTTAACAGAATAATAAATTTCATGCAAAATTAGAAGGAAACCCATCAAGTAGTCTTTGAGATACAATTTAATAACTGACATCATGCGCACGCACGTACGTACGTACGCACGCACGCACCCACACACATACATACACGCTCGCACAGGCACACGCACACGCACACGCACACGCACACGCACACGCACACGCACACACACACACACACACATATGCACACACACATTTTCTGTCTGACGCCCCAAAGCGCCCTGTTTTGTTCCCTTTTTTATTTTTTATAATTTGTATTTTCATTTAATTTTATTTTCTTATTTTTTCATTATTATTTGTTATATTTAATTATTTAAAAAATTTTCGTCATTTTAATTTTAATTCATTATTATTATTTATTCAATTATTTATTTTCAAAGTAATTATTTCTTTTAAGTAATATATTTTTTTTTCTTTATTAAATCATTTTTTAATTTTATTTTATTATTTTATTAATAAATTATAAGCGCATTGAGGCATAGTAAGCGCGTGACCTATATACAAGGTTGTATATAGGTCAACGCACAGCTGGCTTACAGCGCGCGAGGCAACCTCACAGCGCGCTTACTATGTCTTAATATTTAAGCATATAAGAGCGAGCGAGACGGAGAAATAAAACTCCGAAACTTTGTAAAGCCTGTAAGCGCGCGCAACTTTAAAAGCTCCCCACCATTGTAAGAGAGATGGAGAGAAGCTCGGCGCGTATAAAAGCCCGAGTCTCGCTGACTCGCGTGCCTTATTCTTGAATCGACTCAGACCGGTAACAATTGGGATATACAAGCGCTTAGGCTTAACGCCCTTTGTTTATCTGAGTTGACATTTAATCAAGAACCAAATATAAATTTCTTGGCCGTAAAATATTTTTTCGCTTAGCAATTGGGACATACAAGCGCTTAAGCTTAACGCCCTTTGCTTTTTAAAGCGAAAAATTAAAATAAACTTAATAAACCAATAACAATTGGGACATATAAGCGCCTAAGCTTAACGCCCTTTGTTATCTAAGGTTTTGATTAAAAAGAAATTCGAATTGAGCTCTATTTAACTCTGGGGACATACAAGCGCCCTAGGCTTAACCCCCCAGGTTAATATTAAGAGCTTTCAAATAAAATAAATTGAGCTTCATCTTTAAAGAGCTTCTCTTTTTCTCTCACCGGAGAGTTTTCTTTTTTTTATTTTGTAATTACATACATATATTTTTGCTTCAAATAAAAGAATATTTAATACAACATATATTTTCTTTTATTATTAAAATTAAAAATAATAATACTAACAAAGGAAACGCCTAGCTTTATTGATAAGCTGGCGTTTCATTAACAAAATACTTAACAGCTACCCTCTAATCTGGCCTATTGCCCGAACGGAGCTTGTGTAGTTTGTTAAATAGGGACCTAGCAGCTACACTCCAATCCGGCCTACTGCCCGAACGGAGCTTTTGTAGTTTGCTAATAAAGTATTTAATAGCTACCCTCCAATCTGGCCCACTGCCCGAACGGAGCTTGCGTAGTTTATTAAATACGTTAAAGAAAATCATACAAGTCGCGTACATAAAATTAAAAATCTATCGCGTTTATGTTATACGCTAATTAATCTAGCATCGAATTTGGACCATAATTTATTTTTTTTTAAAAGTAACTATTACCCACTTGGGTACGTTACAACTGGCGATCCTGCCAGGATTAGTTTCGTAAAATTTAAACGCCAAAAAATATATACGTTTTAATATATACGTGATTAAAATGATACAAGACCTCGCGATGGATAGTTTCGTGCAGTCGCAAATTGCCGAGCTATTTGCACGTATCGGACGCGTTGAAGGCCTTGATGCCGATCGTTGGGATACGGTGTCTGTATTAACTGATAACGTAGAATTTTTACGCGAACAAAATATTAAATTGACCGATACCGTGGATAAACAAGCACGAGAAATCGAGAATTTAAAAAATACAAATAAATCTTTATGCGAAGCCGTGAGACGTCTGGCGAATAAGAAAGAAAATATTTGTGTTCGTTTAGGCATTTTTACGAGTGTCGCGATTAAAAACTTTGCTAATTATAAAGTAAAAAATGAAGAGCTTGATAATAAATTAAATGTGTTAACTGCTCAAATTGCGAAATTAACTTTGAATTAACTCATAACATAAAATATAAATCAAAAAATTTCTTTTTATGTTAAATAAAATAAGCTCGGGTCTTAAAAAGAAAATACCATAAAAATTTAAAATTAATTAATTAAGTGAAAAAATCTTTTTATGATGTCGCACGCAAAGAAAATTCTTCGTGCGCGTTACAAGGACATTCAAACGTCTTTGCTAGATGATAGTATATCTGAGGATAATAAAAAGCATCTCGAGTGGCAAGCGGCGGTTTCTGAGGAATTTAAAACCTTAGACGAACGCCAAGATGCCTTAGACAAAAAGGTAACCGATCTAAATAAAACTGTAGATGAATTGCCTGAGAAATCCGCGTATAGATGCGATGAAAAATTCGATTTTTTAACTAATACGTTAAAAAAGGTTCAAGATGATATCGAAAAATTAAACAATAAAATTAATTTGCTTGAGAATAAAAACAAAGAAGTAACTAAAGAAAACGATAAATTAAAAGATACCTTAAACGGAATAATTAAACGTTTAGACGATAACGCCGATTTAACCGCGTTGAAGAAATATTGCTTGGAGCAAATTGATGATGCCGCGTCTAAAAGTGATAAAGACATTAAAAAACTCGAAAATAGAATTGAGAATATCACTCATATGACCCCTGACGGTACTAGTACACCAATTAATAAAGCGACTCGTAAAATAAACATCGATTTACCTAAATTCAAAGGGCTAGATACAGAAAGCCCGATGAAATTCTTGCACGAGTTAAATAAATACATAGAATTCGTTAAGCCCAATTTACACGAATTAATATGTATTATTTCACAGACTCTCGAGGACTCAGCGAAAAGCTGGTGGTTCCTTGAGCAAGATGAAGTTGAAGATTTCAACGATTTTGTAAATCGATTTAAACAGAGGTACTGGAATTCCAGTATTCAGCGCACCGCGAGGCGTAAAGTCGAGTTCGGTAGATATACACCCGGGGGAAAGTTAACACGCGTTGATTACGCGATTGAAATGTTCGGTTTAGCAAAAGAACTAGAAATTGACGAAACCGAGCAAGATTTCATCAATCGAATAACTGATCATTACGATCGAGTAGTGAGACACGCGATTATTGGCAGAAATGTCAAAGAAAAAGCTGAATTATTTAAAATCTTAGCTGATTTCGATGACGACGACAAAAAAGAAAAAGTTAAAGTCTTCTCTTTAAATAAACCGTCACTCAATCAAGAAACGGATAAAAAGCCAAGCGTATTCAATAAGCCCTGGCAATCCAAACACGTAAATACGTTGCAAGCTTCGGGAACGGAAAAAAATCCTAGTAAAAAGGAATCAACCGCGAATAAAGAAAAAGCTCACGTAGATTCGCGTAATAAAAATCAGAAGGATAATGATGTCATCGAGGATTTATTAAAAATTAATCCAAAAGAGACGCCAATTCCAAGTAAATGTACCATCTTGGGAAACGCAAAGTAGTTGCATCTCGTTTCTCGGGTAAAAAATTAAATTCATCGCGTGGTGCAACTAAATTAAATAAAAAACCTAAAACTAAGTTTAATTATAGTAAAAAATTTAATAAATTAAAAAGCCCCCATTATGATTTAACTAAATTAAATAATAAATTATCAGACGAAAACATAATTGCTTCGATTTTAAACGATCCTCGCGAAGATTTATTATATGATATAAATCCGGAAGAATCAAACGCAAACGTCATACACTGTCCGGAAATAACTATTGAAATAGAAAACGTTTTGACTAAAGTCTTGATAGATACCGGAAGTGAGATAACGTGCATTTCTGAAGAATATTATTATTCTAACTTAAATAAATTTAAAGACAAGCCGACTCTACCAATAAGCGGAAAAATAATTAAAGGTGCTACCGGAGCAAAATCCACGCGTCTAAAATTTCAAGTTCAATTAAAAGTAAAATTCGGTACTTTAGAAAAAGAACTAATATTTATTGTAGTTCCTAAACTTGTAAAACCATGCATTTTAGGCTACGACTCGCAAAAAGCTCTTAAAATGATAATAAACACGGTAACCGAAGAAATACTCTTTGAAATCAATGGTATCGATGGAATCATCGAGTACGCAGATGTAAAGTTCGATTTAAAAGAATTTACCTCTCTGTGTATACAAGAGTCTTATGAAGATTTGTTTGAAAATGAAGAAACTTCGAAGCTCTTAAAAAACTTTAATAATCAAATTAGTAATAAAAATTTTACTAACGATTATTACTCGTACGAGCTTTCCTTAAAGGAAATCGACGAAAAAATAAACTTATGTGTAAATCTAAATGATGCACAAAGAGAAAAATTAAAACAAACAATTATCGAGTTCAAAGGAGTATTCGTAAAACGGCCCGGTTTATTAACAAATTATAAATATAGATTACATTTAAAAGACGAGTCGCTGTTCTATTCTAAACCTTATCCGATTCCTTTAAATTATCGTGAAAAAGTAAAAACCGAAATAAATAAAATGCTAGAACTCGGAATAATACGCCGCTCTAATAGCCCTTATATTAATCCAATAGTTGTCGTAAAAAAGAAGGATGACTCTATCAGATTATGCTTAGATGCTCGTAAATTAAACGAGCGGTTAAACGACGATTATGAGGCTCCTCCGGGTATTGAAGAGGTTTTTCAAAGATGCATTAATAGCAAATGCATGACAAGCCTCGACCTTACCAACAGCTATTGGTAGATCGAGCTTGCAGAAGAAAGCAAGAAATTTACAGCTTTCAAATGCGATAATCACGTTTACGAATTTAACGTCGCAGCTTTCGGTATAAAGACAAGTAGTGCTGCTTTAATACGCGGTCTAGATGAAGCTATTTCTAGCTTAGATGATTTTTTATTAGTATTCGTTGATGATTTACTAATAAAATCAACAAATTTTGACGAACACTTACAGCACTTGAGAACGCTATTCCAGCGTTTACTCAAGCACAACTTGCGCTTAAATTTTAAAAAATCTAAATTTATAAGCGATCAAGTTGAGTTCCTCGGGCATATAATATCCGCTGAAGGATTAAGGCCCGATCCGAACAAAATAAGGTCAATAAAAAATTTTCGTAAACCGCGAAACATTAAAGAATTGCAAAGCTTTCTCGGTTTCGTAAATTTTTATACGAAATTCGTAAAGAATTTTTCTGAAAGTGCTAAGCCTTTAATAGATTTATTAAAAAAGGGCAAAAAATATGAATGGCTTGAAGAACACGACCAAGCATTCATAAATGTAAAAAATCTATTCGATGAGAATATAATTTTAAAATTTGCAAATCCTAAGCGTCCTTATATCTTAACTACGGACGCAAGTGATTACGCTATATCCGGCGTACTTTCGCAAATTAACGATGACGACGAAGAACAAATAATTTGTTTCATAAGCCGTACGTTAAAAGGTAGCGAATGCTTTTATTTCACTACAGAAAAAGAGCTTTTAGCGATAGTATGGTCGCTAGAAAAACTAGATTCTTACTTGCGAGGAGCTTCAAAAATTATCGTGAGAACTGATCACGAAGCACTTGCATTTTTGCGTAGTAGCAAGTACAATAATGCTCGACTACGCAGGTGGATATTAGCAATTCAAGACTTTAATATTTATCCTGAGTATCTACCAGGAAAGGAAAATGCAGTCGCTGACTATTTAAGTCGTGTAGTTGACCCTGATTTTAAGAAAAATGACGCTGAAATAATAATAGCTGCGTTAAAGACGATGAAATTAAGTAAAGAATTAATAAATGATCTAAAAATTTTACGTGATTTGCAATTAAAAGATAATTACATCCTGAAAATAATTGATAAAATTAAAACAAATGAAAGCTCTCAAAAACGTTTCATAATTGAAAATGATCTAATTTGTAAAAATACCCTTCATAGATTAAAAATCATATTACCGGAAATTGTCTTTAAAAAGCTCGTGTTGGAAATTCACGAACTTTACGGTCATGTAGGATCTAAAAAAGTTTACAAAATGATTCATGAGCACTTTTTTGCTTATAAAATGCGTAAAAAAGTGCGCTTATTCTTAAAAAACTGCGATACGTGTCAAAGAACTAAGCACTTAACTATTAAATATGAAGAGCTTTTTCAACCGATACTCGTAGAAAAGCCTAATGACTTACTTTCAATCGATTTTTACGGGCCTTTGCCGACGTCAACGGGGGGTGTAAAATTCATTTTATCGACTATAGACGTTTTTTCTAAATACGTGGTCTTGTATCCGTTAAAACGTGCAAATACAGTTACAGTAATTAAGAAAATTTTCAATGATTATATTGAAAAATACGGTAAACCGGAAGCTATAATAGCCGATCACGGTAGACAATTCGTATCCGATAAATGGACGAAAAAACTAAATAACGAAGGAATTCGACCGATTTTTTCGTCTATAAGACATCCGCAGAGCAACGTGGTAGAACGCGTGCATCGCGAACTTGGTCGTTTTTTCCGTACTTTTGTAGGTGACAAGCATACAAGTTGGATGAAATACGTTGATTTAATTCAACTAATCATCAACGAGACGCATCACGAAACAACGACATGTACGCCATTAGAGCTACATTTAAATAAAAAACCGATAAGGCTTTGGGAAAAATATCTAAAAATCCCAGAAGAAAAACAAGAAATATCTCAAGAAAAGAGAATCTCCTTGGCGCGAGATATCATGCAAGATAGCTTAAAAAAGCGTGCGATTAAGAAAAACTTAAATAAAAAACATTTTGTATTCCACGAAAATGATTTAGTGTTGATAAAAGAACAAAATCTATCGGATGCGATTGATAGAAAGATCGCAAAATTTTTTCACGTATATAGTGGTCCTTTTTTAGTAAAAGAAAAAATAGGAATTGATACGTATTTATTAATAGATACAAATTCATTAAAAGATCGTGGTAAATTTCATGTATCGAATTTAAAACCCTATTACGCGTGAAAAAATTTTGTGATATAAATTTAGTTTGTAAATAATTTATTTATAGCTTAAGTAAACGAATTTAAAAAATTATGGCGTGTAACACGTAAAATTACATGCGAAACGAAAGAAAAAAATTTTTTTGTTTATTTTTATAATACATTATTTACATTTATTTAATATTTACATTTTTACAATTATTTATTTGCGCACCTATGTTAATTACTACGACAAAAAATAAAAAAATTTTTTTTTCAATAGAAGGTATGAAAAATATCATTAATTTTAAGAACGTGAATTTGGAAAAAACTAATTTGTTTAAAAAAGAAAAAATCTTTTTTATTTAAGAATATATTGAAATTCTTGGAAAAATATTTCTTTGTAAAGCGCTAATATTAATTTATTTAAGCTTGGCAACGGCGCGCAAGATTTCTAAAAACAAGAATTATCACATTTAACGCGTATATATGTAAATAGTTTAAAAGAAAACAGCTCGGTAACTAATGAATTTTTTAATTTAATTCAATAGAAAAAAATTATTCAATTACTGTTACGAAAAAGAATCAGTTTCTTACGTCGCGTTTAAATGTAATTAATTATTAAATTTAAATGAATATTAGAAAGGGACAGAGCACCTAGTACGATAATTTGAAGCGCGCGTCGTGAAGACTTGTGGGCCCTATATACGATGCGCGCGCATCAGAGTAGGGGAAAGCTTGACTGCCGCGACTTACAAACAGCAGCTTGCGCGCTCTTATCAGTCGCGCCAGTCAAGCCATAGCCAGTATCAAGCATGGACGCCTCCACGCAAACTGGCCTATATGGCACGTGCCATGCCACCACTCAGGCTACGGCATACCTGATAGAAAAAAATATTATTGACTGTACATGGGAGCCTCATCAACATCTCCCATGTCAGTCAATAAAACATAGGCGCAATAAATTCGTCTCCGTTACAAAAAGGAAACCTGCCAGGGGCAGGTTTTGTGAAACGCGTCTCGCCGGTGTATTCAAGCCGACGATGACGCCCCTGCTATTTCCGACGGCCGCGGAGATAGCGCTTCTTGAAGAGGAGCAGGAGAGGACAGGACGAGTCCGAATCCTCACGGCCAGGATACCGAATCCTTTTCGGACACCTTCACCGCCTCCTACGCCGCCACCAACGCCAACACCTTCGCCACCACCAACGACAGTCGCTCCACGGATGAGGACTCCCACCGTGGAGGACTTCAAGATGTTAGCCGCCAAAAAGCGCCGGATGGCCGCCACCATCACCTCAAATAACGGGGAAGAGTATGACCCGGGCCCATCGACATCGTGCGCAACCTACGTGCCGACGCCCATTAAAAGGCTTCGCCCTGGGTCGTCCTTAGAGGACATTTTTCATGATATGGAGGAGTTGGGTGTTTCCTCCAACCAGGACGACATCCACCTCCTGAACATCGAGGATTTCGATTCATGGGTGAAGGCCCTCAGCCCATAGTGCCTTCGTTTTATTTAAAGAAAAACAGTGAATTTTTGTGTTTTGTGATTTTTTATTTTAAAAAGAAAAAGTGCGTATTTTTATTTAATTTTAAAAGATTTTTTTTTTCGTTTTATGTGATATTTTAGTTCTTTTTTGCGTTTAATTTATTTGTTAAAAAATATTAAAAAAAAAAAAAAAAGACAATTTTTGAGTTTGGTTTTAATTAAGAAAAAATAAACATTTTTTAGTTAAATTTATTGAATAAAAAGAGTTTTTTGAGTTCTATTGTATAAAGATTTTTATTTTTTTTTTGTAAATAAGCAAATACTGTGATAATTTTTGTTTTTGTAAAATAAAAAATTTTGTGTTATCATCTTAAAAAAAATTTTTTATTTGGGGGGCAATCTGACGCCCCAAAGCGCCCTGTTTTTTTCCCTTTTTTATTTTTTATAATTTGTATTTTCATTTAATTTTATTTTCTTATTTTTTCATTATTATTTGTTATATTTAATTATTTAAAAAATTTTCGTCATTTTAATTTTGATTCATTATTATTATTTATTCAATTATTTATTTTCAAAGTAATTATTTCTTTTAAGTAATATATTTTTTTTTCTTTATTAAATCATTTTTTAATTTTATTTTATTATTTTATTAATAAATTATAAGCGCATTGAGGCATAGTAAGCGCGTGACCTATATACAAGGTTGTATATAGGTCAACGCACAGCTGGCTTACAGCGCGCGAGGCAACCTCACAGCGCGCTTACTATGTCTTAATATTTAAGCATGTAAGAGCGAGCGAGACGGAGAAATAAAACTCCGAAACTTTGTAAAGCCTGTAAGCGCGCGCAACTTTAAAAGCTCCCCACCATTGTAAGAGAGATGGAGAGAAGCTCGGCGCGTATAAAAGCCCGAGTCTCGCTGACTCGCGTGCCTTATTCTTGAATCGACTCAGACCGGTAACAATTGGGATATACAAGCGCTTAGGCTTAACGCCCTTTGTTTATCTGAGTTGACATTTAATCAAGAACCAAATATAAATTTCTTGGCCGTAAAATATTTTTTCGCTTAGCAATTGGGACATACAAGCGCTTAAGCTTAACGCCCTTTGCTTTTTAAAGCGAAAAATTAAAATAAACTTAAGAGGAGGTCACGTATCTCTGTCCTTTTCTAATCAAAGAATTGAGATTTTTATAGAAACTAATAACTTTAGCAAAAAAAGAAGAGAAAGCCGCATCTCGTAATAAAGAAAGCAATATTTTCTTTGATAAGAAAGAATTAATTTTATTGCTTCGTTTTCAAGAAAACCTTGAAAAACTTAAATCATAGAGGTTAGGGTAAACAATTTGGTTTTTCAAGGTTTTCTTGAAAACGAAGCAATAAAATTAATTTTTTCTTATCAAAGAAAATATTGCTTTTTCTGATACAAGATGCGGCTTTCTCTTTATTTTTTGATAAAGTTATTAGTTTTTGTAAAAAAATCATTTCTTTGATTAGAAAAGGACAGAGATACGTGACCTCCTCTTAATAAACCAATAACAATTGGGACATATAAGCGCCTAAGCTTAACGCCCTTTGTTATCTAAGGTTTTGATTAAAAAGAAATTCGAATTGAGCTCTATTTAACTCTGGGGACATACAAGCGCCCTAGGCTTAACCCCCCAGGTTAATATTAAGAGCTTTCAAATAAAATAAATTGAGCTTCATCTTTAAAGAGCTTCTCTTTTTCTCTCACCGGAGAGTTTTCTTTTTTTTATTTTGTAATTACATACATATATTTTTGCTTCAAATAAAAGAATATTTAATACAACATATATTTTCTTTTATTATTAAAATTAAAAATAATAATACTAACAAAGGAAACGCCTAGCTTTATTGATAAGCTGGCGTTTCATTAACAAAATACTTAACAGCTACCCTCTAATCTGGCCTATTGCCCGAACGGAGCTTGTGTAGTTTGTTAAATAGGGACCTAGCAGCTACACTCCAATCCGGCCTACTGCCCGAACGGAGCTTTTGTAGTTTGCTAATAAAGTATTTAATAGCTACCCTCCAATCTGGCCCACTGCCCGAACGGAGCTTGCGTAGTTTATTAAATACGTTAAAGAAAATCATACAAGTCGCGTACATAAAATTAAAAATCTATCGCGTTTATGTTATACGCTAATTAATTTAGCATCGAATTTGGACCATAATTTATTTTTTTTTAAAAGTAACTATTACCCACTTGGGTACGTTACATCTGGAAACCACTTTTTCCGACTCCCCGAGTCCAAATATATACAAATTAATGAAAAAATAGAAAAAAAATTTTTTTATTGATACAATGCTTTTTATATGAGAAAGCAAAAGAGCACCTAACATTAAATGTCTTGAATTACTTCAACAGTAAGAGAAGATACCATTTTAATGATTTAAAGCAGAATGAACTTATAAAACAAACATTTATTAAATTTAATTACGGAATATCGTCACCGAAAGCCGTATACAACTTATTAGAAAATGTTTCATTGTAGGTATAGTAATCATACTATTGGAAAAGTTTTAGTGATCAACAATTTCAAACCTTTAAATATTTTAATAAAATGTACAGAAAATGAAAACAAGACAAATCAATAGCAGTAGGAGCAATTGAAATTTCAATGATTATACAATCTTAACTCTTCAAATAAAATAAAATTTTATGTTATCGAAAAGTTAATTATAAAATCAATAAATAACAACTTTATATTAATAATTTTTAAAGTCCTCAAATTATATTAATAGAGTATGTACTTAATTTTACTAACAAAAAGTATTTATAAATATAATTTTTTTTTTTTGTTAAAATTTTATAGTTGCATCTCCCTGGTTAGGGTATTAGCAACTATAGGTACACTGAAAGAACTTTTTGTATACTGCATGCCGAAGTGTGAGTGCGCAGTATACTACAAGCGTACGCAGTACGCTTGAAAACTTTTGGTAAATAGAAATGAAATGTTGGCGTTTTGAAAGCCACCGACCGTGCGCGCGCAGCTCGTTGGGATTCAAAACGCCAACATTTCTCTTGCTGTTTACCGCTGAGTATGAGCGGACTGCACACCTCCCCTCTTAGCAGGCAGTCCGCTAAGACTTCTATCAGTGTACTTTATTTGTGATTCATGTTTATATACATTAAATTTTTACATACAATAGTGGTATTCGAAAAGTTGTACATACTATAATAATATTCAAAATTATACAGAGATTTGTTATTCATGTTTAATTATTTGTCACTATACATTATATGTTATTTTTCAATTTTGTTAAGTCTAGAAATTCAAACACTTTACTGATTTGATTTTTGTTATTCAGTATTTTACTTAAATTGTTTTTTATTTTTAATGATTTTCTGTGGTTTCTGTATTTCGGGCACTGTAACAATATATGTTCAACACTGTTTTTTATTTGGCACTTGTCACATTGATTGGATGTATTTTTGTTTATGATTGATTGGTGTGTCATTTGTGTATGGCCGATGCGTAGTCTAGTGATGAGTATTTGGTTTTTTCTGTTTAAATTGGTGGTGGGGTTTTTTTCGTAGATGTTACTTCTTATTCTGTTGAGGAAACTATTGCCTTCTTGCCATTGTTTATTTCAATGTTTGAGGATGTTGATTTTGATTTTTTTGTAGGTCTTCTCTGGTAATATTATTGAGTGTGTTGGTGTATATTAATTGACTAGCGTTTTTTGCTGCTTGGATTGCTGTTTGTTGTTCGGGTGAGTCAATTTTATATTAAGTTAATTTGATTTTGCCTTTCATATCTGCTAGTTCTCTATGGATTTTATATACTATGGAGTTGTTGTTATTTTGTTTCTTTATTCTTTGTAGAGAGTCTGGATCTGTATATATGGTGATGCTATTTTTATTTATTATGTTTTTTGCATGTTCTATGGCCTTGGTTATGTTTATTGCTTGTATATTTTGCATTTTGCACCATTTTGGATATTTATGTAGTATTTGCTCGCCGTTAGGTAGTATTATTGTACTTCCAGTTGAATTGTTGTTTTTGTATGTTAATTTATATAACTTGTAATCATTCTTGTATTTTCTATGTATTTCTTGGGAATTTTTTGTTGGTTGGTCTACCATATATGAGGTGAATTCTTGTAGCTCCAGGGCACGTACGAACCTGTTCAATTGGAATTATTTGGTGTTTATGTATTTTGTATTTTTTTTGGTTGGTTGTGAATCTGTGGTAGAATGGTTTTTTTGCATTTTTTTTTTAATTGTATACTATTGTATTGTTTTGCTTTGCTAAGATTTCATATACTTGATTCTTTGGCCTAGTTAATATTTTTATTCCATAGTTGAGTGTGTTTTGTATTCTTCTGTATTCCAATGGCATCATATTACTTTCGCTCAGTATACTGTTGGTGGGGCTGGTTATATATGCACCTGTAAAGATTCTCATGCTTGTGTTTAATATTGTGTCTAGTTTTTTAATTATGTGGTTTTTGGCTGAGCCATACACAACACTGGCATAGTCTATTTTGCTCTGTATAATTGCTTTGTATGTGTTTTTGATGATTTTTCCGTTTGTGCCCCAGTTTTTCGCTGACAGTGTCTTGAGTATATTTATTTTTTGTAAGCATTGTGTTTTGAGATTGATTATATGGTTGTTCCATAATAGTTTATGATCGAATGTTAGACCTAGAATTTTTATGTCCTGCACTGTTTTTATTTTATTTTCTTTTATGAATAATCTGGGTTCCTTGATTTTGCGTTTGTTGTTGAATAAAATTGCTTTGGTTTTGTTTTTTGAGAGCTTGAATCTTGTTTTGTCTGCGAATTCTATTATTTTTGGTATAGTATTTTACATGATGGTTTCACTGGTTTTGATATTTTTTCCTTTTGTGTAGAGTGTTATGTCGTCGGCGAATATATGGATAGGGCTTTGAATACATTTTTTGATGTCATTAATTGCTATGAGAAAAAGTATTACACTTAGTACTGATCCTTGTGGAACTTCGTTTTATATGTATACTGGTTCAGAAAGTTTATTTTCGACTCTTACTTGGATAGTTCTGTTTTCTAAGAAGTTTTTAATAAAGTGGAACATTCGTCCAGTTATTTTATGTTTTGTCAGTAGTTTTAATAATCTATTTTTCCATATTAGGTCGTAAGCCTTTTCTAAGTCGAGGCACACAGTCAGTAGGTGTCGTTTATTTACAAGTGCGTCACAGATTTCTGATTCCAATTTTACTAGACAGTCTATGGTAGAGTGATTTTCTCTAAAGCCGCTTTGTTCCTTAAGAGGAGGCCGTATCATTCTGTCCTTGTCTAATCTAAATTTTCGTTATTATAAATAAATAAAATATTTTCATAGAAAAGTAAGACAACCGCCCAATAGAGCAAAAGATAAGCAAACGATTCTTTTCTATGAAAAAATATGAAATTTCTATTATTTTTCGAGTGAAGTCTGAAACGGAAAAACAATCGAACTTGATTGAGTTAATTGAACTGTTTTTTCGTTTCAGACTTCACTCGAAAAATAATAAATATTTCATATTTTTTCATAGAAAAGAATCGTTTGCTTGTCTTTTGCTCTATTGGGCGGTTGTCTTACTTTTCTATGAAAATATTTTATTTATTAATAATAACGAAAATTTAGATTAGACAAGGACAGAATGATACGGCCGCCTCTTAATTAAGATGTTGTTGGCTTCCAGGTACCATTTTAATCAATTGCTTAATATTTTTTCTAAACATTTGCATAGACAGCATGTGAGGGCTATGGGTCTATAGCTTTCTTTATTGTGTTTGTTTTACCCTGGTTTGGGTATGGGTATTACTATAGCTTTTCTCCATTGATCGGGAAAGACTTTGTTGGTCAATATGATGTTGTAGATGTCTAATAGGCATTTTGTGGCGCTTGTAGGTAGGTTTTTGATAAATATATTTGGTATCATGTCAGGTCCAGGACTGGTCTTTTTGCTTTTGTTTAGTATTTGTTGGAGCTCTTCCATTGTGATTTTGTTATTTAGGGGACCACCCAAGTCTTCTTTTTCTTGTGCTGTCATAAATGTGTTTTTTTCTCCTCCTTTTTTATAATGAATGAAGGGTTGTTCATAGTTATTATCACTTAAGTTCTCTACAAAGTTGTTGGCTAGTGTGTTTGCTATATCTTGAGGTTTGCTGATTGTTATATTGTTATCTATTAAGGCTGGTATTGGTAGTTTTTTATGTCGTCCACTTATCGCTTGTATCTTTTTCCATATTTCTTTAGTTGATGTTTGGTGATTGATTGAGTTAAGGTATTCTAGTCAGGATTTGCGTTTACTGTGTTTAATAGTTTTCTTCGCTAGTGCTTTACGTCTCTGATGTTCTATTTTATTTTCGTATGTAGCTTTTTTTTGTATTTGTTGAATGCTTTTTTTGATTCTTTAATTGCTGTTTCGCATTCTTCATTCCACCACGGTGCGTATTTATTTTGCATTGGGCCTGTTGTTTTCGGGATGCTTTCTTAAGCTGCTTCTGTGATTATATCTGTGAGTGTTGTTGTTATATGATTTATGTCTATGTTATGCTGTTTGTTGTTTTGAATGTAGTCGTATAGAAGTTTTACCTTTTGAGAAACTATATCTTGGTATTTAGGCCAGTCTGCTTTGTGATATTTCCATCTGGGTTGATTGATACTTTGTGGTGGGTTGGAGTGAGTTATTGTTATGAATATGAGGAAATGGTTGCTGCCGTATATATCGTTGCTTGTTTCCCAATCGATCTGATGTGCTATGCTGTTTGAGCATAAGCTCAGGTCTATTGCACTTCTTTTATTGTTGTGCACGTTGTAGTGGGTTGGAGAAAGATTGTTGAGTAGTATTAAGTCATTGTTGGCGATGAACTCTTCTATTATTTTTCCTCTGCTGTCTCATTTATGTGAGCCCCATGTTTGGCTGTGGCTATTAAAGTCGCCTGCTAGTATATATGGTGTGGGTAATTGTTCTATTAAGTGATTTAGTGAAGTTAGGTTTAGTTCATATCTATTGCTTGAATAAATGTTGCATACGCATATTGTTTTGTCCCCTATTAGTGTTTGGATGGCTATTGCTTCTAAATCGGTTGTAATTTTTATTTCTTTACTGTATAGTTTGTTATTTACCAGTATTGCTGCACCGCCACTGGCTGCTGAGCAGTCGGTACGGTTTTTGTTATAACAGCTGCAGTTTTTTAATTTGATTTTTTGATCATCTTTTAAATTGGTTTCTTGAATGCATATTATATTACTGTTTTGGTGATCTATTAATTTTTTCATGATTTCTTGATTATTTTTTAATCCATTAATGTTCCATTGTATTATTTTTTCCATGTTTGTTGCTTATTTTGTATTTGAGTGTCTGTTTCTTCTGTGTCTGAATTCGTTGGTGTATCTTGCGGGGTTGTTGGTGCTTCGGATATGTTCTTTAGTAGTATGGTGCATCTTCTTTTTATGGAGCTGTCTCTTACGTTTGGGTGTATATCTTGTTTAATGAATCTGATAAAGTCTTCTATATTTGTTGTGTGTTGTTGTACTATCTCTAAAGGGTTTTTTGCTCCAATTAGGTTTTCTAGTAAATTTTTAAATTGTATGTAGTTCATTATTGTGTTTTTTTCATTTAGGTAGGTTCTTAAACTGATTAGTTTTTTGTCTAACTCGTTAATTGGTGCTAAGTCTATTTGTCGGATGCTTGTATTGTTTAGTGTTTTGTTTTTTTGTATATTTTTTGGGATTTTTGAATTCTGCGTTTCTTTTTTCTTGTCTTCTGTTTCTATTTTACTTTTTTTTTGTTTGTTTTATTGTTTGATCCTCCTTTTTTCTTTTGGTAAGCTGGGGAAGTTTTGCATATATTCTTCTTTCTGGCTATTTTGTGTTTCAGTTGAACTGATTTGTGAGTGTGTACGTTTATTATCTTTTTTTTCTACATCGATATCCATTTCTTCTGTATTTTCTTCTATAATTTGTATCTCTTGGTTTTCTAATGTGTTGTCAGTGTTATTTGAATTATTTATTATAATATTAGTGTTTATGTCGTTGGTTTCTTGAGGCTCAAAGTCGTTTTGGTTTGGTTTGTTTACACAGTAACGCGCGATGTGTCCTTCCATTTTACGTATAAGGGAAAATCTTCAAAACTTTTTATGTACTAGTGGCGAGTCATTTTATAGCTGCTGGTGAGTTGCCGCATAATGCACACTATTTAAACTAGGTTCATATCTTTTGTACTATCCTGTGACTCTATTTCTAATGGATTTTGTAAATGTGCCATCGACGGCGCAGTAAATATTACTATAAAACGTAAATTTTTACATATGAAAAATTACATAATTTTTCATATGTAAAAATTTACGTTTTATAGAAATATCTACTGCGCCGTTAGTGGCACATTTACCAAAACCATCAGAAATAGAGTCACAAGATTGCACAAAAGGTGTGAACTTAGTTTAAATAATGTGCATCATGCGGCAGTCCATTAGCAGCTGTAAAAGGACTTTTCAAAAATATAAAAAAACAATCAAAAGTTTTGAGGATTTGCACATAAAGCATCGAAGGGTATCTATGCTTATATATATGTAATAACTTGTATCGTCGTAGTTCAATCTAAAAATCTCTGGTACCTTTTTGATGTCTTCTATTTTAACATAAGTTTGTCTTTGTGAGCTGATTACATGTTCGTACCCCTCCTTTTCGATGCTTGCTTTTAGTAGTGTGACAAGTGAATTTCGATTTATTTTTAGATTGTCAAGAATGTTTTCAAATACAAAGTTTGGAATGTTTGGTGAAACGTTTGAGAATATCACGCGTTTATATTTACCTATCAGCGGTCTAATAAATACTTGTTTTCCTTTGATTGTTATGTGTTCATGTTTGTCCGTTAATTTGTCGACTAATTCTTTTGTTGCTAAATATATACAGATACGATTATTTGATGTCTTGGTTGATGCAATAATATTTTTTGGGCCAACTATATCTCCGATCGCACAGGTGTAATCTGTTAAATTGAGGTTATCTACGCACATTAATCTCAATCCCTGGTTTCTTTCTGGAAACAAAAACTTTTGGGCCACATCTGCATAACTGTTTTTTTCTGATTTTTTGACTTCGAACGTTGGTATATCCTTTTTTATGGGAGGTGGTTCTCCCATGATTGTTGTCTTTGATTGCGCCTCGGCGCACCAATCAAAGGTAAAGTGATTGTTCTTAGAATCAAACTAATTTACACTTATACTATATTGACGCTTAGCACCGTTTAAGATATACGGAGAGTTGTAAACACGTGTTCACTACGAGCTCTCGTTGAAGACTGAAATATAATTTTATATATTGATTACATAAATCTAATACTAATTAAGAAATTTTGAAAATTGAATCATTTAAAAGTGATTTTTGAAATTTTTATCAGGCGTTTAATGTGATCTTGGTCGATGATTTGCTTATATATTCTTTCAATCTTACCATAATATTCACTTTAACCCTTTAAAAATTGTGTGGGTGAGAGTGGCATAAGTCACATTTTCAAAAAAATTTAGTTAGTAATAAATTTTGTTTTTTTCAGCAATAAAACAACTTATTTTTGGAAATGGAGTGTCTTTTTTGTATTTTTTCTTTAATATTATAGGCACTGTAAGGATGGCACTTAACAGAAATGTAAAAAAGGGTTAATTATGAAAGCGGCATAAGTCACATTTTAATGGAATTTTAATGTAAAATCACATTTATTGTTTGAAGCTGTTCTAAATAAATATTAAATTTTCGTGTACATTATTTCATAGTCTTTAATAGAGGACACATGAAATAAATATGCCGTTCCGCATTCCTAGACAGGACAAACATATTTATATTCATGAATCAGATTGCTTTGTATAGTACGGTTAGCAGTAATCAATTCAGTCACAGTTACTCATTGTATTTGGTATTAAGCAGTACGTTTAAAGTATTTAAAAATGACATAGGAAATAGGAAAAATATAGCTATTGGTAGATTAAATGTAGTATCTCCAAAAGATAGTGACTTTTTTATGCAATTAATATTAAACAGAATAAAAGGTGCAACATCTTATAAAGATTTACGAACTCATGAAAATGTAACTTATAATACTCATAAAGAAACAGCTTTAGCAATAAATTTAATTGAACACGAAAATCAGATTTATTATATTTTTGAAGAAGCATGTCAAGTTATGTTACCAATATAATTACGTAAATCTTTTACATGTTTTTATTATGTAAAAATATTTAAAGTAAAATTATTTGGGACAAATCTAAGAAATTTTTAAAGAAGATTTTAAAGAAAACAAAGAAAATAAAGCTTAATCATATATTAACCAAATATTGAATTTAGAAGATATGTCATGTGAAAATTTTGGTTTTCCAGAATCGAATAAAACATATGTTGAAGAAAATGGAGAAATTAATGATAAAGTTATGAATTACAGTGAAGAAAAATTTAATAAAATATGTAATTAATTAAATAATTATCAAAAAAACTTTTTTAAACAAATAATAAAAAATCAATAAAAAATATTTTTTATAAATGGACCAGAAGGTTCTGGAAAAACTTTCTTATACAAAATATTAATATATTATGATAATATAAAAATTATCATAATATTAATATAAAAATTAAGAGGAGGCCGTATAACTCTGTCCTTGTCTAATCTAAATTTTCGTTATTATTAATAAATTAAATATTGTTATACAAAAGTAAGGGCAAAACCCAATAGATTTCAGGACGAGCAAACAATCCCATTCCATGAGAAAGTATAAAATTTTCATTAGTTTTTAAGTGAGGTCTGAAACGGAAAAACAGTTATCAAGTTGAATTGTTTTTCCGTTTCAGACATCACTTGAAAACTAATGAAAATTTTATATTTTTTTATATGATAGGATCGTTCGCTCGTCCTCAAATCTATTGGACTATGCCCTTACTTTTGTATAAAAATATTTAATCTATTAATACTAATGAAAATTTAGAATTGACAAGGACAGAGCTATACGGCCGCCTCTTAATAATATAAATTCAAATATATACATAAATAATATACAAAGTGATAACAAAAATGATGGAATGAAATCCAATTGAAGGCAATCATGTTGAAGTAGATAATGTCGTTGATCAACAAATAATAGAAAATTTAAATAATCAAATTGAAGATCATTTAAATAATGAGGAAGAATATGAATATTATTTAGAAAGCCTAAATAATAATATTTCAGATGATAGATAAATTGCTCTGTTAAATAATATTATCAATTCATACATTGGCGAGAATCACGAAAAACTTGAATACAATAATTAGAATAAAGTACCAGAATATTAAAAATGTTACGTTAATAAAATTATAGAATATAAAATCCGAATACGTGAACCGATATCAGAACATTATTAATCAAAATCATCAAATTTATTCTGGATATTTATTAAGATCAGATAATATTATTAAGAAAATATATAAAATTAAAAAATTATAAAGGTAATTATTGTACAAAGTAAGTCTAATATTTCATAATTATTTTATTTTATATATAAATAAAAATTAAAATAATTAGAATAATGTATGATTTAATGATCTTATAAATATTAATCATGATTACGTCACTTATTTGTTAATATTAAAGTGAAAAAATTTTTAAATTTTAGTAAAAAAATTTTGATATATCTGACAAAAGGTAAAAATAAGTCAAAAAGATATCAAAAAAGAATTATACCAAAATAAATCTTAAGACATGAATAAACATTATAACATATCAAATATAATATTAACAAAATTTTTATCAAAAGTAATTATTTCAAAATTTTTTTATGATTTTAAATTTATTATAACTTTGATCATTATCATTTAATTAATAATAAGTTATTTTTTTATTCATATTTCGTACAATATCAATATTTTTATTCATATACAATACATAAAATGAATTATATTATAAATACATAACATGATTTCATATAATCTATAAAACAAAGTGGTTTTCAGGGCTACTGTCAAGGATTTCCACTAATCAAAAAATCTAACGCGCCGTAACGGTACCTCCATATTTCACACAATTAAAATGCATTAGTTAAATTAAAAATTATATTAAAAAATTAAGTAAATTTATAAAATTATTTTGAATACATAAATGCAATTCATCATAATATTAACTGCAGTTTGAAATGTAAGGTGGTGTGGAAAGTCGTTACTCAAGACTATATGTCTTGTCTTCTGTATGGATAAACAATTGAATGTAAAATTATATTTTTAAAAACAAAATTAAGTATAAGATGTTAGAAATATATAGAATAATATTTTTAGTTAATGTATAACATATAAGCAATGTATAACATATATATGTAGAAAATATTTATAATAAAATAAGTTAAAAATTTAAAAAAAGGAATTATTAATTTTTTTCTTATATATAGAAAAAAATATTGTTTAAAATAATAGAATGCGACTTATAATTAGTAAGATATATATGAAATATAAAGACAAAGGGTTGGCGAGCTGTGCGAGCAGGGGTATCCCTCCTAATATATATATATATATATATATATATATATATATATATATATATATTTATGTCGTCGTAGGCCAAATTCGGCTTAATATTTGGCTCGTCTTACGTAATACTTGGCTCGTCTCTCAACTATGTTCAAATGTTTCTATAAGTTTCCAGTAACGTATAGAAGTTTTCCATACATGTGTTCAGACTAGTCAACTTATGTAAACCGTATAACGCGAGCGCGCCTATGCTCACAGCTGACTTTGAAATTTTCTTAACCATAAAAAAATTTTGGATTATGCGAACAGCGAAGCGAAAAAATTGAAGATTCATGTTTATAAATGAAAAACAAATGAAAGAGTGACAGCAACTGATTTTAACATATTATCAAAAAATTCAAAGAAACATTAAATCATTATTTATTAATGTTAAAGACATAAAAATAAATCAAATTAATAAAAAAGATATGTTACGTAAATAAAAATGTTTTGGCGATTTGATTGAAATTATTCAATCGAATGCATTAATATGTTAGATTTAATGTGTAGTGTGTTGTGTGTGTTTTGTTTTTATTTTAAATCGATTTTGTTGTAGTCCCTTATTTGGCCTACAACGACGTAAAATTATCTACGTAACTTGGGCGTACGAAGGATGAACATGGTCTCGACAAATATTAGCCTTGTCCATATTCATCCTTCGTACACCCAAGTTACGTTTATAACATATATATATATATATATATATATATATATATATATATATATATATATATATATATATATATATATATACGTATAGAAATAAATATTAGAACTGTTTGTACTTGTAAATATCAATTTATTTCAAATAAATGAAAAGCGGAAGCTTACAAATTAATCGAAATTTAAAAAACAAGCCAAAAATAATAATGTTGCTACCGAAGGTTTCGACTTACGCTTGATCAGTATAATGTACATGATTCTTCTTCTTGGAATGGTTTGATTTATTTAGGATGAATGGCGGAAAAATCTAATCACGAAGAAAATCGATAAAAAGCAAAATTATTATTTTTTAGGACTGAAGTATAATTTTCGTTGAAATCTTCGTTAGTGACGTGATTATTTTCCGCTTGCTCTTAAAATTCTAACAAATTTACACGCTTCCGCTTCTCATTTGTTTAAAATAAATTGATATTCACAAGTACAAATAATTCCGATATTTATTTCTATTAAAAAAACGAAATATTTTTTTTAGCTATTTTCGATCGGTAAAGAAGGTCCAAAGCAGACCCTTAAAGTTATTTGCAGGTTCTTGCAGCTATTTATAGTTATTTGCAGAATTTTGCAGTTATTTGCAGTTAATAATAGTTATTTATAAAAGTTTATTTTCTTGTATAATTTTCATATATATAAAAAATTAGAAAATTTTTTTAAAAGTAAATTATTATAAATAACTATAAATGATTGTTATAAACTGTAAATAACTGTAAATAAATGCAAACAACTACTAATAACTTATGAATGCTTTTATTTTGAGTTATAAATTAACGAAATCATGAGTAACTTCTTATGAATGCTAATAGCTGCTAGTAATTGTTATCAATTGCAAATAATCGTTACTACTGTCTTAAACCCAACTATTTATAACATTTATTAGCAGTTGTTAGCATGAGTTTGGAGTTATTATCAGACATTAGCAAAACCCATTTCCACTAGGGTGAGATATTAGTATTATCTAGTATTAATTGTAATTACACTCATATAAAATATTAATTAATTAAGAACTCAAAATATCAAGCTCAAATTTAAGCCTTTAAGGCGACTTCGGATTTTAGGTTAGGTTTTATTTTTGAGTTTACAAATAACTCTTTCAATATGTAAAAATTTTACAGATTTTTTAATTTTCCACCATTCCACGAATTATAATTAATGGTGGAAAATTAAAAAATTCAAAAAATTTTAGAAACTGAAAGAGTAATTTGTAAACTACAAAATGAAATCCAACCGAACTTCCGTAGTCACCTTAATAAAAATTAAATTTAAATGTCATAATAATTTTTTTTAATAATATTATTTTTAAAAAGTTTTTTTACGTTGGATATATAAAATACAAGACTTTGTCCATGAATCATTTTAAGGAATCTTATCAAATCATTGAAATCCTTTCCTTTATTCGAACACTTGATTTTGGTTGTCACTGCAAGCTTTCTCAGACAATTTTTCACGAATTGACTCCAAAATTTCTAGAGATCTTTAATTTATATATATTCACAAAATAACACTTTTATTAAAAAAAAAAGAAATCAAATCTAAAAGTTTGGTTTAATAATTAAAAAATATTGAAAAAAATAAATATTTTTTGTGAATTTTATGTATTTAATTTAGTTTAACATTCACTAAAACTTATTTTATCAAAATTCCATTACTGTTTTTTTTTATACAAATAAATAAAGATTTGTAAATAACAGATCTCTGCAAATTTTAAAGTCAATTTGTTGAAAATTAACTGCCAAAGCTTACGACCCTAGTGGGAATCAGTTTTGCTAATAACTGCATGCAACTACTAATAACTGTTATAAATAGTTTGGTTTGAGACGGAAGTAGCAGTTACTTGCAGTTAATAGTAGTTATTTGCAGTTATTAACAGTTATTAACATTTATAAGCACGACAATTTTATACAATACAATTTTTAAAAATTAAGATAATAATAACAGTTATTTTTTTATTTTTGCAGTGATTTATCGTTATTTGCGCATTCTTGCAGTTATTTGCAATTATTTTCTGATTTTTATAGTTATTTGCAGCAACTTGCAGTTATTTATAGTTGATAATAATTATTCATAAAAATTTATTGTCCTAAAATTTTTTCCAATGTATAAAATATTTAAAAATTTTTTAAAAAGCGTATCATTGTTAATAACTGCAAATAACCGCTAAAACTGTCTCAAACTAAACTATTTATGACAGTTATTAGCAGCTTTTAGCAGTTATTTGCAGTTATTAGCAATTATTTTTAATTATAAACAGTTATTAGCAAAACTGATTTCTACTAGGGTATATATAAAAAATTTAAAAAATTTTTAAAAAGCGTATAATTGTTATTAACTGTAAATAATTGTATATGTACCAGACTACTTCTTTTTAAACTATAGCACGCAATATTATTTTATATAATAAAACATAATGATTTGCGTGGACATTATGTTACAGCAGGACACTTTAAAATTACTTGCAAAATTTCAGAACTTTGAGTGCCAGACTTTTTAAATGAATAATCCAATATGTGTATTATGAAATATTTTGTCTGCAGCTAAACCAAAAATAAAACTTATCACTAATTTTTTTAAAGTGAATTTACAATATAACCCACAACATATGCATACCCTAGTGAAAATGGGTTTTGCTAATAACTGTTCATAATTAAAAATAATTGCTAATAACTGCAAATAACTGCTAAAAGCTGCTGATAACTGTTTATTCCAGTAGAATTAGAGAAAAATGTTGGAGTTAAGTGTTGTGTTTAGTTACAGGATGAAACCGTTGTAAATCGATAAGGGAAATGATGAAAAATCGTTATTTTTATTCCTAGGCAAATAGAGTTATTAAACAAACTGTGTGAAAAATTTATACGAGTTGTCTTGCGTTCATTATAGTCGGAAGGGGTGCAATTTTGAGCTTATGTTCAATGGACTTTTTTAATCTTAAGATAAAAATCTATAACTTTTATTTGAAAAACAAAATTTTTTTTTACTTTTTATCGTTAAAATTTTGCAAAAAAGTGAAAAAATAGCAAAAAAAAACGATGATTTTCAAACAAATTTATTTATTACTAAATGTTAATAAATGTTAGCAAGTATTTATGCATTGTAAAGTTTATGAAACAACGAAAAAAATGAGACATGTAACGTTACATTTAGACTGATAGTTTTTGCAAAATTGAATTTAAAACTAACTAGGAGAGTGTCACACCTTCGGATCACGGATTTTGCTCAAACTTCGGGATAAGTTTTCAGATGACAAAATATGGAAAAAGCTAAAGTTATAGTCACAAACACTCAATATTTCCCTAGTTACAGGCAATTAAAGAAAATCACTAAAAAAGTTACTAGATTTTTAAGCGCATATAGTTCTTTAGCATTGATAGCTAGAAGTTTGAAACCTTTTTCAAATTAAAGCTGAGCTCAAATCCTTTCGAAACAGTAGTTACAGCACATCAAAATGTTATTTTTCCAAAGTTAGAGCGTAATAAACATTGGACCTAATTTTAGCTTTTATTATTAATTAATATTTTAAAAAGAAAATTCAGGTCTAATCCTTATTACGCTCTAACTTTGATAAAAATAATATTTTGATATGCTGTAACAACTGTTTCGAAAGGATTTGAGCTCAGCTTTAATTTGAAAAAGGTTTCAAGCTTCTAGCTATTAATGCTAAAAAACTATATGCGTTTAAAAATCTAGTAACTGTTTTAGTGATTTTTTTTAATTGCCTGTAACTAGGGAAATATTGAGTGTTTGTGCCTACAACTTTAGCTTTTTCTATATTCTGTCATCTGAAAACTTATCCCGAAGTTTGAGTAAAATCCGTGATCCGGAGGTGTGACACTCTCCTAGTAAGTGCTATGAAAATATTTATAAACTTCGACCCCAGAGGCATTTTGCGAATTTTCGTCCGCGCTCGATCTAACTAGTGCCAATCGAAAGAGTAAAACATGAACTTTCATTTGCAGTCTCATTGCCTACTTCAATTTTAATAATTTATAACCGTAAAGGAGAATTATAAAAAGTTATAAAATTTGCTTAGTTGCAAAATTAACGCCTTCGCGGTTTCTTATCAAAGACATAAGCGGCCTGCATTTTTTGAAAGAGTTTGAAAAAATCTTTAATTAAAAAAAAAAGGCTCTCTAGCTACATTTGGGGCCGAAATATGAGCCATTTTGTTTTTTTTTTCGATTCGTTATTGTGGCCTTCCACTTTATGATAGAGAAATAAAAAAAAGAAAATAATTTTAAAATCTTCATCTTTTCGATTTGTAACATAAACAAAAGATATAATTAATTTTTCACAGTTAAAAAAATTTAATAATATTTACCATTAGGACGAGAGTACTGAAATTGTAGGTCTGTCATAAACTGATCAATCGAAACTCTAGGTGGTTCTTTATAAAAAAATTGCAATAAATCGTTCGATTTTAGACATAGAACGGTCATTTAACCACTTTTTCCGAATGCTTTCATCATTCTAAATCTAAATATCAAGTTATTTTTTACAATTCTCAAAATTACAAAATTTATAAATAAATAATAAATTATTGGTTTTCTTAAGTTGCAAAATTAATTATTATGTTTTTCTTGCTGAAATTTCATCAATGATTAAAGAAAAGAGTGTGCAAAATAAATATATATTGTAAAATGAATAAAATTATTAAATAAATATTTTCTTAACAAATTAGCGAATTCCAATATTTTGAACGAAAAAAATTTTATTGTTATAAAGTTGTATACAATTTGATAATGTTCAGTCTGAAATCTTGAAGAATAATTGATACGTTACACTCTTGAATATCGTCAGGTATTGAAATTAGTCCTTAAATATATATATATAATCAAAGTGTATGTAATCTTTCCTTAAGCAATATATATATATATATATATATATATATATATATATATGCGACGCTTGAATTTCGCGCACGCTTAGACTGCGTGGCGCTCGGCCGTCAGCAGCAAGTACGGGCGCTGAGTTGCTACGAGGTGTTGCTCCCGCAACGGGAAAAACGAGCCTCTGTGCATTTAAGAGCCGTCGCTGGCTCTCTCGAGAGACTCCTTACCTGACCGTCCGTCTGTTAACATGTACTTGGGAGAAAACTTTGCATGCTACAGTTGGTCTTCCTATTATTCCTTTGACTCTCTCGGAGTTTACGTGGAGTCAATTTCCTGTACCTTATCCTCGTGCACTAGGAGATTACTTTGCACGATTTCCTGCCTTTCTGTTAAAGTTGTACATAGAGAGATCCTTTCATTGTATATTTCCCCCCTCCACTCCCTTGGAGACTACATAGAGTGGGAATCCTTTACCGACTGTATACTAGGAGTATATTTTGTACAGTCTCTCTTTAATGTCGTGCATTAGGAGGTATACTTTGCACGACGTCCTTTCCACCTTCCAGCCACCAACCCGCCGCTTCGCCCGTATAGGTCGTGTTATACCTACCGTCAGTACGGTAGTTTTCACCGCCATTTACCGCAGTTAATTATTTAATTATAATTATTAATTTTGGTTTGTCTTTGCGTTTTGCTTTATTACAGATGGCTTCTGAACACCACGTGCCACCTACATGCAGCAAAGAGTACTAAAGATTTTCTTTGTCTATTTCTTCACGGTATAAGTTACCAGGTTATTTTATTTATGAAAAGAGATTTATTTACTTTTGTTTAATAAAAATTAATTAGTTTATTTATGTTTGCCTTTATTAAATACTGCCGGCGTTGTAATGATTATGGTAGGCCTTAAGCCATCGATTATTTTATTAACTTTTGAATAAATCTTCAAAAGAATACTCTTAAAGATAATAATTGATAATAATTATTTACCAGTTTCCGCAGCACCCATCCTGCTTCCACCCCGTCGTTTGTCATTTAAGTTAAGGTAGGTTTAGCTTGGTTTCTTTTCCTTTTCTAAGTTCATTAAGATTATAAATTCATTAATAATTTATTATTATTAAATTTAATGCATGGGTTTATCTTTGCTCTTTACTATTAAACTACCTTAGTATTTAATTCTTTCTCTTTTTTTTATTATTATTATTAAAAGTAAGGCTAGGTTAGTTTTAGTTATCAAGTTTGAACTTTGGCTTCCGCAAACCACCGAGAATCACTGAGAATCAACCCCTCTAAAAGTCTGATAGCCACGGCATCAACGAGTTCATCCGTGGACAAGAAGCCAAACGTTACAATACATATATATATATATATATATATATATATATATATATATATATATATATATATATATATATATATATGTATTGTATATATATATATATATATATATATATATATATATATATATATATATATATATGTGTGTGAAAAAAACGCGTTGTTCTTAGCAACAACTCGCTATTCCTCACATATATAGATATTGAAGTAATGTATTTTTTATATCTGTTCCTGTTCTTTTTCTAGCGTGAAATAGCCCTATATATTATCAAAAGTTTTGGACTTATTATCTCAACCATATACAAATTATAATTCGAATGTTTTTCCCTAATGTTTCATCGAAAGATCTTCTTAAACATCTAAAATAATAATCGTGATGAACCATTTAATATCGAATCAATTTTTATTATACAATGTTATTCTAATATTGTAATATAACTCATGAAATAATATTATCTTTTTCAACTACAATTTCGTTAGAAATAAATCCTTACCTAATATATAAAATTAATAAATATAGGATTTTATTTTTTATAATAATATTCGTAATACTGTTTCAATACTAATATTTGTTATTCTATTTATAAAATATTTTACATGTTACTTTTCTTTGGCCCGAACTTAGGCCCAAATTCATAGTCATATCTTGAGTATTAGCAGGTCGTATGTATCTATCCTTTTTAACCAAAAAATTCATTTTTGTATAATAAAAAGCAATATTTTCTTTTATAAGGAAAAATTATTTTTATTGCTTCGTTTTTAAGAAAACTTTGAAAAACTGAATTGTACATCCTAACCTCTATTTTCTAAGTTTTTCAAGGTTTTCTTTGAAACTAATTATTAAAAATAATTTTTCCTCATCAAAGGAAATATTGCTTTTTATGATAAAAGATGGGGCTATCTTCCTATTTTTTGCTACAATTATTAATTTTTGAGAAAAAAAATCAATTCTTTGATTAGAAAAGGACAGATATACTCGACCTTTTAATAACTCTGTATAGGTTTCATTAAGCCTTCAATTAAGAGCATGACGAAGCTGCCCGCCTTCTAATAATATTTCCAATCCTAACTTATGAATAAACGATGCGTTTAATCGAGTTTTTTGCTACAAAGAGAAAATTTGTAAAATTAATTTCTACACTGAAAAAAATAGAATCTAGGAGTAAGAGGAAAAATCTATTTGATTCTTAGTTCTTGAATCAAATAGAAATCTAGTTGTACCTAATAACTATAATCAAGATGAATATTCATCATATTAAAGTTTAGTAGCTTCAAAAATATTTCTGCTAGGTGGTAGCAGAATATCTATTAGAAGGAAGTCGATATCATTGAAGCAGATTTTCCTCTAGAGTCAAGCTGAATTCTACTATGGCTTAAAACAAAACGAAAATCTTCTACCACCAAGCGGATTCTCATTGGTTTTAGATTCTATTTTTTTCAGTGTAGTGCGGACAACTCAAGAAATCCACCAAAATATTATCAGAGATTAGTTGAGATCGCCGATGAGCATAGGCGAGAGCGTGCCCGTTAAAATTCAATGTAAACTACTGCCGCAACATGGACAAATGCCCGAACTATACGCGCAAAGCCCCTCCACGTCTACACGCGCGTAGAGGAGCAAGCGAGAGGGGAGGAGACAAACACACGAAACACGCGGCTTCCAGTGGCGTAGGTAAACTTACGGCAAACCCGCTTTAGCTTGTTTTCGCTGCGATACTTTATAGCTTTATTTCAATGCGATTAACCATCCCGAAAATTTGTTGATTAATTTTTATTTAAAACAGATACATATTTTATAATAAAAATCATTAAAGTAATCAAACAAATAAATAATAATAAATAAAATCTTTTGGGGGGCGATGAACATATGTAACTTTTTACTCTTTTGAACTAATGTATGCGGTGGCTGTGGTCACTAAGTTTTGACGCACCTCGCCGTTATTCTAATTTTGCCAAATTCAAACCCGATGTTGCTCCTATTTTTTTTTTTTTATGTTTTATTTTTGAATCTTATATATTTTTATAATCAATTTTTATAGCGGAAAAAATAAAATTTAAAATTTATTTAAGACCATAAATTCTATTTTATTTCAAAAATATAAAAAAATATATTTACAGATAGGGATAGAAAAAAGTTTTATTGTCAATATTACATGGATATATAACTTATATCAATATGAAATAAAAACGTAGCTAGTTCTGTAATTTTTTCCTGCTAAATAAAAAATATTAAAGATTGAAAAAAATTATTATAAATTATATTGTTTTTTATTCTCACTCAATTGCGAATAATAAAACCTTTTTTGTTCTTTAAAAAAAAGGTTAAAAAAAGACATTTTCAACTCATTTAATAAAAATAGAAAATAAATATGAATAAATCTAAGAAATTTGAGAAAAGTAAAATAATTTCATTAAAGTAAAATAAGCTTTCATTAAAAGTACATTAATATCAGTATATGCTTTTTAATATAATTTCTTAGTATAACAGGAAATATCTTGATATCAGGTTTTAAATGTCTTTTTATTGAATTAACTGAATATAAATTTCTAATGTCGATAATTTGATTTGGGAAAAATGAAACTTTACGAAACCTTGCAAATTCCCTAGTGGAAATCGAATCTGTGAATAACTGGGAATAACTGTGAATAACTGGGAATAACTGTGAATAACTGGGAATAACTGTGAATAACTGGGAATAACTGTTATAAACTGTTCAGTTTGAGACAGGAATAACAGTTATTCCCAGTTATTCCCAGTTATTCCCAGTTATTCACAGTTATTCCCAGTTATTTACAGTTTAGTTTAATAATAATTTGAAAAATATAAATTTGAAAAAATGAAATAAATATATATTTTTTTTATTTTTTTTTCTATTATAAATATATTTGGGAATAACTGTTATTCGTACCTCTGTTTTTTCAAATTATTTTTAAGTTATAAACTGTGAATAACTGGGAATAACTGAGAATAACTGGGAATAACTGGGAATAACTGGGAATAACTGGGAATAACTGTTATTCCTGTCTCAAACTGAACAGTTTATAACAGTCATTCCCAGTTATTCACAGTTATTCCCAATTATTTCCAGTTATTTCCAGTTATTCCCAGTTATTCACAGATTCGATTTCCACTAGGGTTTCACGGAAGCGTGTTTTAAATGAAAATAACTTTAAATTCTATTTTATTTTTAAAAATTTCACATTGAATTTTAAAATTTCCAAAAATTAAAAAAATAGATTTCAATTTTTTTTTGTATTTATTACAATGATTCCAAACTTTGAACCATAATATGAAAAACATTTAAAATTTTTTTCAGTTTTATAATTAATTAGGCAAAAATTGTATCTATGTTTTTAATGTTTAAAAATAGCAGTTTATTTATTAAATATATATTTTTTTATGTTTTGACGTTTATTTTATCTTTTTAAAGTATATTTTTTACTGTTATTTAGGATGAATGTAATAAAATGCATGAATACTTTATTATATCATAAAAAATGTATTTAAATACAATATTCCAAAAAAATGAAGAAATAAATTATTCAAATAAACAAAATTTAATCATAAAAACGATGTCCAGCATGCAACGTGTTCGTCCTTAAAATGCTCATTTTACTAATTTGGTTATTTAATAATGAAAACTATTTAGATAATTAAAAAAATTAAGTTTGGGGCAAGAAAGCGATAAGAATATGTTATTTGGTTTAAATAAAAAACGTACAATAGCTGTGTTGGCTAAATTTTAGGGTACGTTGCAACAATTAAAAATTTTTCCAAGTTAAAATCTTATGCTTTGCCTTTTTTTATTACAAAAAATTAATAATATGCTTAAAAATAAAATTTGATACAATACAATAAGAAATATTTTTGACAAAAAATATTGACCTACAATACAGCCGTTTAAAATAAAATAACTGTCAACTGCAAGCATTTTCTAAGCATGTGCTAACTAACGCTTTTATAAACATAATATTTTTAATTCAGACTTACTGTTCTTTGCATTGCAAGTATTAAAAAATTAAAGCTCTTTTCATATCCCCAAACGCTGTTAAATGCAGAATTTGAATACAAAAAAAATTTTTAATAAAAAAACTTTTTTAATAATAAATATTAACAATAAAAATTTTAAAAACTTTTTTTTTAAATATAGATTATTTTCTTAATTTGAATGTAATGAAAATTTTTATTTGATATTTATTTTATCTTCTCTTTTTAAATTCTTCTTTATTTTATAGATCCATTTCATATAAGTAATTTGTGGAATTGATTATTCTGACAGATTTTCTTTTCGAATTGTAGCCAAATCTCATTTATTTTGATTTTTATGAAGTAATAAAAACATTGTATTTTATATATTTTGAAGATAATACGTTTATAAATATAATTTATAAATAGATCAAATAAATTTATGCATAACATTTAAAAAGAATTTATAAAATATTAATTAAATTCTAAACATAAATAAATTAATAATATACTTAAGGAGAGTATGTAATTTGAAAATTGTTTAAAACCTTATGAGAAACATGTTTCATAATAGAAAATATTAAATAGAAAGTATTAAAACATAATAATAAAATAAAAATGTTTAAGATATTAATAATAAATCTAAAATAGCATAAAAAAATAAATGTTCTTGAATAAAGTTCAGAATTTGGCATTTTTTAACGAAAGGGATAATATGTTTTGAATAAACATTATATAGAGTTTAAATTAAGTTCACAAAAATCTTACAAAAAGAATTACAAAATTTAATTTGAATGAAAAATTTTCAAATGAAAAAGGAGAAGAAAGGTCAGGAGAAGAAAGGATATTTCATAAAAAATATAGTGAAAAGAAACGCTTATCGGAATTTGAATAGCCAAACAGCTAAAATTCTTGCTAGAAAATGTGTGATAGATCAAAGAAAGTACTTAAATATATTAATTTAAGCTATATTGCATCAAAAAAGGTTATGTAGTTCAAAAGTTACGAATTACGAACGATCAAAATATACAAGTGAAATAGAGTAAAAAATTTATCATATATTATATGCTAAAACTATTAACTAATATGTAATAATTTTCAATTAAGCATAACTTTTTAATCACATTAAGCTTTTTTAAGCTAATAAGGCTTAAATTAAAGTATTTAATTTGTACTTTTTTAATATTCTGTAAGATTTTTAGTTATCCGATCATTTAAGTTCTTACGACAACTTCTTTTCATTATATTATTGGAAAATATCTATATCTTTGTCTCTGAAATCTATTTAAGCAAAAAAAAAAAAAAATACGGGTTAATTTTTTTCATCACTTAATCATATCTTGTAGTTTTAACCAAATTTGTTTCTTGAAGGTGGAGATGATTTCTCCTTATAAGTAGGCTTTGATCATTAGTTATTTAAATATGAAAAAAATATTTATACTCAAGATATAATTGCCTAATTAATTATTACAAGTACTTTGAATGAACTTTCAATATAAAATTTCAAAATTTTTTTTTGTATTATATTTGTTAGAAAAAATTTATAGTATTGGAAAAATTTCAAATTTAGTAAATGTTTAGGTGCAATATCAATATAATTACCATTTTATTTAAAAAAATACAACAAAATAACGTTTACCACATACATTTAAAACTGTTTTAATAATAAAATCATCAGTAAATTATTTTTTTACATATCGTCGGTTTGGATTAAAATTCGGCTACTTCAAAAAAGTTTTTAGGTAAATTTTAAAATGAAAATTTCAATAAAAAAATTTATAAAGAATATAAATTTTTTTAATAATGAAATGTATAATTCTATGTAATGAGACAATTTGAATAATGAAGTACATATATTTAATGTAAATTTGACGAAATTTTTTTTTGTTTCAAAGCATACAAAAATTTTACGTTAAGTTAACGTACTTATGTGATACGATTTCCAATGAAAATAATTTTCACAAATTACACAAAACAATGCAATACTATCAAATATATTATTTTCAAATTTTATTAAATCATACTTGAAAAGTAACTAAACAAATCCATCTTTAAAAAATTAAACGAATACATTTTATTTTTCAGTTAACTTTATAATATTATAAGAAGCTTTAAAAAAATTGTAATGCATTCTTTTTAGTGAATACTTTAAAATACCTACTTTTTTGGATTTTCTTACGACATTTCTTTCTAAATATACGATAGTTTTTTTGCAGCGGGTTTTTTTTTAGATTTTCATTTAGTTCGATAACACATAGCAAATTTATAAGCAGTATTATAATTACATTTTTTTGTAATTATAAAAATTAAACCATTATTTTAATAAATATTTTTTTAACACCAATGGTATTTAGCGTAATTTTTATTTTATGCGCTTTGATGAAGTTGACAACACTTTTTAAAAAATATGCTTAATTCTTCCTAAAACATTCCTTAATTCTTTTATTTATTCTTTTACTATTTTTTTATTCATTTTAAGTTAAATTTTTGTTAAATTAATAAAAAAAATAATAAAAATATTTAATTTACATAACCATAATAAACGATTTAAACATATAATAAACAATTCGGAATTGATTTTTAAAGATACATTTCATAATTTTTTAATTGGAAGAGATGTTTCCCTTCATCTGTCATTCTTAATTTTTTCTCATAAAGTTTTAAAGATTTAAAAATTATATACATTTTGTTAATAGTCAGATAGCTCCTCCATCAGCTATAATTTGTTGTTTATTAAAAAGGCGGATAATCTTTTGAAACTTTAAATGAGTTTTTATTTCATATGTTATTACTGTAAATTTTCAAATAGCCTCGCCGATCATTTCTTTAAGATAATCTCATCTAAAGAATGACCACTTTGGGTCTCAATAAACTGTTAATTAATAAAATCAGTATTGTGTGTTTATTTAAAATTCATATAATTTCAGCTTGAAGAACCGTTCAGCTCTTTATTATTAAAGTACTAATTTGCATGACATCTTCAATATTTAAAGTAATTTTATTACAAAATAGTAATTAACGGAACGAGCAGTCAGATAAGATGCAAAATAATTATTTTTCTGAAAGAATTTTCAATTTTTCTTAAATAATTGATCTCTGTGTAACATAAATTTAAAAAGCGTTTATGTATTTTTTGAAAAATTGAGATTTTTCGTCTTTTAAAGTTTGTAACTGTTGAAATAAAATGTTATTTTTTAAAAATTAATTAAAAAGAACGTTATCATGCCCCTATATAACTTTAGAAAATGTCACTTTTTAACGGACAAAAATAATTCAACTATTCAAAATTTAGTCAAAATTTTGTTTAGTCAAAACTGAAAATTATTACGTTTGTTAAAGAGAATCATCAATTTTTTTGTTTTGGAAATAAAAATCAATGATATTATAAAAATATGATATTTAATAAAAGAAAGAAGAAAAAGTCCAATTTTTAAAATATTAATGATATTTAATGTAATTTTTATTTAAAATGCGCTTTAATAAAGTTTACATTCGTGAAATTATTTATTTTTTCAGATTCATTTATTATTTTACTTTTCTCAAATGAAATTAGATTTATTCATATTTATTTTCTATTTTTATTAAATAAGTTAAAAATGTCGTACATTTAAATGAATTTAGAAAAGATCCTTTTTACTTTTCTAAATTGAAATTAGATTTATCAAGAGGCGCGGCAGCGCCTCGACGGCGAGTTAAGGTACGAATACGAAAACGTCGAGGCGCTCCTCTTATACTTTGAATTAGAGTGTCGAAAATTTTAAAATAAAATCTTTTCAAAATGCATTCATATTTTTTATAAATACAAATTGATAATTAAAGATTTTTATTTTATCTTTAATTTAAAAAAAGTTTTATGACGATCGGTTTACTCAATCTCGAGAAAACGTAATCTAAAATTTTAAAGTGTCAATTTCGCGTTATGAAAATTCTTCTTCGTCATCAGCCCTTCAATTTTTGTTTCCAGCCTGTGACGTCACACTTTAATATTGTAGGAGAGCTATGAGCATATTTTTTATGTTTTTCGGCTATAGTATAGTAGCTAGTATGGTGCATGCGGTTTGTGTTCGAGTTAGTATATCATGCTATAGTATATATCGACGGCGAGTCAGGGTACGAATACGGAAATTTTATTTATACTTATAATAAAAATAATATTTTCGTATAAACGTATTCTATAATTCTAACATAGTATGATTTTTTTATTATCAACTAAACACTTTCTTGTGAATGATGTTTCGTCGACCCGGAGGTCCTCCAACTCACCTAAACATCATCTACAGGAAATGACAAAAATGTATATATTTCCAATTATAATTCTAGATGTGTTTCCTCGTGGATGATGTTTCGTGATCCTGGAGGCCATCCTGGCCACCTGGACATCATCTCCAGGAAGTGACAAAAAATTTTAAATTATAATACTAGATTCACTTTCTCGAGAATGATGTTTCGTCGACCTGGAGGTCGTCCAGGTCACCTGGACATCATCTCCAAGAAGTGACAAAAAATTTATATATTTCCAATGATAATACTAGATGTTTTTCCTTGTGAATGATGTTTCGTGATCCTGGAGGCCATCCTGGCCACCTGGACATCATCTCCAGGAAGTGACAAAAAATTTCAAATTATAATACTAAATTCACTTTCTCGAGAATGATGTTTCGTCGACCTGGAGGTCGTCCAGGTCACCTGGACATCATCTCCAAGAAGTGACAAAAAATTTATATATTTCCAATGATAATACTAGATGTGTTTCCTCGTGGATGATGATTCGTGATCCTGGAGGCCATCCTGGCCACCTGGACATCATCTCCAGGAAGTGACAAAAAATTTTTTAATTTCAATTATAATACTAGATGCACTTTCTGAATTATGTTTCGTCGACCTAGAGGTTGTCCAGGTCACCTGGACATCATCTTCAGGAAGTGAAAAAAATGTACGTTAATTTGTAATTAATGTATTGAAGCGTCTACTGAAAAATCATGTTACGATTAATTAAACATAAAAAAATTAATTGAACATAAATGTTTGATTTAATTAAACATTTCATCAAAATTTGTTTACTTTCTAATTTTTTTTGTTTTGAATATTTAATTGTCTATAATTTCTTTATAAATTTTAAAAAGATTTTTTGTTATATTTTGTATCTAGTTTTATAGAGTTATACAAAAGTTATATATAATCATTTTCAGATGAAAACTATATCCAGTAAACTATATCGAGTACTTCCGTATTTAATTCATTCTTTTTGATATTAAGTTCGTAATCTTTCAAACTATTAAATAAATATACAATTTTGGCTAAAGAAAGTTTAGAAATTCATATTTACTTTCTATTTTTATTAAATGAGTTAAAAATGTCATACATTTATATAAATTGAGAAAAGGACCTTTTTTTTAAAGAACGAAAAAGGTTTTATTATTCGCAATTGAGTGAGAATAAAAAACAACTATAATTTATAATAATTTTTTTCAATCTTTAATATTTTTTATTTAGCAGGAAAAAATTACAGAACTAGCTACGTTTTTATTTCATATTGATATAAGTTATATATCCATGTAATATTGACATTAAAACTTTTTTCTATCCCTATCTGTAAATATATTTTTTTATATTTTTGAAATAAAATAGAATTTAAGGCGACTACGGAAGTTCGGTTCGATTTCATTTTGTAGTTTACAAATTACTCTTTCAATTTCTAAAATTTTTTGAATTTTTTAATTTTCCACCATTTATTATAATCCGTAGAATGGTGGAAAATTAAAAAATCTGAAAAATTTTACATATTGAAAGAGTAATTTGTAAACTCAAAAATAAAACCTAACCTAAAATCCGAAGTCGCCTTAAGGTCTTAAATAAATTTTAAATTTTATTTTTTCCGCTATAAAAATTGATTATAAAAATATATAATATTCAAAAATAAAACATAAAAAAAAAATAGGAGAAACATCGGGTTTGAAATTGGCAAAATTAGAATAACGGCGAGGTGCGTTAAAACTTAGTGACCACAGCCACCGCATACATTAGTTCAAAAGAGTAAAAAGTTACATATGTTCATCGCCCCCCAAAAGATTTTATTTATTATTATTTATTTGTTTGATTACTTTAATGATTTTTATTATAAAATATGTATCTGTTTTAAATAAAAATAAATCAACAAATTTTCGGGACGGTTAATCGCATTGAAATAAAGCTATAAAGTATCGCGGCGAAAACAAGCTAAAGCGGGTTCGCCGTAAGTTTACCTACGCCATTGGAAGCCGCGTGTTTCGTGTGTTTGTCTCCTTCCCTCTCGCTTGCTTCTCTACGCGCGTGTAGACGTGGAGGGGCTTTGCGCGTATAGTTCCGGAATCGCCGCAAGGATCGTCATGATCGAATTCGGCACGTTTTATTAACACGGCATTGGCAATCTCTACTTATCTCTGATATTATACATACAAAGTTATAATAAAAACTTTCAATGTATCGTATTTTAAGGTTAGGTTTGTCTAGTTTGATATCTAATTTCCAATCCAAGCTCATACAAAAATAACAAGTCCAAATGATTTTTTATTTCAACAAAAATTATTGTATTAGTATAGCTTTAGTGCGGACAAGTCATTATATTTGTTAAATTAATGAATTTAAAAAGATATTGATAAAATAAAAAAAGCAAAACTCGATTGCTGCAGCTCCGACATCCCGTTAATGTCCTTAAAATGTCTCTATTAATTGGACTGATTTTTAACAGTAATATTTTTATTCTGCCTGGCATTTTTGTAATTTTTTACATATTTTTGTTAAGAGTAAGCCAGATTTGCTGTCCTTGTCTTATTCAATTTTTTATTTACTCAAGTATCAATCGTTGTACCAGTAAATTGAAAGTTTAGTGCAATGGATATGGATGATTATGAATGCTTATGGTACAAGGAAAAAATTCTATTGCATTTTTTTTTAAGAAAAGTAAAAAACGGTGAGATTATGTTCATAATATTTTAACGTTTCTGACTTTTCTCATAAACAGTGCAATATAACTTGTTTTCTTATCTATAAATATTTATAGTAATAATATTTATTGCGCTCAACTCTTAATCTGCAGGTACAACAAACTTGAATAAATAACAAAAAACTTAATTAGACAAGGGTAGCAAATCTGACCTGCTCTTAAGGGCATGTAAAATACCGACATGACAATTTTCAAAATTTTTGATTCTTAAAAGAAAAATTTTTTAAATATCGCTATATTACAGTCTTCCATTTTTACTAATAGAGAGCCTAATATAGAGATATTTCGAAAAATTTTTGAATGAAAATTAAAAATTTGAAAAACTACAATGTCGGTAACTATGTATAAATCATATACCCTATTATATCCCCTTAACCTTTAGAGGACGGAGAATTTTGAATGTTCGATTTCTCAGTATTTTCTATAAAAAACACATAATATGTGTCTCTAATATTGGGAAATACTCATATGTAAGGTGTCTATCCATGGTCGAGCCACTATAGTGGCTTTCCCGTCCCCTAAAGGTTAAGGGGAGCCATAAGTCAAATTCTGTTTTTTAACAAAAAAATGACGTTTTTCATTTTTAATTTTTGACCCACTGTACCTACAACGTAATCCATGCGTAATGTTGTTTAAAATCATCTTAAGAATCTATAAAAAAAAATTTCAGCTAGAAATATTAAAAACTGTGCGACTAGTTCCATTTTAACTGCTGCTCGGTTGCAAATGAGGCAGCAGTTAAAATGGAACTAGTCCTATAGTTTTGAATATTTCGAGCTGTAAATTTTATATAGATTTTTTAGATGATTTTGAACAACATTACGCATGGATTACGTCGTAGATGCTATAGATAATAAATAAAAAATAAAAAACGTCATATTTTTTGTTGAAAAACACAGTTTCACTTGTGTCTCCCCTTCGACTCGAAAACTATTAATTTTAGAAAAAAGTCATCTAGATACTTTTTTATTCAAAATTGTATAAAAAATAGAAAAAATTCGTTTCTATATAGCTTTTGGAAATCTATTTAAACAAAGTTAATTCAAACCAAATGGAATAGCTCGGTAAATTGTTCCTCATCCTACCCCGTTTAAAAAGTCCAATTGGAATTTTATGGAAATCCATGATGGGATTCCAATTGGGATTCCAATGAGATTTATACTTATGAATGATTTTACTTTTTCCCACTAATTCAGAGCGAGAAAAGTTCTTTATGCCCGACAACATTAATTACTGTAAAAATAAGCAGGCAAAGTGTACTTTTTTCTTGCGGATTCACAGGGCGAAAAGTTCTTTACGCCCGCCAACATTAATTGCTCTAAAAATAAGCGGGAGAAAAGTACTTTTCTCCCGTTTATTTTCAGAGAATTAGCAGGCGTAAAGAACTTTTCGCCCTCTGAATTCGCAAGAAAAAAGTACGCTTCTCCCGCTTAATTTAAGAGAAATTTAATTTGTGGGAGAAAAGTACTTAGAGTCTGTCTGTCTGTTCGGGTGGAATTTTGTAATCGATTTTAAACTAACTTCCCAATGAGCTAGAGACTTGAAATTTTAAACATAATTCAGATTTTGATGACAATGCAATATTATAAAAAAAAATTTATGTTTTTACCGATTTACATACTATATGCGGAGATGTTTGCAAAATTGAAAATTTGAAGATTTTATATATAGATATACTTTTAACATTGGAGTCTAAAAATCTTCGAAATTTTTTAAAACTCTTTATTTGATATATTAATATATTGATATATTCAATATTATATTTTCGCATGCATTGTTGGATAATACAATCAAATTTATATATTTCTACCAATATATATATCGATTATTCAATTATATGCGGAGATGTTTGCAAAATTGAAAATTTGAAGATTTTATATACAGATATACTTTTAACATTAGTGTCCAAAAATCTTTGAAAATTTTTAAAATTCTTTAATTTGTCATATATCGTAATTAGACATAAATTATAGCATTTTATATTGCTTTTATCAGTCTTAACATTAAATTTTATCGATTTTATGGTCCATTAATACATAAAATATCATATTTTAGTAGAATTTTCAATATCGTAAAAAACTTTTCGCCCTCTTAATTCACAAGAAAAAAGTACGCTTCTTTCGCTTAATTTAAGATGAATTAAATTTGGCGGGAGAAAAGTACTTTTCTCCCGCTTATTTTTAGAGAAATCAATATTAGCGGGCGTAAAGTACTTTTTGCCCTCTGAATTCGCAAGAAAATAGTACGCTTCGCCTGCTTATTGTTACAATAATTAATGTTGTCAGGCGTAAAGAACTTTTCTCCCTCTGAATTAGTGGGAAAAGGCAAAATCATTCAAGAGTATAGATCTCATTGGGATTCCAATTGGACTTTTTATACGGGGTAAATATTTCTACTTCTAGAGTTATTTATAAAGATCAGCGCGTAAAAATTATCCGTTTAAAATTTTTTTAACTTACTAGGAGAGTGTCACACCTCCGGATCACGGATTTTGCTTAAACTTCGGGATAAGTTTTTAGATGATAAAATATGGAAAAAGCTAAAGTTATAGTCATAAATACTCAATATTTCTCTAGTTACAGGCAATTAAAGAAAATCACTAAAAAAGTTACTAGATTTTTAAACGCATATAGTTCTTTAGCATTGATAGCTACAAGCTTGAAACTTTTTTTAAATTAAAGCTGAGCTCAAATCCTTTCGAAACAATAGTTACAGCATATTAAAATATTATTTTTCCCCAAAGTTAGAGCGTAATAAGGATTGGACCTAATTTCAGCTTTTATTATTAATTAATGTTTTTAAAAGAAAAATCAGGTCCAATGTTTATCATGCTCTAACTTTGGGAAAAAATAATATTTTCACATGCTATAACTACTAATTCGAAAGGATTTGAGCTCAGCTTTCATTTAAAAACAGTTTCAAGCTTGTAGCTATCAATGCTAAAGAACTATATGCGTTTGAAAATCTAGTAACTTTTTTAGTGATTTTCTTTAATTGCCTGTAACTAGGGAAATATTGAGTATTTATGACTATAACTTTAGCTTTTTCCATATTTTATTATCTGAAAACTTATCCCGAAGTTTGAGCAAAATCCGTGATCCGGAGGTGTGACACTCTCCTAGTTAGTCAAGAATTGTGCTTCGGCGATCATAGCTAACGGAGTCACTAAGCTGTACAAACAATATTTTGTTCTCATATGCTACTTTTTATATATGTAATGAATATTTTCTACAGAAAATATTATGCGATATTATCTTAATAGATTATCTAATATTTATTTTAGAAGAAAAATTAATTCACAAAAAATACTCATTTTTCCAAAAGAGTATATCTTAAATTAGATTATGTAAATGATAACTTTTAAAATAAATAACAAAACTATATCAAATTTCGCCTCTAATTTGTGATTTACATAAAAATCAATATTTTAAAAATTTAACAAAAAAATTTCACATGTAATGTTTTTATTAGATTTTTCAAATATAGTAATGTGGCACTATTTATATCAAGAAAAAAATATTTGATAATTAGTGAATTGAAATAATTTTTTTTCAGTTTCAAATTTGATCTACTTACCACCTAAATATAATTCCTTATCCCAAATTATTATTCAAGAATTTATTTGGAGCCAGTATAAAGTAATTTAAATCGTTTTTGTATTCGAAGTTTATGCGAAAAATAATTAAAGATTTTGTAAAAATACTACTCAATACGTATCTCTTAAATCAAGAATTAAATCTGATATGTTTTCAATAAATCAATAAAAACGAAAATGAGCCTTTTATTTCTAAAATTCTGTAAAATATCATATACCAATAGACTATAAAAAGTCCTTGCTTTTTTTTTAAATGTAACCATATGTTCACTAACTTCTCTTACTATTAAAACTGACTGCTATTATAGTGACCAGCTAACCCCACTTCTTTTAGAACAAGTAAACGAGTTTTCTCCCACTTTTGTTTTATTTTATATACGTAACTGAAAAATACTATTTCCGTTCATTAAATAGATTTATGAATTTCAATGTAATTTTATATTGTACAATAGAACTTAATATGAATATTGTTTATGAACAACAAATATTTATGATAAACATCACTTTATTATATATTAAATGTTATATAGTTCATGTTTAACACATAACCACATGTATCCACACATAAGAATTTGTGTTATGCATTACTTTATTAGGTAGTTGATTTTCTTCAATAATCATATTTTCCTAATGAATATATATCTTTGTTACATTATAAAAAAGTATTGAACTCTGTTTTTTCTACGAATTTCCAAATTACAAAGAATCTTCTAAAGCACTAGTTGATATTTCATCATAATTCACATTTGAATCACATATTATTAAAAATAATAAACTAATAAAAAAAAAAAAATTTAGGGGAAACTAGGACAAAACGGTACAGCGGGGTAAAACGGGATGGCTAAATTTTTCGGCTGCTACTAGTGCTATCTATGAAATAGCTATATAATTTCATTAAAAACATCTCTATTATTATTTTGCATATGATTCGTATGTCAACAATAGCCTCGTGTTGATTTTATTAAAAGTTGAAAATTTTCTAATTATTAAGAAAGATCGTTGGTAAGGTAGCAAGTGTCATCTTTCCCCAATAAGTACATAAACTTATAAATTTATACTATAATTGATAGTTTTACATACTTCTACTGTTTAATTTCACTTGTCATTATAAAAAATTCAGAATTACTTTTTTCTGAACCTTGGAGCAAAACGGAATACTTTATAAATTTCATGTTTTTTTTAATGTATGATAAAATCTGTGGCCAAATAACTTAAAAAAGAAAAGTAAAGAGTTCAAATTAAAAAAGTTTTCTGATCTGTAGAACATACTAAGGACAACTCTAGCAGACAGAGTAGAAGAGACAAAAAATTTGATTTTCACTAGAAGGAAAAAATAAAAAATATGTAAAATATATTACATAATGTAATTATAAGATAGAAATTTAGAATTTAATAAAAGTTTCTTTGTTAAACAACATTTTAACATCTTTTTATTATGTTTGGAGCGTGAAAAATTGTTTAATGTTCATTTTCAAAAGAGTATTCCGTTTTACCTCAACTTTTTTTTCATGGGGTAAAATAAGATACCTTCGATAAATTTTTTGTAACAGTTTTTGTGAATGTTTTTTGGCTAACTCGCTTAATTTTTAGTTATCTAGATGTAAACTAAAAACAAATTCTATATTTAAGGAGATATAAAATAAACATTACACCTATACTCATAAATATTAACTATCTTTCCATATTTTTGCAAAATTTTCAGCAAAGAAATGCTTTAGCTTGTAGTATGTACCATGAGGAATATTCTATAGAATTTTTTAATAAATTCATTTAGAAGTTATTGAGAATTTTTGGTTTCAATACCCTAGTGGAAATCAGTTTTGCTAATAACAGCAAACAACTGCTAATAACTATTATAAATAGTTTAGTTTGAGACAGAATTAGCGGTTATTTGCAGTTAATAGTAATTATTTGCAGTTATTAACAGTTATTAACATTTATAAGCACAACAATTTTGAACAATAAAATTTTTAAAAAGATTATAGTAACAGTTATTTGCAGTTATTTTTTGATTTTTGCAGTTATTTACCGTTATTTGCGGATTCTTGCAGTCATTTGCAATTATTTTCTGATTTTTGTAGTTATTTGCAGAAACTTGCAGTTATTTATAGTTAATAATAGTTATTCATAAAAATTTATTGTCTTGAAAATTTTTCCCTATATATAAAAAATTAAAAAATTTTTTAAAAAGCGTATAATTGTTAATAACTGTAAATAATTGCGAGAAATTGCAAATAGCCGTAAATAAACGCAAAACTGCTTATGAATGCTAATAATTGCTAATAACTGCTAATAACTGATGATAACTGCTATTAACTGCAAATAACCGCTATTTCTGTCTCAAACTAAACTATTTATAACAGTTATTAGCAGCTTTTAGCAGTTATTTGCAGTTATTAGCAATTATTTTTAATTATTAACAGTTATTAGCAAAACCGATTTTCACTAGGGTATTTATTTATTAAAATTATTATATTTTGTTCTAGAAATCCAAATATTTTAAAAACTAATAAATGAATCCATTTTAAAATTTAACTAAGTAATCATCATAGTACATATCCTGGTAGCAAACCCATCGCAATTTCACTGCAATTTTGCTGCAATTTCGCGTGCACGCACGAAGATTACAGCTATCTATACGTCGTCTGCTTCCAACTTTTATTATGTTTTTGCTGGCAGATGATAACAACAGACGCGTGCAGCATACTTGCACCAAAATTGCAGTGAAAAAGTGCTATTTTTTAAAATGAAAATATCGCACTTGCACGCGCAGCGAAATTGCAGAATAATTGATGCATGTACATTAAGCAGGTGTGTGCAGCATAATTGCATCAGAATTGCAAATAGAGGATAACAATAGTGCACGCGTACATCTGGTAGAAATGCATCAGGATTGCGGTAGGAGCATGTAGAAGACGCGTGCAGTAAAATTACGTGACAATTGCGGCAGACACGTGTAGCAGATGAGTGCAGCATAATTGCATTAGAATTGCGAAAGACAATTGCAAATACACTGAAAAAAATTTTAGCGTTCTGCTGCCCTCTTGTGAATAGAACATCACTATTGAAAAACAAGACAACGGTCAATCTTGTCACGAGGCAAAATTTGCCCTAAGACGAAAGAGAGCATCGCCCCTCCTCAGTGTTTACCGCAAATATGTGCTTTTTTTCTAAATACAGTGGCGCTCTCATCGCAAAACGATAACGGCTGCTTCTAACTGAGCCGCGTTTGGCTTTGATGAGGGCAAATTTTGCCCGGCACACAAATCTAGCAGGGCAGCATGAGTCCTAGAAATTTTCCAGTGTAGGGGATAGTAATAATGCACGCGTACATACGGCAGAAACGTATCAAAATTGCGGTAGGAGCATGCAAGTACAAGCATGCAGTAAAATTATATAAAAATTGCGACAGACACATGTGGCAGATAAGTGCAGCATAATTGCATCAGGATTATAAATTGTTATTGCAAATAAGGGATAGGAATATAATAATAACAATAGCGTTCATATTACTAAAGCGGAACTGCTTACAAATTGTAATACACACATAAACATCTATTCCTGTAGTAGCATAGTGGATATAGTTGCATTAGAGCGTAAGCAAAGAACGCACACCATATATGCATATATGCTGATAAGGTCACATGATTTTAAAACAAAGAACGGAAAACCGTTTGTTGTGAATAGATTATAGAAGTTCTGTAAGGTTTTAAACTAATAGTTTTAATCAGCGATTGCATTAATAAAAAGTTCTATAAAATATTTGAAAACCATTTTGTTGTACTTGGTAGGTCAATTAGTGAAATTTCGAATATTTTTATTTATTAAAATTCTGATTTTTATTTAATAATAGCAGTATCGTAAATAGGTTATAGCTCGTATTATACGATTTTAAAGTTCAAATAATCATTTGGTTATAACAATTATAATTAATACTCACCTATTTCTTACAAGTCATAAAACATATAAAATAAATATTTAAAAATTACTTTGAGTAATTTCTGTAAAGTTCTAGCTGATTTGGTAATTGTTTTTTTACTTCACGGTGGTCCTCGAGTGATTTTGACCGTGAAGTTTTTGCACCTCAGATTTTCCTTTTGGATATAATTCTAGGCACATTTAGCATCAAATTCCAACAAAAATCAAAATCGAAGAATGAGCACTATTTTAATTTATCCAAATTTTATTTTTTATATATGTTTTTTATAAAAAAATTATTTATCGATAATTCATGAGCTCAGAATAACAATTTCGAATATAATTATAAATTATTTACATATTTTAAGCAAATATAATCGTTAATATATTTAGGAAAATCTAAAGTTATGTAACAATCGAAGCGTAACTTTAAAATCAAGATTTTTTTGGTAAAACATTATAGTGATGAAAACTATGAGAAATGACACGTTTTTAAATTATTTAAAGACGTATTTAAAGTAATTGTAATTTGAAAATAGTGTGTATTGATATTCTATAAGAACACGGTATGTACTTTTGGTATTTCAGTAATACCAAAAGCACATTTTCCACATTTGGATTCAAAGCTTTCACGGTGAATGTTATTCATTGTTTTTGAGTTTTCTTCGATTTCAGCCGTGTAAGTTGTGGTTTAAAATACTGACTGTTTTGATATTTACAAAATGTTGATATCCTAAACCACAACTTACACGGCTGAAATCCGAAAAAACCTTCTAACAATGTCTATATTTTCCATGTAAAAGATAGTCTTGAAGAAAATCGAGTCCTAGATTTTTACAGCGAACAGGCTATGGAAGTGGTCCATTTCGATTTTTCTATAACATGGACTAATATAAAATATTGTAAAATGATTCTAATTATGCAAATAAATTACTAAGAGCAGTCTGCGAATACAACTCACTGTACGTAACTTTAGTGAAAAATATGTATATATTATCTGTATATATATATATATATATATATATATATATATCTGCATAATTAGAATCTTTTTACGATATTTTATACTAGCCCATGTTGCAGAAAAATCAAAATGGACCGCTTTCATAGCCTGTTCGCTGTAAAAACCTAGGCCTCGATTTTCTTCAATACAAACTTTTATACGGAAATTGTGCTTTTGGTTTTACTAAAATACCACAAGTACATGCAGTGTTCTTATAGAATATTAATACACAGTATTTTCTAATTACAATTACTCCAAGTGCCATCTTTAAATAATTTAAAAACGTATCATTTCTCATAGTCTTTATCACTATAATCTTTTACAAAAAAAATTTTAATTTTAACTCTACGCTTACATTGTTACACAACTTTAGATTTTCCAGAATATATTTACAATAATATTTGCTTAGAATATGTAAATAATTTGTGATTGAATTCAAAAACGAAATTCTAGAAATTGAGCCCATAAATTATCAATATAAATTTTTTTTTGTAAATAACATCTGTATAAGAAATAAAATTTGAATAAATAAAAAAGAGCTCATTTTTCGATTTTGGTTTTTGTTGAAATTCGATCCTGAATGTGCCTAAAATCATATCCAGAAGGAAAATCTGAGGTGTAAAAACTTCATAGTCAAATTTACTCGAGGACCACCGTGACTTTTTCTATTTATTAAATAAACGTTTATAAATGTTTATAATTTTATTTTTTGTTACAGTTTAATTTTAAGAGCATCATCTATTTCAGACATAAGTTTAATAAAATATTTGAGATTTCTGGATCAATATATTAAGCTCAACTTTTACAAGAATACTCATCCACGACACGTGTCTGTCGCAATTTTTACGTAATTTTACTGCACGTGTATGCTGCATCTTATTACCGCAATTCTGATGCGTTTCTGCTGAATGTACGCGTGCATTATTGCTATCCCATATTTGCAATTGCCATTCGCAATTCTGATGCAATTATGCTGCACTCACCTGCTACATGTGTCTATCGCAATGTTTACTTAATTTTACTGCACGCGTCTGCTGCATGATACTACCACAATTCTGATGCGTTTCTGCCGTATGCATGCGTGCATTATTGCTATCCTCTATTTGCAATTACCATTTGCAATTCTAATGCAATTATGCTGCACTCATCTGTTTAACGTGCATACATCAATTATCTTGCAATTCTGCTGCGGGTGCGAGTACAATATTTCATTTTAAAGAATAGCACTTCTTTGCTGCAATTTTGACACAAGTATGCTGCACGCATCTGTTGTAATCATCTGCTAGCAGAAACGTAGTAAAAGTCGGAAGCAGACCATGGGTGTGCAGTGCACTTCAAGCGCGGCAGATTTTGCTGCCAGGGTGTGTTTATAGCACCATTATTGCTGGTTTTTTCAAACCGTCTGGCTTAATTTTTTTATTAAACTTTCATTACATTAATTAGTACTAAAAAATAAAACGTGTATACGTTTGTCAGTAAAATATGTGTGCTTGTAGCATCATTTTTACTGGTGTTTCCAATGGTCAGTTGAATATATGTGCTTATAGCACCATTTTTGCTGGTCTTTTTAAACCATCAGATTCCATTTGTTATTAAACTTTATTAAATTGATAAGTAGTAAAAAATAAAACGTGTTTATGTAACGTTCGTTTGTATATGAGTGCTTGGCGATATCTTACTGATGTTCGAAATACATGTCTGATTTCTTTTTTTATATTGTTACAAAATAAATTAATATTTATCCTTTTGTAGTTAAACTCTAATTTCATAATCAGTAGTAACTGAATTAATAATTATGTTTATTTATATTTTCGTCATGTTTTTATGTGTGCTTGTAGCACCACTTTTGCTAGTCTTTTTATTCATCTGATTCCATTTGTTGTTAAACAGTACACTGAGAAAAAAACATAGTTGGCTTTACTAAGTTTAGAGGGATGAGATTTACCAATGTACTATTTCTCTCCTTTACTACAGCAACATAGTAAATACAACTAGATTCTCTAGTAGGCATTCAGTAGCACATGATGAATAGATCCTAACCTCAAAAGTTACACAATAAATAATACTATTAATTTGCATATTATTAGAATTCAAAAACGCAAATAGATAAAATAAGATGTAGTAAAAGAATAGAGAATCCTGATTATTTATATGTTCGTCAGTAAAAAGTGTGCTTGTAGCACCATCTTTGCTAGTCATTTCGATTCATCTGATTTCAGTTTTTGTTGAACAGTAGTAAAAGAATAAAGAATCGTGTCTGTCTATACGTTTATCAGTAAAATATGTGTGCTTATAGCACCGTTTTTTACTAGTGTTCTCGACACATTACTGATTTCATTTGTTGTTTTATAATTATAACATCAATTAGTAGTCAATATTAAAAAAGTAATGATTATGTATAGTTTAATCAGTTAAAAATAAATAGTTAAAACACTCTTTCTTATCAACTAATGAGAAATAGAATAACTAATAAATTTTATGGTTCAGAATTCATATACACAATTACGATAAGAAAATAATTTCATCTCACATTAAATGAACAAGACTTATTATTTTCTCAGAATATGTATTTTATGAAATAAAGTCATATTAAATTAAGTTTTAGTAAGAAAAAATTTATTTACAATATAATAATAATAAATCATAATAACAATAATAAAAACCACAACAAAAACATGATAATAATAATGATAATAATAATAATAATGATAATAATAATAATAATAATAATAATAATAATAATAATAATAATAATAATAATAATAATAATAATAATAATAATAATAATAATAATAATAATAATAATAATAATAATAATAATAATAATAATAATAATAATAATAATAATACAGCAACAATAACAACAACAACAACAAGAACAACAACAACAATAACAACAACAACAATAACAACAACAACAACAGCAATAGCAACAGCAACAACAACAACAACAGCAACAATGACAACAACATTAACAATAACAATAACAATAACAATAACAATAATAACATATAATATTTTACAAATGTTCTTAATAATTAGCATCAATCGATTAACTTTATTAAAATAACACAGTAATAACACAAAAATTTTATTATATATCAGATTCATTAGAAATTAAGGTACTATGATTATTTGTTCTGGTAGTAAGATTTTAAAAAAATTATGATGTACACTTGACGGTAATATATTCTATGATAATTCTTTTTCCCATATTTAAAAATTAACCATTAAAAATGAGCAGACTAACGGAATCATCCAGTGATGTCACATTATTTTAAAATCACAGAAAAATAACTATCATAGAATATGTTTCCGTTGACTGTACCAGTGGAATGAATTGAAGTAAGTGTAACATGTCTTTTTTGTTGACTATAATTTTCGGCATTTCTTTGTCTTTTTCTAGTTTTTTCTAACAACTTGTCGTTTTTTTAAACCACGATTTACTTTATTCCCTATAGTCGAGGCGAAATTGGCGGGTGGGCAAAAAAAATTTTTGAAGGAAAAATTTTGACGGGATGACCTTTGTGAAGGGTCCTAGAATAAGGATCTGCAGTTCACCTGGCGAAAAAGTGGTCCCAATTTGTTTAAATCGATTTTCTTTAAACAAATATAAAAAGTTTAATCATTTTGATTTGGACATAGTTTTTTTAGATTAATTGAGTGATTCTAATCAAAAAAGTATTTTTATGGTTTTTTTTTTAAGTTGACGGTTTTCGAGTTATTAAGAAATAAAGATGTTAAAAATCATTAAAATGCCCATTTTCAAAGCTCTGAAACGATACCAAAATTTGAATTTTTTTAGGTTGACAAAGTTTTAAAGTAAAATTTAGATACTCTTTAATAGAATTTCGAAGAATAATTTCAAATTACTTTATTTTTAAGTGTTATTTTTCAATTGTTAATCAAGCGCATATACGCAGTATCTTTGAGTCCAAGCGCATACAGCTGAATGTGCCGTCTGCTAAAGTTCATGTCTTAACTCGCGCGATAGAGGCTTCATATCCTAAGGAGCTAGTAAAGCAATGTAAATGCCAAAAAAGTGTAATATCAAAGCATGTTCATGTAAAAAAAATAATGTAAATTGTGTACCGTTATGTGGTGGTAATTTAGATCTGTGTAAAAATATTGTTGATTTTAAAAATAATTATAAATAAAAGTTTGAGTAAAACAAATATATTCGCAAAATTCTAATATTTTCTTGATTAAATATTCATATATTTTTTAATGCGTGTATTATATGTAGTAAATTATAAAAATAAAATTGACTAAAAATTTTTAACTAAAGTATATTTTGAACTATAAGTTCCTTATTAATTATTTTCTGAAACTTAGAACAACTTAAAAATCAGCGATGCGCTCTGCGCGAGTTAAGACATGAACTTTAGCAGACGACATACTCAGCTGTATGCACTTGGACTCGGAGATACTGGGTATACGCGCTTAATTAACAATTGAAAAATACCACTTAAAAATAAAGTGATTTAAAATTACTCTTCGGGATTTTATTAATGAGTATCTAAATTTTACTAAAAAACTTTGCCAACCTAAAAAATTTCAAATTTTAGTATCGTTTTAGAGCTTTGAAAATGGGCATTTTAGTGATTTTCAACATCTTTATTTGTTAATAACTCGAAAATCGTCAACTTTAGAAAAAAACTATAGAAATACTTTTTTATTTAGAATCACTTAATTAATCTTAAAAAAAAAACTTTGTTCGAATAAAAAATGATTAACTTTTTAAATTTGTTTAAATAAAATCGATTTAAACAAATTGGGACCACTTTTTCGCTAGGTAAACTGCAGATCCTTATTCTAGGACCCTTTACGAAGGTCATCCCGTAAAAATTTTCCCCTTGAAAATTTTTTTTGCTCACCCGCCAATTTTGCCTCGACTACTAGTGAAAATCAGTTTTGTTAATAACAGCAAACAACTGCTAATAACTGTTATAATTAGTTTAGTTTGAGACAGAAGTAGCGGTTATTTGCAGTTAAGAGGAGGTCACGTATCTTTGTCCTTTTCTAATCAAAGAATTGAGTTTTTTACAGAAACTAATAACTTTAGCAAAAAATGAAGAGAAAGCCGCATCTCGTAATAAAGAAAGCAATATTTTCTTTGATGAGAAAGAATTAATTTTATTGCTTCGTTTTCAAGAAAACCTTGAAAAACTTCGATCATAGAGGTTAGGGTGGACAATTTGGTTTTTCAAGGTTTTCTTGAGAACGAAGCAATAAAATTAATTTTTTCTTATCAAAGAAAATATCGCTTTTTTTTATACAAGATGCGGCTTTCTCTTCATTTTTTGATAAAGTTATTAGTTTCTGTAAAAAAATCATTTCTTTGATTAGAAAAGGATAGAGATACGTGACCTCCTCTTGATAGTAATTATTTCTAGTTATTAACAGTTATTAATATTTATAAGCACAACAATTTTGTACAATACAATTTTTAAAAATTAAGATAATAGTAACAGTTATTTGCAGTTATTTTTTTATTTTTGTAGTTATTTATCGCTATTTGCGGATTCTTGCAGTTATTTGCAATTATTTTCTGATTTTTGTAGTTATTTGCAGAAACTTGCAGTTATTTATAGTTAACAGCAAGCCGGAGTAGAACCTGATACCGACCGAGTAACAATTGAGTTGTTTGTTATTTACTCAAGTATTAATCGGTGTATCTTCAAAATAAAGGTTGATCGCAATAGATATTATTATTATGAATATCTATGCACAAGAAAAAAAAAATCTACTAATTTGTTTTTGAGAAAAGTAAGGAACGCCGAAGTAAAAGATTATGTTTATAATATTTTCGCGTTCCTTACTTTTCTCAAAAACAAAGCGATAGATTTTTTTTTTTCTTGTGCATAAATATTTATAATAATAATATCTATTGCGCTTAACCTTCAATTTGCAGATACACCGATTAATACTTGAGTAAATAACAAAAATGCCAATTAGACAAGGACAGCGAATCCGGGCTGCTCTTAATAATAGTTATTCATAAAAATTTATTGTTTTGGAAATTTTTTCCTATATATAAAAAATTAAAAAATTTTTTAAAAAGCGTATAATTGTTAATAACTGTAAATAATTGCAAGAAATTGTAAATAGCCGTAAATAAACGCAAATAACTGCTAATAACTGTTAATGAAATAGCAAATAACTGCTTATGAATGCTAATAATTGCTAATAACTGTTAATAACTGATGATAACTGCTATAAATGCAAATAACCGCTATTTCTGTCTCAAACTAAACTATTTATAACAGTTATTAGCAGCTTTTAGCAGTTATTGGTAGTTATTAGCAATTATTTTTAATTATTAACAGTTATTAGCAAAACCGATTTCTACTAGGGTTACTGTGTGATTCTTGGAATATAATTAGAGCTATTATCCAACGATATGATTTATTTCAATACTTATGTCATTTTGAAATACTTTAAACGTACTACTTAATGTCAAATACAATGAGTAACTGTGACTGAATTGATTACTGCTAACCGTACTATACAAAGCAATCTGATTCATGAATATAAACATGTTTGTCCTGTCTAGAAATGCGGAAAGGCATATTTATTTCATGTGTCCTCTATTGAAGAATATGAAATAATGTACATGAAAATTTAATATTTATTGAGAACAGCTTCAAACAATAAATGTTATTTTACATTAAAATTCCATTAAAATGTGACTTATGCCGTTTTCATCCCTTTTACATTTCTGTTAAGTGTCATCCTGACAGTGCTCATAATATTAAAGAAAAAATACAAAAAAGACACTTAATTTCCAAAAATAAGTTTTATTGCTAAAAAAACAAAATTTATTACTAACTAATTTTTTTGAAAATGTAACTTATGCCAATCTCATTCTCACCCACACAGTTATTGAGACAGATCACGAATACTTAATTTAAAAATAATTTTTTTAAATGTCACCGAATTCATTATATAAACAAAAAAAAACCTTTAAATATAATATCAAGCGCAATATAATAAGTTTTCATGGTTAAAGAAAAAAATGATAGCTATCATATCTTGAACGAACAAATGAGAGTGCATGATTTTCTTTCTCTCTCTCTCCTACGTAGCGAAATAGGAAAAAATAACCTCGAATAAATATTATTTGACTTATAACATGATTTCAGCAGAATCTGCCCACTGAGCAGACAATTTAAGAAATTCTGGGCAGATTAATGTTAAATTTTCTATCCGGGACGTAATTCTATTTATTATTAAGGGGATGTAAAATGGAGACTACACCTGTACTCATAAATATTCACTATCTTTACATTTTATTTCAAAATTTTCAATAAAAAAATGCATTAGCTTCTAGTATGTACCATAAAGATTATTCCGTTGAATTTTTAAATAAATTCATTCATTAGTTATTAAGAATTTCGGGTTCCAAAATTATTTATTGGAATTTTTCAATTCTGTACAGGAATCCAAATATCTTAAAAGCTAATCAATGAATTTCTTTGAAAATTTATCTAAATAATCATCATCATGGTAATACTATAAGCTAATGCATTTCTTTTCTGGAAATTCAGCAATAAAATGGAAAGGAAGCTAATATCTATAAGTACAGGTGTAGTATCCATTTTACATCTCCTTAAGAAGAGGTTGTAACCATCCCTATTAAAAAAAACACGTGTTTTTTACATGTAAAATTTGCGTGTTTTTTCACGCATATTTTTCACGTATTTTTTTCACGTGTATTTTTCAGGTGTATTTTTCACATATTTTTTTATAGCCTTTCGAAGAGCTTCTACTGTCTGGCCTCTTATACCTGCGTCTTCCAAATTTGTGTAAGGGATGACAAAACTTAGAAAAACGCCACCTAGTGACTTAAAGTCAAACCGACGTAATCGATCATTAATAGCGATTTTAATTCACTAGGTGGCGTTTTTCTAAGTTTTGTCATCCCTTACACAAATTTGGAAGACGCAGATATAAGAGGCCGGACAGTAGAAGCTCTTCGAAAAGCTATAAAAAAATATGTGAAAAATACACCTGAAAAATACACGTGAAAAAAACACGTGAAAAATATGCGTGAAAAATATGCGTGAAAAAACACGCAAATTTTACATGTAAAAAACACGTGTAAAAATTACGTGTATTTTACACGTGTTTTGCTTTCTCATAGAGAAAGCATTGTATCGATAAAAAATTTTTAAGCTTAGTTTTTTTTTAGAGCCATTTTAAGAATTTTAAAAAAATTTTGATTTTTCAGTTTTTTGGTATTTTACCTAAACTACTCAAAGAATTTGCTTGAAAATTTCTATTGACATTATTTGCGAATATTAAAAGAAGAAAAACTTTTACCAACTGATTTTCTTAGCGCACTTTTAATTTTGGAGCATTTTGAAAATTTAAAAAAAAATTTTTTTTTTCATTTACTTTTTATTTTACGACAACCATTGGATAGATTTGCTCCTAAATTTGTATGCAAGTTATTCGCTATTGTCTAAAGAAAACAAGCTTTAGAACACTTATTTTCTTAGCGTAGTTTTAATTTTAGAGCATTTTAAAAATTTTGGAAAAAATCTCGATTTTTTATTTTTTTTCTATTACAAACTAAAACCATTCGATAGATTTGCTCAAAAATTTGTATGGAAATCATTTGTTATGGCCTAAATAAAACAAGCTTCGAAAAACTTATTTTCTCAGTGCAGTTTTAATTTTAGAGCATTTTGAAAATTTTTAATAAAATTTTTCTAATTTTTTTTATATTTTACGTAAACTACTCGATGAAGGAACTTCAAATTATGTATGGGAATTACTTATGATTGTCAAAATAAAATGAACTTTTGAAAACTAATTTTCTTCAATTTTCTTAGCGCACATTTAATTTTAGAGCATTTTGAAAATTTTGAAAAAAAAATTTTTTTTTCATTTATTTTTTATTTTACGACAACCATCCGATAGATTTGCTCCTGAATTTGTATGCAAGCTATTCGCTATTGTCTAAAGAAAATAAGCTTTGGAACACTTATTTTTTTAGTGCAGTTTTAATTTTAGAGCATTTTGAAAATTTTGGAAAAAATCTCTATTGTTTATTTTTTTTCTATTACACAAAAACCATTCGATAGATTTGCTCGAAAATTTTTATGGCAATCATTTGTAATGGCCTAAATAAAACAAATTTTGAAAAACTTATTTTCTCAGTGCAGTTTTAATTTTAGAGTATTTTGAAAATTTTTAATAAAATTTTTCTAATTTTTTTTATATGTTACGTAAACTACTCGATGAAGGAGCTTCAAATTATGTATGGGAATTATCTATGACTGTTAAAATAAAATGAACTTATGAAAACTTCTCCAATTTTCTTAGCGCACATTTAAAATTATTCACTATTATTCGAATAAATCAAGCTTTGGAAAACTTATTTTCTTAGCGCAGTTTTAATTTTAGAGCACTTTGAAAATTTTGGAAAAAATCTTCATATTTCATTTTTTTTCTAGTACACAAAAGCCATTCGATAGATTTGCTCAAAAATTTTCATACAAATTATTTGTTATTGCCTAATTAAAGCAAGCTTGAAAAAACTTATTTTCTTAGCGCAGTTTTAATTTTAGAGCATTTTGTAAATTTTGAATAGAATTTTACTTATTTTTTAGTATTTTACGTAAACTACTCGATGAAGTAGCTTAAAATTATGTATAGAAATTATTTACGATTAATTGCCTAAATAAAATGAACTTTTGAAAACTGGTTTTCTTAGCGTAGTTGTAACGTTAGCGTTTTGAGAATTTTAAAACAATGTTTATTTTTCAATTATTTGGTATTTTTTGTAAACTGTTCGATGAAAATGTTCCAAAATTTGTATGCAAGTTATTGGTTATAGTGTTAAGAAGACAAGCTTGGGAAAATTTTTAATTTTAGAGCATCATAAAATCACATTATGCAAATGGCAAAAGTGAGAAAGAATAAAATTCATATAGTTTTCGTAGGTATTAAGACAACCTTCAATACAGAGGATAGGGACATCTATATTAATATCGTATTTGAAAAAATAAAATCAAATTACGCTAACTCAATGTGCTCTATGAGAAAGCATTACGGCAAAGCATTTGGCAGCGTTTTTTTTCACGTGCAAAAACACGTGTTTTTTTTTAAATAGGGATTCGCCGCTCGATATAGGGTGGCGTTGCGGTCGGGTGAGAGAAATATTGAAAATATTTTTTATTAAGTGATTTATAATTTACCGAGACAATAATATACTTCTAACGTTGTCAAAGGCACTAGCCATATATATGTAGAATTATTATTAATGCTAATATTGTTTGAAAAGTCTGAAATATTATCATGAAACGAAAAACGCGGCGCGTGGTAGAACCGATGTAAACATATGGATATTTTTCTTAAGTGCGACAGAAAAAGTAATACGACGTATACACATGCTCACGCCGCAGGCTCTACTTCGCACTGCATTTTTCGTTTTATAACAATAGCTTAGACTTTTCAAACAAGATCATCATTAATAATTATTCTACATATATATGGCTAGTGACCTTTGACAATATTTGATGTATATTACTGTTTCGGTAAAATATAAATCGCTGTGTAAAAAATATTTTATATTTTTCTCTCACCTGACTACAGCGCCGCCAAGCAGCAAATGGTTTCTACCTCCTCTTAATAAAAATTGACTATACAAGGAGAATTTCCGACTTTCAGGAAACGGATTTTGCATAAACTGCAAGATATGATACATTTATGAAAAAAATGAATTTGTGTTGTTTCTTTTTGTCCAATGGCATAAGCCAAATTTTCAGGTAAAATATCTCGCTATAAATAAATATTTATTATAAATCATTAAATAAACAATTTAACTATACAGTAAAAAAATAAATAAGTATTCCAGAATTTTTTGAGATTTTTTTATCACAATTTTCATAGAGAAAACATTATACGACATTAATGATCCAGGTGACGGTCTGTGACCATAAATTTATAGTTACGAACGGAGGGTTAAGTATAATTTATTAACAGTAAAAGCTTTTCTAATGCGACAAACCTCAAATTAATCAACTTGTAATTTCTTTTATCTTTCATACATTTTTCTATAACAGTCTTATTTGCTCGGATATTTAAATATTTATTTAAGCACTTCTTTTTACTATATTTTGCGAAAAAATGTCCTGTATCTTTGTCTCTGAGGTCTATTGGACAAAAAGAAAAACACGGGTTCATTTTTTTCTCATCAAAGAATCATATTATGCAGTTTCAGAAAAACCCATTTTCCGGAGATCGGAAACTGTCCTTGTTTAATCCTGTAAATGAATACAAGAATAACGATTAGAAAGTTACACCACTCAGAGCAATACTTTAACTTAACGGCGAAGGTTTTCAGCGTGTTTATGAATAAAGTATATGTAACGTACAGTGATGCTCGTATCAATCAGAAGAGACTGAAATTCGAACTCGGATCATCGAGTTACGAATCCTTAGCTCTGCTAAGTGAGCCACTGATCACCTCAGCTGAAATCTTGCTGTTGAATATATTGTTAAATATTTTTGCCGGTATTGCGTAATTTTACATATTTCAAATAAGATTACGGCAAATCTAATGAACTCAATTGTTTCCAATTTTAGTAACGTATTCTTTATGTAATCGAGGAGGATAATAAATAGCCCTTTTAAAAAATAAGCTATTTGAGTCTATAACAATGAATAAAATTTGAAAGTAGATATCGCAGGAATCTGTTTTACTATTTGACATCTCCCCACATAGCATGAAATATTTATGAAAGCTTTCAGAAATATTTGCAAGGAAAGAATGAAAGATTTCAAACATCTTTCGATGAAAGATTGTTGAAAGCCCGCTATGTCCGCCTGAGGGACTGCAAATAAATATTTCAACGAAAGTTTTCTGAAAGATTTCAACAAGATTTTCTAAAATATTCCAAATAAATATTTAAGAAATATTTATGCAATATTTCGAAGTAATATTTAACCTTTAGAGGACCGGTATTTGAGATTTGTGATCGCTCTAAGAAAGTAGTCCAAAAAGGTATCTGATATCACTAATTGACTTTGGGGTAAAGGTCGATCAGGGGTCACGCCACTATAGTGGTTTTCCGGTCCTCTTAAGGTTAAACAATCAAATAAATGTTTCATGAAAGATTTTTGAAAGATTCCAGCAATATTTACGGTAACATTTCAAGAAAATATTTATGAAAGATTTCTACAATCTTTCATTGCAAGATTATCACAGTTTTAAAAATCTTTCATGAAAGATTTATGAAATATTTTAACAATATTTACGAAAATATTTCAAGGAAATCTTTCTGAAAGATTGATGCCATATTTTATTACAAGATTATCACCAGTATAAAAATCTTTCATGAAAGATTTATGAAATATTTCTCCTTTCTTTCAGAAATATATTTACTGTACATATCGATAAAATCTTTCATTAGCCTTTTGTGATTCATACGGAAATGTTGTTGAAAGCCCGCTATGTCCACCTGAGAGACTGCAAACAAATATTTCAATGAAAGTTTTCTGAAAGATTTTAACAAGATTTTCTAAAATATTTCAAATAAATATTTAGGAAATATTTATGCAATATTTCGAAGCAATATTTAAACAATTAAATAAATCTTTTACTGAAAGATTTTGAAATGTTTCACTGTTTTATTTCCTGCTATGTGGGTCTCTAACGTCAGATCAAGCGGTAACATAGATCAAAACGTGTGCAAAATTTGGATTTGAACGAAAAATACTGCATTGCGTATTATCTCTCTATATTATTAAAAATATATCGCCACTGTCGCTGCTGCCCCACTGTCGACGCTGTCGATGCTGTCACCGTCAGAAATAAGCCCTCCTTTTCTGGACCCCCCTTTTTCCAACCTAAAAGTTAGCTAAAAGTTGGTTAGGAGTTAGCTATAAGTTAGCTGAAATTTCGATGAATTTAGCTATAATTTCCGGAATTATTGATAATTTGCTTTGAAATATTAAAAAGAATTTGATTTTATAATTAAATTATAAAATTTAAATACTGTATACTAAAAATTAAAATAAATACTTCAATTAAGTATTATAAATTAATTTTTATTTTTATTATATTTACATTTACATTTAAGCTTATGTCTTTTCAAATGAAAAATTCTTTTAAAATTTTTCTTACAAATGTTACATGAAAATTTAATTTCATCACTATGTTCTCGTACATGTTTTAAAAAATGTTTTCTATGTTTAAAAATTTTGAAGCATAGATTACATGTTTTATTAACATAGCTATTTTTATTACATCTTTGAACATGTTGATGTCTTAGTAAATGAGAAAATCTTACAAATTTTTTTGTACATATATTACATGAAAATTTGTTCTTATTAATATGTTCTTGCATATGTCGTAAATAATGTTTTCGATGTTTAAATACTTTTCTACATAATTTACATGTATTATTAATTTTATTATGAAAACGATTAATATGTTTATTTGGCTGATTCCATTCAGATTCATGCAGGCCGTCACTGATCGAATTTTTTTTTTCTTCTAAGTAATAAAAATACCTTCTATTATGTATATGAAGATAAAATTTACCTCATAGAACGCTCAGAATTTTTTTTTTTTTTTACTACAGCGATTTTAGTGTTGGATGTAAAAACGAAAATTCAAAAATTGAAAATAAACCTCTACTTTTAAATGACTATGGCTCCGTCAATTTTTAACCTTTTTGGACGTTCTTTTAACGAAAGTGTGCGAAATTTGGTCTAGCTTTAAATGAGATCTCGATTTTTGTAATACAATTTGATCTCGCTGAGTTATTTATGAAAAACCGAAAAAAGCGATTTTTTTCAAACACGATTTTCTCAAAAACTATATTTTTTTTTTTTTGAAATTTTTATATGATTTTATACATAAAAAATACTAACTTTAAGGGTAGGTGAGAATATGCGATTTTGCCTTATTTTTTTTAAACAGATTTTTAAACGTTTTTTTTATATTTTCGATTTTAAAACATTGATACCATGGCGCATCGTACTATTTTTCCAACTTTACGTGTTCTTACAACTATTTTTATGCTTTCATTTATTAATATATCAAAAATATTAACAATAATCTTTAAAATAAACCCCGGATCGAATATTTTGATCAATTAGAACAAAAGTTATGACGATTTAAAGTTTAAAAAAAAATGCTGAAACTTTAAATAAATATGATATTTACAGATGCTTTGAATAATTATAAAAAAGAGAATAAACAAGACATTGCAGATTTTATTCAGAAAAATCAAATTTACTGAATAAAACTAGCACAATTGAAAATTTCTTAATAAAGTTAAGAGAGCGTGCTCTCACTGTAAGAGCTCATAAATTGGTCAAAGAAATTCCACGTATAGCAATTAAAGAGGTTAAACTTTTAGCGAAAAATAATGACTTTCAATTAGTTATTCATGTCGATTTTGCAGAAAATTGGACAGTTCTGCTTCAAAATGAAATTCAAAGCTATCATTAGAGTAAAAACCAAATATCAATATTTACGTCAGTATGCTATTTTGGAAATGATAAGACAGTCAGTTATGTCACCGTCTCTGACGATATTAAACATGATTCATCTCATGCCCTAATGACTATAAATTTAATTATCGACAACTTAAAAAAAAAACATATTGCGCAAGATCTTGATAAAATCATAACCATTTCTGATGGAGCTGCCAGTCATTTTAAAAATAGATATCAATTCTATGAGTTTCAAAACTCAAAAGTAAACAGAAAATGGCTTTTTCTGCAACAGGTCATGGCAAAGGCGCTTGTGATGGTATTGGTGGTTTAGTTATACATTATGCTACCACGCATAATCTGTCCAAGAAGAATGCAGATTTTATTAAAAACGCTGAAAATTTCGCCACTCACGTATCAAAATATACTCCGTCGATTAACATTCTTGTTATCCGCAAAGATGAGTTAGAAGTTTTTCGACAGACAAAAAAAATGGAATAGTTAGGAAATGCAAAAGAAATTAAAGGTATTTAAAAGATTCACTGTAGAAAAAGTAAACGAAACCAAATCTACACTGCCAAAACTTCAAGACATGAGTGGCAAAAAGTAAATTGAAAGGTTTTATTCAAATTCAGATTTTTTTATTCACATTAGTTCTCAATTCATTAGTGTTTATTTCTTAATTGTATCGCATATTATTTGTTCATTGGGAATGACCAAATAATATATTTTAGTATTTAAAAAATTCACCTTTTCAAAATTTGAAATTCAAATTCAAAATTCAAAATTCAAAATTCAAAGTAAATATATTTATTTAAAGTTGCAGCATTTTTTTTTAAACTTTAAATCATCATAACTTTTGTTCTAATTGATCAAAATATTCGACCCGGGGTTTATTTTAAAGATTATTGTTGATATTTTTGATATATTAATAAATTAAAGTATAAAAATAGTTGTAAGAACACGTAAAGTTGGAAAAATAGTACGATGCGCCATGGTATCAATGTTTTAAAATCGAAAATATAAAAAAAACGTTTAAAAATCTGTTTAAAAAAAATAAGGCAAAATCGCATATTCTCACCTACCCTTAAAGTTAGTATTTTTTATGTATAAAATCATATAAAAATTTCAAAAAAAAAAAATATAGTTTTTGAGAAAATGGTGTTTGAAAAAAATCGCTTTTTTCGGTTTTTCGTAAATAACTCAGCGAGATCAAATTATATTACAAAAATCGAGATCGCATTTAAAACTAGACCAAATTTCGCACACTTTTGTTAAAAGAACGTCCAAAAAGGTTAAAAATTGACGGAGCTATAGTCATTTAAAAGTAGAGGTTCATTTTCAATTTTTGAATTTTCGTTTTTACATCCAACACTAAAATTGATGTAGTAAAAAACAAAGATTTTGAGCGTTCTATGAGGTGAATTTTATCTTCATATACGTAAAAGAAGGTATTTTTATTACTTAGAAGAAAAAAAAAAATTCGATCAGTGACGGCCTGCATGAATCTGAATGGAATCAGCCATTTAAGAGCAGGTTGTATATCTCTGTCCTTTTCTAATAAAAAAATTAATTTTTTTGCAAAAACTAATAATTGTAGCAAAAAATAAGGAGATAGCCCCATCTCGTATAATAAAAAGCAAGATTTTCTTTGATGAGGAAAAATTATTTTTATCGATTCATTTTGAAGAAAACCTTGAAAAACTTAAGAAATAGAGGTTAGGATGGACAATTAAGTTTTTCAAGGTTTTCTTAAAAACGAAGCGATAAAAATAATTTTTCCTCATAAAAGAGAATCTTGCTTTTTATTATACGAGATGGGGCTTTCTTCTTATTTTTTGCTACAATTATTATTTTTTGTGAAAAAATCAATTCTTTGATTAGAAAAGGACAGATATACTCGACCTCCTCTTAAAGACCGAAAATTTTGATATCAACTTTCACAATTTTGACAATAATATTTATTATATCTGAAAAAATATATATTTAATAAATAAAATATAATTGTGATGATTTTTTAAAAATTTTATTAAAAAAAATTATAAAATTTTATTCCAAACAATAGTTTTAATTACATCATTATCATCTTGCTCATTTTGAATAAAAATTTTATTCGAATTTTTTTATCTAATTTATTTAAATAAATCCCAACTGATTCGAAACTTTGTTCTTGAGATTTGTTGATGGTCATTGCGAAAGCTAAAACTATCGGGAATTGTCTACGATATAATACAAAGGGTAGTGATGTGTATTCTCCGGTGTCTTAAATAATTCTAGGTATAAAAACTATAAAACCTTTTTTAGTTCCTGTAATAATTTCTGCTTTTATATTAAATTTGAACATTTCAATTATTTTTAATCTCGTACCATTACATAATCCATCATTTACACTTAAGAGCATGACGAAGCTGTCCGCCTTCTAATAATATTTCCAATCCTAACTTATGAATAAACGATGCGTTTAATCGAGTTTTTTTGCTATAAAGAAAAAGTTTGTAAGATTAAACTCTAGTGCGGACAACTCAAGAAAACCACCAGAATATTATAAATACAAAGTTACAATAAAAACTTTCAATATATCGTATTTTAAGGTTAGGTTTGTCGAGTTTAATATCTAATTTCCAATCCAAGCTCATAAAAAAATAACAAGTTCAAATGATTTTTTATTTTAACAAAAATTATTGTATTAATATAACTTTAGTGCGGACAAGTCATTATATTTGTTTAATTTAAGAATTTAAAAAGATATCGATAAAATAAAAAAAGCAAAACTCGATTGCTGCAGCTCCGACATGCCGTTAAATTTCTAATCAACATTACAATAGAAAATTTTTTTTGTATTAATTTATGTAATGGAAAACCTGGAAATTTTAGAAAATTTAAATATTCAGTTGAAAATTTTAATTCAATATCTGTTTCTGTTTGATCAACACCTTTATGTTTCTTCTTCTTCTTCTTCTTTTTACTGGCAGTGGGTCAGTGTCTCAGGACTTAGACCCGATGCGCCACATTGCACATGTTTGATTATAGATGGAGTTGAATGTTTAAATTGAAATTTAGATTTTCATCTTGCAGCGTTGTAGAAACTCCGTGATGAATCTTGTGGCGGTGGTTTTAGGATTTTGGAGTATTATATTCACCTTTTTAGGATTTACTTGTTTTTTTTTGTTATAGTAGCGATCAAGTTTATTTATAAGCGAGGATCTTTGTGTTATGAATCTGGGGCATTCCCCAGATTCATAACACAATATTCCTTTAATGCGCCAATATTCTTTTAATGCATTCAGCACACTGAGGGCATCAGAGAAAATATATGCTCTTTTTTTATTAGAAACTTTTATGTTGTTTATAGCTAAGTAAATTGCTAAACCTTCAGCTGTAAAAGTTAAAGCTTCAGAATATATTTTGTATTTATATTCTTGGCTTATTGATGGAATGTACATACCTATTCCAGTATAGTCAAGCTCATTGGTTTTGGAAGCATCGGTAAAAATTGTGTAGTTATCTGTGACAATCCTGCCAAACATTTTTTCAAATTCTTGAGAAGGGTTACTGGATTTTTGAATAATATTACCTGCTGTCGTATTTACTTCATTTTCTTGTATTATGGCTTCATATATGAAGTCATATGGGATTGGATGTAGGTATTTTTGGATTTTTAAGTCAGTTACGTGTTTAACATATCTGTAAGATTTAATAATGGGATAGTGCATTCCTATATTTAGTCTATCATTGTTCATTATTAAGTTGTTTAAGCTATCAATTTTATGGAGTAGTGTTGTCTCATGTGCAAGGAGTTTTAGAGTGAATTTGTCAGCTAAGTGTTGAATTCTGTTGTGAAAGTAGTCAATTTTTGATTCTGCATGAAGAACATTAATAGGGGTTGATCTTCTATAACCTAACGCCAGTCGTATTGTTTGATTTTGTAGCTTCTGTATTTTGTTTCTTAAGTTGGAGTTTTTGATATACGTCATAAATAGTCCATATTCTAATGAGCCTCTGATTAGTGATATATAGATCTGCTTTAGGGTTTGTGGGTGACCACTCCACCAGGTGCCACGCAAAAATTTTAGAATGTTGAGTTGGTTGGTGGCTTTAGCAATAATGTGATCAGCATGCTCATTCCATGATAGAGTGTTATCCAATATCATTCCAAGATATTTTACAGATTTTGACTCTTGAATAATGTTGTTGTTGAGTTTTATAGAGAAGCTATTATTTGTTTTCATCTCAGCATTAGAAAATATAATGAATTTGGTTTTATTTGGCGATATTTGGAGTTTTAGATTTACAAAATAGTTGTTGACAATGTTTAGTGCATTTTCAAGTTTTATGATCGCGGTTGGGATGTCCTGGTGTATACAGTAAAGCATATTATCATCAGCATATTGTACTAGTTGTATGTCTTGTGGGAGAATTTTTTTGAGGAGATACACATATATATTGTATAAAATAGGGCTGAGCACACTACCTTGAGGTACTCCATTTTTTTTGTATAAAGGTCCTTCTAAATTATTGTTAATTTTGAAATATAGTTCTTTGTCAGATATTAGGTTAAATATAAATGTTCTCATTCTTGTTGGAATTCCTATATCTTTTAGTATTTTGTCAAGTATGATTGGACATACGTTGTCAAATGCTGATTTTATGTCAATTAGAATGCAAAGTACATGGCATTTATTATGCATTGCTGTGTGTATGTCAGTTGGGATATATGCAAGTGCATGATAGCACGATCTAGCTTTCCTAAATCCGTTTTGTGAATCAGGAATTAAGTTGTTTTTTTCAATATAATGATGTAAGCGCGTGTTTATCATTTTTTCTTGTAATTTTAGGAAGCATGAGGCCAGTGAAATAGGTCTGAACCCTTTGTTATTTTTTGGAAGTAGGATTATTAGAAATTTTTTCCATATATCTAGGTGGCTGCAGCTCAGGAAATATTTATTAAAAATTCCAAGTAAGATTTTTCTAAATGAGTCAGGAGTGTTCTTAATCATCAAATAATCTATTTTGTCGAGTCCTGGAGATGAGTGTTTTTTAGATTCCTTGATTGCTAGATTGAGTTCAGTTAGAGTAAATGGTTTGTCTAACTCTAACTGAGAGTTGTTGGTATTCTCTATGTTATATTGTTGTTGGTTGTTAGTTGCAGTTGAATAAGTTGTTGTGCAGAATTCGTTAGCAAATTTTTTAGCGCTTTCTATTGTTTCAAGGTTATTTGGAGCTAGATCTGGTTTAGAGTTTATGACATTTTTAAATTTATTAATTAATGACCAAACAGTTTTGGTATTTGTATCAGGTGTTATGTTTTCTTCTACGAGTTTTTTAAAGCTATCCTTTTTTATTTTCTTCAATTTTTTCTTTGTGGAGTTTTCAACTTTTTTGAGTATTTCTAGGCTTTCTTGATTAGGGTTGTTTAGCATGTTTAGGCTCGCAGTTCTTCTTTCTTTCGTAAGGTTAGAACATTCCTCATTCCACCATGGGGCCTTGATATGATTTCTTTTATGCATTTTTAGTAGTTTTATCTGTGGCTGTGAAGACATTTCTATGGGAGAAGTTTCTAGAATGTTTGTGTTTGCATCTGTAGAAGGTTGGTCTTTATGATTTGCTGGATTGTTTTTTTTTCTGTTTTGCAGATGGTTGTGATTGTTGAGAGATTGCTTTAGTACACAGGTTGGTAAGAAGGTTATATTGGTCCTCCAGGTTTAGATTGTATATACTTTGTGAGTTTTTGTCAATATATTGATCTAAATGAAGAGAGTACAATTCCCAGTTAATGTTTCTGTAATTAAGTTTATGGGTGGAGTTCAGTGGCAGGGCTTCTATGCTCAATTGGATGGTGCATACTGTTGGAAAATGATCGCTATGCATATTGTCTTCTAGAACTTTCCAGGTTGTATTATGCCATAAGCTATCGGATATTAGAGTGATATCTAAAGGAGAGCTTATTATTCTTTGTTCCTTCGAGTTAGTGAGAGTATTTGTATTTGTTTTGTTGGCATAATATGTATGAAAGCCATCATTTATTATAAACAGGTTGTAATCAATAAGGGCCTCAGTTAAGTTTTCACCCGTGCTGCAGATTTTAGTAGATCCCCAAGAGTAGTGGTGAGCATTAAAATCGCCTCCAATATATTTGTTGTTGTATTTTGATGTAGTGTTAAAGAGTAGATTCCACTCGTTAACTGAAGTATGTTTGGCAGGATTCCGGTATAGTGATACAATTAATAGAGAGTTATCCTCATTTTGGTTATGTGCTTGAAAGGGAATTGATATTGCTATCGTTTCAAATGATTTTTCCTGGTGATAAATGTTTGGTATTATTTTAAATGGTATATTGTTCTTAAAAGCAGGCCGGATTCGCTGTCCTTGTCTAATTAAAATTTTTGTTATTTACTCAAGTATTAATCGGTGTATCTGCAAATTGAAGGTTAAGCGCAATAGATATTATTATTACAAATATTTATGCACAAGAAGAAAAAAATCTACCGATTTGTTTTTGAGAAAAGTAAGGAACGCAAAAATATTATAAACATAAACTTTTACTTCGGTGTTCCTTACTTTTCTCAAAAACAAAGCGGTAGAATTTTTTTTCTTGTGCATTAGATGTTCATAATAATAATATCTATTGCGCTCAACCTTTAATTTGAAGATACACCGATTAATACTTGAGTAAATAACAAACAACTCAATTGTTACTCGGTCGGTATCAGGATCTACTCCGGCCTGCCGTTAATTATTATAGCAACACCACCATGGGGACTGTGTTGTCTGTCTTTTCTGATTATACTGTAGTTAGGTATTCTCATTGTAAAAGTTTTGTCGAGCCAAGTTTCTTGTAGCGTGATTATATCATATTCATTTACTACATCTCTAAGTATAGGTATTTTATTTCGTATGCTCCGGCAATTCCATTGCATAATTTTTAATTTTTCATAATTATACATAATGTTTATATATTATTGTGTTAGTAGATTTGAGATATATTTTGGAGTACTTAGAGGTATTGAGATTATTGTTTATTTATTATTGATGTGATGATTGTTTCATGCTTTCTTGAGCTGCATTTAGGATATTTTCATAAAAATGGGGATCATTGTTAAGGTATCTTAATATTTGTTCGTGTGTCATAATAATTGTGTTTCCAATGAGGTATCCATTTTCATTATGTGTAATGATAGGGGATCCTTGTGCTGGAATGGTTGAAGGGTTTGCAAGTTGTTTCATGTGATGAGTGATGTTTCTATCGTTGCTAAGAGGTGTGAAGTTTAGACAATAGTCTCCATTTTGGGAAATTAGGAGTTTTTTGTGTTCCTCAAAGTTGTTTTTTTCTCTTAACCTGGTGGGTGACTTATTTAAGTATGACTTGTGGTTGGAGGTAGAAGGACTATTGTTTGAATGTTTGGTGACTTCTGTAAATAGTTTCCTTCTTGGGGTATTGTAGATTTGACTTGGAGTGTTTATTTCGTCTGGGGTTGTTGTAGAGCTACGTTCTGGGAATTCTGAGAATCTTAGTCTTTTTTTATTAGTAATGAGTTCATTATAATTGTATTTGGCTTCTTGAATAGAAATGTTTCTTTTGACAGCCATTTTTATAATTTCTTGTTCAGTACGTCTGGTTCTGCAGTTTTTGTCTGTAGGTAGATGTTTTTCTTTGCAGTTTATGCATGAAACTTCTTCTTTGTTAATGTCACATTTTTTTGAAGTGTGAGTTAATTCTCCACAGTATATGCATTTAATTTTAGAGCGACAGAAAGATGTAGTACGCCCATGTCTGAAACAGTTAGTACAGAGTTTGGCTAATGGTATGTACTGTTCGACCATGTACTTTACTCTGTACAGGAATGCATGTTGGGGAGTGACTTGTCCTTTGTAAATGACCATGACTGTAGTGGTTGGGATTGACGTTAATTCGATTTCAGTTTTGTTTTTAGTGGTTGATATTTCAGTTACAGTTTTGTTATCAGCGGTTGGTATTTTAGATTCAGATTCATTTTTGCTTTTTTCTTTTGGAATAAGCTTTGTGAATCTTTTTACACTATGTATTTCTAAATTTGCAACTGGAGAAATAAGTTCCAAGTTGCTCTTTATTTCTTCATCTGTAATGTCGATAGGGACACGTTTGATAACTACTTTTCTATATATATATATATATGAATTGGGAATATAAGGAGTAAAATTTTTTTCCTTCAGTTCATTCATTGCTAGTATTTTATTTGCAACCGATCTGTTGTGTGTTATGATTGTGACTCTGTTCTTGCCAGATTTTTTTATTTCGTCAATAGATTTGTTAGGGAGTAAGGGGATTATTGTTTTGGCAATTTGTATCGATTCTAAACTTTTGCTTTGTTGGTTTGACATCTTATTCTCTGTATATGTAGGTATTACTATTACTTTAAATGGTGGCGGGATGTCGTTTGTGTAAAATGTGACGGCTGGTAAGTAATTTTGAGTCTGTTGTGAGCCTTGATGTTGATCTTGTGAGGGTTGTGTGCCATCAGCATAGCTAGCCAGTTGGTTAACATTTTGCTTTTTATTTCCATCCTGTTGTTGTTGGTCAGCATTCTCAAAATCCTGAGCCTTTCTTTTTTGTCTTTCTTCTTTCGTATCTACTATGCTCTGTTTACTAGGAGATATGTTCATTGGTTCAATGTAGTTATTTTGGTTATTGTGCATTCTGATCAAAAGTTGAAGAATAGCCTGATCGGCTATCCTCTTTAAGGTTATTCACACTTTTAGGTTAGGTTTTTTTTTAACGAATTACTATTAACTGTTTAATAAGAAAACAAAAGTCAGATCTTGTTTTGCAGTATCTCCAAAATACATTGGAAGATACGCAGCAAATGTTTTTAACTAGGGAGATGCAGTATAAGTTTATTTTTTTATATTTTTGTTATAGATATAGCGTGCAACATAACGTCTCAGCGACCGCCCGATCCAAAACCGCACCCTTATGTTTAGCATAATCTATACTGTAATATTCTTTTTGTATACTATTTAATTTATAAATATTTTCATTATGAGAAGATAAAATAATTTTATCAGATAAATCTTCGTTTGGGTCAGTATAATCACCATAAATTTTTGTACAGATAACATTGGTTTTCCAATTCTCTGGTATTTTAAAATTTTGTATAATATCGTTGCCAATATTTAATAAAAACCCTAGTGGAAATCGGTTTTGCAAATAACTGTTAATAATTATAAATAATTGCTGATAACTGCAAATAACTGCTAAAAGCTGCTAACAACTGTTATAAACAGTTTAGTTTGAGACAGAAATAGCGGTTATTTGCAGTTAATAGTAGTAATCATCAGTTATTAACAGTTATTAGCAATTATTAGCATTCATAAGCAGTTATTTGCTATTTCATTAACAGTTATTAGCAGTTATTTGCGTTTATTTGCGGCTATTTGCAATTTCTTGCAATTATTTACAGTTATTAACAATTATAAGCTTTTTAAAAAATTTTTTTATTTTTTATATATAGGAAAAAATTTCCAAGACAATAAATTTTTATGAATAACTATTATTAACTATAAAGAACTGCAAGTTTCTGCAAATAACTACAAAAATCAGAAAATAATTGCAAATAACTGCAAGAATCCTCAAACAACAGTAAATAACTGCAAAAATAAAAAAATAACTGCAAATAACTGTTACTATTATCTTAATTTTTAAAAATTGTATTGTACAAAATTGTTGTGCTTACAAATGTTAATAACTCTTTATAACTGCACATAATTACTATTAACTCAACTGCTACTTATCTGTCTCAAACTAAACTATTTATAACAGTTATTAGCAGTTGTTTGCTGTTATTAGCAAAACTGATTTCCACTAGGGAATGATCCGAAATTTTGATTATTATTTCTCATATTTTTTGTTAATTTAAATATTTTAAATTTTGGCCAATAATCAGAAATATTTAAAGTTTCATTTATTATAATTGTTTTTGTACCATGTTCAATTACAGGTAAAGTTTGCATAAAATCACCTCTAAATATGAGTAATTTATTCGCAAAAAATATATTTTCTATTGAACAAATATCTCTTATAAGTTTTTCTACAAGTTCTAAAGCTTTTTTAGGTATCATTGATGATTCATCTCATAAAAATATGTCACATTCTCTAATTTTTTTTCTTATCTGAATCTGATTTAATTATTAAATTTTCTGCATTTTTTAAGTCTAAAGATAATTTAAAAACTTTGTGACTTGTACAACCACCAGGTAATAAAATTGATGCTATACCTGTCCAGGCCATAACCAAGATTTTTTTTCCTTAAAAAATAATGAATTAGAACATTATATAATAATGTTTTTGCTGTACCTCCAGGTCCATTAATAAAAATAGCCTTTTCATTATGTTTTGGATTAATGATATAATTGAAATTTTCTTTTTGATCATTATTTAGTAATTTATGAATATTTAAAAATTTTTTATTACGTTCAAATGTATTTTCTATTGTCGTTAAAGGAATGGGATTTGGTAAACCAAAATCTAAACATTTAAAATTTTCTGTATTTAGAATTTCATTAATTTCAAGCAAATCTTTATTTTCATTGTTGTTAAAGAAAGCTTCGCAAAAATTTTTCTTATATTTATTCCAAATATCTGATAGATAGATAGATATTGATTTATTTTGTAAAAAGAGTACAAAAAAGCGTGTAATACATGAAATAATAAGTAATAATTCCACATAGAGTATTGCACATAATAAGATAAGATATCACAGTCAATTATTAAAATTAATATATAATACTGTATCAGTAAGTCACCATGTAAAAGTGATATCACAGACTATTCTAAATACACGCGGAAAACATAAATTACAATAAAAAACAGTCTTAAATATCTATCAGTCATAGAATTAAAATACATAATTTAAAAGAGGAATCACTGTCATGACATCAATAAAAATGAAATTGGACGATACTATAAAAATAAAATTGGACAATACAATAACAAAGTAATAGTAAATAATTAAAAAATAAAATAATAATAATATTTAAAAAATAAAAACTTAATATCGAAGATGTCATGACTTCTAATAAAAACAGAACCACTCATTCTTTCCGCATACATTCATCCATCATTCACGCTAATAAATAAATTTACACCTTAAATCTATATATAGGACAAAACAAAATGAATTAACATAAAAATTAAAATACTTAAAATTAATTTCACTCTAGTTCGAGTAAATACGTCCTTAAAGCCGACTTAAACCTGCCGAGCGATAGAAAATTTTTTATATTAGCAGGCAGGGAGTTCCAAAAATGCGCACCTTGAACTTGAAAGGAATTTCTTCCAGTCTCAGTACGCATGAAGGGCATCGCGAAGTCTTTAATATCTCCCCTAGTGGCTACCATAGGTACATATTTAATGAAGAGACTCACTAGATACTCGGAAGTATTCATTCGCACGATTTTGTACATAAGTACAGCCATAAAATAGTGTCTCCTTGAATCAGTACGCAGCCAACCAAGCGCAGCTCTATGAGGAGAGATATGATCGCCCATTCCTACGCCTAATACATATCTTACACATGGATTTTGTAGTCTTTGTAATTGTTTTCTCAACCCCTGCGAAGCATCAAGCAGGACATCTGAGCAGTAGTCAAGGTGCGGAAATAGCAAGGCGGCTGCGAGTTGTTTACGCAGGGCCTCAGTGGTGTACCGACGAAAGAACCGTAAACTATACATTATCCTATTAAATTTTTTAGTCACCATATTAATGTGCGACTTCCAAGACAACTTAGCGACAAGCATAACACCAAGGCTCGTAACGGTATCAGAGAAAGATATGCCGACACCTCCCTCAAGCTCAATCGTTCTTGGCTCACCAGCATAAAAGTCATTAATAAATCGACTACTGCCAAAAACGATCGCCTTAGTTTTGCTTGCATTTAATGTGAGATAAGCATCGACAGCCCATCCCAACACCGCCCTGGCCATCCTCTGCATAATACCAATACCTTTATTCAGATGTTCATAAGGGACCTGAATATAGATTTGGAGATCATTAGCATATAATATGTGCTTGACACAACAGGGGTCAAGCGTGTCACGTATGTTATTAATGTAAAGGCAGAACATTAGAGGCCCCAGCACTGAACCCGGTGGAACTCCTAGATTAGTTGTTAGCCAATCCGAATCCTCTTTTAAATGTGTAGAAACCATTCGTTTCCTACCTGATAAATAGGAGCTGATCCATTCGAGTGCAGCTCTGGAAAACCCCATCGATCTAAGCCTCGCAAGCAATTTGGAAGGGGAGATCGTGTCGAATGCCTTACTAAAGTGAAATAGAAGTAGTATCGTGGCAAATTTCTTGTCAAGACCTTATCTCATGTGATCTGTAAGTTTAAGTATGGCAGTCTGCGTAGAATGATGCTTTCTGAAGCCAGTCTGCAGAGTCAAGTATTTTGTGTGTCATAATATACTCCTGCAGTTGGTCATAGGCAATCTTCTCGAGAACCTTTGAAAGAAAACATAATACTGCTATGGGCCTAAAATCTTTAGGCATTTTAGGTGCAGGGCACTTCTTTAAAGGCACAATACGTGCGCGCTTTCGAAGGCAAGGAAAGACTCCCCGTGCAAAACAGTAATTGAACAGAGTCACAAGATGCTCTCCAATAACCGGTAGTGCTTTAAGTATCACACTCTGTGGGATGCCATCCTCGCCACAAGCCTGTGATGAAAAATGCAAAATCGCAAGGATTACATCATTATTATTAATTGGCTTAAAGGCAAAACCACTTTTACTACGCTTAGAAAGAATCCTTTTACGTTCTGCAGTGTCATCGTCTGGCGAGACCGATACCCCAGCAAAATGTGGATTAAGCTCATCTGGAGTGAATCGATTCAAGTCCCCTTGAGGTCTGGACAGGAGTCCCAGGTCTTTTAACTTCTTCCAGACATTACCTCTAGCAAGGGCATCGAACAGTCTATTAATTTATCTGGGTCAACTGTACCAACAGTGAATGGCGTCCAATCACAGCCGGTCAAACTCTGTACCAATAAGTTTGGACAGATATCTTTATAATTCCTGTACTCAATTATTTTATTATCTGTCTTGATGTGATGACAAGAAATACATACATCAATTAAGTTGTTCCGACTGTGAAAATTCGCCGGTAAGTTGCGTGCGTCAAGTACTGTGTCATTATCGTCAACAAGAATCAGGTCAATTCACGTGTGAGATGTTGGAGTGTGATGCGTGACACCGTGCTGAACCAACTGTAACGAAAGCTCAGCCGACAATTTATTAATAAATTTGGGATCACTGCTCTCACGCAGGAGATCGGCATCCAGGTCTCCCATTATAATTTTATGAAAGTATTCAGAAACAAAATTTCTTAAGTTATCCAAAAAAATCGGTAGTTTGAAAAAAGGAAATGGCAGGAGGTCGATAAATAATAGAAACCAACACGGCTTCGGAGCTGCCTAATTGCACGGAACAAATAATATACTCAGGTACCTCCGGTTTACCTCCACTATGATTAGTTTGAGTATCTGAAGTAGCCAAAATAGTGCACTTTAAATTGTCTCTAACATACTAAGCAACTCCTCCACCTCGCAAGTTTCTGTCCTGTCTGAATACTTTATACCCTTTGACCTGAATGACGTCATCCGAAACAGACGGACCCAGCCAAGTCTCAGCCACTCCAAATATGTCGCAAGAAAGACCATTACTTAGAAACTCACGTACCTGCCCAATGTGATCCCTCAACGAAGTCACATTCAGAAAGCACGCTCGCAGTTCACCCCTCCTCCCTGTACGACTCTCAAAGGAGGCCCGGTGCAGTCATTGGGGAGAGGCCACACTCGACGTTACTTCATAATTTGTACTTAATAATTGATTCGTCGACATATTTCGTTGATATTCAGAGGCTTCATTATTATCACATATATTATTATTATCGCACTCAATATTCGATGGAGTTTTGGAATTTACATTAATTACATGTAAATCGTCTTTTAATTTCTTTCTTTCTGTCAATAAATTATCTAAATCACTTTCATTAAAAAAATTGTGAGCTCTCTTTCCTTTCTCCCTCCTCACCAGAAATTTACCATGTCTGTGCCAAAAAAATTTAAAGCCTTTTTCTTTGACATACTTTTTTAACTTTTTAAAATTAACATATATTTCAGTAAACTAATATTCATTAATAAATATCAAGCCGTGGTGTTTGATGGCTGGAAGACTGCCAAGGAGGGAAGGATTAAGATCTGCTGTCGAAAAACCTGTGAATTGTCGTTTAGCCTCAAACACCTCTTGCATCAGGTCCTCCTCAGAAAGTCTAACCAGCAATGAGAACAGACCCCTCGGGCTGCCACTGATCCCACGATCTATAGACACCCCGTTTACATCATCATATTTAGCGATTTTCTTAACTGAAATTACATTTGTACGCTTGATTGCCGGAAGAATGGTACCAAGAACGGCACAGGCGTAATCATCCGGCCCAACATTAACTGTTGAACAGTCAAATTCGTCAGAGATCACTAATGTACCACTCCCAGAGCCACACTCCGTCTCATCTTGACGAGGTGCTTCCTCACCAATTACAGTATGAGTATGTGGTATTTGTGGCATTTCTACAAATTTAGATGTGTGTAATGTATGCTCATTCATTCCCGTGAGATCCGCGACGGCCTGCGCCACGCCAGCTACCCCGGTTGTAAGGTCAAAGAAACCCTTATCCACTCCGTGAAACTCGTTATTAAAAAAAGTTTGAATATTATCGAATTTACAACTAATTGTTTTACTATACATTTCAATTTTATTATTTAGAGCGGACAAGAAATTCCTTTCCGAAGTAACTATTATTTCCCTAAGTTTGCGATTTTACCTTAACAGCTGCATGTGCTCAATTTCTAATTTTTTAATACATTCATTCTGTGTATCAATTTTGGACACAATATCCCGCAGGCCTTTGTCAAAATTTTTAACTTGGCTCTCTAAAGCCAAAAATTGATCAAAAGAATTTATTATTGTGTCAAGCCTGCCAGATAGTGCGCCCTCTAGAGCAGATACAGCTGCCTGCAATGAGGAAGAATTTAAGTCACTTCGGATTACATCAGAATTATTGTTCTTTAAATTATTACTATTATTATTATTATTATTCGGGGCAGTAAGCGCAGCACCGCGTCCCAATAGTTTATCAGATAAAGACATACTTATTCTACTTCTCCCTCCATCCGCCGTGGCACCGCGGTTGTTGGACAAAGTTTGCGATGATAAAGTAGTTTTCACTCTTTCAGGCTGCTTCTGTGTTGACAGATGTCACTTTCGAGTTAGTTCTTGATGGTGTAGAGGCACTGATGGGCTGATTAAAAGCAACTTTGCCCGCGATCTGCGAATCTGCATTGACCTTGATGCTACCACTGGCTAATGATGTTGAATTATTTTTTATTTCTTTAATGCACCTTTTACACTTTATTTTGTGCCATTTTCCATTTTTGAGCGAGTCATGCATTTGGCATGACAGCGCTGCCGGCATGTGAAACACAAATGGAGCTTTGTCATGCCCCATTTATCATTAGTGGATAGCTTACAGATCGCACAACTGTCCATAACTCCGACCTCTAGTGTATACTCCTTAAAGGGTAAGGTAAACTTCTATCTTATTGGTCAAAGAGTAGATTGAAAAATTAGCCATCACGATCTCTGCCTGCAGATGAAAATTGCCTCCCAACTTAATTCAAAACTGCAATAATTCTAACCTCCCAAGTTCAGCGTCTTGATGTTAATTATGAGATAAAATGCAAGGACCGCTAATAAAACTGATGATTTATAGCTGAAACGGTGCTTTGAAAATTGAGCGTGCAAGAATCTGTAAGAAAAGCGCCCTAGGGCACAAAAATGCAGTACCAGAACAAAAATAACAAGAGTGAAAAATAAAGCGTGTTTAACTACTTACAGATGGAAGGAGAGTGATCTGATGCTAATGTAAAACTATTATCTGCGATTAAAAACCAAGCAAAATTTTGCCTTAATTATTTTGGCATCAGTACTTGATAAGCTTGATCAAAAATTTTTTTAATTTCTCCATCACATTCTACTAATCCCATAGCTATTGCAGCTTTTTTGAAAGTATCGTTAACTTTTCCTTCATAAGTTTTTAGATTTTCTTCGCAAGTAGCTCCTTGAACTCGATCTTAAATTAATTTTAAATGAAATTTTTCAATGTCCTTAGAACTTACATTTACTAATCTTCCAAAAGTATTTGAAAATTTTTTTTGTTTAATCCATTGTTTTTCATTTGATAAATAATAATACTCAGGTATATTCACGTGAAAAATATCTTTTACAGTTTTATCTCTTTTGTTTCATTCGTACCAAGCAGTCAATGTAGTATTATGTTTTTCTAAAGCTGATTCAATATTATTTTCATCAAATAAAACATAATGCTGATTTTTCAAATGTACAGCTAAACTCATCACAGAATGTGATTTACCAATTCTAGGCGATTCTGAAATTCTCCAAGCAGCTTCCATAGAACTTAAATATCTTGAATTTTTGTAATATTCAATTTCGTCATCTATAATATTATTTTTAGTAAGAGATTTTTGAAATTTTATGTATGCTCTATCATGTCCTTTATTTAAATATTTAAATAAATATTTTACACTCATGATAGATGCACAATATTCAACAGTAATATGGCAATTGTATTTTTTAAGAAGAGTCGAATTATATGGAACTACCATTGAATTATCAACTTTTATATTTTGGCCATCAATTTTTTTATTATAATAATAATAATTCAAGAAGTCATTTTTTCTTCTTCTATATTTAGGAAATCCATTTTCTTCAAAAGTAGTGTTTTCACAATAATTTTTAGGAAAGTGTTTTGAACATGTTTTGTTATTTATATCATAACAAGGTGTGTCTTTGCTGTGTGGTCCGTGGGACATGTGTTTCAATACTAAATCTTTTAATTCGTTATCATCCTCAGGAATTTCAGCTAAAATAAATTGATCAATGTTATCAGGATTCAATAATTTTGATTTATAATCTAATGTAAAAACCATGTGATTATGTGGTAATCCTCTTTTTTCAAATTCTATAACCCAAAACCAAGCAATAATTTTACGAAAAATTTTTCCAGATATAATATCAGATAAAATTGCTCTACATTTAGCGTAGAAAAGACGTACGCATATGGTGGGTATATCGTTACAAGTTGTACCTGAAGGAAATTGTATTAATATATTTCTAACCTCTGGCCAATTAGGGTTAAAAGTCATAGTTATAAATAAATCTGGTCTTCCTTTTTTTCTTACAATGGCCATGACATTTTGATAATTTTTATTCATATATCTAGGACTACCTATATATATGGATGGTAATATATATTGCTGTGTTAATCTTCCTCCAAATGATATAGGACTAAACTTAGGATCTGGTCTATATGCTGAACGATGAGAATAATATTGAAGTGGTGTCATTTTTTTTTGTATTATTTTCATTTTGTTTCAAATTTATATTCCGACCTTGATCTCCATGAGGAAATAAAATAGGAAATGTCATAGGGTCTAAATGAAGTGATAATTCACTGATGTATGAAATACTTTCAATTTTTTTAGTAGAATTTTTTGGATAAACACATAGTTCTATATTATCTGGTATTTCACCATCTTCAGATATTATGAATGCTGCACATTGATGTTTGAGGCAAATCATAACATTTTTTATCTAATAATACAGGATTACGAATAAGAAATAAACGATATTCAGGTATATTATTATTTTTAGATAATTCACAAAGGGTCTAGCCGGGTAAGATAGGTGAATTGACCCCAGAAGCAGAGAGAAAAACTGATATGGCCATTATATTCTATAAAAAAAAATATACCTCTATACAAATTTTCAGCCTTCTAAACCTAAACCTAACCTCAAAAACGCAATTTTTCATTTTTTGAGTCTCTTAGCTCTATCTCCGTCAATTTTTAAGCTAGAATACTCTTTTTTTTTAATTTAGGTTTTTGGAAGCCCTATAAATTAGTCTCCGATGATTTTTTTGTAGGTGCAAAATTCAAATTTCTAGAGACGTTTGAAAATTTTCATTCGAGATATTTCGAAAACTAAGATAGACGACACTTTGGAAAAAATATATAATATTTATTTGTGCACCAAAAGTATGTAAAAATTTTTTCAGATCTTTAAGAGTGGTAGAACAATGTCAAAAAGGAAAAAAACGGTTTTTTTGCGTATTTTTGCCTATACATGGCCTAGCCCTCGTATCTTACACTTCCGTTTGCAATATTTTTGAGTGAAATTTTATTTTTTGAGACACTCTGGACTGTAATATATCGAGATGAACTCGAAAGTTTCCAATTTCCACGTTAAGGCGCTCCCAGAGACCTTAAAAACCCATTATACTAATAAAAAAAAATGTCTCGCCAGGTGAAACTCGTATCATAATCCATAAAACTATGCATATATTCTTCTACAGTATATCTAAATATATATAATTCAATACTATAAACAGGAATATACAGATATACTAAATGTATTGTTTCGGATTATCACTCAAACACGACCTAACGGGAGCAATCATCCTAATTCTTCCCAGTACGTCCGAACTCATGTGTACTGCATTTCTATTTACAGAAACAGGATTCGCAGAAGCTTTAACCACCTATTTGCTGAAAAAGTTATTCGATCACTTGTTTCAAGGCAATGGATGTCTAATTTTAAGATTAATTAATGATAAAAACTATCATTTAAATATTTGCAATACCTGAGATAAAACATCTTTGCTTGAGAAAAATTAATGTAATTTGATAATTAAATTAATTTTTCTCGTGCAAGGATCGTTTATCTCAGGTATTGCAAATATTTGAATGATTTCTTTATTTTTCATCTATAACTTTAACTTGCTTATAATAAAAATAATTAACCATCTATATTATTCTATTTTTGATTACTAAACTCATTTGATTATCGAATAAAAAAGTATTGATTCAAAGAAAATGCTTTTTTGTTACGTAATCTAAAAAAGTTTATAAAATCAGTTACATTTATTGTTATCTAAAAATATGTAAGAAATACAATTTTTGGTTATAATATATATATATATTTATACATACACATACATTAAAATATGTGTAATTATAATAGAATTCAGTTTAGTTAATTTTGATTATAAATAAAATTTTTGAATATATTTTCTTTTGTTCGACCATTAGATTACTATCAACAAAGTTGTAGGACATTGTAACCAAACACTTTAAGGCTTTTTATAGGCTCCGCTAATTGGTCATCTGGATACATTCATACAACACTTACAATCTAATACTTGATTTCTTCTCTATAGCAGTGGACCATTGACCACTGCTCGAAGGTAATAAACGTTGAAATGATTTTCTGAGTTTATATTTATTTTATTTAGGTACAGGTATAAGATTGTAAAGGGGTTTGTAAAAAATAATAATAAAACTAATTATCTAGGTGGATCTATTATTATTCTTTAATATTTTAATATCTATTTATATTTTTACATTTTTTTCTTCATTAACGAGAGGATATTTTTTTGTACAATGTTAAGGAAGATCTGACACTCGTAACAAGTTGCAGTTTTTTATATCTACTTTACATGTAGATAGTAATGACTGTAACTACCTTGCCTCTCACCAAATTATATATATGAGAAACTTACATTTGAATATTACTCATAACTATCATTAAATTAAAAGTAAAAATTCTTATGTAAATACTTGACTAAGAAGAAAATCAGTTATAATTATTTTTATCTAAATATACAGTAGATATTAAAAAATAAAAGTCTTTGCAACTATCAGATCTTTTGTAATGTCATGCAAAGAAATATACTTCCATAAGTAAAGAAGCACGTATAAGATTAAAGATCCATATTAAAACAAACAAAGAATATCAATATCTACCTAGATAATAGGTCTCATCATAATTTTTGTATAAAACTCAATAGAGTTTTGTATTGGACTCTTACTCCTTCTCATAAAATATAATAGATATGATAAAATGTAACCATTGTCATAATAAATTTCAAAGATTCTGCTTGAATAAAGATTTTTTTCTGGTAAATGCTTATTTAGTAAGTAATATTTACAACAACTTTTTAATAAAAATTAACAGAAACAAAATTCTATAATAATTTAATCTACTATAATATTTACAATCTAGTTCATTAGCTTTTCTTTGCACTATAAAAATGAATTAGAAGTCCAAAAATGGTATCAATATAATATAGGCTACAATGCAAATGATAGTTTTAAACAAAAATTGCGTTTCAGTCTTCCGATAGATCAACATACAAAAATATTTCAGATACTTCTATATAATTTTTATACATTTTTTCATAGTTTAAAATGCATATTACATACAAACAAACACATTCACAAATATAATATAAATTATTTTAATTAAGATTGTACACATGAAGGTTATTTTTTAATTTTTTTTTGTGTGTAATTCAATATTTATAATCCTACAAAACATAAAATATACAGAATATTAACTTATGAAATAGGTAACCAAATATCACTTGACAACAAATTGCCAATAATCAAGTCTAATTTGTAGTTGTTCTAGTTTGATTAGTCTTATGACAAGTCTAATTTATTCACTAATTGGAATTACACATGCAAGATATAACATGAATACTAGAGAAAACAAACTATTTGTTGTTGCTATGGACCATGGAGACTAAAAATAGAAGACCTATGTACTCAGTAGAATCCATCAATAGTTACGCCTGGAGCTACCAATAAAGACAGACATAGATCGTATAGACAAAGTTAAGCTCCCTGATTAAGGCTCGAATAAATAGTCGTGACTTGAGTATTGAGTATCGCTTGGAATTTAAGTATCGTTACTTGAGTATAAGCTGTTACTTTAATTGAGTATGACATCTTTACCGACGACTATCATATCTGTGTGCTTTTATATTTCATATAAAAAAATGAAGTAACAGCTGATACTCAAGTAACGATACTCAAGTTTCAAGTTGTACTTAATTTACATAGTACCTACTTATTATGCATGATTCGATATAATAATATATGCTTTCTAAAATTCTACATACAGGGTGAAATTTCCATCTTTCAAATAGCATAAAAATGATGAAATTCCATTAATTCCAAAACAAAAAATAATTTGAATAATTAAAGTATATAAAATTGATAGTATCAATTAATTTTTTAAATTATAAAGTATTAACTTTATAATACTGTTAGGTAAACTATTAGCACGATGAATGTAAACATTTTGCTGATCACACCCTGGAAGGGCGCTCTAAATTACCATGTCGTGCACTTTAAAGATAACAAGTATCTTTAAAAGATAGCAATAAAATAATATCTGATATAAGTATTATTTCAATAAAAAAAACTTATTCTAAACTAGATTTGTGCATCTACCAGCTGATTCATCCTATATCTACTATCTGTTTCTGTAAATAGAAATGCAGTACACATGAGTTCGGGCGTACTGGGAAGAATTAGGATGATTGCGCCCGTTAGGTCGTGTTTGAGTTATAATCCGAAACAATACATTCAGTATATCTGTATATTCCTGTTTATAGTATTGAATTATATATATTTAGATATACTGTAGAAGAATATATGCATAGTTTTATGGATTATGATACGAGTTTCACCTGGCGAGACATTTTTTTTTATTAGTATAATGGGGTTTTAAGGTCTCTGGGAGCGTCTTAACGTGGAAATTGGAAACTTTCGAGTTAATCTCGATATATTACAGCCCAGAATGTCTCGAAAAATAAAATTTTACTCAAAAATATTGCAAACGGAAGTGTAAGATACGAGGGCTAGGCCATGTATAGGCAAAAATACGCAAAAAACCGTTTTTTTCCTTTTTGACATTGATCTACCACTCTTAAAGATCTGAAAAAATTTTTACATACTTTTGGTGCATAAACAAATATTATATATTTTTTCCAAAGTGTCGTCTATCTTAGTTTTCGAAATATCTCGAATAAAAATTTTCAAATATCTCTAGAAATTTGAATTTTGCACCTACAAAAAAATCATCGAAGACTAATTTATAGGGCTTCCAAAAACCTAAATTAAAAAAAAAAAGAGTATTCTAGCTTAAAAATTGACGGAGATAGAGCTAAGAGACTCAAAAAATGAAAAATTGCGTTTTTGAGGTTAGGTTTAGGTTTAGAAGGCTGAAAATTAGTATAGAGGTATATTTTTTATATAGAATATAATAGCTATATCAGTTTTTCTCTCTGCTTCTGGGGCCAATTCACCTATCTTACCCGGCTAGACCCTTTGTTTATATTCTTTTACGTACGGATTATATTCATTGAAAACTTTTGATATAATTTCTATATGTTTTTTCACTAATTTATTATTTTGTTTTAATAAATAATCAATTCTTTCCATATCATCGTACATATAAATCTGACCATATTGAGGTTTTTTTCCATCTATAATTTCCATAGTATTAGGTGTTAAGGGCACAAAACACCTTTTCCCCCTGCTAGTAAAAAACAAATGTATTAATTAGATTTAATCAAATTCTTTGTAAATGAAAATAATATTTAACAGTAGACTAAAATACCTTTATTTTAAGCTTTTATAAGCTCATTTTGCTTTAGCTATAGTCCCATAATCATTCGATGAACTCTTGTCCTTATAATGGCTCCACCGTAAGATTTGACCTGAACCGCTGGATGGATCTGACTTTTCCAAACTGATTTAACTTCAGTATTAGCATCATTCTCGCGTGAATAAGGGAATTCCTGAAAAACAAAAAATTATTCAATTTTCAACAAAAAATATTAATTTATTAAATAAATTTTAATTTTTTTACCTAATTTTTGGATTTTTTAACAACTTTTAGTCATTCAATTTCAAAACCCTCCATTCACGCGAGAATGATGCTAATACTGAAGTTAAATCAATTTGGAAAAGTTAGATCCATCCAGCGGTTCAGCTCGAATCTTACGGGGCAGCACCTAAAATTTTTAAAATTCACTATTCGAGAAAAATAGCTTTAAAGTTTTGAATTATTATATCTTAAAATTATTAATGCTATACTTATCTTTTATAGAATAATTATTTCCTGGTATCTCTTAGGGGTCGTACCCAAATGCCGTTGACAATTTTTTCGATATTTCGACCCCCCGGTCCCCTTTCCGTGACATGTGTAAACTATCAAAGTACCCTCCCCCCCCCCTGTAACGTAAACCAACTTTTTTATTTTTTATTAAACTTTTAAAAAAAGATTTAATTATATTAATTACTTTTTAAATATTGAACATATTTTTATGTTTTTTATTTTATTAAAATAGCATTTTCACAAAACAACAGAATTCTAAACATTGCATATAATAAATATTTATAAGATTATTATATTTATATTTATAAGAATATTAAATATATTAATAGTCGATAAACTTTTTCACTTCAATTTTATCGAAAAAGATCATAAAACCAAGAACCTTTTAAAATACGTTATAAAAATAAAACACAATTCAACAGGCACAAATATAAATGCTGCAATCGGCTTGAAAATTTTTCGTTTGTTTTGACAGCTCACTCGCTAAAAGAAACGGCTTATGCTTTGCACCGTATGGCGGCGCCCGCGTACATGTAAAAGAAAGTAATATACTGTGTTTCAGTGGACAGACTGCGGAACTGCTTGACTTTGCAATTTTCGGATGAAAAATCTGCTCCAAATTGCTAATATTATGCAATGATCTTTTTGATAAAAAAAAATTGCCAACGTAGGAGTAAATAACTAACCCTCCCTCACATAGCGTTACTTTTCGTAGATTTTGATCGACCCCTCCCCCCTAAAAACTGTCAACGGCATTTGGGTACGACCCCTTATTTATATTAGCCTTCAATATAAAAAAGACATACCCGGCAAAAGAACCTTGTTATTCGACTCGATCAAGCTGGAATGCAAAAAGATATGTTATTAAAATAATCAATAAAAATAATCTTTCTTATTATAAGATATTTTGTCAGTACTCATCCTTATTCACCAACGAAACTATGTATTTGTTGTAAGAATCAACAAATCCATAGCCCTATTGAAAATAATGACGTCTTTTCATAACGTCATAAAATGATGTCATTATATGACGTCATTTTATGACGTTATTTGGTATGTCATTATTTCGTCATGATTGAGAAAATTACGCCTTCGAAAAGAAAATTTTTGTTGAAAAAAGTACTTTTTGGCATGACTACCATTGTTTTCCGCTGCTGGGTATAGTGCCTGCATTCGCCAGCTTATTATCATTGAGTGCTTAGGCTGAGAAACATCCTCTTCTAAGTATTAAATGTTCGATTCATCTAAGGTACCCAAATATCTCGCCCTATTATAAAATAATTACGTAATTTTATAACGTCATAAGATGACGTAATTTTATAACGTCATAGAATGACGTAATTTTATAACGTCATAAAATGACGTCATTAAATGATGTCATTTTGTTAACTTTAACCTTCGGACAGCTGGCATTTTTTCCACTAAAAAAGTGTAACTTTCTCGAAATTTTCCGTATAAATGTTTCTTAAGTAATAGTATATGTGGGCCGATCATGGGATGACGCCATATGGCGTCATCCCGGCTGTCCGAAGGTTAATAAAGATTATCACATTTTATTTCTCATTGCGAATATAGCACATCTGAGAAAGCTCTAACAAAAAGTAACACATTTTAAAAGCTTACCCACACAGCATGAAACCTTGCTGCAAGGTTGCAAAGATTATTGCAAGGTTTCAATGAAAGGTTGCTGTAACCTTTTTATGTCCCTTGTACATACCTTGCAGAAATGTTTTATGAAATCTTGCTGTGAAGCTTAAACGATACATTGTGGCAAACTTCCAATGAAAGATTCCTGCGAGGTTGCTATGAAAGGTTCTTGAAAGATTATATGAAACCATGCTGCAAGTTTGCTGCAAGATTTCAATGCAAGGTTGCTACAGCAACTTTTCATTAAAACCTTGCAACAATCTTTGCAACCTTGCAGCAACCTTGCAGCAAGGTTTCAATAAAACAGACGTTATTAAATGACATAATGACGTGATTTAATGTATCACAATGTTTTCATTCAAATTTGTACTACATCAAATCACATTAATGAAATAACGTTATTAAATGACGTCATTGAATAACGTTATTTGATGGGTCATTTATTTCTTACGTAAATTTGGTGGCCCGCAATAACAATTATTACAATTTCGACAACGCAACATAATATTTTAATGACTATTTTATACTTTTAAAATTGTGAAATTGCACAGTAAAGATAACTTACGAACCATTTTGTACATATATTTTGTTAATTATAAGAATCGATTAAAAATTTCTTTGTTAAAAAAAGAGTTTCAAATAAGAACCATGTAAAATGTTATTAAAAATATAAAACTATTTTTAACAAAATTGAGAATGATGATACAACTTAAATTAAAAAAATTAACATAAGACTAAGAATAAAAGTAATATTATAGCTATAAAATTGCCAGGCCAACCCTATAAAAGTTAAATAAATGAATGATTTCAAATTAGATTATTAATTCATCTAATAAAAAATTGTGAAAATTAATATAAATTTTTAATTCCTTTACAAGCATTCTAAAAAGTCAATCCTAAAAAATGTTTTAAATGGATGTTTCGAAAGTATTTACCATATTATTAAAACATGAATTCTATATATTTTAGAAGATATAACTTTCGAGGAGTGGGCCTGGCAAGTTTATAGCTATAATATTACTTTTATTCTTAATTTTATGCTAATTTTTTAAATCTAAGTTGTATCATTTTTAAATTTGTTTAAGATAGTTTTCAATAACATTTGACATGGCTTTTATTTTATATTCTTCTTGTAACAAAGAAATTTTTTATTAATTCTAATTATTATTAATCAAAACATATGTACGAAATGATTTTTAAGCATTCATATTTTAAATCGTATTAGTAATTGACCACACATTATTGTGTGATGTATAAAACATCACAAGTATGCGTGTTTTATAAAATTTTACTTGATTAAAGTTAAACAGAACTTTAAGATTAAGTTTTGTTACTTTTTTTTATGAAAAGAAAGAAATTCAGAATTGTTTTTATGTTTACAAAAGGCTTAAGGCGACTTCGGATTTTAGGTTGGGTTTTATTTTTGAGTTTACAAATTACTCTTTCAATATGTAAAATTTTTCAGATTTTTTAATTTCCCACCATCCTACGGATTATAATAAATGGTGGAAAATTAAAAAATTCAAAAAATTTTAGAAACTGAAAGAGTAATTTGTAAACTACAAAATGAAATCCACCCGAACTTCCGTAGTCACCTTAATAAAAATTAAATTTAAATGTCATAATAATTTTTTTTAATAATATTATTTTTTAAAAGTTTTTTTACCTTGGATATATAAAATACAAGACTTTATCCATGAATCATTTTAAGGAATCTTATCAAATCATTGAAATTCTTTCCTTTATTCAAACACTTGATTTTGGTTGTCACTGCAAGCTTTCTCAGACAATTTTTAACGAATTGACTTCAAAATTTCTAGAGATCTTTAATTTATATATATTCACAAAATAACACTTTTATTAAAAAAAAAAGAAATCAAATCTAAAAGTTTGGTTTAATAATTAAAAAATATTGAAAAAAATAAATATTTTTTGTGAATTTTATGTATTTAATTTAGTTTAACATTCACTAAAACTTATTTTAAAAACTAAATTTTAGAAACTGAAAGAGTAATTTGTAAACTACGAAATGAAATCGAACCAAACTTCCGTAGTCGCCTTAACTTGAATTATTATAAGAATTAAAGAAAACTTGGTTTACGCGTGTTAAGTTTAAATATAAAAAGCAATGTTAAGTCTTTTAAGTTAAGATTATTATTTTTTTTTATTAAGAGGCGGTCGGAACCAAATCGGTGACTTAGTTCGGTGCTTGTAATAAATGCTTATAATAATTTATTCATTTATTAATATGGTAAAAATATAGTCATTTCCTCTAGTCATGTATATAAAGAATAATTTAAAATAGCTAAAGCCATAAAAATATCCAAAATATTGTTATAAAGCGAAAAATGCCACCTAACAATCGACACGACAGTTTTTTGCATGCGGTATATGTCAAGTCAGTTTGATATTTGTAATAAATGCTTATAATAATTAATTTACTTATTCATATGGTAAAAATATAGTCATTTCCTCTAGTCATGTATACAAAGAATAATTTGAAATAGTTTAAGCCATAAAAATATACAAAATATTATCGTAAAGCGAAAAATGCTGACTTGATATATACAGCAAGTCACCGATTTGGTTCCGACCGCCTCTTAACACTACACTCTTTACTTTTAAAATCTTCTTTTTTTTAAGCTATTAATTAAACATTTATTAACTGAAATCTTTCTTTTAAAAAGTTTTAAGGTTACTATTAATTAACCAACACTGCACTTTTTATTATATTTTTTAAAATCACGCGTGCACTAGTATTATGTTGTTTTCTTTAACAAACCCTTACAACAGATTATTTAGAATTAATTTAAGAAGATTGTATTATAATGTAAAAGAAGGGTTGAGTAAGCCGAGGGGGAAAACCTGAAAGAAAGGATAAGGCATTAGTGATTGAAAAAGTAATTGATTTATTGATAGAATAAAAGTCAGGTGTGTTGAGATATTTAAAAAAAAAATTAAAAAGAGGACCACTTACAAAAAGGAAGAAATTAAAGCAAGCTAGCAAAAGGAAACCAAGGAGAACAAGAAGTAGAGCTCAGTAGCCTGCATCGATAATGCACACAAACTCAAATCAGCAACAGCATAGATTGATCCTTGGACGAAAAGTATAGGATAGGTCATCTGAAGAGACACACCAAGAGTCGTAATCATCCTCGGAGAAGCCCAGAGAGACAGAAGACCTAAAACCAACACAAGATTATGAGTATGCAGCACCAACACTCAAGAGTAGAATATAGGTTAGGGCGTTGTGATAGCCTCAACCTCGAGCACACGGACGACGCACACATTACAGCGAATAATCTCGGAGTAGTTAGCAACACGGATACTAACTACAACATGTAAAAGAAGCAAAGACACTGTTCTCGATAATAAATCACGAGGAGTTAAAGATGAACGGTGACGAGAAGTACACAACGATACGGCGTAGCAGAAACTGTCATAGCGACGACATAAGAGCAAGAAGGATAGATAGAACGGACGACTTCAGGCTAGACACGTAGCCACATAAGTGCTGTGCCGTGCTGTGCCGTGCTGTGCCATGTCGTACCTTAAATTTTAAAATAATTCACCGTTTCTAAATTTGTTCAGAATTTTAATTTTATAAGTCTGTATCTCAATTTAGAAGCAGTGAATAGTTTTGAAATTGAAGGTTCGGGGCCCTAACCATCTCACTGGTGAGAAGTGAAATAGTGACCCTGTTGAAAGTATACTCAAAGTATGTACTTGAAGTACATACTTTAAGTACGTACTTCAAGTATGTACTAAAAGTATATATTTTACTTAAGTACGTACTATTTTGGAACATTTTAATAGATACTTTTTTTGAAAAGTATATACTTTTATTGAAAGTATGTACTTTTTAAGTATATTTTAATAAATAATATTTTTTTAAATATGTACTTTATTAGACAATACCTACTATTTTGAAAGTATGTACTTTTTAAAAATATTTCTAAGTGTACTTTTATTTTAAAAATGAGTACTTTCTTGAAAAGTATGTATCCTATTTCAATATAAGTACTTATTTATATAGAAGTATATACTTTTTAAAACATTTTCATACATACTTTTTTATACGATGTGTGTACCTTCATATAAAAGTATATACACGGAGAAACTTTTTGAGGCGAGAGACCCTAGTTAATCTTGAGGTGAGAGACCTTTGTTAATGGAGCGATTCGATGAGGCGTCGTGTCTTACGTATAAAGGTCTGAGACCTTTATTTTGAAGACCGAAGGTATAAAGCCTGGAAAAACCGAATCCACGTATACATCAGCCAAACGTAATAAACGTACGGTCTCGGTGACAAAGGTCTCAGACCTTTATGCTCAAGATGGGACGACTCGTTTACTTTATAGAGGCGCCCGGCCCTACACTACAGAGGTCTCTCGCCCCAAAAAGTTTCTCGGTGTACTGTAGCTACGTGACTAATTTTTATTTACTTTAGTATGTACTTTTTGAAAAGTGCATATTTTTCTAAAAGAGTACGTACTACAATGTTTCAAAAAAGTACCTACTAAAATGTTCCAAAAAAGTACGTACTTGATCTAAAGTATATAGACTTGATACTCGAAGTATGTGATTAAAGTATGTACTGATTTTCAACTGTAAAGAAATACGGAATATCATAGCCTTATATACCTGCATCTTTGAAATTCGGATACAGGATCGCAAAGTTAAGAAAAACGGCACCTCACAGTTAAAAATGTAACTACTGAAAAAATTATTCGAATCGACTATTAATTCTGTCTTTAAATGTTAGGTGGCGTTTTTCTTAATACGCGAACTCCTACGAAAATTTTAGTGACTCGGGTATATAAGGTTATAACATTTCCAGTTTGTTCGCTCAAGCTTTTCGGTTTGCAGAGAGCTGATACTTATTTTGTTTCTATATTCTTAAAGAAAGATACCCTATTAAAAATAATAACCTAATAAAATAATACTTTTTTGGAACATTTTAGTAAGTACCTTTTTAAAAATTTTGATAAAAAAGACGTCTTGATTTAAAAGACGTCTTCAAAAGACGTCTTTTAAAGACGTCTTTTTTTGTTCCAAATCCAGACACGTCCAAAGACGTCTTTTGAAGACGTCTTCTAAAGACGTCTTTAAAAGACGTCATTATTTTTAATAGGGTTTAGAAGTTCATAGAATTCTTCAGTCATTCAAAGTGAAATACCGTATTCACTGTTTAAAGACTGAGCAAAAAAGCTCTCTATAAAATACCCTGGCTAATATCAAAGCCACATAATAGACTATTAGTAGCATTAAAATAACATAAAATCAAAAATTTTATACGAACAGTTCCGCGACTCTTATAATTATAAGATTATAATTATATACAATATTGTGATGGCGACACTCGTAAGCCTTCAATCATTACTATATTTTTCTTCAGACTATTTATTATTTTATCAAGAACTTTATATATAAGCGTTATAATGTGTTTGGTGAATGAGAAAGTACAAAAGATAAGCTCTGTAGCACATACTTCTACGGTTATTAAAAGCACTTCATTCACTTTCAGTAGTAGAAAAATGATTATAAAAAGTGAAGCTTACACATAATCTTGTAAACAAAAAGCAGATGCTGACTAGCTAATAATGTTCAAAACTTTTATAACGATAATTACATTTCCAGGACAGTAAAAATAATAGAATGTGGATTACTATTAACATTGGCATGAGGCTTTGTTTAAGCATGTCAACTATTTTAAACTATATAAAATATTAAATTCTAATTTATTGCGAAATTCTATAACTGTATTACCTTAGCCAGTTATAATCGACCCGTTAATACCAGGATAAACTAGAATATATTGAATAATAAATTCCTATACATTGCGAACACTTCCACGACTCATAATTATAAGATTATAATCATATACAATATTGTGATTGCGACACTCGTAAGCCTTTAATCATTACTATATTTTTCTTCAGACTATTTATTTTTTTATCAAGAACTTTATATATAAGCGTTATAATGTGTTTGGTGAATGAGGAAAGGTAAGCTCTCTGGCACATAGTTCTACTGCTATTAAAAGCACTTTATCCACTTCCAGAAGTTTTAAAATAATTATTAAAAGTAAAGTTTATACATAATCCTGCATACAACAAGCAAAAGCTGACTAGCTTAAAATATTGAAACCTTTCATAACGATAGTTACATTTCCACAACAGTAACAATTATCGAATGTGGCCTATTATTAACTTTGGAATGAGGCTGTGTTTGAGCGTGTCAACCCTTTTAAACTATATAGAATATTGAATTTCACTTCATTGCTAAATTTTATTTATGCATTACCTTGCCCAGTCATAATCAACCCGTTAATGCCAGGATAAAGTAAAAAGACATTTCCACGACCGAAAAAATTATCAAATTAATAATGATTAGTGTAATTAGTGTTCGAACACTTGTAATTTTCAAATAATGTTTATTTTCTAATGTACTTCAAAAGTTGATAGAATTATGCATTTATTTAAAGTGAAATAATATATTTACTGTATGAGGACTGGTAGCAAATAAGCTTTTTATAAAATACCTTAGCGAATATCAAAGTCACATAATAGACTAGTAGTAGCCTTGGAATAACATAAAAACAAACATTTCAAATGGATGACTGTATACGAACACTTCCGCGACTCTTATAATTATAAGATTATAATTATATACAACATTGTCATTGTGCCACTCGTAAGCCTTGAACTACTTTACCAATTCTGTTTCCTTTTAGGTTCTATATTTTATTTATTTTCACATCTATTTGCATTTTCCCTTCGAACCATTCTTCTATATCATTCTTATTTTTACATTCTCTATCCATCATTCCTTTTATTATTATGTTGTTCCTTTTCCTATTTCTCTCTTCTTTCTCTAATAGCCATAATAACTCCTCTTCTTTACTTTCTCTTTCGTTTTTATCTATATTATTATTTTCATAGTTTCTCTTCTTTCTTGTTTTATTTATTTCTTCATTTTCATTCACTAATCTCTCTTTAATCAAATTCAATTCTTTTCTCAATTCTTCCTTTACTCTTTTTTGTTCATTCTCCATATTTTCTATTCTTTGATCATTTTTTCTCCACCTTTTCTCATGTTGTTTTCTCTCTTCTCTTTGTTGTTCTAGTTGATTTTTCCACATCTTATTGCTCTCATTCAGTATTCTCATCACCTCTATCATATTTTTGTTCACACCTTCCCACTTCACTTCAGAATCTTCAATCATCTTCTTCATCTGACCTACACTCTTCTCTATGTTCTCTATTCCGCCCCATCCTCTTATTTTCTTACTTGACTTATCGTCTCTCATACTCTTTTTCTTTATCTTATCCACATCATCTGGACTACTTTGATTTCTTTTTCTTTTTTTCATTTTCTCTACCATTACTACTTTCGCTATCTACTTGGCTACTCGAATAACCTTCTTCACTCTTATCATTCATTTCCTCTCTCTTCTTTGAGTCAATACTAGCTGTTTACTTTTCTCTCTTTATATCAAATTCACTCTTTTCTTTGTCAGATTCAATAAATCTTGTTCTGCTTTTCCAGAATGTTTTCCCAACTTTTCTTCTCCTTTTCACGGTTTATCTCACGTGGCGACCTAACCTATAAATGGCATCGCTCACTTCTTTCCTCTTTCTCTCCTTTCTATATACTATTTTTTTATCTTTCTCTCCTCAATCTACTTTCCTTAATTCACTATTTCCACTTTTACACCTATACAACAATTACACTTTCCACAAATTATTTTCCCATGCTAAAACTTTTTCTATACATCAATATATGACTTTATTCCTATCCACCATAATGGCATCCCATAACGCTTATATAAAAAGCTCTTGATAAAATAATAAATAGTCTAAAGAAAAATATAGTAATGATTACCCTGTTGAAAATAATTAGGTAACTTTATCATGTAACAAAATCACATACCTTGTCATGTGACAAAGCGTCCCAATATATCACATGATTATGTTATATGATTTTGTTATGTGACAAAGTTATGAAATAAAAACACATAAGATCTTATGTGATTTTATTCGAGAATGAAGTAACTAGCTAAATATATAGTATTTTCATAGAAAGCAAAAATAATAGAAACGAATAATAGTTACAAATACTGGTTAGAAATATTGATATATTTAAATGTATTGTAGCTATATTCATGTATACTTTACTTATATGATTGTCCATTTACGAAAGAAATGCAGATAATAATAGCTTCCATGTCATGTGGGCTGTTTATCTAGTTTTTTTAAATTTTATTTATGTTTCATAGTAGAAACACACTGAAAAGAAAGTGGTGAACTACGAGTCCCACGAAGTACTTCTGCTTTACCAAACAGTAAGCATGCGAATCTTTTCTCTGGTGGTGAGTGTGATGCCCCACAGAAGAAGCTAACCGTTCTTTTTGCGGGGCTTCTCAGTTCCCACTCGCGTCTCTCCGATGTGAAGTGAAGCTCTTCTGGCACAGAGGCGCTACTGTTCTCTTGCAGCGAGACTCCGTGCATACGAACTTAAGAGAGCGTGGTTCGACTACCGGTACACCGAGAAACTTTTTGGGGCGAGAGACCTCTGTAGTGTAGGGCCGGGCGCCTCTATAAAGTAAACGAGTCGTCCCATCTTGAGCATAAAGGTCTGAGACCTTTGTCACCGAGACCGTACGTTTATTACGTTCGGCTGATGTATACGTGGATTCGGTTTTTCCAGGCTTTATACCTTCGGTCTTCAAAATAAAGGTCTCAGACCTTTATACGTAAGACACGACGCCTCATCGAATCGCTCCATTAACAAAGGTCTCTCACCTCGAGATTAACTAAGGTCTCTTGCCTCAAAAAGTTTCTCCGTGTAGTTCAGCTACATCACCATTTATTTTTCAGTGCAGTTACAATTCTATACTTATTCACTTGTTTCCCAGATGTACATAAAACTTCATTTTATAAGAATTGAATGTGATTTTGTTATGTGATTTTGTTATATGATTCTATTATGTGACAAAGTTATGTAATAAAATCACATAAAAAAATCAGGTAACTAATTACACTCGGCACAACAATTACCCTGTTGAAAATAATTAGGTAACTTTATCATGTAAGAAAATCACATACCTTGTCATGTGAAAAAGCGTCCCAATATATCACATGATTATGTTATATGATTTTGTTATGTGACAAAGTTATGAAATAAAAGCACATAAGATCTTATGTGATTTTATTCGAGAATGAAGTAACTAGCCAAATATTTTGTATTTTCATAGAAAGCAAAAATAATAGAAACGAATAATAGTTACAAATACTGGTTAACAATATTGATATATTTAAATGTATTGTAGCTATATTCATGTATACTTTACTTATATGATTGCCCGGTTGAAAATAAACACATAGTTTTATTACATGATTTTATCATATGGTTTTATTATGTGGTTTTATCATATGGTTTTATTACATGTTTTTTGGTTTCAATTTATCATATGATGAAAGTATATGATAAAATCATATAATATAACCCTATGATGAAATCGTATAGTGAAACTATATGGTGAAGACAAAATAAAACCATATTCACGGAGAGAAGTAACAGTTAACAGCTACTCAAAAAATTTAGAATCATTACTAACTTTGTTTGGCAATAATTAAAGGTAAAGGAATAAATACAAATCTATAATTTAGCGCCACGCGATAAAAGTAAGGTTATGATTTTACAAATGATCTGAGAAAACTAAGGACTGATTACTAAAGAGTTAGATAGCTAGTCATAAAAAGTTGAATGAAAAATCAAACTGAGAATTATTGTCTGCAGTCTGCCTATAGGCAAACTACAGACAATAATTCTCAGTTTGACTCATTTAACTTTTTATGACTAGCTACCTAACTCTTCAGTAATCAGAGGGGCTATTCAAGTAGTGATACACATGTATGTATTACGCGAATTCTATGCGCGCGCAGACTTTTTATTCTCTTGCCGACAACTATCGTCGCGATACATACATACATATCGTTACTTGAATATCCCCTCAGTCCTTAGTTTTCTCAGATCATTTGTAAAATCGTAACCTTACTTTTGTCGCGTGTCGCAAAAATATAGATTAGTATTTATTCCCATTCCTTTAATTATTGTCGAACAAAGTTAGTAATGATTCCAAATGTTTTGAGTAGCTGTTAACTGCTTTTTCTCTCCGTGTGTATGGTTTTATTTTGTCTTCACCATATAGTTTCACTATACGATTTCATCATAGGGTTATATTATATGATTTTATCATATACTTTCATCATATGATAAATTGAAACCAAAAAACATGTAATAAAACCATATGATAAAACCACATAATAAAACCATATGATAAAATCATGTAATAAAACTATGTGTTTTTTTTCAACCGGGTGTACATTTACGAAAGAAATGCAGATAATAATAGCTTCCATGTCATGTGGGCTGTTTATCTAGTTTTTTTGAATATTATTCATGTTTCATAGTAGAAACAGTTACAATTCTATACTTATTCACTTGTTTGCCAGATGTACATGAAACTTCATTTTATAAGAATTTAATGTGATTTTGTTATGTGATTTTGTTATATGATTCTATTATGTGACAAAGTTATTTAATAAAATCACATAAAAAATCAGGTAACTAATTATATTTGTATGGACCTATAAAATATTAAAAATAGAGTTACGAATAAAACCTAAAAATATATCCAGCTATATTTATGTTTATGTTCTCGTAGACCGTATTCGTGACAAAGTTATGTAATAAAATCACATAAAAAAATCAGGTAACTAATTATATTTGTATGGACCTATAAAATGTTAAAAAAAGAGTTACGAATAAAACCTAAAAATATATCCAGCTATATTTATGTTTATGTCCTCGTAGGCCATATTCGTGTCAGTATGTAAAGAGCATGCTAAATTTGTATTGGCATCCCATATGTCTCAAACGCGCTCCTCGACTTATTGCAAGAATTATATGTCTTCCTGAGACATATTGAGACTCAATATGTCTCAGGAGAAATCAATATGGCATCACCGATCCTATTATGTTTTGTTCAATATGTCAAAGAGCAATCATATTGAATGTAGGTTAGTGAAAAAAAATGACTCGCGCTTCGACAGTAGCTATACTCATTACTAAATGTCAATCTAAGAAACAAAAGAAAAAATCAATAGAACTAAAATTTAATTTTAAAAGTATTGAAAAAAAGATTAATATTTTCAACTAATAAGTTATATTTCCTCATACGGCCTACTTCGGACATAAAATCATCTATGTCCTATGGCCGTATTCAGGTGGAATCTGAATCTCGAACAATGTTTGCCGCTTGAGCTGAAATCCACCTCGGGCGCGCTTCGCGCGCCCTCGGCAATTTCAGCTCAAGCGACAAACATTGTCCTCGATTCATATTCCACCTGAATACGGCCAAAGGACATATATAACTAATACGTTACTTATATCATTAAGTGCATTTACGTAAGGAATGCAGATAATAATATAGCTTCCATGTTATGTAGACTGTTTATCAAATTTTTTTTTTTATATTTGATATATTTTAAAGTAGAAACGATTATAATTATATATTTATATATACTTGTTCCGTAGATGTATATGCAACTTAATTTTATAAAGATTTTATGTGATTTTGCTACGTAATTTTGTAACATGAAGCTATTAAGTGACGAAGTTATGTAATAAAATCACAAATCAGAATCAGGTAATTAGTGAAATTTTTATGGACCTTTTATAAAATACTCAAAATAGAATTACGAATAATAAGTGAAAATGCGGTATAAAAATATAGTAAATAAACTTTACTATAATAATCTTGAAATACCCATCTTTTCATTGGTATAATAAAAACATAAGGTAAACCATCAAAATCTCAAGTAATCAATGTCTGAAAAAAAGATATTATACACACGCGTAAATGGAAAAAATTATGATTTATGCATAAAGTTGATTATCACTTTTTTGTTACTTTCAAGCTTTTTTTATAAAAAAAGTATGTAAGACAGACGATTTAATAACGATTATAATATGATCGAAGATAAACGGAGTAAATGATGTAAATAAAGAAAGATTAAGTGTAAAAGTTTAAAATATTAGAATAACGTAGAATCAAATAAATCAGCTGGTATATACTACGCATGCGTGATAATCCTAAGACGCTTAGAGTGCATGTATATATATATTACGTAGTCCGCTGTATAGTGCTGTATATAAGTAAATAATCACAAGGGGCTTTTCAAGAAAAAAAAAATTTTCCACGCCTTTACTTATGCAATGATTTTAGTTTTCAAAATATTAATAGTTATAATTGAGACATATAGAGTGTATTAATTTATAAAAATTTGCAATAATACAAAAACCACCAAGGCACCCAAAACATGATACGGTCTTAGATGGATGATCCACCTCAATGTAAAGATTATATATATTATAAGACATACAATGATACGTTATTATATACTTTACAATGAGGTCTACGAATTAAATTATTTTACCTTCTTTACAAACATATACCTGATTATTATTTTTTCGATTAGTTTCATATTAGAACCTTAAATATTTTATATTGTAGATATTGAAGAAAAAAAAAACAAAATTAAGAAATATATTTTATTTCAGAACTTTTATATACTTATATAAATTTTTATAATTCTTAAATTTTTAATTTGAACTTTTGTAATTGAATTCTTTTGTAAATGTACAATCATATAAGTAAAGTATACATGAATATAGCTACAATACATTTAAATATATCAATATTTTTAACCAGTATTTGTAACTATTATTCGTTTCTATTATTTTTGCTTTCTATGAAAATACTATATATTTAGCTAGTTACTTCATTCTCGAATAAAATCACATAAGATCTTATGTGTTTTTATTTCATAACTTTGTCACATAACAAAATCATATAACATAATCATGTGATATATTGGGACGCTTTGTCACATGACAAGGTACGTGATTTTGTTAAATGATAAAGTTACCTAATTATTTTCAACAGGGTAGCGGGTCATCTAAAATTTTCTAAAAAATTTGCATTTTTCAAACAGTCATAACTCCGTCAATTTTCATCTAAATTATTCTTTTTTTTCAAATTCAAGGTCAAAAGTTCAACTTTTTGAATATTACATTAAAAAATTTTTTTAATCAAAACAGATGGCGCTGTTGTCAATTGTTTAAACATATTAAATTTTGCAAAAAAAAAATTCAACTTTAAACCATTGAATCGGCTTTCAAATTGTTAATTCAGGATATTTTTACAACAGAATTTGAAAATTTGGAATCTTCTGTAAAATTAAAAAAAAACATCAAAATGCAATGATTTTTCACAAGGTAATGGCTATTAAAAAAAAGAGATTTTTTTAATTTTTCGATCATAACTCTGACTGTATTCGTCGAAATTGGTTCTTTTTTTTTTAAATTAAAGCTGAAAACTTTAGCTTTTTGAATCTGTTATTCAAAATCCTTTTTAGCGAGACTGATAAAAAATAAACGCATAAATAAACAACACAAATAATCGTGGAAAACTGCTATACATTGAACAAGCATACGCACTCATGTATAGAAGTGTTATTGTATTATTTGACACTTGTTAACGCATAGCAGATTTTATACGATATTATTACAAATATTCATCTGAGTTTTAACAAAATTAAACATCAGATTCGTACTGATTACGGCATTAGCATTACCCAGGATATACCGCATCTATAATTTCCAGTTTCAAGATAGCGTGACCATACTCTTTGGACTACAGATTGACTGACTCCAAACTGCCGAGAACAAAAGCGTTTACTGAAGTTTTGTTGCAGATAACAATTTGTGCTGTAGTTGCTTCCAGGACTTGGCGTGGCATGTTTTCAATAGTTTTGAATTTTCATACAAAAATGTGTTATATTAAATTTCAATGTTCAAAATCTATTAGCTTCAATCATTAGGTGATCAGTAGTAATCAATATTTCAAAAATAGGAAAATTAAATTCAATGTCAACAATATTTAGGTATTATTAAAATTGAAATATCTGAAAATTCTTGTAAAGTCAGTAGGTACGTTAACAATTGCTAAACAATACTTCTATACATAAGTGTGTATACTCATCCAATATATAAAACTTTATCACATGTTTATTCATGCGTTTATTAAAGAGGGTTTTCAATAACAGATTCAAAAAGCTAAAGTTTCCAGCTTTAATTTGAAAAAAAAACCAATTTCGACGAATACAGTCAGAGTTATGATCGAAAAACTAAAAAAACCTCTATTTTTTAAATGCCCATAACCTTGTGAAAAATCATTGCATTTCGATGTTTTTTTTTAAATTTTACAAGAGATTCAAAATTTTCAAATTCTGTTGTAAAAATATCCTGAACTAACAATTTTAATGTCGATTCAATGGTTTAAAGTTTAATTTTTTTTGGCGAAATTTGATTAGTTCAAACAATTGACAACAGCGCCATCTGTTTTGATTAAAAAATTTTTTAATGTGATATTTAAAAAGTTCAACTTTAGACCTTGAATTTAAAAAAAAAGGAATAATTTAGATAAAAATTGACGGAGTTATGACTGTTTAGAAAATGCTAATTTTTTAGAAAATTTTAGGTGACCCGCTAATTGTTGTGTCGAGTGTATATTTGTATGGACCTATAAAATATTAAAAATAGAGTTACGAATAATACCTAAAAATATATCCAGCTATATTTATGTATACGTTACTTATATCATTAAGTGCATTTACGTAAGGAATGCAGATAATAATATAGCTTCCATGTTATGTAGACTGTTTATCAATTTTTTTTTTTTATATTTGATATATTTTAAAGTAGAAACGATTATAATTATATATTTATATATACTTGTTTCGTAGATGTATATGCAACTTAACTTTATAAAGATTTTATGTGATTTTGCTACGTAATTTTGTAACATGAATCTATTAAGTGACAAAGTTATGTAATAAAATCACAAATCAGAATCAGGTAATTAGTGAAATTTTTATGGACCTTTTATAAAATACTCAAAATAGAATTACGAATAATAAGTGAAAATGCGGTATAAAAATATAGTAAATAGGCATATTAATACGTATTCCAGCTCGATTTATTTATATTTTACCTGTATGATCAACTAAACTTGACAGCGGTATTTCCTCATTATCTTCATTGAAATTAGTGTAACGCAATTTTTAAATAATAACATTGTTGATGAATGTTCAACTATTTTTAACATTTCTATATTTTTTATTCAGTTAAAAATTAATGCATTTTGTTTATATTATAGTTAATAATTAAGGTGGATTATCCATTCCCAATGATATTTTGTAAGCTTAAAAGTTTTTTACAAAACTTTACTATAATAATCTTAAAATACCCATCTTTTCATTGGTATAATAAAAACATAAGGTAAACCATCAAAATCTCAAGTAATCAATGTCTGAAAAAAAGATATTATACACACGCGTAAATGGAAAAAATTATGATTTATGCATAAAGTTGATTATCACTTTTTTGTTACTTTCAAGCTTTTTTTATAAAAAAAGTATGTAAGACAGACGATTTAATAACGATTATAATATGATCGAGGATAAACGGAGTAAATGATGTAAATAAAGAAAGATTAAGTGTAAAAGTTTAAAATATTAGAATAACGTAGAATCGAGTAAATCAGCTGGTATATACTGCGCATGCGTGATAATCCTAGGACGCTTAGAGTGCATGTATATATATTACGTAGTCCGCTGTATAGTGCCGTATATAAGTAAATAATCACAAGGGGCTTTTCGAGAAAAAAAAAATTTTCCACGCCTTTACTTATGCAATGATTTTAGTTTTCAAAATATTAATAGTTATAATTGAGACATATAGAGTGTATTAATTTATAAAAATTTGCAATAATACAAAAACCACCAAGGCACCCAAAACATGATACGGTCTTAGATGGATGATCCACCTCAATGTAAAGATTATATATATTATAAGACATACAATGATACGTTATTATATACTTTACAATGAGGTCTACGAATTAAATTATTTTACCTTCTTTACAAACATATACCTGATGATTATTTTTTCGATTAGTTTCATATAAGAACCTTAAATATTTTATATTGTAGATATTAAAGAAAAAAAAACAAAATTAAGAAATATATTTTATTTCAGAACTTTTATATACTTATATAAATTTTTATAATTCTTAAATTTTTAATTTGAACTTTTGTAATTGAATTCTTTTGTAAATGTACAATCATATAAGTAAAGTATACATGAATATAGCTACAATACATTTAAATATATCAATATTTTTAACCAGTATTTGTAACTATTATTCGTTTCTATTATTTTTGCTTTCTATGAAAATACTATATATTTAGCTAGTTACTTCATTCTCGAATAAAATCACATAAGATCTTATGTGTTTTTATTTCATAACTTTGTCACATAACAAAATCATATAACATAATCATGTGATATATTGGGATGCTTTGTCACATGACAAGGTATGTGATTTTGTTACATGATAAAGTTACCTAATTATTTTCAACAGGGTAATCATTACTATATTTTTCTTCAGGCTATTTATTATTTTATCAAGAGCTTTTTATATAAGCGTTATGGGATGCCATTATGGTGGATAGGAATAAAGTCATATATTGATGTATAGAAAAAGTTTTAGCATGGGAAAATAATTTGTGGAAAGTGTAATTGTTGTATAGTTGTAAAAGTGGAAATAGTGAATTAAGGAAAGTAGATTGAGGAGAGAAAGATAAAAAAATAGTATATAGAAAGGAGAGAAAGAGGAAAGAAGTGAGCAATGCCATTTATAGGTTAGGTCGCCACGTGAGATAAACCGTTAAAAGGAGAAGAAAAGTTGGGAAAACATTCTGGAAAAGCAGAACAAGATTTATTGAATCTGACAAAGAAAAGAGTGAATTTGATATAAAGAGAGAAAAGTAAACAGCTAGTATTGACTCAAAGAAGAGAGAGGAAATGAATGATAAGAGTGAAGAAGGTTATTCGAGTAGCCAAGTAGATAGCGAAAGTAGTAATGGTAGAGAAAATGAAAAAAAGAAAAAGAAATCAAAGTAGTCCAGATGATGTGGATAAGATAAAGAAAAAGAGTATGAGAGACGATAAGTCAAGTAAGAAAATAAGAGGATGGGGCGGAATAGAGAACATAGAGAAGAGTGTAGGTCAGATGAAGAAGATGATTGAAGATTCTGAAGTGAAGTGGGAAGGTGCGAACAAAAATATGATAGAGGTGATGAGAATACTGAATGAGAGCAATAAGATCTGGAAAAATCAACTAGAACAACAAAGAGAAGAGAGAAAACAACATGAGAAAAGGTGGAGAAAAAATGATCAAAGAATAGAAAATATGGAGAATGAACAAAAAAGAGTAAAGGAAGAATTGAGAAAAGAATTGAATTTGATTAAAGAGAGATTAGTGAATGAAAATGAAGAAATAAATAAAACAAGAAAGAAGAGAAACTATGAAAATAATAATATAGATAAAAACGAAAGAGAAAGTAAAGAAGAGGAGTTATTATGGCTATTAAAGAAAGAAGAGAGAAATAGGAAAAGGAACAACATAATAATAAAAGGAATGATGGATAGAGAATGTAAAAATAAGAATGATATAGAAGAATGGTTTCAAGAGAAAATGCAAATAGATGTGAAAATAAATAAAATATAGAACCTAAAAGGAAACAGAATTGGTAAAGTAGTTCAATGTGAAGATAGTGTGACTAAAGAAAGAATAATGGAAAATAAAAGCAAATTAAAAGGAACTAAAATTTTTATAGATAATGATCTAACAAGAAAAGAGATAGATAATAGAAGGGAAATTGGTAAAAAAGCAAAAGAATTGAAAGAGGATGGAGTTAAAGTTAAAAGGTTCTATAATAGAGTTGAAAAAGGAGACATAACTTGGATATGGAAATAAAGGACGAAGAAGTGGTTCTAAAAAGATAGAAATAAAGAAAAAGAAAGTAGAGAGGACAAGTAAGAATAAAAAGGAAAGTTAAAAGAAAAGAAGAGAAAGTGAAAAGGTTTAAAAATCAAGAGAAAGATCTAATATAGATAGAGACAGATAGTTTAGAAGGAAGCTAACAGAAGGATGAAAGATAGAATAGATAATGAGGAAACGCCATCTCTAGGAATAAGACAGAAGGTGTAAATAGAAAAACGAAGAACAAGGTAATATAATGAAGAACAGCCAGATAGGTAAAATAAGTGTTTAGTAGAAACAAAGAGAAAAGAGGCAAGCATGTGTCCTAAAATCCGTAGAGTATAGAAAGACGAAAATACATAAAGAGATAAAGAAAGAAATAAAATTAAGCAAAAAGTGAGAAAATTTTAGTGGATTATAAATTAAAAAAGTTGAATGGATAGAAAGTTATAAAAAAGAAGAAAAAGAATTATCCTAGAAAAAAGAGGATTATTAGAAATCAAAAGGAAAGAAAAGTTTATAGGTCAAGTGGAAAGAAAATGGTTAATAAAAAAAAAAAGGAAAACGATAAGCCAATATGTTAAGGAAATTTAGAGAGTGGAGTACCATGAAAGGTGTTAAAGTGGATGAACTATTAACAAGAAGAGAAAGAATGGATAGAAAAGAAAGAGAAAAAAGGCATATGATAAAGAATTAAAATGAATAAAGATTAAGAAAGAAAAGTGGATTAAGGTGAAAAGAAGTTTAGAAAGGATAGATAAAGAAGAAAACATAAAGTGAAGGTGTGAGAATTAGATTAAAAAATGAACAATATATGAAATAAATAAAATTTTGAATATTATCATAAATACACACATACATACAACAAAAACACAACAAAAACAACACAGTATACGTAAACACATGTGAAATTTCTAATGAGGGAATAAAGAATTATTATTATTATTATATAAGCGTTATAACGTGACTAGTGAATGAGAAAGTACAATAGATAAGATCTCTAGCACATACTTCTACTGTTATTAAAAGCACTTCATCCACTTCCAAAAGTATGAAAATGATTATTAAAAGTAAAGTTTATACATAATCTCGTATACAACAAGCAAAAGCTAACTAGCTAATAATGTTGAAACCTTTTATAACGATAATTACATTTCCATGACAGTAACGATTACACATCAGGCACACAAAAAAAATGTCGATTTCCAGGGAGGCGACCTAATGGGTTCTATGTTTTTTGGGTCGCTGATTCCGAATTGTTTGTCGGTTTATTCAGATCAGATCGCTTTCAAGGTAATTTGAAGGTCAAATGTCGAAAATATTGCTGAAAAAAATCTGGAAAATTCATACGTAGGTTTTTTAGCATGCTGAACCCGAATCAGGTTTCGGTTGACCTTAATGAGTTCAAGGTCAAGGTCATTTGAAGGTCAAACCAACAAAATAACCTTAAAAATATTTGAGAAAATTTATATACAGGTTTTGAGGGTCGCTGGATCCAAATCCAAGGTTGATTTGATCATATCTGGTTAGCTGAAGGTCATCTGAGGTTATTTGAAGGTCGCATTTGAAAAAAAGGCTGCAAAAATCAGAAAAAATTCATATGTAGATTTTTGAGCATGCTGAATCCGAATCCGGTGTCGGTTGACCTTCATGAGTTCAAGGCTAAGGTCATTTGAAGGTCAAATCGATGAGATACTATTAAAAATATGTTAAAAAAAAATTAATTTAGAATCATGTTTAGTTTCTTGTCTATATAGATACTGAAAATATTGATTTATCTTTATCTACAGCAACTAATATTGATAAAAAGGTACACTGCCTTACTTTCGAGAAAATCACAGCAGCTAATGTTGATTTCTTGAAAGAGAAAGCTTTGTACCCTTAAGAATAGTATATCTTTAAAAAAGGAGTGGGTTCTTTTTGCCCTAATATGGTAAAAAATACATTTTTTTTAAATGTCCACATGTATTTGCGGTAATGAGTGAATGTTTGCGTGTGTGCATATGTGGATCTGCGGATGCATGGATGTGTCCGATGTGCGGATATCTAGAAGTTTTGATGTACGTAATCGATTCTTTTTCACCTGTTGCCTTGACTAGTCGTGTGATGATACCAACTGCCCCTTAAGGGGATGTGTAGAATGATTCGCTCATACGCTAGTCGGGGTATCAACGCCAGTGGAAGTGCACTGCCTTACAGGGGGTCAACAGGGTGTGAGGATGATGCCGTAGTGTGTTCGTCGACGAGTTGACATGGTCCTCGTCAAAAACGAAAAGCCCTTTCACTTAGCCCTGGAGAGGTAAAAGGGTTATCACCTCCAGGACGGCGGACTCACCTGTAATCGGACCAGGATCCCTGCCGAGTGATTTTATATAAAAATATGGAAAATTTAAACAAACCTTCATCTCTTTAAACACGTGTGCCCGAAAGATGTTAACGCATTTTGCTTCATTTATGGAACATTTATTCCGAAAAAAAAATGATCGACGATCGTTCAACGAAAATTTTCGGAATATATACAAAGAATGCTTTAATTCAGATATAGTTTCGGGAGATTGGTCTTCTTATAGTATTTGCAATAACTGCCGCAGAATGCTTTCTATTTGAAAAAAAACTAAAGACGATTCTAAATTGATCTTCATTAAACTCACAAAATGGAATGAGCCATCCCACGAAGATGATTGTTATTTCTGTAAAACCGATATTCATGGATATAATAAAAAAAATGTATGTAATCTTAAATACGCCCAGGTAGGATCAGTAAAAAAAGCCATTGAGAGAATTCAAACGATTGATGAGGTTGATGTTGATAGTATAAAAAATTTATTAATTAAATCTAAAGATGATAATGATGATGATGATGACAAAAACACTAAGACCGACGATGAAAATCAAGATGAATATGAAAGCGATAGCAGTGAAAGTTCTGATGAAGTTTATAAACCACGTGGAGTAAGCAATAGAATTCCTGAAAAATTTACACAGTCCGAACTTAATGATCTCGAAAGAGATTTGGGACTACCTAAAGATGGTGCGGAACATTTAGCTTCAGCTTTAAAAAGTAAAAATTTATTAGAAGAAGGTACGAAAGTAACGTTTTATAGAAAAAAAAATGAGAGTTATAAGCAGTATTTCGAAGAAAAAGTCTTTGATGAAAATAAATTAGTGTACTGTTCAAATGTAAAAGGACTGATGGAAGAACTTAAGCCAAATACTTATAAAGATATAGACTGTTAATTGACTCATTAAAAAGAAGCTTAAAAGCTGTAATACTTCACAACACAAATCAGTATGCCGCAGTACCTGTCGCACACTCCACGACAATGAAAGAATCCTTCACTAGTCTTAAAAAACTTCTAGAGGCCATTGAATATAAAACATATGGTTGGCTTATATGTGGTGATTTGAAAGTTTCAGGTATGTTGCTAGGACAGCAGTCTGGATTTACGAAGAATCCGTTTTTCTTGTGCCTTTGGGATAGGAGAGATCGCGAAAAACATTACACAAATCATTAGTGAGCTGAAAGGAAATCACTCGAAATAGGAAAAGGAAATATCATTGAATCGGCCCTGGTTGATCCAAAAAAAGTATTGATTCCTCGATTACATATTAAATTAGGAGCCATGAAGCAATTTGTGAAAGCCTTAGACGCAAATGGTCGATGTTGTTCTGTCGCAAAATAATTTTTCTTCAAATTTTCGTTTAGTATAGTTAAGAAACATAATTTTAATTAAAATCTTATACCTGAAAATTATTATAATTTTTATAACTTTATATATATAATTTACCGAAACTTCACAATTTTATTATTGAAGGATAATCTCTTAAGCCAGGTAAATTATTTTGAAATGGTAACGGTTTAGAGAACCGTAATAAAACTAATGCATTTGTTGACGGTCATGCGTGTTACTCATGATCTGCCGGTCTTAGTTGTTTTATGATATGCGTCAATAAAGAATTTAAGGATTTGGGAAAATCCAGCATTTACTAAATTTAATTATTAAATGAAATTTGTTTTCACCAATGAGAAAATACCTTACAAAATTCAAGTAAAAGTAGGCCTGGCTAAAGAAATGTATTCTTCTCTTCATGTTAGTTGTAAGATAATTTTAAGTTCAGTTTACGTTCAGAATTAAACACGCTCACACTTAGAGCTGCACTTGTAATAATCTTAAGGATAGAATATTAAATAGAATTTTTAATTTGAGAACATTTTGTTTCTTCATAATTTCTACTATCCTAACCCAAAACAGCTATATTATATTAAGTTAGAATATAGCGAGAAATAAATACGACTTCGAAGCGAGCCTTACAACCTCGCTAAGTAAAAAGGTCAAATCGAAGTTGAAATTTTATTTTCTCACTTTTTTCCATGGTCCTTCGATAACCGGATTTTTAGTGCAAAGTTTTAATAAATTTATAATTCAAGTGTATCAGTGAGTGAACAACAAATCTCAATCCAAAGTGTGTGTCAACTTAGTGCTTATTAAGAAGCCAAGTAATATTTATCGCTTAATTGCACACCTTAATTGGAAAATCCAATCATTTCAAGACCACTGTCAAGGCTGCCATCATCAAACTGAATTTTAATCAGCATATAGGGAATCAAGACTGAATTGAAAGACGCTGTGGACGATTGGCTCATCATTTTTAAGCACCACTAGAGTTGCAAGGTAAGCTCGTCAATTTTAAATAAGCGTCATTGTCTCTATCCCACACTTAAACTTTTATCCTAAATTATGGCTCCTACGGAAACAGATTTAAAAAAGTTATTAAAAAAACGCGGTACAATTAAATTTCACGCAACAAATTTTAAAAAATTTATAAATTCATATAAAACGGGACCCCCAGATCTAATAAAATTAAAGGTTCAACTTTATAATTTTAAAGAATCGTTCATACATTTCGACGAGATTCAAAACGAAATAGAAGAGCTCGATACGGAGAGCACGCCTGAAGCGATGGACGCGGAAAGAACCAAGATTCATAATAATTACCTTGATTTATTAGTAGAAGCGGAACGTTTAATTATTAAAGATTCGCCGCAAGTACAAACGCCACGTGTTACAGATTCAACGTCAAATCGTAACGAGACTAACACGCTCGATGGAGTAAATATTATTCATCAATTGCAAAACAGACGCGTAAGATTACCAGACGCGACGTTACCGAATTTCGATGGCCGATATGAAGATTGGCTCTGTTTTAAAGATGGTTTTGAATCTATGGTAGATAGGGAAACAGGTCTCACCAACGTACAGAAATTACAGTATTTAAAATCAGCTCTGAAAGGAGAAGCCGCTAGAAAAATAAAAAATATCATGATAACAGACGAGAATTACGCGCGTGCATGGGAATTATTAAAGAAAGCCTATGAAGACAAGAGACTTATTATTGCCAAACATTTAACTTTAATACTGCGTCTACCGGTGCAGCGACGCGAAACGGCTGAAGGTCTCAGGAAACTCGCAGATGAAACACAACAGCATGTAGAGTCACTTGGCGGGTTTGGAATCACAGTTAGTGAAGAAATTTTAGTGCAAAACATTGAATTGAAATTGCATAAAAACACGGCAGAAAAATGGGAAGATACTATTGAACGAGGTAAATTTCCAAAATTACAGGATATGTTAGATTTTTTATATAAATCAGCTGCGAAAGTATCAAAACGCGAAACCGACGTTGGTAAAAATTTAAAATTTACAAGATCGACAAAGGAACATCAACGTACGAAGGATATGCGATCACGAGAGCAGCGGTCTAATCAAGCATTTTTAACCAATAATAAAGTAAATAAACTTTGTCCTGCTTGCAATGAAGAAACACATTTTCTCTTTAGATGCCATAAATTTAGAGATCTACCTGTCGAAAGAAGAATGGAAATCGTTAAAGCGGCATCATTATGCAATAATTGCTTGCGAAAACACGAGGGTAAAGCATGTACATTTATTAAATGCCAGATATGCAACGAAGGACATAATGTACTCTTGCACAAATTAGAAGTCAAAAATTGAGATGAGGCACCTACAGTGGACGAAATTTTAAGAGTTTATTTGGCAGCGCGTGCGACAACGCATCAGCTGATGACCAGTGCATTGGTTTATATATTAGATAAGGACGGTAAACCAGTAAAATGCCGAGCCTTATTAGATACCTGTTCTACGGTCAACTTTATGACAGAACAGCTTGCCGCCAATTTAAAATTGCCAAAGAAAACTTGCCGAGTCCCTGTAGGTGCATTAAACCAACTCTCAACTACGACAAAATATGCTTTAACAGCCACGTTTAGATCAAGGTATAATAATTATGAAAAAACTCTTGAATACCTTACGGTTCCCAGCATATCCGAATTAATACCAAGCGAAGCAGTGCCACGAGAAAATATCAGATTTCCAGCCAATATACCTTTAGCTGATCCAGAATTTTACAAGCCAGCACCAATTGATGTAATTATAGGCTCTGGACCAACGCTATCGTTGTTTTGTATTGGTCAACATAATTTGACAAGAAACGGCATGGATTTATTTTTGCAAAAAACACGTCTTGGATGGATTGTTGCTGGTTGTGTAAATGAAAATTATAAAGATTATGTCAACTGTAATTTCACAGATTTACAAAAGGATTTATCAAGATTCTGGGAAATTGAGAATGGACCTTTGCAAACTCATCTCTCTCCAGAGGAAATACAATGTGAAAAGCATTTCCAAAAAACTTTTACTCGTGATGACACAGGACGTTATATAGTATCACTGCCTTTTAAAGAGAATCAAGCAAATCTTGGCCTTTCACGAGAAAGAGCTCTTAAAAGATTAACTTTTTTATTTAACAAATTTAACAAAGATTCAGAATTAAAACAGAAATATTCAACAGTCATCGAAGAATACCTACAATTGAATCACATGTCTGAAGTCAGCAACCAGTCGGAAGAAGGATTTTATCTTCCTCATCACGCAGTTATTAAAACGGATAAATCTACTCAAGTGCGCGTGGTATATGATGCTTCAGCTAAAACAACTACAGGGTTGTCATTAAATGATACATTGATGGTAGGACCAACAATTCAGGATGATATGATATCATTAATTCTTCGATTTCGCTTCCATCGTTACGTAATAAGCGCAGATATTGAGAAAATGTACCGACAGGTATTAGTAAATAAAGAGCATCGTAAATATCAACGTTTACTATGGAAGAAAAACGATCGCATCGTTACGTATGAGTTGAATACGGTAACGTTTGGAGTAGCATGCGCTCCCTTTCTCGCAATTCGATGTTTGCATCAATTAGCTGATGACGAAGGTCATAAATTTCCAATAGCTGCAACAATACTTAAAAAGGATTTATATGTTGATAACTTATTAACGGGTGCTGAAACTATAAAGGAAGCCCGTGAAATTCAACAGCAAACTACGCTTTTACTACAGTGGGGCGGATTTAATCTACGCCAATGGGCATCTAATGAGAGACAAATTCTCAAGGGATTAACTGAGAGTCAAGTAGATGTCAACTTTCAATTAAATGGAAATCAAACTTTGAAAACTCTTGGAATATCATGGAACGCGCAAAACGACTGCATAAAATACACAGTCAAGCCTGTTAATGCAGAAGCCTCGAGAACTAAACGGTTAATATTGTCAGAAATCGCAAAAATCTTCGACCCTTTAGGTCTCTTAGGTCCAATTATTCTTCAGGCAAAGGTAATTATGCAAAAACTGTGGCAATTACATTTAGATTGGGACGAATCGGTCCCCACTAGTATTTATACAGAATGGCTTGACTTCTGTAAACAACTTTATTTATTGAATGATCTACATTTTGATAGAAAGGTAATTCTTTCTCACACCATTCATAAAGAGTTGCACGGATTTTGTGATGCCAGTGATCGCGGCTATGGTGCTTGTATTTACATCAAATCAATAAATAAAGAGGGAGAAGTCAACTGTAATCTACTATGCGCAAAATCTCGCGTAGCTCCCTTAAAAACGGTTTTCACGCCACGACTTGAATTATGTGGCGCTCATTTGCTTGCAAATTTAGTTGAGCAAGTAAAACATACGTTGAATATTTCATTCAACAAATCAACATTTTGGACTGACTCAACAATAGCATTACAATGGATCAACTCATCGCCACATATTTTAAAAACATTTGTTGCCAATCGTGTAGCAGATATTCAAGAAAAAACAAGAAGTTCGGATTGGCGTCACGTGCCAACTCAAGACAATCCAGCAGATGCTTTATCAAGAGGTCAGATGCCAAATGAATTTTTAAAAAATATGTCATGGATAACAGGCCCCAAGTGGCTAAAATTAGATCAAAATTTATGGCCGTCATTAAATATTACAATGCCGGATTCTCTGCCGGAAACGCGAAAATCACAATGTTTGGTAACGACTGAAGGCAATGATTTACAATTTTTAAATAAATTTTCGTCTTACAATAAGTTAAAAAGAGTAATAGCTTATTGTTTGAGAATGAAACCTAATAATAAATTCAAGGGTTCACTGCAGGTAGAAGAAGTAGCAAACGCCGAAAAGATAATTATTAAATTAATTCAAGCTCCATTATAAAATGAGAAGATAGAAGCTCTTACAAGCAAAAAGGGGAGTAACAAGAAATTCATTTCACTAAATCCTTTCTTAGACAAGGACGGAATAATAAGAGTAGGAGGGCGCTTGAAAAATTCGAATATTTCATATTCTCAACAGCATCCGATTCTTTTACCACAATCCCATTTTATCACGGATCTTATCATCAAGGATTGTCATTTAAATAATTATCACACAGGCATTCAAACGACTCTCTACCTCATACGTCAGAAATTTTGGATTATTGACGGACGAAATCAAATTCGAAGAATCATAAGAAAATGTGTACAATGTTTCCGTGCTAATCCACCTGCAGTAGAGTATTTGATGGGCGACTTACCGTCCGTGCGGGTGACTCAAGCTCGACCGTTTGTAAACGTAGGTATAGATTATTGCGGCCCGTTTCTAGTAAAGCAAAAGAAAAATAGAAATAAAATTTTTGTAAAAATTTATGTAGCCGTCTTCGTCTGCCTCATTGTTAAGGCCGTGCACTTAGAAGTCGTGAGCGACTTGACCACCAAAGGCTTTATCGCGGCTCTAAAAAGATTTATCGCGCGTAGAGGAAAGCCAAAAAACATTCATAGTGATAACGGAAGAAATTTTGTAGGCGCGAATAATCAATTAAAGGAAATTTATGAAATTCTCAACAATAATATTACTAATAAGAAAATTGAAGTCTTTTTAAACAATGAAGGGGTTACTTGGCATTTTATTCCCCCTTTAACACCGCATTTCGGAGGATTATGGGAATCGAGCGTAAAGTTATTTAAACATCACTTCAAGCGCGTATTAAAGGGTCCGATTTTTACTTTTGAAGAATTTAATACTTTTGCAATAGAAATAGAAGCCATAATTAATTCTCGCCCACTTTCTCCTATCTCCTCAGATCCAAATGATCCTCTTGTCCTTACTCCCGGTCATTTTTTAATCGGTGACGCTTTGACGAGCTTACCAGAAATAGATTTTCGAGATACGCCTACCAATCGGCTATCAACTTGGCAACACATACAAAAGGTTCGTCAAGATTTCTGGTCCAGGTGGCATAAGGAATATCTCAATGAGTTAAATATTCGACACAAATGGAACAAAGGAGGTCATTCCATTGAAAAAGGCACAATCGTGTTACTTAAGGAGAATAACACACCACCTATGCAATGGCCATTAGGAATAATTGTGGATACTTATCCAGGAGAGGATGGCGTAATCAGAACAGTAACCGTAAAAACATCAAACAGTGAATTTAAACGCAGTGTGAAACAATTGGCTCCATTGCCAATAAATAAAGACAATTGAAACTGTGAATTAAGATTAAAGATTCTAAGTTTAAGAATAAAATAAATATGTTTATTGATCGGAATCCTCTCAACGAGGGGAGTATGTTCTGTCGCAAAATAATTTTTCTTCAAATTTTCGTTTAGTATAGTTAAGAAACATAATTTTAATTAAAATCTTATACCTGAAAATTATTATAATTTTTATAACTTTATATATATAATTTACCGAAACTTCACAATTTTATTATTGAAGGATAATCTCTTAAGCCAGGTAAATTATTTTGAAATGGTAACGGTTTAGAGAACCGTAATAAAACTAATGCATTTGTTGACGGTCATGCGTGTTACTCATGATCTGCCGGTCTTAGTTGTTTTATGATATGCGTCAATAAAGAATTTAAGGATTTGGGAAAATCCAGCATTTACTAAATTTAATTATTAAATGAAATTTGTTTTCACCAATGAGAAAATACCTTACAAAATTCAAGTAAAAGTAGGCCTGGCTAAAGAAATGTATTCTTCTCTTCATGTTAGTTGTAAGATAATTTTAAGTTCAGTTTACGTTCAGAATTCAACACGCTCACACTTAGAGCTGCACTTGTAATAATCTTAAGGATAGAATATTAAATAGAATTTTTAATTTGAGAACATTTTGTTTCTTCATAATTTCTACTATCCTAACCCAAAACAGCTATATTATATTAAGTTAGAATATAGCGAGAAATAAATACGACTTCGAAGCGAGCCTTACAACCTCGCTAAGTAAAAAGGTCAAATCGAAGTTGAAATTTTATTTTCTCACTTTTTTCCAGATGTTTTAAATACTTGGAAAAGAAGTTTCCATATAAATCTGATGCCAAGTTGAAAGTAGGGATTTTTGATGGTCCAGAGATAAGGAGACTTTTACAAGATGATAAATTTCTAACGACAATGACAAAAATTTAAAGGGATGCATAGCTCAGTTTTAAAGAAGTTGTGAAAAACTTTTTAGGTAATAAAAGAAGTGAAAATTATAAAGTTTTAGTAGCCGAAATGATTAAAAACTTTGGAAAAATGGGGTGCCTGATGTCATACAAATTGCACTTCCTGCATAGTCACTTGGATCGATTCCCAGAAAATTGTGGCGATTACAGTGAAGAGCAAGGAGAGCGCTTCAATCAAGACATTAGAAAAATGGAAAAGCGCTACCAAGGCAGATGGGATGTCGCTATGATGACTGATTACTGCTGGTCACTGAAAAGAGAGTGTAAAACTACAGGCAAAAAGCGAAAAAACCGTTACGTCGATCATTTGATAGTAAGGGAGTACGGTATGAGTGGAAAACATGAACACAAGTTGATAGAAAAAAAATATGTCTATCGTAATTGTTTGAGGTATTTTTAATTTTTTGATCTTATTATGAGCTTGTATGTGAATTGATGAAGGTCTATCAAACTCGATATATGGGTTGTTATTTTTATATTTCAACGACCTTGAAAATACTAGATATGGTCAAAATGATCTAGGATTAAAATTCTACGACTCTTAAAACTTATATATGATTATTTTCAAATTATTATAATATCACCTTATTGATTAGACTTTCAAATGACTTTGACCTTGAATTAATTAAGGTCAACCGTCACCAGATTCGGATTCAGCATGCTCAAAAACGTACATTTGAATTTTTTCAGATTTTTTGAGCCTTTTTTCCAAATTTGACCTTCAATTGATCACAAATGACCTTCAGATAACCAGATATAGTCAAATCAACCTTGGATTTGGATTCAGCGACCCTCGAAACCAATATATAAATTTTTCCAAATTTTTTGAGGTTATTTTGTTGGTTTGACCTTCAAATGACCTCGACCTTAAACTCATGAAGATCAACCCACACCGGATTCGGATTCAGCATGCTAGAAAACCTACGTATGAATTTTCCCAGATTTTTTCAGCAATATTTTCTTCATTTAACCTTCAAATGACCTTAAAAGCGATCTGATCCGAATAAACTGACAAACGATTCGGGATCAGCGACCCAAAAAACATAGAACCCCAAAGGTCGCCTCCGTGGACATCGACTTTTTTTTTTGTCTGCCTGTGTTATCGAATGTAGATTACTATTAACATTGGAATGAGGCTATGTTTGAGCATGTCAACCATTTTAAACTATATGAAATATTACATTCCTATTTATTGCGAAATTTTATTAATGTATTACCTTACCCAGTCATAATCAACCCGTTAGTGCCAGGATAATGTAGAGAGACATTTTCTCGACAGTAACAATTACCAAATTCATAATAATTCTTGTAATTAAGCATGTTTATTTTTTAATGTACTTCAAAAGTTTATAGTATTCTTTATTTATTTAAAGTGTAATTATGTATTTACTTTATGATAAATGATAGCAAATAAGCTCTTCATGAAATCCCTTAGTAAATATCAAAGTCACATAATAGACTAGTCGTAATGTAAAAATAACATGAAACAAATAATTTATATATATAATTGTATAAAAACATTTCCACGACAGTAATAATTACAAGATAAGGAATAAATGCAATACCAGGATTAGGACACTCGTAAACCTTCAATCATTTATATATTATTCTTCATACTATCAATGCTTACAACAACAACGTTTATTAAAAGGGTTTAGAAAGTGTTTTGTAAATAAGAAAGTACAGATGATAAGCTCTCTAGCAGATACTTCTACTGTTATGAAAAGTACTTGATCCATTTTCAGTAGTATAAAAAATAATTATTAAAAGAAAAGCTTACTCATATTTTTGCATACAGCGAGCAAAAGCTTACTGGCTTAAAATGATGAAAGTTTTTATAAAAATAATTACATTTTTACGACAGTAACGATTATGGAATGTGGATTACTGTTTAAATAGGAATGAGACTATGTTTGAGCATTTCAAATACTTTAACCTCTATGGAATATTAAATCCCTACCCTGGTGAAAAAAATCAGGTGACAAGTCACCTGATTTATCAGGTGATTTATCATGCCAAAACATCATGTAACAATTTTGTTGGTCTTTACACATTTTAAACCATGCTTAGTCAATTTAGAACAATTTTTGAAAAATTTTTGAAATTTTTGAACTTAGAAATTTTTTCGTGATTTAGTCAAAATTTTTTCTAAGACCAAATTATCTAAAAAATTTTCTAAGTTCAAAATTTTTCAAAATTTTCAAAAATTGTTCTAAATTGACTAAGCATGGTTTAAAATGTGTAAAGACCAACAAAATTGTTACATGATGTTTTGGCATGATAAATCACCTGATAAATCAGGTGATTTATCACCTGATTTTTTTTAATAGGGTATTCATTGCGAAACCTTATTCGTGTAATGCCTTTTCCAGACATAATCATCTCGTTGGTCTCAGGATTAAGTAGAGAGACATTTCTACAGTAGTGGAAAATTATAATGATTCTGGCATTAGCATTGGGACACTTGTTATATTCAAATAATGTTTATTTTCTAATTTCCCTATATTATTCAAAATATATCGCTACTGTCGCTGTGAGAAATAAACCCCTTATTTATAGATCCTCATTTTCGGACCCTCATTTTTTGACTCCCCCTCAATCCCCCTCTTTTTTTATCTACAAATTAGCTAAATTTAACTTAATTTTAGCTGAAAGGTAGCTAAATTTAAATTGATTTTAGCTAAAATTGAGATAAATTTAACTTAATTTTAGCTAAAATTAATGTAAATTTAGCTAAATTAGAGCTAAAATTGGGTTGAATTTTGCTAACTTCCATCTAAAATTAATTTAAATTTAGCTAAATTATTGTCTATCTCTCTATATATTATTATTACTATATCTCTTTATATATCGCCGCTGTCGCCATCTGAAATATGCCCCTTATTTTCGGCTCCTAATTTTTTAACCTTCATTTAGCTAAAATTTAGCTAAAATTCAGCTAAATTAGGCTCAAATTTAGATGAGTTTAGCTATAATTCAGCTGAAAGCAAGCTAAAAGTCAGCAAAAAGTTACCTTGATGTTAGTTAGAAATTAGCTTGAAGTTAGCTGAAAAGCAGCTAAGAGTTAGCTAAAATTCAGATATATCTCTATATTATAAAAAGATTTCGCCGCTGCCAATGTGTACAAGAATTGGATGTGTCCCTAGCTAGCTAGAATTTAGCTAGAATTTAGATGCAATTTAGCTAAAATTTAGCTGCAACTTAGCTACAAGTTAGCTAAAAGTTAGCTGAAAGTTAGCTTCAAGTTAACTGAAGTCAGATAAAATTACATAAAAATGAGCTACATTAAATTAAAAATTAGCTAAATTTAATGAGAATTAGCTCAACTCATACAAAATTTATATGGAAATTAGTTGAAATTTAGCTAAAAGTTAGCTAAAATTTATATCAATTTTAAGCAATTTTAGTTAAATTTTGGTTTGATTTCAGCTGAATTTTATCTGCATTTTAGATCTATTTATATTATATTCTCTCTATACTATTAAAAATATATCGCCGCTGTCATCGCTGTCTTCGTCAGAAATATGCCCCTTATTTTTGGACATACATTAAATAAATAAAGCAACCAAAACATAACCAAATAAAGCTAAATTTAAGTCTCGAAATAGCTGAAAATTAGCTGAATTCAGCTGAATTTAATCTTGTAGTGAACTTGGTAATAGCTAATTTTAACTATTGTATATAACGATATATCATAACATATAAGTTTAAGATTAAAAATAGATGAAAAATAGGTAATATCTTTTTTACAATTAGCTTATTATCCTGTAATCATCGGTGAATTTGATCAATTGAAATGATTATTAATTTTATGATTTTACTTGAAGTATAGGGTTGAAAATATCATTTTAAATAAGCTTAATTGAAGTTTAATAATTCTGTCATCGTCAGAAATATGCCCCTCATTTTTGGACATACATTACAGCGTTAAATTTAGCTAGATTTAAGCTTGTAATTAGCTTGGAAAAAACTAAACGAAGCTAAATTTAAGCTTTGAAATAGCTGTGAATTAGCTGAATTTAGTTGAATTCAAGCTTGTAGTGAACTTGGTAATAGCTAATTTTAAGTTTCGTATATAACGATATATCATAACATAAAAATTTAAGATTAATAATAGATGAAAAATAGGTAATAATATCGTTTTTACAATTAGCATATTATCCTTTAATCATCGTGGACTTTGATCATATAAAATAATTATTAATTTTATGATTTTATTTAAAGTATAGGGTTGAAAATATCATTACAAAAAAGCTGAATTAAAGTTTAATAATTAAATGATTAAATTTAAATTTTGTCAAATCAAAATCAAACACTTAAATATAGTTTTTATAAATTTAATATAATTTTTATTCACATCGACATCACAGTTTTTCAATTTTTTATTCTTGATCCAAAAATGTTTCAAATATCTTTTTATTACTGCCTTCCATTTTTACTAATAAAAAGCCTAATATAAAGAAATTTCGGGAATTTTTTCAATAAAGATTTAAAATTTGGAAAAGTGCAACGTCGGCAGCCATGTATAAATCATATACGTTATTAAATTAAATGTTTCCGATGTTTAAAAATTTTATGACATAAATTACATGTATTATTAATTTTGTTATAGAAACAATTAATATTAATATGTTTATCTAGAAAAAAAAATTTAATAGTGTTTACATTGAAACATCAATGAAAAAAATTTTTAAATAAAAAACATTAAAACATCTATAAATAATAATATAGTTATTATATATTGAGAAATAAATATTTATTCAACAAGAGCAGATTACAATGATACCTTTTATCTTAGTGTTTTCAATTTCCTGATACATTTTACGTATTGTATTTAATTGCTATTCCATTATTTCTTTAATCCATATCCTATTGCATCTTATTTTTGATATACTGCATCTTTTTATGATTCAAACTCAGAAATTATATAGAAAGAATTACAAGGTTTTCAGTTTTTCACTAAATATCATTTTTAATTAGTTATTATAATTGTAATGAATTATGTTATTTATTACCCTGATAGAAATTAAATAGTATATTACTCAGCAAGGGAGGTAAAGAACTGGCGAGTCCATAGTATATAAATTGACATTGATCGCTATTTTACCTCCTGTGGTGAGTATACTATTTTTCACCATACCCAAGCCGAAAATACTACTTTCGTTTTTCTCAACTGGGGTGAAAGTGATACTTACGGCCGAGTTATGGCGAAAAACATTTTTTTACTATTTTATGACCATTCCTTTGAAAGAAAGAACTAAAATTGGTATTTTTTATGGCTATTATTTTAACGAATATGAAACGTTTTTTTTACCTTTATAATGCTGATAAAATGCTAACGTTTTATACGCATTTTCAAGGATTAGAATATAGATCTTAGTAACAGAAAAAATACTCATTACTGAATCTCTATGATTGTTTATATTTGAGACGGTTCATTTTACGATCCGGTAAGAGTTTCATTTTTTTTTCATTTATGAAACATATTTTATAATTCAAAAGTTAAGGTGCAAAGTAAGAAGTTTAAGATACTAAATCAAAAGATGTATTAATTAATAGGTTAAAATATTTCTAAGTACTTAAAATGCCTACTTTTTGGCTAGAAATACAAATTTAGTATAACATATTTCTATGAGTATTTTTTGTCTATATATTGCTTTACGTAATATACAAAAAATTTTGATTCTGCAGATTTGGCAAAAATTGACAATTTATTCGTCAATATTATCATAAAAAAATATTACTACTAACAATGGCCATAAATTTTAGTATGAGTTTCATGAAATATAACAGTATCGTGTATTTATGCAATGTCATTCCGTGCGGTGAAGTCGTCACGTTATAAGTTCAATTATTACTAGATATACTGCACGGTCACAACCACGCGCATGTATGTGTAAATTTTATAGTCTAACTTGTTATGTTCATGCGTGTTGGAATAGAACTAATCCGTTTGTATCCAGGACGCCATGCCTGACTACTTAGGAATCGTATGCTCAAGAAAATGTAAAGGATAGAGGATATGATAATAGCAGAGGTTTATGCAAGGAATCAATGCTTCTTGCTGCCTATCCCATACAATTTCATGAAAGCTTGTTAATATTAATTTTAAATCAAATACACACTCAAAAATTATACTTTCGTGCAACTTCAAGTATTTAGAATCTTAATTGAACTTTAGTAAACGTTAAGACCGCGGCAACAAAGGCTAAATATGCTAAAGGCAAATAAACGGGTTAGCAAACCAAGCATATGTTAGAATGCTTCGCCATCACACTATTTATCTATAGCAATCAAACACAAATTAACTCGCGATTATATTTTAAGAGAGGCTTTATTGCTTTAAAACAGACAGAAGAGTGAGTCTTCTACACAATCGGCCTTTACACGTTAGCTCTGACTTAAGTCGCCGACGCTTGTATCGCCGCTTCTTCTCTCCCATACAGCATCTACATGCTCCCACTTCCCATAATCACAGCTGGTGTCAATGCGGTGGAAAGAGAAAGATATATTCATTACTGCTTATATGTATAATTAAAATTACGCGTCACATGTTTGTACAAGTGCTGATAGTAGGCGTACACGTACGCGTCTCTGAAAGCACGTACGGTTCTTTTTTCTATCCCTACCCAGCACCTGTATCTCTTGATTAAAGCGATGCATGCTCTCACACAGCTTTTGCTCGCTGTATACAAAAATATGTGTAAGTTTTTCTTCTAATAATCATTGTTATACTACTGAAAATGGATCGAGAGCTTTTCATAACAGTTATTATAACTATTAGTATAACAGTGTTATTCACTAAACACTTTATAACCCTTTTATAGAATGTTGTTGTTAAAAGCATTGATAGTCTAAAGAAAAATATATAAATGATTGAAGGTTTACGAGTGTCCCAATCCTGATGTTGCATTTATTCTTCATCTTGTAATTATTACTGTCTTGGAATTGTTTTTATACAATTATATATTTAAATTGTTCGTTTCATATTATTTTTATATTACTACTAGTCTTTTATGTGACTTTGATATTTGCTGAGGTATTTCATAGAGAGCTTATTTGCTATCATTTCTCATAGAGTAAATACAATATTACGCTTTTATTAAATAATACTACTATATTCTTTTGAAGTACAATAATATATATAAATGATTCGAGTAATACAAGTATCCCAACCCTGATTTCACAATTATTATAAATTTGGTAATTGTTACCTTCGTGAAAACGTCTTTGTTCATTATCTTGTTACTAACGGGTGAAATATGACAAGATGAGGCATTACATGGCTATAAGTTTTTGCTGTCAACAGGAATTCAGTTGTTTATATAGGATAAAATAATTGATATGATTTAATATATATTATTACCTAAATGTAAACGGTAATTCACATTCGATAACCGTCGTTGTCGTGGAAATGCAATTAATATTTTAAATGACTGCATCATGATTGGACAGTCAGCTTATGCTAGCAGTATACAAACTATGTTGAAACTATTTTTTTAATCATCATTTTCCCGCTACTAAATATGTATGAAGTGATTTTCATAACAGCTGAAGCCTGTGCTAGTTAGCTTGTCTTTGTTACTCGCCCATTCACTGAATACATCATAACGCTTTTATAGGCTGTTATTGTTTTAAATATTGAAAGTCCAATGGAAAACACGGTAATAGTTGTTGTCTTACGAGTGTCCCAAAGCTAATTTTGAACTAATTCTTAGTCTCGTAATTGTTACTCTAGTGGAAATCTCTTTATTCAATACCTTGTTATTTACAGGTCGATAATAACATTATGATGCGTTACACTGCTATGCAATGTCGATATTCATTGCTTTTCAATAGCTATGCTGAAATATAAATGAATTAATTATTCAAATGCGGCATAAGCTAAAAAAGTTGAGTAACCGATGTTCGATGATGCTGTTGCCAGGGAAACGTAATAACATCACTAAGTGCTGCAGGTTTATTTTCTATTGTTTCTTATTATTTAGTTGAGTAAAATATAAATATTTTAATCAACATTCTTACTGTGACAGCATTAAGTGACTCTCATAACAACAAATGATATGCTGAAGGGCTACTATTCTGTGATTCCTCGTATCGTGAATACACCGTAATGCGTTCTTTGGATGTTGTTGTTAAAAGCATTTACAGTCCAATAAAAAGGTGATAATGATTTAAGTCATACCCATGTCCCGACTCTGATGTTGTATTTGTTCCTAATCTTGTGATTATTACTGTCGTAGAAATGTTTTGATACAATAATATATTTAAAATGTTTGGTTTATGTTATTTTTACACTACTAGTTGTCTATTATGTAACTTACATATTAGCTAAGGTATTTAATACAGCTCATTTCTATGAAGCTTGATAATTGTTTTTTTGTCTTATCCAAGTATATGAAAAGAGATAGATGATCAATGTTTATATTTTTTTATATATGATAGACTAGATTAATGCAGAAGTTTAATAAATACCTCATTACACATCGATTGCATGTTGTTAATAAAAGTGTTCAAAAGATTGTTAAAAAACTTGAAATTATTCAAGTCATACAAGAGTTTCAAAGACAATAGTAAAATGTTTTCTAACCTGTTAGTTGTTACGATCGTGAAAACGTCTTAATGCTGCATATTTACACTAGGAGGTGAGTAATGATGCAGTCTGACGTTATACTGCTAAAGGATGTTGCTATTCATAGCATTTTAAAACTTATTGTAAAATATAAAAGTTTCAATGTTCAAAATATTGCTTAAGCTAAAATTGAAAGCTATTTAAAATTTCACTATCGCTACTGTCGTGGAAATATAATGACGTTTCAAATGGCGGCTAAATCATTCCCCAATGAGCTTTCATTAGTTTTCTGCAATCCTATGTTGGACATATTGGTTTAGTTATTATCTTTACACTACTAAAAATGTGTTATGAGTATTTCTTTTGAGCAAGAGCATTGTAGCTTATTTACTGTATTTCGAGATATGTTATACTATTCTTGTAAGTTATTGGTAAGAGCGTTTTGCCGCTATACGATAAAAATCCTATATCTTGGAAAAAATTGCAAACACCTTGAATCTCGAAATAAATTTAAAAAACCCTGTATCTCGGAATAAATTTAAAAAAATCCTGTATCTCAAGAACTATCGTTTTTTGCTCAGATTAAAGTTGGCAGAACTTACGGAATACTTAAAGCATTTGATTTCAAATGCGATAAAATCATAATAAATACTTTAAGTATCTCGTAAGTTCTGCTAACCTTAATCAGAGCAAAAAAAATAATTTTCGAGATACAGGGTTACACGTAAAAAACCAGGTCATGGATACTGTTGCAGAAGTATCTCGATACTGTATCATTACACTATCAGGTTTGTTATCACACCATGCGGCCTTACAATGCTATGACATATTGCTATCCAAAGTATTGTAATATTGATTATAACATAGAAAAGTGTACATTCATTAAGCGTGTCATCGTGATACTGAATGCATCAAAAGTTTTACTTGTTAAGTTCTTCTTATAATATTTTCGTTCATATACAATGTAACACTATAAAATACGAATGTCGTGGGAATATTCTCATCCAAATATGTCTTGTATTTCATTCTCGTTATCGCTCACAAAGGATAGAAGAATACGACCTGCTCTTAATATTCAATCTTCAATTTGTATAATTTTAACATTGCGATATTCTTTTCGATAATCTCTGACTTTTCAATGTTCAATATTCAATCAGCATTATTGGATATTATCAAAATTGTATTCGGTATTCTCTGACTCTTGCTTCCGTTTGGAGTTTGTGACTGTCTCCCATCGGATGTGTCCCCAGGTGGCGGATAGGAGAGTGCCCTAGCTGATTCTGTCAGTTGGTAGGTGGGGATAAATTCTCTTTCGCAGAGAGATCCCATCTCATTATTTTCGGTAATAATTAAGATCAGCATCTTCCTTTATTCAAGAGGTCTCAGTGGCCCATTCGGCACAGCCAAGAATTCGTCTTCTTGAGAATCCAAATTCGAATGCTGTTCTTGGCCGATTGATGCAAGCACCACTGTACTTTACACGTACTTCGTTCAAAAACACACTGATGATCTTCGTCGTTAATTAGTATCGTGATGATCGCATAAATACAGCGACGTTAAATAATGGAAAAAATAAAACTTTTTTCTTTGTATATGAATCTCTAGTAATTTCTCATGTTCAAGCCCAATTCCAAAATAATCAAAGGATTCTTCCTGCTTTTTCAAAAATATTAAAATGAAATTTAAAAATATATCCTTAATTTTTTTATCAGATGTTAAATTAATTTCACTGCCTCCTCTACACTTTATCTCTGATTGAATATTGTTATCTATCCTTAATTTTTCTTTCGTCGTCCGAATCATTATTCCCTTTCATACTTTCAACATAAATTCTTACAACTTGTTATCTCTTCTCTTGCTTATGACTACTCATCAAATTATAGTTCACAATTTTCTGTTCTCATGTGCCTTCATACTTAGGTCTAGACTCTTCTGCATATTCTACATTATGCTTAAGAATTACTTTAACTCTTTTTATTCCGTATCCCTTTTTCATTTAAGATTTTCGCAAATAAAGCCATCTGAATCCTTCCTTAAACTAATATTTTTATCCACTTCTTGCTCTTTATCTTCGTTCTTGCGCATTCTCTTTATGTGTTGTAAATATGATTAGTATCCTTTATTTTAATGGATCCATCACTGCAATCTGTAATAAAAATTTGAAGTATTTTGAATCTTTGAATTTCGTTATGGCATCTTTCCTTACTGATTATACCGTTATTACGGAATATCATATCATAGAAAGAAGAATATCATGGAAAAATTGTACTCATAATTTTTCTACCTAAAATTTCTAATCAAATGACCCCTTGTTTCCTTGACATGTTCATTGAGTATTTTTACTTTCTTTCACTCCTTGCTCTTCATCATCGTTTCTGCGCATTTTTTCGGTACATTGAATATATTTATCATTGTTCGTTTGTATAGATTCATTACTGCATTGGCCAATAGCAATGACAAGCTTCTTTTAATTTTTTAACATTTTGTAATGGCATTTCTATTATTAGTTTATCAATGTTATAACAAAAATTTATTGTTAATTCTTCTTCCTTAATTCAAAAGAAGAATAACTTTTTGATCAATTCTACATGCTTGATGAATATTTCTGCTTACTTATAACTTTTGCTTCTATTCTTTGTTTTTGCGCATTTTGCAAGTGAGTTACAAACTCTTTTTTAAAGATATTTTTGATGGATTCATTATTGCATTTGTCAAAGTAAGTTTGGAGCTTATATTTTGTGATAGCATTTCTACACTTTATTAGTAATGTTATCATAAAAGTATATTTTTAACTTTTTCACATTAAATAATGCAAAGGAATGTTCGCCTTCTGAATCATCAATATGCATAAAAATCAAAATACGCAAATTCTGTAAATTTAAATTACTAACTAAAGATGTAATAGATATTAAAAGCCTTTAAATTGAAGCTAATGCATTATTATATTATGACTATTGTGCTTTTTATTAAACATCCATTCAGCCTATTCCCTTCTTCTAATATTTTTCATACGAGGATGGAGAGTGAAACCAGCAAAATTATTATACATAAATTATTATAATTAAAAACACATTTAATATATTTTTATAATATTTTAATGATTATAGTATTTTATAAATTTCAATCTTTACCATCAATTAAGAGCCTCTTCGCTTTTCGTGTTTGTTTTTATTAGGAAAGGATAGAAAAATACGACCTGCTCTTAATATTCAATCTTCAATTTGTATAATTTTAACATTGCGATATTCTTTTCGATAATCTCTGACTTTTCAATGCTTAATATTCTATCAGCATTATTGGATATTATCAAAATTGTATTTGGTATTCTCTAACTCTTGTTTCCGTGTGGAGTTTGTGATTGTCTCCCATCAGACGTGTCCCCAAGTGGTGGATAGGGGAGTGCCCTAGCTGACTCTGTCAGAGGGTAGGTGCGGATATAGAACCACTCGCGGACCAAAATAGTCACTTTTTGATGGAAAATGTATGATAATAGAATATAATTACCCCAGGTCGGTATTTCTTTGTAGTAAGATCTCACCATCGGTTCGGATCAGGCGGTTTCAACTTAGCGGCTTCTGGAAAAAGACAATCTTACACTGACCGTATTGTCGCATGAGTTGAGGACCAGGCGTCGGCAGAAATTACTATAACTATAGAAAGTGAGAAAAGACAATCTCGTATAGAAACGAGGAATGGTTATTTCACAAGCAATGAACGTACGGAGGGTTAGCCGGAAACAGCGCTAGTTTAAAAAGCATCAAGTGTGTTTACAGTTGCGCATCAAGTTTTAAACTTAATGCTGTTCTCAGTGATGCAAACAATTTTCTGGACGCAGAGATTTTTGAATATTTGAAATGTTCTTTGTTTTTTTTAATTATTATAATATTTTTTTGATGATATGTGGTTTTCGAATACTAGATATTTGATTTCTAGTTTTTTGTATTATCAGTGCACTATTAGTGATTCTATGAAACCCTAACATGGAATATCCTATTCTTACCATTCTAAACTCTCGGTATTCTATTCGATAATCTTTGGCTCTTCATTGTTCAATATCCAGTTGGCGCCAATTCATGTATTAGATATGTATTAGGCGTGAGTATGGGTGATCACATCTCTCCCCATAGACGTGCTTTGGGTTGGCTACGTAATGATTCAAGGAGACAGTATTTTATGGCTGTACTTATGTACAAAATCGTACGTATGAATACTCCCGAATATCTAGTGGGTCTCTTCACTAGATATACACTGAAAAAAATATATCGTTGTGACAACCATATTATTGATGTCGTTACCATAATAAACGCAGCTATCCTAACTATCTTCAAGTATCGCTGAATCAACTATTTTTATTTGCACGTTAAACTGTCATTACTTATGGTTAGCATAAATATCGTTGTGATGAGGATAAGGATAGTTGATTTAGTTATACTAAATTTGTTTGATTTGGTTATGTAAATTTTCGTCACGATGTCAATATTTTATTTTCAGTGTATACCCAGAGCGACCACTAGGGGTAAAATTAAAGATCTTGCGGTGCCCTTCAAGCGCACTGAGACTGGAAGAAATTCCTTTCAAGTTCAAGCGGCGCATTTTTGGAACTCCCTGCCTGCTGACATTAAAAATCTCCCATTAATCAGCAGGTTTAAAGCCGCTCTGAGGAGGTATTTACTCGAGCTCGATTAAACAGTATTATTTTCGGACTATGTCATGTGCTAATTTATTATGTGATGTACCTTTTATAAATTTAAGGCATGATTGTATTTATTGATGTGATTGTAGTATGTGTGTGGATTGAATGAACGATTATATTTTTTATCAGCTTGACTTATATATTACTGTACATTCAACTTTGTTCTGTGATTTTAATTTACTGTATGCCGCTGATATTTTGACTGCGCTCTTTACACGCTTGATTTTATGTAATTTTTTTGACTGATAGATATTTGAGACTGATTTTCAATTATATTATACTCTTTGCGTGTGTTCATTCGTGTTCTATTTTCTATATGCTGAATCCTATATAAAATCGTCTTTTAAGAGCAAAATTTTTTTTTTTTTTTTGAGGTAAACTCTCCGGTAACTATAAAAATATCGTCTAGAGACCTCGTATAAATATTTTATGCTCTTGAACACTTAATTCGCCTTGGTAAGACCTCGAGTGGCGCCTCACGTAGTAAATTATAGAAGCTTAGATGCTGGGTTAAATGCGAATAAAAAGTATTGTAAACATGGGGAGTGTTAATTTTTTAATAGAATTTAGCAATGTTTTGGAATATATTGGGCCAGGTATTCGCTGCTATCAAGAAGGGGAGAGAGTTTACAATGCTAAACATATTGTCTTTTGTGGTATCACCTCAAAAATTTTAAATAAAAGCGTATTATTAGCACTTTGTATACAGTCGTCTGCTATACATAAGCTGCATGAAATAAAAATTGAAATTATAAGTGAAAATAATAATTCTCAAATAAATTGTAATTGTTCGTGTGCAGCAGGTGCTCTTGGAAAGTGCAAACATTGCGTGGCAGTGTTAATTTATTTAAGTCGGTAAGTTTATTTTATATACTTGAATATAAAAAATGTTTAAAATTGATGGTTATCAACTTTTCTTTTCATTATTTATGCATTTTCAGTACACCTTTTTCACTAATTGAAGAAGCAACGTGTACCGATATTAAACAGCAATGGGGTAAATTGAAAACAGTCACAACAAACATGTATGCTACAGAGCCAATTCTTAAATTTTGTCATCTTAAAAGAAAAATGAATCAGATAATCATCTTATTCGCTACAACCCATTAGAAAATGTTAATTTTCTAAATGTATTAACAGAAGGTAAATATTAATTAATTACATTATAAAATAATATAATACAAAATGTGTTTGACTGATTTATAATACTGTTGTAGGAATGGATGATATGAACGTGGAGTTAGTAAAAACACTTAAAGGTTACAGAAGTGCAATTAGTAACTATGAAGTCCCTGATGTACAAAAAAATAATCAGATAGTAAGAGATACTGCTGTGAAAATGCTTTCTGCAAATATTTTCTCTCTTGTCGAATCTCAACTAATTTCTTATCATACAATTAATGATACTAAGATTATAATGCAAATATTTAATCAATTGAATATGCAGGAACAGTTATTTTTTAAAGAAAATATTGTCAAAACTGTTGAACAAGCTGTTGATATCTGTATGAAAACAATTGAGCAAAATAATAATGTATGGAAAGCTGAAAGAAAACTACGAGTGACTGCAAGTAATGCATATGAGTTATTTACGTACTCATCAAATAAAAACCCTAATTGGGAAAAAAAAATTGTGAGTTATTTACATAATGATTTTAAAGGTACAGCTGATACAAAACATGGAATCATTATGGAAGAAGCTGCTATAAAGTGTTATCAAAATATGACAGATTTTGAAGTTATACGTATGGGACTCCTCATAAATCCAACCATACCTTGGATGGGTTTTAGTCCAGATGGTATCGTAGTAAATAAACATATTGTAGAAATAAAAAAGTCCTAAAATAGGAAAAGTTTATACAGCTAGTCAAGCGATAAGGCATTTAAAATACATTAATATTAATGATAATAATATTACTTTAAAAAAAAAACATAAATATTATTGTCAAGTGCAATTGGGTATGTACATTAGCAATTTACCTTACTGTCATTTTATTATTTATTCATCAGGGGATGACACATGCTTTATAATTGAAGTTGAGTTTGATAACAAAGTTGTGATAGAAAAGTATATACCCATCTTACAAGATATATATTTTAAATACATTCTGAAAGAATTAACAAATAATAAGAGTAATGATTCTAAGGAAAATGATAATAATAATATTTAATTTTGTAAAAGACTGATTATTATTAGAATATGTTATCTAATATTTTCACAAGAAATAATTTATTTAGTGTAATCCAAAGAGGTATCAATGTTCAAAAAATTATATTTATTGATATATTATTAGTAGGAAGGGAAAAAAAAACGTTTTTGTGATAAGAATATAAAATGTTGCTCTTCTTTATAATAAAGTTTATTTTTTGATTAAAACAAATGAGTTATTATTCATTTAAAAATATATAATACATTAAATTTATCATAATTTCATTCAAATTTATGATCTGACATAATCGATTCAGATAAATTCACAATTCCACAAACTACTGTAAATATTTCATTCATGTAAGGCGCTATTTTGATAGAGATCTTCTTTTTTAAAATATCAAATAATTTTATTCTTTGAATTGAACGCTCCACATGCACTCTTGCTGAAGCTATTTCAATTGTGCTAGTGACATCAGCTGAACAAAACTGTTTATTTTTACCCAATTTTGGAGGTACAAATAATGTTATATGCGCTTCAGCACATTCTTCCTCGATAGCAAAGCCTTTATCAACCATAATGCCATCTCTTGTTGGTTCCAGTTTATTTAAAATCTTTGATTGATTAAAAATACTTTTATCAGAAGCTCTTCCACCATATGCTTCACTAATAAAAATGATTAATCCAGAAGGAGAAATACCTACAAGGAACTTAATTGTTTCACATCCTTTGTAATGAGAATACAATCGAAGTCTACAGCGTAGACATTTGGGTCGTTCTATTGGAATCTCTGTACAATCCAGCACAACATACGTTTTAGAAAATTTCTTAAAACACTTTGGCATACTCTTCAAAATCTGTTCTTTTGTTGGCCAATAAATTGCAGATTTTAGAATAAATGCTAGTGTCTGTAACATTGTTAAAAATATATTACTGCACGTATGACGTGACATTCCAAACAATATAGCTAAACACTTGAAAGATAGATTTAATTTCAATTTACATAAAGTAAGCACTATTCTTTCTTTGACAGGATAAACATATTGGTAACTTTTTTTTTCACAAAGTTTCACTGCATTTATTAAATTATTTAATAATAAATTATTTATGCCAGTAAAAACTTTCAAATCATCATCTGTTTTCAATAAATCTATTAAAATCACTTTTTTAACACTTGGAAAAACATTTAAGTTACCACTACTCAGTTCACTTTCACAGTTTAACATGTTAGCTTTTTGAACATTCATATGCTTAGTCTTTAATTCAAGAAGAATGCGTGCAGCAGTGACTTCTGCAGATTCTTCATCATAATCATTTTCATCTTCATCTTCATTAAAACAAACGCAAGATTCTACATTAATAGGAGTGTCATCAGAAGCATCTACGTTCTCATTGTATTTAATAGTTTCTTCCGTATACATAGGTGAAGAAAATAAAGAGTCATTTTCTACAGCATGATTGTCCAACGACTCTTTTGCAGTTGCTTGCACAGATGTATTTAATTTACTGATACTTTCATCGCTAAAAACAATTTTATTAATATTTTGTAATTTATAAAAAAAAAAAATTGTATAGTAAGATACCTTACTTTATTTCATTCATCACAGATCTTCTTTCAAAACGTTTTAATCTTTCAAATTTTTGTTTTAGTTGTTCTGCACTTAAAACTCTGTCTAATGGTCTTTTTGGCAGGTTTAATGATGGAACTGCCAATGGTTTCAATGAAGGATGTTTTGTATTGAGCCCTGTGAACATTTTAGTATTGATATTTTTGGTAATTTTATTAAACAAAATTATGTTTACTTACTGGGCATATAATCTTGTCTGGTGAAATGAGCTGCACACACGAACATATTAGAGGTTATTTTCTTGCCTATTTTACAAGCAATCACCCACTGATTGCAAACCTTTCGATTTTTTGGAAATTTGTGTAAAGAAATATCTTTTACAAATTTACACTGTGGTACAGAGCACCAACGTGAAGATTTTCTCTTTTTATTTTTCTTACTTTTCATTTTACATATGTATTTGTTTACTTTTGACCCAGCATCTAAGCTTCTATAATTTACTACGTGAGGCGCCACTCGAGGTCTTACCAAGGCGAATTTAAAAAGACTTATTTTTGTAAAGGGCTAAAATCTAATTTTTTCATTTTTTTTCCAAAATGTGGTACGTATCATTTTATGTAAATGACCTATCACTCTGAATTAACGAAGTACAATTTGGACTTATTAGAAAGCAAAGAAGGTATTTTATTGAATTTTTTGATGATATAGAATTCCCGATTAAAATTAAATTTGAAAGAAAGAACAACAAAAGATAGAATTTATTATAGATATATTTTGATTTAACATTGACAAGTCGCACGCGTCAAAATAATAATAATGCCTATATAAAATAATACTGTACATGGTGCTACTAAATACAAAGGCAGCAAACATAAGTCTTAAATATTCGACAACTTTTATGTTTATTGTGATTATGTGTGAATCTGTGATGCGCGTAAAGAAAAGTACATTTTGTGAAGCGTAAAAATTAAAAATTTGCGTAACATGAAAAAACTGCATGTAATATCTATTTTTTATACGATATGAATTTTTGGTTTTTATACTACATAAAACAATGAATTATATTTATATAACAAAAAACTTATTTTTAATAGCGTACATTCCAAACTTAATTAATTTTCTACAATATATTAAGCATGTTTATGTATTATGAAATTTCTTATTTTGATAATTTTTCACGGAAACCTTTTATTACAAAAAAATCAGAAAATATTAAAACGAAGAACCTTTCTTAGTTTCTAATTAGCCCAAATTGTATTTCGATATTCTTGGAGTGATAGGTCATTTGCATAAAGTAATACGTACCACATGTTGGAAAAAAAATGAAAAAATTAGATTTTAGCCCTTTACAAAAATAAGTTCTTTTAAATTAAGTGTTCAAGAGCATGAAATGTTTATACAAGATCTCTAGAAGATAATTGTATAGTTACCAGAAGGGTTACCTCAAAAAAAAAAAAATTTTGCTCTTAAGGATGCCTTCCCCTTTCAAAACTATTATTCTTATTAAGCTAATTAATAATTCTTTAGCTTTTGTTTATTAAAATATATATAATAACAATTGAAAAAATACCCTGTATTGTTTCAAATTGTGAATTTTATTCCTACTATTAAAAAAAATGAGTGGAAATTCAAGGAAAAAAAGACTTTATTCAAAAGAGTTCAAGCGATGAATCATTCAATATCCAAGTCTACAGATAAAGATGTATAATCTAAAATATAAAATAAAGATAATTGTGGAATAAAATTGTTCAAAGTCGAAAATTAAAAATAGTATAGTGTATTTTAACAATTATTATAAATATTTACTTGAAAATATAATAATCTTACATTTGTTTTTTAATAAAAAATCAAAGTAACATATTTCCACTAGTCGGATTAAAAATTTGTTCCACAATTTTCTTATTTATGTATATTAGAAGAACTATTTAAAATTTCAGCTTGATTCGATAAGGCATTCATCGCATGAACTATTTTAAAGTTGCAGAAAAAAATAAATTGTTAATTTTGAGAAAAACAACATTTTATAAAAAAACTATAAAAATATATACAGGAAAAATTTGAGACTTTTAACCACATCAGTTTCCTCTCTTACTATTTCTTTTGTTTATTCTCTTGACTTTTTCAAGTTTTCCAGATTGATCCTGAACTCTAAAAAAATATATAGTATTTAAAAAATGTTAATATAGAACAATTAGAAATTTTTGTATTTTTATAGTTTTTACTCACAAATCTACAAACTCTCCAGATGCATAGCTTGGTCCCTCTAGCTTTCTCTTTTTACTTTCTTGTATTCGAGCTTGTTGTTTCCTTCTTTTTTCATTTCTCCTAACATTCATTCATTGCATCAATCTACTTTTTCTTAATCTCTCAGAATCTCTTCTCAAACTTATTTTTTTTGAAACTTCTGTCATGACATCTCCTTGAATAATACTTTTTAATCTCATTGAATTTTCACATCCCATATTAAATTCACTGATGGCTGAAACAGTAGCAATCTCCAATTTAGTTTTAGATTGGAAAGTGTCCTTACTACACTTCGACCATATCATATGATGCAAACTTTCATTCGCATTCTGAGTACCACCCCGGATGCATCTTTTGAGCAACTCTAAGTTACTAAATCTATCATATATAGGTCTAATGTGTTGAATCACTAATTGATTTATTTTAATTTTTTTGCTGTTGTGACTAGGTGGCTCTTGCTCTTGTAAAATAGCTCTGTTGTACCAACACCACGTATTGGAATCCATGGGACACATACAATGTTTAGGTTGTTCATCAGTGGACTCGTAGTGGTCCAAAGTACTTAAAATAGATTTCTGCATTAAATAAACATCAGGAGCATTATTTACAATTGCGTTTCTATAGTAGCCACCTAAGTCAGATATCAGCTTTGATGTCAGTGCTCCAGCTTTTTTGCCACCAAGGGTAATCTTTTTTATACTACATTCCTTTACTAATTTTTTCAATGCACTCACCAAACCTTTTGAAACGTAATTTACACATTGTTCTCTCACTATATTTACATTTTCTCCATAAATTTTTAAACTTTCTAGATGTGAGAAAGTTTTGGCATCCCCATCTGCTAAAATATGCAAATATCTAGCATTACAATTTTGAATGGAGCGTTTCCAGATTACCTCGGCAGCATAAGCCTCCATGGCACCAGAAAAGTCATCAAAATTTTGCTGACACGTGCCACTAATTTTATGTATTTCTAACCATTTTTTAAATTGTTCACTTTCAGGTTCCATTGTTTTTTTCTTTGTTTCACAAACATGACAATATTTTGAAAGAATTTCATAATCGATTACAAATCCACTAAACAATTCTATAACTATACCTATTCCGTACAAAGAAGTGAATCCTCTTTCTTGCCAGGTGCCATCATACAAGCAAGTGTAATCAATAATACTTTTATCATTGAGACTTTTATTTGAATCTAAATTATATTCTCGCACTTTTTCCCTTGCTTCTGACAACATTTTTGTTTTAAGTTTATTAAAATCACAACTTACATCTTGCATTATTTTGTGAAAAGTGTTTTTGGTCATAATATTCATGCCCATACTCATACAAAATTTTTGTAGACCAGCGTAACCAAGTCCCATTAAAATAAAACTTTCAACAATTTTCTTGTTGACATGAAATGTTTTTCTTTCATTAATACGAGGGCATGAATAAAATTCTTGCTGAGTTTCTTCACACTCATTACATACAACATTCAATTTGACTGCAAATCCATTTGGATCCATAACATTAATACTAAGAGATTTTGTTTTACAAACTGAACACAAAACTTCAGATACAAAATTTTTTAATTGGCTTTTATGCACTAAAATATATTCAAAATTTTCATCTTGATTAACATTTTGATCTGACCAACTATTTTTAAAATGTTTAATTTTATTTTCACTTCTACTCTTTTCTTCTCCTTCTCTCAAATTTTTAATTTTGCCCTTCATTTTTCTTGAATTTTGTTTCCGTTTTGGTTTATAATTTAAATTTCCAATACGATTCATTTCAAATTTTATTTGCAAAATTAGAAATGAAATTGAAAATTAATTTGGAGCAAAATATCGATTTGGTTATGTTTATATCAATATACAAAATTTACGTGACGTCAAAAGATGTTCTGCTAAACTAATTTTATAAAGTTGTTTGTTCTTTTCTGCATCTACGTGATTGGTGGGTGACTTAACTAAACCAGCCAATAGCGTGCAAGCGCTGTTAGGAACGGAATGCAATGTAGAAACGGTCCTTACCAACGATAAACATTAAAAATTAATTGCGCAAATTATAAACAACTTACATAATATATTGCGCAATTTTTTTTTTAATTAGCGCATGTCAAATGCTTACACATGCTTTAATACTTTTATGCTTTTATATATAAATATTATATATGAAAATTGAAAAGTATTTTGAATAAATTTCATTCGCAATTTTATTGTTAATAAAAATGACTAAATCGATAAATTATTAATTCTTTGTTTTCATAAGTTGGTAATGGAAAAAAACGTTTTCAAGACATACTACATGATTTTTCTAGATTTGTTTATGTACAATTGAAATTTACAATAATCTAAAAATTGAAAATTTGAGATTTTCGACCGATTTTTTGGGTAGACGGCATCCTCAAAAGATGATTTTTCATAGAATTCATCATATGTGATATCATTTCTATTTAATTTATTGACTTACTATTACAGTATTATTATGTTTTATGACTGTGATATCATACTGTACTATTTTAATTTTATATATGCAAGACTATTTCAAGTATTTTATGTATTTTAATTTTATTTGTAATTCATTGCAGTGCACGCTCTTTTTGTAAATATAATACGAAATAAATAATATCTAATATAATCTACATATTTATAAAAATGTATTAATATTGGAATAATTTCTTTAGTGGAGTAAAAATATATTTACGTTTGTTAAAATTAGATAATTTTATAAACTTTTAAAAAAAAATCGTTATTCCTTTTTATGAAAATAGTGCTCTAAGGATTTTTTTAAATTTTATGAAAATACTCTGGAATTATGTCCAAGATATAGTAGAAACAATAAAATCAACAGTAGGAGAATTTCCGATTTAAGTATCACTTTTGAACACCGTGCTAAATTAACAATTCGATATCATTAACTTTACTTGATAAAAGAGAAAAAGTGATTATCAGGACATAGTTACTAGCTTTCCCTACCGTATAGATTTTTTATATCTGTTTACAGAACACCTTGACCACCTATGTGTTTCGGTATTTCACATTCGAAAGATCCTGAACTTAGTTTTCCCCAGAAGGTAGTGCTCGAACGTGTAGGCCTACTTTCAGGCGGGGAGATTTGCTTAACCTGCTTTTTAGGTGTATCGAGAGCTCACACCCTTCCGGCAGTGCGGTCAGGCTTGACTTATAATAGTTGAGTGGTTGATGATCACCGGTCATTTGTTCGGTTTTTGGGAGCCTTTCCCTTTGCCGAACAACCGCCGAAAATCATTTAAGGACGATCCATCGCGGTGTCAGTGGGTTTGGAATATCAACCACTTTTTAGTAAAAATGGGAAGAATCTTGCTCCCACCGGGACTTGAACTCTGGCCCTCTGCGTGCGAGTCGGATATCCCAGTCCCAGAGTCACCACGACTCTTTATCAGGACATAAATAATTACCTAGGCAATCGTGTTATTACTTTAAACGTCTTTCTTTCGTGAAAAAAAAGTCTACGGAATTTGATTAACATGTCTATTTATTAAGTTATAAAAAGAAATGAATATTTATATTTTTATAGCTCTAGATCTAATTTTGATGACAAGAAATACGATTTTATCGAATTAGAACAAGTTGAAATCATGTGTGGCAGAAGAAATGGAAAAATAATCTAAAAAGATTTAGGCGTATCTTAATTTCATGTAACCTCCGCCGACATTTTATTATAGATTATTTCTGGTTTTGAAGAAACAATTACCCATGGTAACCTCTAATATCTCATCTATACTATATTAAGAGTAGGTCAAGTATATATATCTTTTTCTAATCGTAGCAAAAAATAAAGAGAAAGTCGTATTCATATCAACGCCACTAAAAGTTTATGATGCATTTGAAATTCTCTCTTAGCTTGGAGTCAAGTATTTTTCTATAATACCCAAGTCTAGGGGATGGTTATTTAATCCAAGGATGATTATTTAATCCAAGGATGATTCTATATTAGGAACATATGTTTGGACCCTAATGATGTCGTGGGAACGTCGACTTTTTATATCCAGACGTAAAGTGTATGTTTGACTAAAAGGATTCCTTCTCAGAAACGCCAGGGTTAATACTGCATCTAAAATTTTCTTGCTACTTTGAGTCTCCAACACCTTTGAGGTATCAGGATCAGAGTAAAGGTGACCCATTCTATAAGGCCGACTGTTGTGGTAATATGTCTTACAAATCATTTCGCGCACTCTATAGCAACCGATATGTAGTAGTGGATTATATCGGTATAGTGTAATAATATTCGAATGTAGAAAGTTTTAAGTTAAATTGAAGGTAAAATTCTGTTATTAAGTACATCACGATATATAAATTGTGTCCTGGAAAGGTCGAACTTGTGTAATCGAATCATCATTGTCTTTTATTCGAAAATCTTATGCAGAAAATTGCAATTAAAGTTATTGATATCTCAGAAAAATTGAAAAATCATCGAATTCATGTATCAAATAGAGCTTTTGCAGAGAGATGGTTAGTTCATATCATCGTTTAGTCCGTCTCTTGTGAAGTTATAAATGACATTCGATGAATCAAGTACTTTTCCAAAATATTCGAGTCTCAGCGATAGTCACTTAATTTTAGAATTATTCTCAACTAAGAAAACACGTTTGAACTCTTTTGTTGTTTTGAAATGTTTTACTTATACCATTAATTAAACCTACATGCACTAAGCTGTTCAGTTGGCATCATCGTTTCATCTGTCCCTTTTTAATTAATGAATAACACTCGATGTATTGTGTATTGTCCTAAAATATCCTAATGCAAGGGATGATCACTCGATTTTAGGATAATTTTCTGTTACGAAGTATACGTTATAACTTTTATGCTGTCGTAGAAAGGTGGACTTTTCATTTGTCGGATGTAAAGGTTATGTTTGACTAGATTGATTGCTAAAAAAAATGCTATTAGGATTTCATAATGAATTTAAAATTTACCTGTTACTTAAAGTTATTAATGCCTTTGAGGCATTAGGATAATATTTAAAGTGATGTATTCAATAAAGCCTTCTAATCTGGTGATGCAACTTATGGATGATTTAGTATATTCCATATTAACTGATATGTAGCAGCCGATCGCAGCAGTACAATTTCATAAAAGTTGAAAGTAAAAAGTATTAACTTGAAACTGGAAGGGTTTGAAAAATTTATTGTGTGACTCTTAAGAAACCCCGACGCCCGTTAATGCAACTTCCGAGCACAAAGTCAATTAGTTCTCATCATCGTTCTTTAAAATTATAAATAACACCCAATAGATTAGGTATTTTTCCAAGATACCGGAGTTTAGGGGATAGTTACTTAATACGAGGATGACACTATATTAGAAATATACGTTCAGACCCTCATGATGTCGAGGAAAGGTCAACTCTTACTATATCGATACGAAGTGCACGTTTGACTAAATGCATTCCTTTAGAAAAACGCAACTATAAGTTTATGATGCATTTGAAATTTTCTCTCGACTTGGAGTCATCGATAACTTAAAGCTATTAGAATAAGAGTAAAGGTTACCTATTGGTATATAAGGCTTTCTTTTGTGGAAATGCAACTTGCAGATTATTTTGCGCCTTTTATAAAAACTGATACGTAGCAGTTGATTGCATCAACATAATGTAATAACTATCATATGTAAAAAGTAAAGGGTTGAGTTAAAGATAAAATTCTATGACGAAATGCATACTGATATATTTAACGTGCCACGGAAAGGGCGAAGTTCTGAAATCGAATCATCTCTGTTTTTTGTTAGGAATATTCGATGCAGAATACGATTGATCAAGTTGTTGATATTAAGGAAAAGTCAAATAATTGTAGACAATACGAAGCAAATAGAGCTTTTATTATATGACTCATGTCCTATTAATGCAACTTTTCTGCAAAGATACGATGAGTTAACATCATCGTTCTGTCCGTCTCTTCAAAGTTATAAATCAGCGATGTATTGCGATGTATCGCGATAATTTACAGAAATGTTACCGTATTAGGGCCCCCAACTACTAGCTATTTTGAAAACACGAGTACTTACGCATAATCCTTAAATACCCACATTTCGATATGCTTGATACACAGCATTGACTAGCATTCTTAGTCTCTTTAGGTTGCATTAAGGTTTTATCCATCAGAGTATAAGATGTTTGGAAAGAAATCCACTTGATATGTAATAAATCATTTACATTATTTAATCATTAAGACTTGATATGTAATAAATCATTTACATTATTTAATCATTAAGACTTGATATGTAATAAATCATTTACATTGTTTAATCATTAAGAGCAGGTCGTATATCTCTATCCTTTTCTAACCAAAAAAATCATTTTTCTGCAAAACCTAATAATTGTAACGAAAAATAAAAAGAAAGCCCCATCTCGTATAATAAAAAACCATATTTTCTTTAATGAGGAAAAATTATTTTTATCGCTTCGTTTTTAAAAAAACTTTGAAAAACTGAATTGTCCATCCTAACCTCTATTTTTTAAGTTTTTCAAGGTTTTCTTGAAAACGAATCGATAAAAATACTTTTTCCTCATCAAAGAAAATATTGCTTTTTATAATACAAGATGGGGCTATCTCCTTATTTTTTGCTACAATTATTAATTTTTGTAAAAAAATTAATTCTTTAATTAGAAAAGAACAGATATACTCGACCTCCTCTTAAGATAGATATCCTGCAGCATTAAAACGAAAATTATCTGTAAACTTCTATTATCAATGATTTTTTACATTTATGTCATCGTATAACCGTGCTGAGCTGCATGCTTTTCTATATTCTGGGATACTTGACTTTTATGTCATAGGTTGCCACACTTTTGTATGCTAAATACTTGGCATAGACCACTATCTGTAGAATTCCTTATGGTCTTCACTATCTGCGTGTTTCCGGACTGTAAAGAATATTATTATTAGTATAGAATTATAAATTTAATATGATTTAATTAGCAACGAAGATTTTCTACAGCATCGTAGCGGTAATCATATGTATATTCTTAAATGCAATGATAATTTAGAATAATATTGCCGTATTACGATGCTGAGCTGCACGATTTCTCATGTTCTGGGATACTTCACTTTTATGTCATTAGTAGCCGCATTTTTGTACGCTGATCAATCAGCATAGATCGCTATCTGTAGGGTTCCGTATGTTCATTACTGTCTGTGGATTTCCCGTATAAAAATAATATTAACTGTATAAAATTATGATTCCAATATGGTTGAATTACCAAATTTAATTTCCTACCGCATGGTCGCGGTAATCATGTTTGTATTCTTAAGCGCAATGACGATTTAAAATAATGTCACCGTATTACGGTACTGAGCTGCACGCTTTTTTGGATTCTGAGATACTCAAATTTTTGGCCATAGGTAAAATCACTTTTGTAAATACTCATCATAGACCACTTCCTGTAGGGTTCTGTATGATCTTTACTATCCGCGTATTTTCCGCATGGAAATAATATAATCCGTAGAAAATTATAAATTTTAAATGCTTTAATTACCAAATTAGATTCCTTAACGCATTGTCGCGGTAATCATGTGTATATTCTTGGGTGCGATAATGATTTGAAAGAATGCCACTGTCTCACGGTGCCAAATTGCTTGTGGTTTCATGAACTAGAATACTTACGCATGAGACTTGAATAGCCACATTTTTGTGTGCTCAATACGCAGCATAATCCACTACCATTGAGTTTTATTATGATTTTTACTATATGCGTATTTTTCATTAATGAAAAACTTCATCGGTAATAAATTAAAAACTAATTATTCTTTAATTACTTTCTATGGTTCCCTAGAATGTTGTCGCGGTAAATAGGTGTGTGTTTCTGTAAGCGATTATGATTCTCGTCTTTTCGCCGTACTGCAGTTCTTAGCTGCTCGCTATTTATAAACTGGGATACTTACGCATAACCCTTAAATAGCCTTATTTTGATATAATTGATACTCACCATGAATTACTTTCTTAAAGTTGCGTTATGGTTTCATCTGTCTACGTGTAAGAATTCTATAAAAAAAAGACCAAGTATAAAATTCATTATTTGGAATGTTAAATTATTGATATAGATATCCTACAGCATTAAGACCATGATCATGTTCATTTCTATTGCTGATGATTATTTACAGTTATATCGCCGTATTACGTTGCTGAGTTACACGCTATTTTGTATTTTAAGGTATTTAACTTTTTTGTCATAGGTAGCCACACTTTTGTATGCTAAATACTCATCATCGACCACTTCCTGTAGGGTTCTGTATGATCTTTACCGTTCGCGTATTTTCCATATGGGAATAATATAATCCGTATGAAATTATAAATTGGATTTGCTTTAATTACTAAATTGCATTTCCTACAGCATTGTCGCGGTAATCATGTGTATATTTTTAAGTTCAATAATCATTTTAAATAATGTTGCTTTATTACGATAAAAAGCTGCTCGCATTTTATAAACTAGGATACTTACGCATCGGGATCTAATAGCCATAATTTTGTATGGTCAATACGCAGCACAGACCACTACCATTTAGTTTTGTTATGGTTTTTACCATATGCGTATTTTTCATCAATAAAAAACGTCATTCGTATAAAATTATAAACTAAATATTGTTTAATTACTAACTTATATTTCCTACAGTATTCTTAGTTTTTTGCCGTACTCCAGTCCTTAGCCACTCGCTCTTTGTAAACTGGGATTCTTACGCATAACCATTAAATAACATTATTTTGATACGATTGATACATAGCATGAATTACTCTTTCAAAGTTGCGTTATGGTTCAATCTGTCTACGTATAAGAATTTTGTAAAAAAAGACTAGGTATTGGGAACTCACACGAAGACGTAACCTATATATATAGTATACTAACATGGCGACAGAATTCCTCAGTACGAGCTGGGCTTAAATGTAATGACATTAGTTTTTTAGTAATAAGAAATATACATTCAACGGTGAGGTTAACTTCATATAGCTTATTGCTTGCAGGCGTCTACTTGTCCACGCTTCATATAAATCTATCTTCGCAGAGTTGTCAAATATATTCTGCCTGTTTACATAACCTCGATTTTTTCTCGGGAATAGATGAAAATTAACATTTAAATTCTTGACTGCTTAAATTTCACGACCCCTTACTACACAATAATCTCTGTTGGAATTTTTTTCACGCATTTTGAACTCTTTTTATTACATTGTAATTAGTTTTCAATTAAAAAATAAAAATTAAACACCAATTGCTATGCTACTCAACGCAAAGTAGTGTTTTAGATTATTTCACAGCCTTGCCACGAGAGGTCATCGCAAGTGTGTGAGTTCCCAATAAAATTCATTATTTGGAATGTTGAATTATTGATATAGATATTCTACAGCATTAAAACCATAATCATATATATTTCTATTAATGATAATTATTTACATGTTCGTCGCCGTATTACGGTGCTGAGCTGCACGCTTTTTCATACTGCGAGATACTCAACTTTTATTTCATAAGTAGCCACACTTCTGAATGCAAAATACTAAGCATAGATGAATTTATGTAAGGTTCTGTGAGGTCGTTAGTAGCTATGTAATTCCCGCCTAGAAACAATATAATTCGTATGAAATTATAAATTTCATATGGTTTAATCACCAACCGAGATTTTCTACAGCACTATCTCGGTAATCATGTGTATATTCTTAAGCGCGATAATGATTAAGAGTAATGTCGTCGTATTACGGTGCTGAGCTGCACGTTTCTTTATATTCTGGGATACTCAAATTTAATGTCATAGGTAGCCACACTTGTGTATGTACGATACTTAGCATGGACCTATTTCTGTATGGCTCTGTATGGTTCTTATTATCTACGAAATTTTCGTCTGAAAACAATATAATTTGTATAAAATTATGAATTTAATATATTTTAATTACCAACTGATATTCCCTACAGCACTGTCGCGGTAATCATGTATATATTTCTGAGTACGATGATGATTGAGAATCATGTCGTCGTAATACCGTGCTGAGCTGGACCCTTTTCTATATTCTCATATACTCCGCTTTTATGTCATAGATAGCCACACTTTCGTATGCTAAATACTAGGCATAGACCACTATCTGTAGGGTTCTGTTTATTCTTCACTGTGTGCGTGTTTCCCGTATGAAAATGATATTATTTGTATAAAATTATGATTTAATAAACTTTTATTACCAAATTCGATTCCCCACAGCATTGAAGAGGTAATTATGTTTGTATTCTTAAGCGCAATAAAGATTGAGAATAATGTCGCGGTATCACGATTCTGAGCTGCACACTTTTCTTTATTTCAGGATACTCGACTTTTATATTATAAGTAGCCATACTTATAAATGCTAAATACTCACTATATGCTACTTTCTGTAGGATTCTGTGTGGTCTTCGCTGTCCTCATATGACTATGAATAACACCTCTCATAAATATACATTTGTCTGTTATTTTTATACTACTCAATAGAGGAAGGAAACTACGACGATATCAACCTCATTAGTTGCGAAGAATGCCTTTTATCATCAGCCCTATTATAAAACTTTATTTGTGCTGTTTGAGGTTTAGAAATAATTGTTATTCTAAATCCTGTGAGGATTCAATAATTTGCAATTTATTGAGATCTGCTGCACGAATATACATAATGATCTGGATGTCCTTTAAGCAACAGTTGTGAAAATGTACTAAATTATTATAGAAGCTCTAAAATTATTGATAAAAAAAAATTTTATATTAACTTAATTTTTGATGTGACAACTTTTGATTGATTTTTCAATTGTCGATGATTGTCAGAACTTTATTACAGTAGAATACTTCATTCGAGTGAATCCATAATGCTCATTAGCCCTTCAAATGTACTAAGTGTCGTGGAGATGTCTTAAGCTGAGAGAGAAGTGAATTTGAAAGTCATTATTGTCGTTGGAATGTAATGATGATGTTTACAGTGATGCAAAAGTAACTCACTTACATTATATGACTTTATTAAAACATGTAATTAATCGACAATTGTCTTTGAATTATTACGTCTTAACAAAAAAAAACGACTATGACAAGCAAATTAGTTGTGATAATTGCTTTCTATCATTAGTCCCATTATAAAACCTTATTTATGTCATTTTACATTAAGAAAGTATAACTTTATTGAATAGCTACAAACTTTTCGCAGCTTCTGAATCATTGCAATTTATGTAGTTCTACAACACAAATACACATGCTGATCTGAATGAGCTTTAAGATACTGTCGTTGAAATGTACTGGACTATTATAAAAGCTCATAAATCATTACTTAAAAAAAAAAGATTTATATCAACTTTCTTTGTAAATTCAGAGCTTTAAATTGTATTTCAATTGGCGGTAATTTTCAGTATTCGAATAGACTGGATTATTGTATTTAAGTGTATTTATAACTCTCATTAGCAGTCATAATGTACGAAATGTCGTGAAAATGTCTTGCACCAAATAAGAATATAATTCGAAATCCGGAAACGATTACTGTCGTCGGAATTTAGTGATAATGTTTACAACTATGCTTATTTAACTCGTTGGGGTTATATGACTGCAAATGAAACATCGAATAGATACAAACTTGTATTTAAATTATCACGGTTTAATTAAGGAAGAAATAAAGACTATAGCAAGCTAATTAGTTGTGATGATTGCTTTTCAGCATCACCACCATCATAAAACGTAATTAGGGTCATTTAAAATTTGAAAAATATAGTTTTTTTCAATAGCGACAAACTTTCCGAAGCTTCCCAACCATTGCAATTTATGAAACTCTACTACACAAATACACATAGTAATCTAAATGAGCTTTGAGTCCTGTCCGGAAAATGTACTGAACTATTATAGAAGCTTATAAATCATTAGTTGAAAAAAAAAGATTTATATTAACTTGATTTGTCAATTTAAAGCTTTTGATTCTATTTCCATTAGCTTGAATTTTCAGTATTCTACTGATGTAGATTACTTTACTTAAGTGTATTTATAACGAAAGCGATTACTGTTGTCGGAATCTAGTGGTAACGTTTACAACTATGCTTATTTAACTTGTTGGGGTTATATGACTGCAAATAAAACATCGAATAAATATAAACTTGTCTTTAAATTATTGCCATTATATTATATGCCATTGGATTCTTTAACCTAATATTGTCTTTAAATTATTATTTTTGAATAAAAGAAGAAATCACGACTATAGCAAGCTAATTTGTTGTGATGATTGCTTTTTAGTATTACCACCACCATGAAACGTAATTAAAGTTATTTTAAATTTGGAAAGTATAGTTTTTTCTAATAGCTACGAACTTTCCGAAGCTTCCAAAATATTGCAATTCATGAAGCTCTACTACACAAACACAAATAGTGATATAAATGAGCTTTGAGTCCTGTCGGGATAATGTACTGAACTATTATAGAAGCTTAAAAATCATTAGTTGAAAAAATAGATTTATATCGACTTTATTTGTAAATTCAAAGCTTTTGATTGTATTTTTACTAGCATAAATTTTCAGTATTCTACTAGTGAAGATTACTTTATTTAAGTGTATTTATAACTCCCATTAGCAGTCGTAATGTACAAAATGTCGTGAAAATATCTTGGACCGAATAAGAAGATAATTTGGAATCCGTTAGTGATTACTGTCGTCGAAATCGAGTAATAATGTTTACAACTATGCATATGTAACTCGTTGGCGTTATATGACTGTGAATAGCACCCCACATAAAAATACAATTGTCTGTTATTTTTACACTTCTTTATAAAGGGTAAACGGCCATATCAATCTAATTGGTTGTGAAGATTGCCTTCTATCATCAGCTCTATTATAAAGCTGCTTACGGGACCCCACAATCAACGACAAATTTTTCTTAGAAGATATATTACTTTTGTTAATTGAGCTGGTCCGTAGCTCAGTCGGTATAGCTTTGGATTCGTAATCTCGAGGTTCTAACTTCAAATCTCGCTTTCGGCTAATGTATGCAAGCACCACTGTACGTTACATGTGCTTGGTTCACAAACATACTTACAAGCTTAAAAACTCGCAAGATTACTGTCGTGGAATTGTTGTAATAAGTATTGTGGCTTCTATTTTAGGAAACTGAATTCATATGAAGCTAACCTTCTTTGACTTCTAGTATCTTAAATGCCTACATTTTAATACTATTTGATGTTGATGATAGGAATAGTCGAAAACTTAGGATTATATCCTCTCACTGAGTTATTGCTATACCCAATTTAGATGTTCACGCATTTTTTAACTTATAATGTCATGAAAAGTATGTTTTCTTCGAATATGTCCAAAGTTGAATGTGGAAAGTTCAATTAACCAATTATGCTGGTTAATATTATCGTGGAAATTATAATTCTTATTATCAAAGGCATTCAAAGAATTTTTCTATGGATTTTCGCAGGTTTTTTACATCAATATCAAAAAGAAATTTCTTCGAGCTTTATTTTCAAACCACTTACAGAGTATTCGAAGACTTAAATTATAGGAAAACAAAATTGAGTTTGATGTTATGCTAACCTTCTATGACTTTGAGTACGTCAATACTCGAAGTCATACGATATTGTTGATAGAAGCATTTGCAAACTGAATAAGGCAGCAAAAGAGTATAAATGTCGTGAAAGCGTCTTATACAAAATTTTATGTATCTGGGATTCCCAAAAAGAAATTTTCATTAATCTGGGATTCCCAAAAAGAAATTTTCATTGATCTGAGATTCCCAGAAATAAACTGGGACTTAACCAATTTTCCCGTATATATTATTCACTTTATCTTTTGATAGATCTTAGGATTCCCAGTTTTTAACATTAGATCGTGTAAAAGTCTCAGGAACGATCTGGGATGCCCAGATGCAACCCTTAGATAAGTTTGGAATCTGAAAAGTCCCAGGTTCCGACAAAAGTCCCAAGATCTCCTATTAGACATCGAAAAAGTATCAGATACTGCCGTTACATGTATATATATTTATATGTAACGTGTGATTATTATAATAATGAACAAATAATAAAAATAAAAATTGAAATAATAATAATAAAATAAAAAAATAATCAAATAAAAATTGTATGGAAGAGAATTTTCGGTAATTAAAATTTAAAAAAAAGAAACGCGTGAACGTTTTAAATTTGTATTGATTGTGACTAGCTCTTCATTTTACTTAATAATATAAATGCTTCTTTCTTTTTTTTATATTGTGGTTGTTGTATCGTACAAGTGTGTACGGAAATTTCAAAAATTTTTTGGAATCAGTGTAAGGTAGAAATTAATAATTATACGCAAATTATATTGAATTGATGTTTTGCAATTTATTAAAATGATTTATGCGTTAACGATGTCACGATTTATAATAAAAAAAAGAATAAAAATAAAATTTTGAACGTACATAAAAAAAGTAGTCATTAAGATTAAAATTTTTGTGTGTATTAAAAGATTAGAGATTAAATTCGCAATGTTTTTTTTTTAATTAATTATTATGATTTTGTGAATTTTATTCTGAACTTATTTTAAAATTTTTTGTTGGTGGTAGTAATTTCATAATGATGCCTAATAACAGATCCATTTCAAAATTAATTGAACAATCTTTAATCAAATTTGAAAAGAACGTCAAATCAACTGTCGAAACATCGTTAATAATGATGAGTAGGTTTTTACTAGACCTCGATTAAACAGTATTATTTTCGGACTATATCATATGTGTTAATTTATTATGTGATGTACCCTTTATAGATTTAAGGCATGATTGTATTTATTGGTGTGTATGTAGGATGTGTGTGCATAGAGTGAATGATTATATTTTTATCAGATTGACTTGTATATTACTGTACATTCAACTTGCTGTGATTTTAACTTACTGTATACTGCTGATATTTCGACTGCGCTCTTTACACGCTTGATTTTATGTAATTATTTTGACTGATAGATATTGAGACTGATTTTTAACTATATTATTTATACTTTTTGCGTGTATTTATTCGTGTTATCTGTGATATCGCTTTTATTTAATTTATTGACTTACTATTACAGTATTACTATCTCTATTATGTTTTATGACTGTGATATCATACTGTACTATTTTGATTTTATATGTGCAAGGCTATTTTAAGTATTTTTATGTATTTTTTTTTTTCAACTTTATTTGTAATTTTCACGCTTTTTTGTAATTATAATACAAAATAAACAATATCTAATATCTAATAAACATATAATTTTTACTCATAATTATAATCGACATAATTATGATATGTAATGTGTACAGAGAAGTCTTTAATGATATATTGGATACGCTAAAAATATTTTTGACAAACAAAGATTTGGTATTAAGCACAGAAATGGGAAAAAAGAAAAATGGTTTTGGGAGGAGGAGATAGAAGTGGTTAAAAAATTGGAATATTTAAGATTTACGTTTAACAGTGAAGGAAAGTACAACGAACATATAAAGGAATTGAAAAGGAAGGGAATTCTAGCAACTTGGTAACAGAACTATGAAAATTATACAATGTTATCGATAAAAAAGTATGAAATAAGAGTACAGTAGAACTGGAGGTAGGTAGAAATAAAAATTAAAATAAATAAAAGAAGAAAAAATTGCAAAAAGGTAATTAAAAAAAAAGAAATTGAGAAAATTAAAAATGATGAGGAAAAAAAAAGAATTGTAAATAGAAAAATATAAAGGAAAATAAATAGAATAACAACGTATTATGGAGTAAAAGAAAATAAGATAGAGAATAAAGTAGAATGTAAAGGGGTGAATTTCCGAGCCAATAGGCTCAAATTATATTGTAAATAAAATAATAAAAATAAATATATAGCATTGTGTGTACGCAAGCGCGCACGAAGACTAACCGTGTCATGAAAAGCGTCTCCGACAACCTCATCGTCACTAAACATATTTAAATCTTCAAAAGGCATCTTAAAAGAGCGTCTTTTGATGTCTTATTTTTTTGTTTCAATTGATTCATAATCATATATCGAAGAAATGCTTTCGTTATCATCTTCTGTTTCTTTTGAAACTTTTTTGATTTTTATTTCTGGCATATTAAATGACCTTTTTATGGCATTTTCTTTTTCTTCCTCAAGCGATGGCATTTCATCAGGTTCCCATGAACAACTTGGAATATCGATAGGCTTCTCTATTGCAGGAAATATCTTAGTTAAAGTCTTATTTTTTGGCACTAAATGATCCGCATCTTTTAAATGCTAAAAAATTAAAATTCATTTTATAAATATTAATTTAAAATAAAAATTAATTTTGTAAATAAAAAAAAATTCATTTTTTAAATAATACATTTTGAAATAATTAATTAATTAATTAATAATTAATCTGGGAAATATAAATTTTTAAGTCATAAATAAATAGAAATATATAAATAAAAAAAATTCAATCTGATTACAAGACACTTCTAACGAGTTCCTTTGAAGTGATTCATAAACGGACGTGTCGTTTGGTGTTGCAAAATCCTGAACTTTTTGAAGTTCCTCAAAAAAGTATAAATAATTTTTATAAAAAAATGTTAATTTTTATGAAAAAAGTATTAATAATTTTCATAAAAGAGTGTAAATAATTTTTATAAAAAAGTGTAAATAATTTTCATAAAAAAGTTATCTAATTTATAGTAAATGATTAATAAGTATTTATAAAATTAAATTTTCACTTACCGTTGATATAGATTTTAATTTATCTAAAACCATTAGAACCTGTCCATAACAAAAATCAATATTGGGATGCTATTCATTGATTTTTTTAATTAGCCATGCTGATTGTTGATCACTAGTAAAACTTTGCACAGGATCACTTAACATTTGATCAAATATCTCTTTACTTGCCAACGTATTGTCATTTTTCTTACTCTTGGCTGATTTTGGTTGCTTCTAAAATAGAAGATATCATCGAACGATTAATTATTTTGTTGGACCAACCACTACATTTATTTTAAAAAATATCATAAAAACAAGTAGATTAAATATATTTGAGAAAATTTAACCTCGAAATCGTCCTTTTCATTATTTCACGAAGTTTTAAATTTTTTTATTTTTGCATCTCATTTTTTTTTAATTCTTTCATTAAACGTGTTAGAATTGTAATTAAGTAGGCAAGACAATCTTAACATTTAAATTTACGCGCCATTTAATTGAGTATACTTGTGATGTATAATGTTTTATATATTTTTCCATACTGATTCTGATCGTTAGCGCGTACAAGTGTCACGGTGAGACCGCTTAAATGAAATCCTAATTGTAATTAATAATCGGTATACAATAAATATCTAAATCAATTGCATATATAATTTTGCACATATATTTATTGCCTCCCACAATTATTTTATATCTAACAAGGGTTATGGGCCCAGAATATTGGCAGTGAATGTGCGGTGGATTTTGAGGTTAGCTTAGAGGTGAAATACACGTGATTAGTAACAAAATTTTTGTTATTAACCGATAAGTTCGAGTGTAATTCAAAACGGTTAATTGTGCGAAGAGAAAGTTTTAGTAAAAATGTCAGGAGTACAAAATGTCAGGAGTAATACATTCAACGCGCATTGAATTATTAACCAAAGAAAACTATGACACGTGGATTATTCAAGCTGAGGCTATGTTGATTAAACATGATGCATGGATGTATGTAAATGGTTGGTATAAAAGACCTGAAAATGCATCTGGTCAAACAATCGCATCAGAGGAACAATAAGATTGGGATACAGCCGACGGCAAAGCTAAAGCTGACCTGCACGGAAAACATTTGGCACGTTAAGGAAGTATGCTTGTGAAACATCGTGCGTCTGCTGCATCGGCACCGAAAAATACGGTGCCGATGTTACTTCGTTACAGTGAATATCTCTGTAGAATGTCAACGCTTGCCTCGGGCGCTACTGTGTAAAACAAGGCAGAGTCACATATGTTAAGCGTGCGTTGCTATAGCTTTGACTGTCACGCCATCTCGACACCTGAAATCTAGTGCCAGTATCGTGCCGCACAACCTAGTCACCGTCGCTGTACGTGCGAAATGTTTCCCGTGTGGTGCTAGCGATCAGTCCCGCTGAACTGCAACACATACGCGGGTGTAAGATATCAAACGATGTCTGGATAAAATTAAAAGCTGTGTACGAGTCAAAAGGGCCTGCACGGAAAGCTACATTATTGAAACAGCTATTCTTACAAAAGTTGTCAGAACACGGTGATGTGCGTGAGCATTTCATGAAATTCTTTGAAGCAGTCGATAAATTGACTTCAATGAATATAGATATATATTTGGATTTACTCACGATTTTGCTTTTGTATAGTTTACCAGCCTCTTATGAAACTTTCAGATGTGCAATGGAAACGCGTGACACGTTACCAACACCAGAGGCGCTAAAAATCAAAATCATCGAAGAAAGTGAGTCAAGAAAACAATGTATGGATAAAGAGGTTATGGTAGGTGCTCTAGCTGCAAATTCCAATAGGTACAAACAACAAAACTTTGTGAGAGGTAAATTCTAAAGGTAAAAGTAAAGGCTATATACAAGATTCGCATAATAATTCTGGTTATGTGATTCCGTTCAACTGTTTCAAGTGTAAACAAAAAGGACACAAAAGCATTGATTGTCCGCTACGTGACAAGAGTCAAAACATAGAATGAAAAGACATTCTGACGGAAAACGCTTAGTTTAATAACGTTATCAAAGAAGATGCTTGTCTTTTTAGTGTTGAAGGAGAGGTGCAAGCTCTTCACGCTAGTGATACATGTTTAGAAAATTCTTGGTGTCTCGATAGCGGGTGTACTACACTTATGTAAACATAAAAGTGATTTTGTACAATTTAATGAAACAAATTTAAGCAAAGTGAATCTTGCGAACAGTGCTTCGACGATTGTTAGTTCAAAGGGCACGGTAAAATTAGAAACGTCGAATGGTGTTGAAAACAAAACTCTAAGTCTACACAATACCTTACATGTGCCGGATTTACGTCATAATTTAATGTCTGTAGCAAAGATTACAGACAAGGACCACATAGTAGTTTTTGATAAGCATGAAACTACGGTATTTAACGAAAATGGTCTAGTGCAATTCATGGCCGATCGTTATGGTGATCTGTATTATCTTCGGCGTGGTCTTGAACAGTGTAATAGTGTAATTACAAATAAAATGACGAATCTTTTGTTATGGCACAATAGACTTGGACATTTAAACTTCAAAGCAGTACAATTAATAAAGCATCACGGTGTTATTGAAGATGATATATGCCCGAATGGAAATTTTTCGGTGTATCAAAATGTATAAAAGTGTATGAAAGTGTATTGAAGCATACAAAAATGTATCAAAGTGTATGAAAATGTATCTAAGAGCGATTTTTCAGACCTTATTCTCGATCCATTTTGATACACTCTGATACACTTAGATACACTTTGGTACACTTTGGTACATTTCTTAAAAAGTGAGCTGAAATTAAATTTCCTCAATTTTTTTGATGTTATACACTTTGACACATTTTGATACACTTTGACACATTTTGATACACTTTTACACACTTTGATACACTTTTACACACTTTAATATACTATGGTACATGTTGATACACTTCTGAGTATTAACCTTTTCCTGTTTTATTTTGCACACGTTTGTACACCTTGATACACTTTTACACACTTTGACACACTTTAATATACTATGGTACATCTTGATACACTTCTGAGTATTATCCTTTTCCTGTTTTATTTTGCACACGTTTGTACACTTTGATACATTTTTTTTCTTTTTTTTTTTTTTTTTTAAAGATTAATATATAAAGGATATTGTCCTCTATATGATTAATCTTTTTTCTATGGTGAGGTCGAGGGAGTCCCCGCCCGGTATCTGTTTATCACATTACATCAGGCTAGACTGTCAGACCCACCATACCGAAAACTTTGACTACCGATGGATGGTCAGCCACTTTTGGTGACCAACAATCAACCGATACCCAATGAGATCGGATTTTTGAGAGTCGCGATATAAAATGGCACTTACACTAATTTTCTTTCGAAAAAAAAAGTTTAGAGGTACCTGGCCAGGATTCGAACCCATGCCCTCCGCGTTGAAGGCAAGAGCTCTATCCGTTACGCCACCGCGCTCTCTTTATGTAATATAATACATTTTAATAAAACACGATACACTTCGATACATTTCTAAGTAAGAAATTAAAAAATGGTTTTACCATGCACACTTTGATACACATGCGTACATTTTTATACATTTTAATAGTGTTTAATACACTTTTTAGGCATGAAACGGTGTATTAAAATAAGCCGTTTTCATTTTAGATATTTTCATAAATTTTAATGTATTAATGCCCCTTGGGATAAATGTAAGGTTAATAAAACGACAATATTGAAAAAATTGAAAAATATTTTTATAAATTATAAAAGTAAAATATAAAAAGTAATTTAAAACATAAGAATTAGCAATATATATTTGAAATATAATTTGTAATGAAAAACTTACATTCTATATTAGCATTAAATATTTAAACATTAATATTATTAGAAATTTATAAATAATAAAAGTTTAATAGAGACAACTTCAAAAAATAATTATTCTTTTGTAATACATATCAAGTAATGAGATAAGATAAATAATTTATACTAATAAACACATTTTTAATTTAATAACATTATTAAATATAAATATTTAAACATTGTTGTTTCTAAGATAGTTTTTTTTTATAAATTTTCATTTGTATTGTCTATTGAGACTAAGTTATTTTTTGTAGTCTTTGCAGTCGCATCTTCATTATTATTAGTATTATTGCTGTTTCCATTTTGCACAGTCAATATGTTACAGGGATCTTGTTGATTATTTAAGGAAGAGGCTTCATTTAATGGAAATTTATTTTAGTTAAAATTTTTAAAATGTATCAAAGTGTGCAAAAGTGTATCAAAGTATGCAAAAGTGTATCCAATAAAAACGACATTTTTCCTTTATTGGAAAAATGTATGAAAGTGTATTAAAGTGTGCAAAAGTATATCAAAGTGTATCAAAGTGTGCAAAAGTGTATCAAAGTGTGTAACACATAGCAAATGTAGAAATTAATTTTAGTCAACATTTTCGAAAAGTGTATCAAAGTGTATCAAAGTGTGCAAAAGTGTATCAATGTATGCAAAAGTGTATCCAAGAAAATCAACATTTTTCCTTTATTAGAAAAATGTATGAAAGTGTATCAAAGTGTATGAAAGTGTCCAAAAAATATATGAAAATGTGCAAAAGTGTATTAAAGTGTATCAAAGTGTATATCATTAACGAATATAAAAAATTGATACCAAGAAACTTTTTTTTGGAAGTGTATAAAAATGTATGAAAGTGTATCAAAGTGTACCAAAGTGTATTAACATTTGGTCCGAAATATCGCTCTTAGATACACTTTGATACACTTTGATACACTTTCGTATGATTTGGATACATTTACCATTTTCACTGGGGTGTGAGGATAATTTATCATCAACGAGTTGTGAAATTTGTTTACAAGGAAAGATGACGGCGTTGCCTTACAAAACGCGAGATACGCTATCTGAAAAGGAATTACAAATTATACACACTGATTTATGTGGACCTTTTCAAGTTCAAACAGCTGGAGGTGGAATGTGAAACATTTGCGAATATTTGGATCTCGGGTCGTTGTGTTGGACAAATCCATAAATAAAGATAAAATTCATCCAAAAAGTCTCAGTGGTGTTTTTATCAGTTACTCAGATACTTCAAAGGCATACCGAGTTTTGTTAAATTCAAGCAAAAAAATTGTGGTCACCCGTGACATATAATTTTTAACAGGTTTTGGCAATAAGGGGGAATTACATCAACAACCTGATGAAATGAAAATTCTACAAGATAACCTTGAAGTAATGAAAGACAGTAATCTGTTTGAGAAGAGACTTGTCACCGAGATTTTCTCAAATGCAAAAATACCACCGATTCTTATTCCAGAAAATAAAAAGGAACAAAAGGATATTGAAATTGCAGTTACACCTATATTGAAGAAAGGTCCTGGCAGACCAGCAAAAGTAATTACTGGTGAAAAGGGAAGACCAAAGAAAAGGTATAATTTGGTTCCTCTAAATTTAAATCAAAATGATGATCTAGAAAGAAATCAAGATAATGATCTAGAAAATAATGAAGATGATGATAATGATTACGATGAGTTCGAAGAAGCTCGAGATGAAATACCAATAGTAAATTTGGCTGAAATTCCATATGAATTAGCCATGAACAGTTCAGAATCCGACGAATGGAAAGAAGCTATTTGTTCTGAAGTTCGACATTTAATAAAAAATGAAGCCTTTGATATAGTTCAGCGACCTCCTGGCAAAAATATAGTAGGAAGTCGAACTATACTAACAAATAAATATGATGCTGATGGCAAGTTAACCAAACGAAAGGCACGAATAGTTGCAAGAGGGTTTTCTCAACTACCTTTCATTGATTACAAGCAAACCTTTGCACCTGTCGCTCAGTTGAGCTCTTTACGCCTAATTTTGGCGATATCTATACACTTGCGTATGCAAGTTCATCAACTTGATATTCAAGCAGCTTACCTGAATGGAGTGTTACAAGAACAAATTTTTATGGAACTGCCAAAATTATTACAAGAAATGTTAGTTAAAGTTATCACACAAGAAAAACAAAATAGTAATCTTTCTAAATATGCTATAGAGTTATTAAACAAACTTAAAATGCCTAATCCTGTATGTTTGCTAAAGCGTGCAATCTATGGTCTCAAGTAGGTTGGTTACGAGTGGAACAAGAAGATTGATTGTATATTGCACAAAATTGGATTTATTTCAACACAATCAGATCCTTGTGTTTATTATTTGATTGAAGGTAAAAGTTTCTTACTAGTGCTTTAATATGTTTATGATTTTCTCATTGCTTGTGAAGACATTAACTTAATTAACTCAATTAAAGCATCTTTATCTAAAGAATTTGACATCAAAGATTTGGGTCTGGCTAGGTATTGCTTGGGGTTGGAGATAGAGCAATCAGCTGATCACATTTGTTTATCTCAAACTAAATATATTAAAGAATTATTGTTGAGATTAAACATGACACAAGCTAACCCAGAGTTTACCCCTTTGGAATCTGGACAAAAGTTGATTAAAGGAAAAATGGAGGATGATCCTACTTATAAAAATCTTCCCTATCGAGAATTAATTGGAGCAATGATGTATTTATCTGTTGGAACTCGTCCGGATATTAACCACGATCTTAGTCTATAAGTCAGTTTAATCATTGCTACAACCACACTCACTGGAAATGTGCTAAGCGTGTTCTCCGTTATCTAGGAGGCACAGCTAATTATAAACTTTGTTATAAATATTCAAATGGACAACTTGTTGGATTTGTGAGCTCCGATTGGGGAGGATATTTAATCGATCGGCATTCATACACTGGCTTTGTTTTTACTCTTAGTGATGCTGCTATCACATGGGAATCCAGAAAGCAACGGACTGTTGCACTCTCTTCTACCGAAGCAGAATACATGGCTTCAGCCAAGGGTGCAAAAGAACTATTATATTTGAGAAGCTTTGTGCGCGAATTAAAATTGTACGAAATGTCTAACATTGTATTATATAGTAATAGTCGTGGCGCACAATTGTTATCAGAAAATTCGGTACATCACAGTCGTAGTAAACATATTGATTTACGTTACCATTTTATACGACAACACTTACAGGGTAGATTGTTTTCTTTAATTCATGTTTCGAGTAATGATATGTCCGCTGATATTTTAACTAAATCACTACCTCGTATTAAACATTATAATGGTATGTTAAAGTTGGGTCTTGTGTTGATTGATTAGTAACCTTTAAATATTTCAAAATTGTCTTGAGGGAGAGTGTTAGAATTGTGATTAAGGCAAGACAATCTTAACATTTAAATTTACGCGCCATTTAATTGAGTATACTTGTCATGTATAATACCCTCATGTTTTGTATATTTTTTCATACTAATTCTGATCGTTAGCGCGTACAAGTGTCATGGTGAGACCGCTTAAATAAAATCCTAATTGTAATTGATAATCGGTATATAATAAATATCTAAATCAATTGCATATATAATTTTGCACATTTATTTATTGCCTTTCACAATTATTTTATATCTAACAAAACGGATCAACATAGATTCATCAACTGATGTATAAAATTAAATGAATAAGTGTGAGTTTTTTGTTTATAAAATTTTATAGGTTTTCTTTATAAAATTTTTGAGAAAAATTGTAATAAGAAAAGCTAATTATTTGAAGGTAAAAGGATGCGTTTTTTATTTTAAGAAGAAGCGATAAAGTACTCACGTGACATTTCGAGGACTCTACCCTCACATATCTTGGCTTTAGGAGAGTCTTCTGGCCACATAAATTTGACACTTTCCCCTTTGCTTGATTTTTTACGCGAACCATCGAAAATTATCGAATGTTTGTAAATGCTACAAAACGATGTATCACAACATTCGATTAAATATTGTGTCTCCATATTTTTCTCTCGTTTTTAAGCGTTCTTTTCTGTGTTCATTTTTAAAATGATCCGACTGACTTTTTCTCAGACTCAAGAAAAATGTCAATTACTAGGAGGTTAAGCGGTGGTCTTCTTTTTTTTCAATAGAAATGGCTTATTAGAAAAATGGATGAACATTTCAAAATTTAAATTATATTAAAAAACGATTAATGTTCCTTACTTCAATATTGTTTATGCAAAGTGAAAATCAAATGACAGTAATCTTAACTCTTTCTTTTAAATATCAAGTTGTGTAAATTTATATTTCTAATAATAAGTATAAAAAATCGATCTTAACAAAAATTTGCGTTAACTTTTAAGTTTTTTATAATGAATTTTAAAAAATTGATATACATGTGATCAACTGCTTTAAACAATCAAATACTCTCTTACAACGTTACCAATGATGCAGAACTATCTGAGTCAAATATATGATTATCAAGTAAGTTATTCCTATGTTATTCTTATATTAATTATTATTATGTCATAATGTCTATCATAAAGAGTTTTGTATTTCTATTAAGAGCAGGCCGGATTTGCTGTCCTTGTCTAATTGAGATTTTTGTTATTTATTCAAGTATCAAACGGTATATCTGTAAAATGAAGGTTAAGGGGATGTAAAATGGACACTACATCTGTACCCATAAATATTCACTATCTTTACATCTTATTGCAAAATTTTCAATAAAAAAATGCATTAGCTTGTAGTATCTACCATGAAGATTATTCAGTTAAATTTTAAAATAAATTCATTCATTAGTTATTAAGAATTTCGGGTTCCAAAATTATTTATTAACATTTTCAATTTTGTACAGAAATCCAAATATCTTAAAAATTAATGAATAAATTTATTTGAAAATTTATCTAAATAATCATCATGGTACATACTACAAGCTAATGCATTTCTTTTCTGGAAATTCAGCAATGAAATGGAAAGGAAGCTAATATCTATAAGTACAGGTGTAGTGTCCGTTTTACATCTCCTTAACTTATTCTTATAAATATATAAATTTTACTTCAAATAATTATTGCTTTCAAAAATTTTTTAAATATATTGTTTATTTTATGAAACTTACGACTTGATGTTAATTTTCTGATATCCATCGTAAAAATAATTTAAAAACGTTAAATTTATTTATTTTATTTAAACTAATGAAAAGATAGAAAAAAAATTTTTTTATCGATACAATACTTTTTCTATGATAAAGCAAAATGGAGAAAAACATAAAATAAATTTTAAAAAATAAATAAAACAAATAAAGTGCATATATAAAAAACATCTGTTCTAAGTTTAACATTACTGTTATTTGATTTGTGTTGTTAAGTTTTGTTAATTTTAACATAAAAATAATATTTCAGGATATAATACATGATGTTGCAGAATTCAGAGACGATAATGATTCTGTTAATGAAAATGAAATTTATGAAAATTCAGGTGAATCGTTAACTTCTTTCTCTGACAACGAAGAACTTATGGAAATTGAACCTATCGAAAATATTGAAGCCTGCGATTTGGAAAGTAGTAATGAGGAATGGTTACATAAAAGCGCGTATGAAAATTCCGAAAAATCTACTGGGGAAGTTGTGCGAATGATATACCAAAAACACTTTTTTTTAATGAAATATATTGAAAAAGTAATGCCTAGTAAACGTGAGATAATTAAAAAATATCGAATTTGCGAAAACTGTTCACATTATCTAGGTATTTATGATAAGTTTATTGATAATTTGTGTGATAAAATTAACGGAATTTTCATTGAGTATAATTTAAAATTATAACTTGAACATGATTTCGAAATAAAAAATCTTAATAATTTAATAAATATGTATAAAGAAGCAAATAATTATGATGATGGCTGTATATGGCTGATTCCATTCAGATTCATGCAGGCCGTCACTGATCGAATTTTTTTTTTCTTCTAAGTAATAAAAATACCTTCTATTATGTATATGAAGATAAAATTTACCTCATAGAACGCTCAAAATTTTTTTTTTTTTTACTATAGCAATTTTAGTGTTGGATGTAAAAACGAAAATTCAAAAATTGAAAATGAACCTCTACTTTTAAATGACTATAGCTCCGTCAATTTCTAACCTTTTTGGTCGTTCTTTTAACGAAAGTGTACGAAATTTGGTCTAGTTTTAAATAAGACGATTTTTGTAATACAATTTGATCTCGCTGAGTTATTTACGAAAAAACCAAAAAAAGCGATTTTTTTCAAACACGATTTTCTCAAAAACTATATTTTTTTTTTTTGAAATTTTTATATGATTTTATACATAAAAAATACTAACTTTTAGGGTAGATAAGAATATGCGATTTTGCCTTATTTTTTTTAAACAGATTTTTCAACGTTTTTTTTTATATTTTCGATTTTAAAACATTGATACCATGGCGCATCGTACTATTTTTCCAACTTTACGTGTTCTTACAACTATTTTTATGCTTTTATTTATTAATATATCAAAAATATCAGCAATAATCTTTAAAATAAACCCCGGATCGAATATTTTGATCAATTAGAACAAAAGTTATAACGATTTAGAGTTTAAAAAAAATGCTGAAACTTTAAATAAATATGATATTTACAGTGCTTTGAATAATTATAAAAAAGAGAATAAACAAGACATTGCAGATTTTATTCAGAAAAATCAAATTTACTGAATAAAACTAGCATAATTGAAAATTTCTTAATAGAGTTAAGAGAGCGTGCTCTCACTGTAAGAGCTCATAAATTGGTCAAAGAAATTCAACGTATAGCAATTAAAGAGGTTAAACTTTTAGCGAAAAATAATGACTTCCAATTAGTTATTCATGTCGATTTTGCAGAAAATTGGACAGTTCTGCTTCAAAATGAAATTCAAAGCTTTTATTAGAGTAAAAACCAAATATCAATATTTACGTCAGTATGCTATTTTGGAAATGATAAGACAGTCAGTTATGTCACCGTCTCTGACGATATTAAACATGATTCGTCTCATGCCCTAATGACTATAAAATTAATTATCGACAACTTAAAACAAAAACATATTGCGCAAGATCTTGATAAAATCATAACCATTTCTGATGGAGCTGCCAGTCATTTTAAAAATAGATATCAATTCTATGAGTTTCAAAACTTAAAAGTAAACCGAAAATGGCTTTTTCTGGAACAGGTCATGGCAAAGGCGCTTGTGATGGTATTGGTGGTTTAGTTATACATTATGCTACCACGCATAATCTGTCTAAGAAGAATGCAGATTTTATTAGAAACGCTGAAAATTTCGCCACTCACGTATCAAAATATACTCCGTCGATTAACATTCTTGTTATCCGCAAGGATGAGTTAGAAGTTTTTCGACAGACAAAAAAAATGGAATAGTTAGGAAATGCAAAAAAAATTAAAGGTATTCAAAAGATTCACTGTAGAAAAAGTAAACGAAACCAAATCTACACTGCCAAAACTTCAAGACATGAGTGGCAAGAAGTAAATTGAAAGGTTTTATTCAAATTCAGATTTTTTTATTTACATTAGTTCTCAATTCATTAGTGTTCATTTCTTAATTGTATCGCATATTATTTGTTCATTGGGAATGACCAAATAATATATTTTAGTATTTAAAAAATTCACCTTTTCAAAATTTGAAATTCAAATTCAAAATTCAAAATTCAAAATTTAAAGTAAATATATTTATTTAAAGTCTCAGAATTTTTTTTTAAACTTTAAATCGTCATAACTTTTGTTCTAATTGATCAAAATATTCGATCCGGGGTTTATTTTAAAGATTATTGTTGATATTTTTGATATATCAAAATAAAAGCATAAAAATAGTTGTAAGAACATGTAAAGCTGGAAAAATAGTACGATGCGCCATGGTATCAATGTTTTAAAATCGAAAATATAAAAAAAACGTTTAAAAATCTGTTTAAAAAAAATAAGGCAAAATCGCATATTCTAACCTACCCTAAAAGTTAGTATTTTTTATGTATAAAATCATATAAAAATTTCAAAAAAAAAAAACAGTTTTTGAGAAAATCGTGTTTGAAAAAAATCGCTTTTTTTGTTTTTTTTGTAAATAACTCAGCGAGATCAAATTGTATTACAAAAATCGAGATCGCATTTAAAACTAGACCAAATTTCGCACACTTTCGTTAAAAGAACGACCAAAAAGGTTAAAAATTGACGGAGCTATAGTCATTTAAAAGTAGAGGTTCATTTTCAATTTTTGAATTTTCGTTTTTACATCCAACACTAAAATTGCTATAGTAAAAAAAAAAAAAATTTTGAGCGTTCTATGAGGTAAATTTTATCTTCATATACATAATAGAAGGTATTTTTATTACTTAGAAGAAAAAAAAAATTCGATCAGTGACGGCCTGCATGAATCTGAATGGAATCAGCCATATGTGATATTTCATCGGGCACTGAATATCAAAACCTAAAACGTAATGTATTGAAAAATCACTCTGATGTAGTACTACTTTGGAATACAGATGGTTTGTTTGTGTCTAAAAGCTATAATGGTCAAATGTGGCTTGTGCAGGCTCAAATCATAAATATTCCTATTAAAAGTAGAAGAAATTTTCAATTTGTTTGTGGCGCATACTACAGTACAGAAAAAAAGCCTAATATGACGTCATTTTTAAGGCCGTTTGTTAATAGTTTGAGAGATTTTTATCACAATGGACTTGATTAGTATGATAAATAATTGAGATCTTATAAGCATTGTATTGTTTTGGCTCCTGTAGCAACACTAGACACTCCAGCAAGAGCAACTGTTCAAAATATATTGCAGAACAATGGATTCTACAGTTGTACTTTCTGTAAACATCCTGCTGTTTTTTGCCGAACAGGTTCGAGATCTGTAAGAGTTTTTCTTCCGCTACCTACAAGCCAACGATTCGTATAAAAACGAAAATGATATCACAAGGTAAGGAAGCTGTATTAAATGATATTGAACATGTAAATGGTGTCAAAGGAGCTTCAATAGCATCGCTCATTCCATTTTTTGATATAGCTCTTGCATTTGTGCCAGACTATTTACACGCCATTTTACTTGGTGTACTAAGAATGCTTTTGATATTATGGTTCGATACAAAGTTTAGAAATTTTCCATTTCACGTAACCAAAGCTGATAGAGAAGAAATAAATAAAGATCTTGCATCAATATTTCCACCGGATTATGTTACATATTAAAAAATAAATTGAAGAAAATTTATTATGAACATTTTTTACTGCTAGTGCAATCGACCACAATTTTTTTACAGACTAAAATTCACGAAAATGAAATTGATTTTGCTCTAAAATATTTAGATTTGTTCATTGTTGGAATTCAAGATTTATACGGCACTGATAAGTGCTTATTTAATGTGCATCAATTAGCACACTTTAAGGATGCTATTCTCTATTAGGGTCCTATATGCGCGTGATCAACTTTTCCATTCGAGGACGGTAATGGTCAAGTAAAAAAAATGTTGCAAGGACCAAATAAATTAGATGCGGATATTGCAAACACGTTATATTTGTTCAGTGCGTGTAAGTCATTAGAACAAAAATGAATAACAACGGCTTTGATGAGGTAAAAATTACATGTTTAGAAAAACCTATTGTTAAAATATTCGTAGAAAATGAACTCGAAGCTGTGAATTTATTTTGCTTAAATAATCGTATAGACATGAATAATATTACAGTTTATGCCAAAGCAAAGGTTGGTAAAGAAATTTACACTTCAGAAATGTATAGCCGACAAAAAAAGGAATAATTTTCATGTGTTCTGGAATGATTCTTTGGGTGCTATTTTATTTTTTTTATATATTGATTATAATAACATATGTATGCAATGATAATGGAATTCATAAAATGTAATAATAGAGAATAGAGTATCACAGTTCCACGATACGAAATCGATTTATCTAATTATTTTATACCTGTTAGGGAATCATATTGTATAGAAATAGTTCCATTAGAAAATATTTTAAAAAAAGTTATACGCATTAAAAATTATATTTGTTTTTCTACAAATGAATGTGAAAAAAAATAATGTTTTTCTATAAAATAATAAGTAACGTATTATAAGAATATAAATGAATAATTATACACTGTACTCTTCATTTTCTCATTTACATAATTATTTACCAAGTTACTATGAGAGAGTTAGACCTCTAGATTACGAAATTTGTTTCAACTTTCGGATAAGTTTCTAGATGTCAACAGACAATTAAAGAATTCTACTGGAAAAGTTTCCGATCCAATTTTTCTTATGCTATAATTTTGGGAAGAAAAATATTTTGATATACTGTAAATAGTATTCTTAAAAGATTTGATTTGAGTACAGCTTTCATTTAAAAAAAGTATAAAGCTTCTAGTTATCAATACTAAAGAACAATAAGCGTTTGAAAATATATCCATTTTTCCAGTGACATTCAGAAATTATCTGTAACTGAGTTTTTCCATACTTTGATATCTGAAAACTTGTCTCAAAGTTCGAGCAGATGTTTGCTATTTCGTGTGGATCACTAATTATTGCATTATTCTCTTTTAAAGTTATGATGTTTGTGCTTTTATGTCCATCTATAGATTTGATTTTTGTTTACATTTCTTTAGTCGGTATGTTGTGGTTGTTGGTTTCAAGAAATTTTAGCCATGATTCTTTTTTTGAATTTTTGACAGTGTTTTTTGCTATTGCATTCATTTTTTTAAATTCTATTAGGTTATTTGTGTTTTTTTTCTTTTTTATATTTTTTGAGGGCTTTTTTTGCGTTTTTTGTTGCGTTTTCACAATCGTCGTTCCACCATATGTTACTTTTTTGTTTTTTGATTCCTTTTGATTTGGGTATATTTTTGTCAGCTGCATCTATTATTATTTCGTTGGACTTTGTGATTACTGTGTCTATTTCGGTTTGGTTAAATTTTGTTTTGGTTTCAATACTAGTGTGCAGTGTAAGCAGGTTTTCGGTGATTGTTCTTTTGTAGTTTTTCCAATCCGCTTCATAATATTTACATCTTGGTATATTTATTGTAGTACTGGGTTAAGGTTGGTTAATGCTGAGAACTATTGGATAGTGATTGCTACCATATAGGCTGTATTCACAGTAGCATGGAAGTTCGGTAATTTGAAATTCCACCTGTGATAAATCAATAACGGTCAAATTTGCTCCAGTATGCTGAATCGCGGTTCATGTTTATTCTTGTATCAACCATACTATATAAAATAACAATTTGACATTTTTTTATTTGTCAAGTATTTTATATATAATAGGAGTAAATTCGTATAACGAGCCATGTAGAGATACCGAGTTAACAATTCATTATTGCACGGTAGCTTTTATTGTGACCGTTTCATTAATTATGAAAATACTTAATATTGACCGAAGATCGTGCTAGCAAATGTAATATGCATGCGAAAAGAGCTTGCATCAATTATTCACACTCGTGAAAAATCCCGTGGTTCCAAATCCGATTGCTACAACTAAGCGTTTAAAAGACGTATTCTCGATATACTTATATTTCATTCAAATTCTCAGAAATAGCCCTAGCGTCAATCGAATTAGACGTGCATGTATGATATGATATAACCTATCTATTTACACGTATCTTCTTGAATCGGCATACGATTATATGCATAGTATGATACGATATAATCAAGCTATTTACATGTGCATTCATGATTCACTATACGATTATATATAACCTGCTATACGCGTATCAATAGCTAGGTATAACCTTGTAGTAGTATCCTCGGTATGCATATATGTATAAATAACCGAGCTATTAACACGCGCACACACACCTCGGCATAGTAATCTTAGTACGCATACACGCATAAATAATCAAGCTATTTACATGCGCATAGTCACCATGGTATAAACAGCTCGGTATACTAGCATATCAACCACGCTAAATATACACCGCGGTTTAAACAGCTTGATATACTAGCATATCAACCACGCTAAATATACACCGTGGTATAAACAGCTCAGTATACTAGCATATTAACCACGCTGAATATACACCACGGTATAAACAGCTCGGTATACTAGCATATTAACCACGCTAAATATACACCGCAGTATAAACAGCTCGGTATACTAGCATGTCGCGCTATTAACCAGCGCATACATGCCTCGCTATACGAGTATAGGCAACGAGGTACACGTGTATAAAAATAGCTTGGTATACTACCATATTAACCACGCTAAATATACACAACAGTATAAACAGCTCGGTATAATAGTATGCTGCGCTATTCACCCGCGCAAACATGCCTCGCTATACGAGCATAGGCAATAAGGCATACGTGTATAATAACAGCTTGGTATACTAGTATACCGCGCTATCTACCCGTGTGTACATGCCTCGCTATACGAGCATAGGCAAAGAGACATACGTGTATAAAAACAGCTCGGTATACTAATATACCGCGCTATTTACCCGTGTGTACATGCCTCGCTATACGAGCATAGGCAACGAGGCATACGTGTATAAAAATAGCTCGGTATACACGTTTATGTCGTCGTAGGCCGTATTCGGTGGAATACCTATAGACCACGCTAAATTTGTATAGGCATTGCATACGTTCATGCTAATATCTCGACGATATTCTCTCTGTCTGTATTGACAGATCTATATATCGCACAGCATGGCCGTATATGACGCGAGTGACATCGATTCGTAGGTTAATGAAAACAAAAGAATGTCGTTAGATATGTCAATGCTCATACAAATTCATATAAAATCTTAACTTTACAGAATGTTTTGTTTAAATGAATTTTCAAAGTTAAACAGTTAATAAGTAAAATAAATAAGTAAATAATGACATTATTTACTTTTTTTTAATAAAACATATATCATTAATTTTAAAAAAATCATTTTTATAGTTCCTCATACGGCCTACCAACGACATAAACTTATCTACGTAGCTTGGGAGTACGAAGGATTCTGAATCCAGGCTTGACTAAAGTGCTTGTCACTTGAGCAACAGTCAGTCTCGGGCGCGCTTCGCGCGCCCTCGACCAACTGCTATTCAAGCGGCAAACACTTTAGTCTCGCCTGTATTCATCCTTCGTATTCCCAAGTTACGTATATAACTAATATACGCCATGGTTAACACATATAAACGCACGTATATTACGTGAGTCACGTTGATAATTTTATACTCGTCTCAAAGCTCGTCTGCGTGTGTTCCTAAATGCGTGCAATCAAACTCTATTTATTTAAATTAAGAAAAGGAGTTAAAAAGCGCATATATCGTTATTATGCTAATTAAAATAAAGAATGACTTTAAAAAATCTCATATAGAATTACTTTTAACAAAAAATAAAATTTGATAAAAATTTATGAAATAATGTTTATGAAATAACCTCACTTAAAGTATAATAAAAAAGAGCAAAAGAGTAATATGTGATTTTGAAAACATTATTTAATTCAAAATATAGAAGATTTTTGTTTAAGAAAAGCATGTTACTACTTTTTTTTACTAAATTTTTTTAATTAGAAAAGTCCAAAATTATATCAATGATCTTAAATCAAATCTCATTCTTAAATATCAACCACCTTTCATTAAAACTGAATAAATAATTTAACAAATGCTATTGACTTTATTAGGTTATTTAAAATAAAAGGTTTGAAATAGTTATTAGTACATTTGATGTTTTCTGAAAATAGTACATTATTGACCAAGGATGCATATTGATCATTCTCGGCGAGTGCGAACTTTTGGGGCCGAGCGTTGCGAGGCCTCGAAAGTTGCACGAGCGAGGATGATCAATATGCATCTATGGTCTAATATACTATTTTTTTGTCCCGAGGCCGAGACATTTAAAGTTTTTCCGTAGAACGCAAAATGGTCATTTTGCGGCCTAGGGCAAAAAAAATATTTATGAAAAAATTTTTTATATGATCTTCATAAAATAATAAAACTGTAATTATTTGGTTTCAAAAAAATGCAGTTTTAATGAAAGGTGGTTGATATTTGAGAATAGCTAATTACATCTAAAATTTCTATTAGGATTATTTATTTTTTTCTTGAAAACTATCAAGTTTAGAAGAAAACCTTTGGAGACAATTTGGTTACCAATAATCTGAGAAAGAAGTGAATATTTTTTAAATTATTATATCTCTTAAAGTAAAGTTTTTAAAATTTCTCTGAAACACCGAATGGATTGATGACATGTAATTTAATCTTTTCAAACATATGACATCTATCGTGTGAATAAAATAATTGATTTAATATTATTTAATACTTTTTTTTTGTTATTCAGAACATTAAATGTCTTCAGAAGCTTTTTTTTGAAACCCAATAATTACAGTTTGATTATTTTATGAAGATCATATAAAAAATTTTTTCATAAATATTTTTTTCAGTAAACATCAAATGTACTAATAACTATTTCAAACCTTTTATTTTATATGGCCTAATAAAGTCAATGGCGTTTGTTAAATTATTTATTCAGTTTTAATGTAAGGTGGTTGATATTTGAGAATAGCTAATTACATCTAAAATTACTATTAGGATCATTAATATGATTTTAGACTTGTATATTTATATAATTTTATTCTCTGAGAGGATAAAATGATTGAAAAGATTTCCTATATCTTTGTGAAATATATGCAACCATAAATGTGCATGTATATTTATTTTCAATGATTATAGTTTAAGTATAAGGATTACGTCAACATTGAACTGTGAAATTCTTTATGAATTTGTTTCTTGAAAACTATCAAGTTTAGAAAAAAACCTCTGAAGACAATTTGGTTACGAATAATCTGAGAAAGAAGTGAATATTTTTAAAATTTTTACATCTCTTAAAGTAAAAGTTTTTAAAACTTCTCTGTAACACCAAGTAGATTGATAACATGTAATTTAATCTTCTCAAACATATGACATCTATCGTGTGAATGAAAAAATAGATTTAAAATTATTTAATACTTTTTTTTTGTTATTCAGAACATTAAATGCCTTCAGAAGCTTTTTTTTTATTTCCAAATAATTACAGATTGATTATTTCATGAAGATCATATAAAAAATTTTTTCATAAATATTTTTATGAGTAAACATCAAATTTACTAATAACTTTTTAGAACCTTTTATTTTAAATGGCCAAATAAAGTCAATGGCGTTTGTTAAATTATTTATTCAGTTTTAATGAAAAGTGGTTGATATTTGAGAATGAGATTTGATTTAAGATCATTGATATAATTTTGGACTTTTTTAATTAAAAAAATTTAATGATTTTGTAAATTTGATTTAAGCACGTAGAAAAGTAGTAACATGCTTTTCTTAAACAAAAATCTTCTATATTTTAAATAAAATAATGTTTTCAAAATCATATATTACTCTTTTGCTCTTTTTTTTATACTTTAAGTGCGTTTATTTGATAAACATTATTTCATAAATTTTTATGAAATTTTATTTCCTGTTAAAAGTAATTGTATAAAAGATTTTTTAAATTCATTATTTATTTTAATTAGCATAATAACGATATATGCGCTTTTTAACCCATTTTTTTAATTTAAATAAATAGAGTTTGATTGCACGCATTTAGGAACACACGCAGACGAGCTTTGAGACGAGTATGAAATTATCAACGTAACACACGTAATATACGTGTGTTCATATGTGTTAACCGAGGCGTATATACATGTATACCGAGCTATTTTTATACACGTATGCCTCGTTGCCTATGCTCGTATAGCGAGGCATGTACACACGGGTAAATAGCGCGGTATATTAGTATACCAAGCTGTTTTTATACACGTATGCCTCGTTGTCTATGCTCCTATAGCGAGACATGTATACACGGGTAAATAGAGCGGCATACTAGTATACTGAGCTGTTTATACCGTAATGTATATTTAGCGTGATTAATATGCTAGTATACCGAGCTATTTTTAAACACGTGTACCTCGTTGCCTATGTTCGTATAGCGAGGCATGTATGCGCGGGTGAATAGCATGGCATGCTAGTATACCGAGCTGTTTATACCGTGGTGTATATTTAGCGTGATTAATATGCTAGTATACCGAGCTGTTTATACCGTGGTGTATATTCAACGTGGTTATAATATGCTAGTATACCGAGCTGTTTATACCGCGGTGTATATTTAGCGTGGTTGATATGCTAGTATATCGAGCTGTTTAAACCGCGGTGTATATTTAGCGTGGTTCATATGCTAGTATACCGAGCTGTTTATACTGCGGTGAGTATGCGCATGTAAATAGCTTGATTATTTATGCGTGTATGCGTACTAAGATTACTATGCCGAGGTGTGTTTGCACGTGTTAATAGCTCAGTTATTTATACATAAATGCATACCGAAGATACTACTACAAGGTTATACCTAGCTATTGATACGCGTATACCAGGTTATACATAATCGTATAGTGAATCATGAATGCTCGCGTAAATAGCTTGATTATATCGTATTATACTATGCATATAATCGTATACCGAGTCAAGAAGATACGTGTAAATAGATAGGTTATATCGTATCATACATGCACGTCTAATGCGATTGACGCTAGGGCTATTTCTGAGAATTAGAATGAAATATAAGTATATCGAGGATACGTCTTTTAAACGCTTAGTTGTAGCAATCGGATTTGGAACCACGGGATTTTTCACGAGTGTGAATAATTGATGCAAGCTCTTTTCGCATGCATATTACATTTGCTAGCACGATCTTCGGTCAATATTAAGTATTTTTATAATTAATGAAACGGTCACAATAAAAGCTACCGTGCAATAATGAATTGTTTACTCGGTATCTCTATATGGCTCGTTATACGAATTTACTCCTATTATATATAGAATACTTGCCAAATAAAAAAATATCAAATTGTTATTTTATATAGTATGGTTGATATAAGAATAAACATGAACCACGATTCAGCATACTGGAGAAAATTTTACCGTTATTAATTCATCCCAGGTGGAATTTTAAATTGTCGAACTTTTTATGCTACTGTGAATACAGCTATAGGTTGTCGGTTGCTTGCCATTCGAGTTGTGTTGCGATATTTCGGCTCCATAACGTTAGATCAATAGTACCATTTTTCCCGTTTGCAGTATTGAAGTGAGTGGGGGATAAATCGTTTAGTAGGATAAGGTTATTGTTCACTATTAATTTCTCTATGATAAGACCTCTTTTATCATTTTTGTAAGATCCCCATGCAGCACTATGACTGTTAAAATCTTCTAAGAGTACATATGGCGGTGGTAGTTGCAAGATTAATTTTTCCAATTGTTCTATTTTTAGTTCATACCTATTGCTTAAATATATATTGCATATTGTTACGTTTTTGTTATTTACTGTTATTTTAACTGCCACGGCTTCTAGTTCAGTTTGTAAGGTGATTTCTTCGTTATATATGTGATTTTTAATTATGATACCTACTCCTCCGCTTGCTTTTTTGCAGTCATTTCTGTTTTTGTTATAGCTTGTAAAATTTTTCATGTAAATTTGTTGGTCTTTTTTAAAATTAGTTTTCTGTATACATACGATTTCAATATTTTCTTCTTGAATTATTCTTTGTAAATATTCGTATTGGCTATCAAAGCCATTCATATTCCATTGTAATAACTTATACATAGTTTTCTTTTCTTAGAAGTAATTGTTCTTGTTATTCTGCGTCGGAGCTCATTGGTGAAAGGTTTTCGGCTGAGTTAATGCTTTTAATTAGTCTTGTACATCTGGATTTTATGCTGCTGTTTCTGACGTTCGGGTATACATCGTTTTGAATGAATTTAGTGAAGGCTTCCATGTCTTGTGTATATTTATAGATGAGCTCTGTAGGGTTTTTGAGCCTTTTATGTTCTCCATAAGACTTTTGAACTGAGCGTAGTTGTGTAATGTATAAGCTTCATTTAAATATTCTTTGGTACTGATTAGTTTTTCGTCTAATTCGTCTTTTGTATCTTTATTTATTGTTTCGGATGATTGTGAGTTTTTTTCACTTATGTCTGTGTCTTCTTTCCTGTTGATTTTCTTTGGCTGTTTGATTTGATTTAAATCTGTTGTATGAATATTCTGTGTGTCGGCGGAACTTATATCAGATCTTGCTCTTTTGTTTTGATTTGTCAGTTCTATTGCTTTTAGGTTATTAGATGAATTTGAGCTATTTGTAATGACTTGATTATTTTCTTTTATTGAGTGACAAAGAGAGTGTTTCACCTTCGGGTCACCGTTTTTGCTCAAATTTTGGGAATATTTTCTAGATGCAGAAACATGAAGAAAGCCAAAATTTTAGAGGCCAACGCTCAATATTTCCCTAGTTACAGGCCATTAAACGCTTATAGTTCCTCAGTATTATTAGCTAGAAGCTTAAACCTTTTTTTAAATAAAAGCTGAGCTTAAATCCTTTTGAAATAGCACCATCTCAAAACATTATTTTTTCCCAAAGTTAGAGCGTAATAAAGATTCGACTTGAATTAATAATAAAAGCTAAAATTGAGTTCAATCTTTATTATGCTATAGCTTTAGAAAAAAATAATATTTTGATATGCTATAACTACTATTTCAAAAGAATTTGAGCTCAGCTTTCATTTAAAAAAAGGTTTAAGCTTTGAGCTGATCATTCTGAGGAACTATAAGCGTTTGAAAATCTAGTAACTTTTTTAGTAATTTTCTTCGATGGCCTGTAACTAGGGAAATATTGAGCGTTGGTCTCTAAAATTTTGGCTTTCTTCATATTTCTGCATCCAGAAAACATTCCCAAAATTTGAGCAAAAACGGTGACCCGAAGGTGAAACACTCTCCTTGTTAGTTGTGTTTACATTGGTGTTGCTTGGTTGAGTTTCGTCTTGTGTTAAGTCTATCTGTTCTGTTATGCTTGAAATATTGGTTGTTTGAGTTTCTGCTTTAGTGCAATTTTTTACCAAATGTTCCTCTTCTTTACACAAGAAGCACTTGAGTGTGTCTGTACTAGTAACTATGTGATAGTCTAAGCTGTTAAAGTTTAGTTTGAACATTCTTGGAATTAAAGTAATATCTTCGGGTCGAACATATACTTGTCGTCTAAAACTAATTACATGTTTATATTCCTCTCTGTTGATTGATGCCTTAAGCATGGTGATGGTAGAGCTGCGTTTGACCTTGAGATTGTCGAGGATGTTTTCTAATATATAGTTAGGGATGTCAAGAGGTACATTTGAAAAGACTACTTTTTGGAATCTGGATACTAATGGTCTTACAGTTACTTTTTGGTTGTTTATTGTTTAATTTTCATGTCTTTCGGTGAAGTTGTTAACTAGTTCTTTGTTGGACAGGTAAACACATACACGATTATTAGATATTCTTGAAGCTCCTATTACATTACTTGGTTTCACTATATCTCCTACAGCACATACGTAATCAGTTAAACTTAGTCCTTCAGTGCAATCCATTATGAGACCTTGTTCCCTTTTGTTTTCTGTAACTCCTGCATAACTGATGTTTGTTGGACTTTTAACAGTGAACGTTGGAATATCTTGTGGATCTGCTTAGTACGTTATTTGAGTGGCCATGATTTCGTCTTCCGTGGTCCACTCTTAAGAAATACGCTGTATTATGTGAAGTTTCACTACTCGTAGATATAACTATAAATATATATATACACCTATATCTATTTTCGAAGTCCAGACGTGAACACGTGTGTTCACAACAAGCTCCGAGAGCGAACTGGCCATTATTTAAAGCTTCAAAATGAGACGTTACACGTTTAAAAATATTTATTTAGTGAGACACGGTAACGATTTACGCTTCGAGTGTCCATATAGGCTATAGTTATACTTAATTAAATATACGCTACTGACAATTATAAATTACATAAATGTTCATAATTTTCCAAAGTACCCCAGATTAAAAAAAAAAAAAAAAAAGAACACCTTAATCAGCCTATTAGTTTCTGAGATACGGTCATTTTTTTCGTTTTTTCTTTATAGACGTCGCGCACTCAATTTTCTCGCAGTCTAATTAAGTCATCCCCACTGCGTCCTTCAGCTTGCTGGTTTTTTTTGTGTGCCACCTCAAAATATGATTTTTAATATCAAAGAGTCGCACTTTAAAAAATCTGATCATAGATTTTGAAAACATAAGTCCTTAACTGTAAAATAAACTTTTATTCGTTTCTTAATTGTTATAAACAAAGCAGTTGTGAATTTTTAACAAAACAATCTTATCTCGGCTCCTATTGGTCGTAGAAAACTTTTTTTTTTAAATCTTCGTTTTTAAATAAGCTTTTAAAATATTGAAATTAGAAATTTACAAAAGTTATAAATAAAGCTCCAGCTTCATTTATTTATAAAAAAAACACCCTTTTTCTTAAAGCGATATATTGTGATGCATTTATTGCATCACAATAAACTATTTATTGAAGAGAATAAAAGGAAAATATGAGCCGAAATGCACTGACTGAACTGATTATTAAATAATATAATTAAATTAATTAATCAGTTGTATTTTGTTTGTTTCGAGGTAAACAAGAAGATTAGCAATGAGCAGACGACTTACCGCTAGAGAGAGAAAGAGTGAAAGGGGAACCTAACCTCATATCCGAACACGTGGTGAAGGAAAAACCACAGTCACCATCAGTTTTCTTATAGTGCACTAGGAGTTGAAGCTACGGTGATGGCTGTAACATCCTAATACTAGTGCACATAACATATTAAAAGAGGAGAACACATGTGTAGAGAAAAAAAAATAATCTATGACAGTGCTCTTGTGCGTCGCCATCTTATGTTCTTGATGACGACGTGCACGCCGCAGCACTGTCACCTGTACACTGACACACACACACACACACCCGGTGTATAGATACATGCGCACAATACACTCGCGGTACGCGATAACAAGCGAAACCGGCAAACAACGCGGAACATTTGTAACACGTGCTCGAGAGTAAAGGGGAAGCGTCGGTAAGTGACCGACTCGCGGCAGAAATCGAGTCATGTTCATGAAAAGTAAAAGATCAGCGAAAAAGGGGAGCCAGCTATAGCTTATATAGCAGGCTCGTATATACATGGGTAAATGTAAAAATAACAGTAGAAGGCTTGTATATACATGGGTAAATGTAGAAATCGCAGTAGAAGGAGTATATACATGGGCAATTGTAAAAATATCAATCTGTATCAGTATTTTATATGAAGATACGTGAGATCGAGAGCGAGAGTGATAGAAGATAAAAGAAATCGAGCGCTGGAGAAAGATAGTGGTATAATTATAGGCAGAATTATTAAGACTGAGTATATGGAGTCATCTAAATAAAAATTTAAATAGAGCGCGCGAGAAATAGAGGGCACTTACATAAAAGAAGCCGCCAAAAGGAAAGGTGTTGATTGGTTAAAGTTAACATCCTTTGTAATTAACAAATAACAAGTACGGAAAGGATTAATAACCAATCAACCAGGGTTGCGAAAAAAGTAATTAAAAATTATTTGAATCACAAATTATTTTTGAATTTGTAATTAAAGTTTTATTTAATTAACAATTCCTTTTAAATTAATAATTAAAAATATTTTAATTAACAAATCAAAATCTAATCGTGAATTGAAAAGGCTTTAATTAAAAAATCAAAAGGAATTCTCAATTAAATAAATTTCAATTAAGAAATCAAAATGTAATCGTGAATTGAAAGGGCTTTAATTACAAAATCAAAAGGAATTCTTAATTAAATAAATTTCAATTAAGAAATCAAAATTCAATCGTGAATTGAAAGGGCTTTAATTCCAAAATCAAAAGGAATCCTTAATTAAATAAATTTCAATTAAGAAATCAAAATGTAATCGTGAATTGAAAGGGCTTTAATTCCAAAATCAAAAGGAATTCTTAATTAAATAAATTTCAATTAAGAAATCAAAATTTAGTCGTGAATTGAAAGGGCTTTAATTCCAAAATCAAAAGGAATCCTTAATTAAATAAATTTCAATTAAGAAATCAAAATGTAATCGTGAATTGAAAGAGCGTCAGTTATGATTATGATTTGTGAATTCGAGGGCTTTAATTAAAAATTCCACAATTCCTTTTTAATTAAACTTACTAAGGAATTTTTATCATATATATGTGTATAGAAAAACATATGTGGACACGCACGTACATACGCACCTAGGCTCATATATATGCAACATTTCATGTCGACCCACACGCACACATACGGACAAGTTGATATATATATATATATATATATATATATATATATATATATATATATATACATGGTCCGTTTCATGTCAACTTGCACCCGTTGACCCGTATATATTTTGGTTTATATATATGTATATATATATACATACATACATACATACATACATACATGAGATATTTCATATCGGTTAGTACGTACTCATAAGTACAGGTTTCCTTTATATGTGGTACATTTCATGACAACACGCACACACCCATTCGTGTACCCTTATTTTTATATATATGGGACATTTCATGTCGATTCGCATGCATGCACACAACGTTAATAAACGTAGGATTTTTCACGTCAATTCGAAAGCACACACACAGGTTTATACATATGGGACATTTCATGTCTATTTGCATGCATGCACACAGACTTTAATAAACATGGGATTTTTCACGTCAATTAGAACGCACGCACTTACAGGTTTAGATATATGGGACATTTCATGTCAATGCGCACGCACACACACACACAGGATTATATATGGGACATTTCATGTCAACTCGTACATACTCATAATGACAGGCTTTTTTATATATGTGGGACATTTTATGACAACACGCACACACCCATCCGAGTAACCTTAGGTTTATATATACATATGGGACATTTCATGTCGATTCGCATGCATGCACACGCACGTTAATATACAAAGGATTTTTCACGTCAATTCGAACGCACACACACAGGTTTACATATATATGGGACATTTCATGTCAATTCGCATGCATGCACACAAACTTTAATAAATATTGGATTTTTTACGTTAATTGGTACGTACGCACATACAGGTATATATATATGAGATATTTCATGTCGATTCGCATGCATGCACACGTACGTTAATATAAATGGGATTTTCCATGTCAATTCGAACGCACGCACACACACACACAGGTTTATACATATGGTACATTTCATATCGATTCGCATGCATGCACACACGTTAATATACATAGAATTTTTCACGTCAATTATTACCCACGCCTATACAGGTTTATATATATGGGACATTTCATGACAACTCTAACACACCTATCCGAGCGTCCTTAGGTTCACATATATGGGACGTATCATGTCAACACGCACGCACCGGTTTTCATATATTTGACATATCTTGTCAACTCGAACGCGCAAACACATCTAAACATGTATTTGAAATTTGTATTTATATATATGGGACCGTTTCTGTCAATTCGCATGTACGCACACACATGGGCTTATGAATATATATATATATATATATATATATATATATATATATATACATATATATATATACATATACATGTGTGTATATCTGTGTACACATATACAGGGGATATTTAATGTTAATTCACACGCGCGCACATACACACAGGCTTACATACACGGGACGTTTCATGTCAATTTACACGCATGACACACGTACTTGAGTTTATATATATTTTTCTTTATATATATATATATATATATATATATATATATATATATATATATAAACGTATGTACGCGGCATTATGCTGACTCATACAGTACAGCCTTTGTTTAGTGTCCTGCACACGTCGCGGGTGTGTGGCAGTCTCCTATGTTATCCCTTCCTTTGTTACTTACGCATATGTTAAATACGAATTTATTAAAACTTTGATTGGTGGGCACATTTGTTCTCGAAATTTGATTGGTGGGTGCGTTTTTGTTTTGTAGAATTTTTTCGTAACTCAACTCAAGAAAAATCTACTGTATGGAATTGTCAGCACAAGTATCAATAAATAAATGAAAAACGGGTGGCATTATGCGGACGTCAGCATAAGTACGCTAATGTCTGCATAAGTCACGATTCATCTATGATTTTGTCTGCATAATACCTCATTCATAAAAATATATATATATATATATATATATATATATATATATATATATATACATACTTTACCTTATCGATGTAGACAATATTTAAAGAATATCTATTTATTATGCTGTGGTACCCACGATCGCCGTCTTTGGATACCTAGGTGTTAATGACAACTTAAACATCATCTACAGCTAAAACTTTTGAAATTTAACTTATAGTTTAATAACTACTTTGAAGTTGTTTCAAATGTTATCTAGCCAAACATGGATGTTCCGAGTAAGATAAACATTGTCTACAAGAATATCTTTTGAAATTTAGCCATTATTTATTAATAACACGTACGTTTCCCGAGATGACATCTCACAATATCCAGGTGATCCTGGCTACCTGGAAATCGTCTATATGAAGGAATTTTGAAATTTTCCATACCGATTATGAAGTGTACAGACATTTGCAGGGACTACGTCAAATGAAACTTGGAGATTCTTTTAGATTTCGATTCTAAGGTTGTTTGATTAGGTCGGAGAATACTCGGAAATAAAAAGATTTTAAAAGAACAATTGTTTAAGATTCATGCAAGTTCCATGAAATATGTTGATTTACTCGTAGTCGATACCCATACATAAAGATCATTCATACAAATTATCTCGCATATAAATTTGTGGTACTATCCCTACTAATTTATGAATTTTTCGTTCGAATAATGCCAGCGAAATTTAACCTCGAGAAAGCATATTGTAATTAGTGAATAATTTTAACATTTTTTCATCAAACATCATTCCGATATACAGGTAATAAGCGCTATTATTTAAAAAATTTGAGAATTTATGAATCTTAGCAATTATTTACTTACCACGAAAGTTAAGAAATCATATTAGTAATTCATTTTATTTGAATTTGATCATTTAAAATCTATATAAGTCAAATTCCAAAAATAAAGAAATTCTGAATTAGTTATGCATTTACATATAATTTTTATTAAATCTTTAACATTTTTGTTTATTTAACCGAACAATAAACATTCTTGCTATTTACATGAAATCATGAAACTTTGATTTTTCACAAAAATAAAAAGTAATATTTTTCATTTATTATAAATATTATTTCCTAAATAGACATAAATCTTTGAAATCATTAGAGATATCTAATACTATTACAAAATTATAGAAAATGAAGATATATTTTAAGAGGAAGGATCATATTTCTGTCCTTTGCTAATAAAAAAATTGGTTTGGTGAATAAAAAAAAATAAATTAAAATGGAGATAATATATTGACTATGAATAAGATTTACATAATTAGACGCATTTATGCATATTGTGTATGGACTATGGATACATCGAATATTAATTATGTGGGCTCATATAAATACACAGGTTCTCTATAGCTGTTTATGCATGACTTCTGAATTTTTTTCTATACGATGTGACCTTATATAAAGCAATAAAACAATTTTTTTCATGTCATTTATTTAAATTATTTATTTACTTCATGCTGGTAAAAATATACAATATTATATGTGGCGATAACTCAGCCAATGTACATTTTTGGTTAATTTTTAATATCATGATTGCATATTTAACACAAGAGTTTGAATAATAACTTTTCAAGTGGCGATTACTCAGCCAATGTAAGCTTTCATATATTTCATAATATCACGATTATTTTCTAATATGAAACATTTGAAAAGAATTTATGAAGTGGCGATTACTCAGCCAATGTAAGCTTTCATATATTTCATAATATCGCGATAATTTTCTAATATGAAACATTTAAAAAGAATTTATGAAGTGGCGATTACTCAGCCAATCTAAGCTTATATATATTTCATAATATCGCGATTATTTTCTAATATGAAACATTTAAAAAAAATTTATGAAGTGGCGATTACTTAGCCAATGTAAGCTTACATATATTTCATAATATCGCGATTATTTTCTGATATGAAACATTTAAAAAGAATTTATGAAGTGGCGATTACTCAGCCAATGTAAATCTTTCGATGATTTTGAATATCGCGATTATTATTTTAAAAAATTTTTACCTATTCATATTGAAAGATTGCTTTCATAAAAAATGTTTCTGTATAATTATAAATATTCAATTATAAATTATTAAACTTTTTGCTTATTCATAAAAATAATAAAATATGTATTATTAAGTTCAAAGCTTTATACCCTTACAAATAACTTTTGAGTCCATTTGCTTTATACAGTACTCGTTTTTCGAATTCAATATCGGACAATCTATTAAATTTTGGCATGTTCATTAAAGTAGCATAAGAAAATAATCTTTCTACTGGAGCTGAAAAAGGTAATGTGGTATTAAATTTCAAAAATAAGCTTTTAACAACTGGCAAATTATTTAAAGACTCCAAAGACATCGTTTTTTCATTTAAAAACCTCATTAGTTCATTTTCTTCTTGTTCTTGAGGTGCAAAAGCCGTATTTAGTAATGCATGTGAGCTGTCATCATCAAAATCAAAAAACGTGTCTTCAGTATCCTCATTATCTGGAACAGCTGATTCCGGCTTTTTAGGCCTAACCAATTCTTCAACAAGCCTTTTTATTTTTGCTTGTGTATTTTTATCAAAGCACGAAATCCATTTTGCTCTAAATTTGGGGTGCGTGAGTGCTGCTATAGCTGCTAATTCGCCATTGTTAATGATTTTTAAAAAATCATGAAATCTTTTGTCTCAAGCTTCCTTTAAATATTTCAACTCACACATAGACAAACTTTTATTTGCCGATAAAGTATTCAATTTTTTTCGGATAGTCAACAATGTTGGTAAAAGATAACCATAATGACAATCTTTTTCTCCTTGTAAAATATCGATCGCTGAAGCCAGGGGTTGACACAATTTCAAATAATCTTCAATAAATTCAGAATCTTTTTTTCTTAAGATTTTATTAGATTCCAACATGTCATGAATTCTTTCATCATCAATTTTTTCTTTTAACGAAATGATTTGTTTAAAGGCGTCATACGTAGAATTCCACCTTGTTATAACGGGCCTCTGTAAACTGTATTCAAAAATTTTTTTCATTTCTTCTCATTTTTTTGGTGATCTTAAACATTTCCATAATTGTTGGCATTTTTCCATGACAAATTTATGACACTTTTTAATATTTGGAAATCTGTTAATTGCGTCTACAAGATCTTTTGTTGCAATCAAACTCAAGGTATGGCTGACCTATCGAAAATGACGAGATGGTGTTATATTTGAAAATATTGCTTCGTCTTCTACAGGATTTACATTATCGTTACTGTTCATAAACAGTGATTCTTCGCCATCATTTTCTTCAAACTCTTCCATTTTCTCTTCAGAATCATTTGAATCCTCATCTGCAATAATTTTCATATAATAATTTGAAAATTTATTAAGATTTTATAAAGATTTTTCATATAAATTTGAAGTTCAATTTTTTAATTTTTTTATTATATTTATAACTTTTAAGCAAAATTAGCTTTTTTAATAAATTTAGATTTGTTTGATTAAATTTTGTTTCATGAGAAATTATAAAATCTAAAGAAAATCTACCGATAATTGACAGTTATTAATTTACTTTATTATTTAATATTAATTTAATTTAAGAATTGATTATATTCATCCAATAATTTAAATGTCTATTTATTTAATTTTTAATACAATTGATTTAAAATAACAATTTAAATAACCTTGAAAATAATCTTCTGGATTTTCTATTCCAAATTCGTTAAAGGCTTTAACAAAATTTTTCGTAGTATCCGTAACTGTAGATACAATTTTTTCAATAGTTAGCTCGAAAGTCGAATAGATAATAGATAGTTGCTCTGCTATATTGGAAAAGGTATGCGATCCTTCAAATCGTCTACAAGCTAAAGCTGCTGATCTTCTTTCCAAAGATATATCATCAATCTGCAAATAGAAATAATTTTGATTTTATTGTAATTTCTTAACTACTTTATGTGAATAACATGTTATCTCACCCAATGAGCAGTTACACCTAAAAATCTTCTATTCGACCCAGTCCAAATATCTGCTGTTGTACAGACATGGTTTGCATTAGCTAAAGCCATTTTAATCTTGTCTAATTGTTTATAATATAAATCATCAACTTTTTTTCCAGCAGTATAACGAGTCAAATGCTTTAACGGAGCGTCACCATGTTTAATTTTGAAATCTAAATATTTTAAATAAAATATTATTCATTAATATATTAAAAAAAATATTATATAAAATATACAACCATTAAATATTTTTCGAAAAGCTGAATCTTCAACTAGACGAAGAGAAAGTTGATTTCTCAATAAAAACTCAACAACATTTTTATCAAAAGTATTTTGAGAAAAAGCACATGTCACACGTCGATAAACAACATCATTTTCATCTTCATCATCACCATCCAATTTTTTAAATTTTTTATATTGCTGATAGCTTTGTAGTTTATCTTCATGTTTTCTCTAAAAATATAATTATGTTAAATCATAAAATTAATACAAAATAAACATTTAATATTATTAAAATTTTTGGTTTTGTATGAAATAGTATATTTTTCACCTAGAGCGAGTAAAAATAAAGAACTCCTGTTTGGCTTGGATGACAATTCACATAAAATTAAAGTCATTCTTCATTTACTCTCGAGGTGAAAATACAAATTTTCCAACAAGAGGCCAAAAATACCATATTCTATTTTCGATGACAGGAGAAAATATGGTACTTTTGGACTAGGTGTTAAAAAGCAATTTGATGACATTGTAAAAAGTGAACACAACATTTTATTCTGTGTTTACTATAACAGATAAAATTTAATATTATTGTCACCTACCAACATGGCTGACCTTTTTTTCTGATAAGGTATAGAACTTAAATATAAATAATGTTCAATTTTATATATCCATAAGAGAAAATTCATCATTGAACAAGATATTTATTGAAACATGATACTTGATATTTCATCTAAATATTAACTTTATATTTGAATGTACTGTCATAAAAAACATCAAAATTTTTTTTCAATTCATACCATTAAATATTGACCTTATCAAGGTATTTTTAAAAAAGTACAATTTTTACTTTTTAAATTTTGCAAGTCACAATAACAATAAATAAATTAGTTGATTTAATAACATATACATGTAAAAACAATAACCTTTAAATGGCGTTAAAAATTTGATGAAACTTTAAGATTTCCATGAATAATTTGGTTACAAATCATGCATTTTGCTATGATTTTATCGCCATTTGATTTCGTCAAATCTGCTTCGAAAAATTTTCCATCCAAATAACAAGTTTTACAGCAGACATCTAACATTTCTTTTTGCTCATCACTTAATGAAACAGAAGGCGCCGTTGAAACATTTGTAATTCCTGTAGAATTACGCAATCGTGATAACTCATAATGGGTACCATTATTTGCTGTCCCCTGACTTCCATCATCATGTAATGGTTCACGATCTATACCAACTCTTAAACTAGTTAGCAATTCATCTGTATTATCTACTGAATTTTCTTCACTGTTCATTTTAAATCCTTAAAGTAAACAACAAAACAATGAATAACATAATAAAATACAATGTATTTATAGGTTTATTGATCCAGTAAGAATGATTTGACAATTTATTTTATAAATAATATTCCTAGAATTAAATTTTTACGAGGTCTAAAATTTGTAAAGTATGAATTTAATTATAATCTTTTTAACGAAAATTCAATTTTACAAAACCCAATTTTGTTAGAAAAATACATAAACATTAATTTCATGCACTATCTGTGCATTTGACATCAAGTCAGTCCCGCGAATTTTTCTTTATACGTATCTAGTACCTTGATTTACATAAAGGAGGCGCAGACGCCCCTCATATATATGCACTTCCGTTTCATTAGTTCCGTTGCATGTACCGTCATGAAATCAATTCACTCCCGTATATTTTTTTTATACGTCTCTTATGGGAGGTGTATACCGTCGCTAAAGAAGTTTCACTTCAAAATAGAAAATTTATAATGACGTTATTGAGAAAAGTACGGAATGCCAAAGTAAAAGGTTATGTTATACAGATATCTACGTTCCCTAATTTTTTCAAAAAATTGTCAGCCAGTTTTATGTTATTGTACAAAGATTTGCATTTATATTAATTGCGGTAATAAAATAACTGGTGGTCTATAAATTATTCTTTCAGTTACAGATTAATCATATATTTTCATACACAAAACATATACAAAAAATTTTATAAGTCTAAATCATAAAAGTGTTAAAATGAAACAATGTAAATTAAAAAAATTTTTTTTTCTATGAATCGTTTAATGAATTCCGTAATGTATTGTTTTCTCGAATACTATAAACTTTAGATAAATACTTAAAATAATAATTGATGTTAAATAAATAACACATTTTGCAAATTATAATATGAAGATATTTGAGTTTATTTAATTGGTGAAATAATATAATTAAATAAAAAAATGTTTTTTTCATGTTGAAAACACGTTGTTAAAAAAAAACCAACAATTGAAAAAATGCACTAAAAAGTATTAAACAAATTAATTAAATTTCTTAAAATTACTTTTATACAGTTACATTGCAATAATCAAGATAAAATTTTACAACAAAAATTATAAAAGAAAAGGGTGTGCACTGATTTTCAGTAAATCTAATAATAATTTTAATACTATCTTTAATAATTTCTTAACAAGATTTTAGAAAAAATTTCAGCAACCACACTTTTCTTTTTAAATTGTTGTTGTAAAATTTTCTATTGATTATTGCAATGAAACTATATAAAAGTAATATCAAGAAAGTTAATTTATTTATTTTATACTTTTTAGTCTATTTATTCAATTATTGTATTTTATTTTTGAAGCATGTTTTTAAAATTTTGTATTTTCTATTTTTAAGTTAAAATTGTTTTTATTATCATTTAGAGTTACATTGCAACCAGATTTTTCGAAGATTACACTCAGGTACATCCGTTATCGGCGACTTGGTACTCCAGTTCGACCTCTTCATCCTAAATCATTATTATGCATTATAGATTCACTTTCAAACCTCGAATTAGGTTTTAGTAGCCCCGAAATCTCCCAGGGAACCTACCTCGACCCAGAGAAAGCCTCCCCATTTGTACTTCCTCGGAGACGATGCCTATGCGTATTCTGGACAACGTGCATCACTTTGTGGCAATTGTTTGATCTCAAATTCGGTTTTAGCAACCCTGAAAACCCCCGAGAAACTCGCCTCGACCCAAAGAAAGCCTCCCCATTTATACTTCCTCGGAGATGACTTCTCACACCCATTATCATCGACCTGGATGTCCAGGTACCAAAATGACAACTGATTATTGTATTGTCATCCAAGACCAAAGTCTATGCCAATTGTCAGAATTTATATCTGTCAAAAAGTGCCTGAAATCGAGCGCGCAAGATTTGATTACAGACAGACAAACAAACAAACAGACATGAAGGCGAATATAAGAAAAGCGTATATAAAAAAATAATATTTACCTACGTTAAGTCTGCTTTAAGACTAATTATCTTTCGCTTTTTATGACAAAAACAAGTAAATTGAATTTGAGAAAATTTCTATAAGTTACTTAAATTTATGAAAAAGTCAATATAAATCGTCATTTTTGCAGAATTATGAAGATTATGATTATTTTCGCGGAAATTATAAAGTTATGGAAATTATTTATGAAAACGTTTTCGATTGGAAAATTTGTGATTATTGCAGTTGAATTTTGTTACATCATCATTAGTTATATCCTCGTTAAAATGACCCGAAAATTTCTGAAAGAATTGGAACAAATATTTTTCCGGTCTTTAAAGAATGTTTAAGAACTATTATGAAATGAAAATTGATAAATGTTTCAAGTTTTCCGAATCGTTCCGACATTGAAATTTCAATTATAAGCCGTTACTCATAAAATTTGGAAAAGTCTATTGTATGCAACTATTTTTTCAGTGATTCAGTTGTAATTTATAAAATTATGAATTTGGGTGATTCATTATGTTTCTTTCCGTAATATTTATCTGATGTTGGAGCTGCAGCAATCGAGTTTTGCTTTTTTTATTTCATTAATATCATTTTAAATTCGTAAATTAATAATATATTGTGTAACGAATAAGGTTTAGTTGACTATTGCGCACGAGGGAAAGTTGGCGCACGAGCGTAGCGAGTAGCGCCATTGCCCGAGACTCTCTCTCTCTCTCTCATATCTGCCGTACGACTAACTCGCAATAGTATATTTCAATACTTTTTGGTACTATTATTTGTAATTAAATTACATACTTTTAGTTCACCAATTTCACGTATATACGGAATAATTACGATTTCGTTAATGTAAAAATAATACAAGAATAGATGATACGATTTACTTTGTCAGAGGTTAAAGCGAGATAGAGTATAAAATTCATCAAATGGTCGATGAGATACAGTATGAGGGCGCTGCGCTTGTATAAACCTTTGCGATTTTACATTAATTAACGCTTTTGCGTGACATTATTTTACAGAATGTAACGTATTTACGTGATTTAATACAAAATAATATTATACATAGCTGTGAAACACACGCCCTCAAAAAACAACGCACGCAGCGCGCGCTATTAGCTACTTACTACCCCGAAAACGCATGCGCTATAGGCCACTTACTCAGCATGGATGAGAAAAACAAATATAATGACTTGTCCGCACTAAAGCTATGTTAATACAATAATTTTTGTTGAATTTTTTATGAATTTGGATTGGAAATTATATCAAGCGCGACAAACCTAATCTTAAAATACGTTACATTGAAAGTTTGTATTATTACTTTTTATGTAGTATTTTCGTGGGTTTCTTGAGTTGTCCGCACTCGAGTTAAATCTTACAAATTTTTTCTTTGTCGCAAAAAAATGTTATTAAACGCATTGTTTATTCATAACTTGGGATTGGAAATACTATTAGAAGACTGGAAGCTTCGTCATGCTCTTAAAAATAAAAATAATGTTATCTAATTTTAAAAATAATATTAATCTGAATAATATATCCTCATCAGAAAAGTTATTGTAATTTATATATTTTTGGAACCTTTTCAATTTCATGTGTACCACCATGGTATTATATGGGGACATCCACCCAACTTTAAATTCTCTAGTAATAGGTCATTATTTAAACTAGGTTATAATCTTTTGTGCTATCCTGTAACTCTATTTCTGATGTATTTTGTAAATGTGCCACAAACGGCGCAGCAGATAATTCTATAAAAAGTAAATTTACACATAAGATAAATTACGGTAATTTTTTATGTGTAAAAATGAATGTTTCATAGAAATATCTACTGCGCCGTTTGTTAAACATTTACAAAATACATCAGAAATAGAGTTACAGGATAGCACAAAAGATTTGAACCTAGTTTAAATAATGTGCATCATGCGGTAACCCAGTAACAGCTGTAATATGACCTGTTACTAGAGAATTAAAAGTTTTGTGGATATCCCCATATATCAAAAAATATGATTATGACTTCTTCAGATTCATTATGAATTTCTAATATATTGAATAGTGATTTTTATAGGGCATATCATAGTATTAATGAAATTAACTTATTAATAAACTGAAAAATTGCCTAGTATTAATAAATCAGTGCGATTTATGGTATTTATTCACAAATAGTACATTACGATACACGTGCTCTAAGTGGTCCTTTTTTACACGGCGTGCAGTTAGCGCCCGAGCGCAGCGAGGGTGCTATGCACGTCGTGTAAGAGGACCACTTCGAGCACACGTATCGTATATTATTTTATAGCACGTGTGAGATAAATTCGCCACACGTAATTAATACCCCAGAAAATCAATAGTATCAAAAACTATACACACCACGAATGATAATTCGTAAATAAAAACGAATTCTATATATCAGCAAAACTATGCACACCACGAATGATAATTCGTAAATAAAAACGAATTCTATATATCAGCAAAACTATGCACACCACGAATGATAATTCGTAAATAAAAACGAATTCTATATATCAGCAAAACCATGCACACCACGAATGATAAATCGAAAAAAAGTAAAACTATTTATTATCAATGATAGACCCATCGCAAACAAAAAAAAGCAAAAACGATATCAAAAATATTCTTAGATTGAGAAATTATATCAAATAAGTATTGATGTCAGTGATATTTTATTAATTAAATACAATATGATAAAAAGAGAACTTGCCGATTATTTAGATTTATGTATACACAGGTCAGACAAAGCAAAGCATCTAGTTTATTGTTCGTACAGCTATCTCTTTCTTTCTCATTCTTAGGCCGTACACACTGTACACGCATGCGCGCCGCTCACAGATGTTTTGTTTCGACAACTCACGGCACAACAGTAATTTATAAACTATATTTTTGATTTTCTTGATGTTTTCAATTCTTTATTAAAGTATTTATATTTTTTGATTGATTTTCTACGTATTATCATGTGTGAAAAGACATTTCTACGTATTAATATATATACAAAGAGTGATTGTGATGCGTGATTTCGATATTACTTTTTTGAACAGTATAATAAAGTGGAAAATTTCTGACGGTAGTACTTTTTTACACAGTTCAAAAAAGTTGTATTTAGCTCCCGCTAAATGGTGTAGAAAACGCGAATTTAGCTCACGCAGTGCTATAAAAAAATTTATAGCTTAGTCGTGTAAAATGGCTTTATTTCCACTATCGAACAATTCCATGGTATGCTTAACTATTCCAAGAGTTGGAAAAATTTAATAATATGTATATTTTTTTATAACTTCAAAATCGTTACTGAGAATCATAAATAATTTTCACGGTATTTTATTAATAGCAGGTCGTATATCTCTATCCTTTTATAATAAAAAAATTCAATTTTCTGCAAAACCTTATGATTGTAGCAAAAAAAAAGAAGAAAGCCCCATCTCGTATAATAAAAAGCAATATTTTCTCTTATGAGAAAAAATTATTTTTATTGCTTCGTTTCAAAGAAAACTTTGAAAAACTGAATTGTCCATCCAAACCTCGATATTTTATGTTTTTCAAGGTTTTTTTCAAAACGAATCGATAAAAAAATTTTTCCTAATCAAAGAAAATATTGCTTTTTATGATACAAGATGGGGCTTTCTCTTTATTTTTTGCTAAAATTATTAATTTTTGTAAAAAAATCAATTTTTTTATTACAATAGGACATATATACTCGACCTCCTCTTAAGGATCTTTAATAGCTATTAAACTCTTGACAAGATTGTAATAATTGATCTCGATTTACTTCCACAGAGTTCGTAAAGTTTCATTAACCTTTCAATCAATATACAGAAAATATAAAGATTCATCCGTATTCTTAAATGATCTCATAGATTTATAATCATTTATTTATCAATAATTTAATAAATATATTCATACGATGATAAAACGTAAAAAATATTTCTGAAGAATTTTTTAAAATACAATCTAGAAGGTTTCTCCTGAAAACTTTACAGTGCTGTTCAATTCTAAAGCGATCTTAATTGTTCATTAATTGTGAATACGATAAAATTAAGGTTACTATTCCTTAGTAAAACTTAATGAATCAAAAAAGTTCAGAAGGTATCAACGACAATCATGACAATTTTTTTCATAAGAGTTCACAAAGTTGTATTATGGACTAGTACCAAAAACCGCAACAAATTAGAAAGGTTCTTTTACATCAGGATCTTTCCAAACCTTAATGTACATTTTAACCAAGGTATTTCACCTGAATACGGAGGACATTTATAACTAATATAGGTAGCTAGGAGAGTTTCCGTAGCCGATAGAGATCCACGGCTCCACCAAAGTTTTTTCTATTTATTTTGGTGCCTTGAACACGAATTTCGAGGGTGGATAGCTGGAAAATAGTTAGGAAAATCTCTAAGTAAATTTTTTGGTTGTTAATTCTTCGCAGAAAAACATAATTTTTCGTGTTTTTCATCAAATATTAAGTCGAAAATATTCTTATCAATTTTGCCGTACATTGCTCCATTTCTCTGTAAAAACATCATAAATATAAAAAAACTCATTTTGCCATTTTTAATGATTTTTTTTATTTTATTGCACCAATTATTGGTGACCAATATAATTAAGAATTTTTACATTTTAATTAGCTAAAATTATTCTTTAATATACCAACTGTTGATAAAAAAAGAATGGTTTAGGCTGGTTGCGGTCTTCCTTTAATTTTTCACGAATAATTGAACCGCTTATTCAGAGAGTACCGCGCAACGGTGCTCACATGAAAAAGTCAGGTCGGAAAATAGGGGAGATTGCTATAGTAACATTAGAGTCCACGGTTCCAAAAATTTTTTTTATATATTTTGTCACTAAACATTAATTTAAAGGGGGTGAAGTCGGAAAATGTTCAGGAAAATTTGTATTATATAATTTCCAAAAATTTGAAAAGTCTATTTTTCAAATAAAAAACATTTTGTCGCTTATTTCATGCAATTTTCATGCCAAAGTTATGAAAAAGAATAAGTTCTATAATTTTTCTCAATTTTTCATATTAGAATGAGACTATTGTTACAGTGCAGCAGAGATTAGAATAGGATTTCCTAAAATTTTATTTCATTTGCTAAATTTATGTTATAATTTATAAATACGTTTAATTAATCGTTATTTGTATTTTAATCTTATTACATTTTTTACATGTAGAATTTTTGCTACAAGAACAATATGTACAGTACGCTATTCATTATTTTATGAAGTTTAAAAAACTTGTGTTTTTATAATTTATAAAATTTCACAGGCCCACAAAATGAAAAAAAATGTCTGAACTTTTGACCGGACATACATATTCCCATGTATTTTTCGACGCTGAATCCGAATCTGTAATAAAAATATAGGGTTTTCCTACCTTTTCTCAGAGTTTTATTGAAAAAACCTCATTTTTTACGGTTTTTTTGCGGTTTTTCGAGTCTAGAAAAAACAAATCATGAGATACGGTTAATTGGACTTCAAAATCGAATTCTATGGGAAAAAATACACGGGAAACCATACCTTCAAATTTTTTTAACGCGATTCTAGTCCTCTGTATGGGGCTGAAAAGATGAGGAAATCGATAAAAGTCGAAATTTTGCCTAAAATGGATTTAAACAATATTAAAACTTAATCATGCGTCTTTTGAAGAGTCGATAAACATTGGAAATACTATCCTGGGGGTTTTTCAGATTGCTGATCATGAATTTGAAGTCAGATTGTGTAAAAACTACTTCTAGAGGGCGGTGACAAGCACTGTATATGGTAAATTTATCGATTTTTTAAAAATTTTACGTCTGAAATACTAATTTTAGAGTCTTTCACAGCATTGACTGTAAATTCAAGATATTAACTTAGCCTATTGTGTACGTTAAACTTAACATTTTGTCTATGTTTGTCTTTCTCTCTCTCTCTCTCTCTCTCTCTTCCGATGTTTTTTTTAAATTGGCTTACGCTTACGTACACGTTTCTCTTCGAATGACCGATGTAGTGGATTTCTGACACGTTTTTGTCCTTTTTTCGCAGCTGTTTCTCTTTTTATCATCCAGCAGTAATCTGCTAACATGTTGATACCCCAGTTTCCTTGAAATCTACGTTCAAACTCCTTTGAATCTTGGTGAAATCGTTCACCATGCTCTTCACTAAAGTCTCCGTTATTTTCAGGAAACTGATCAACGTGTGAATCAAGAAAATGAAGTTTTAAGTTCATTAAACAACCCAATTTTTCAAAATTACGTACCATTCTTTTCACAATAGCTTTATAATTCGTGTCTTTGGCATTACCCAAAAATTTCGTCGATACCTCTTTAAAACTTAACCATGCTGCCTTTCCTAGCCTGACACCAGTCAGGCTAGGTCCAAATTAAAATTTACTATACCTACAAAGTGGAAGGAACCAAAAGATGAAAATGATTGCTATTTTTGTTTAACAATGATACAAGGTTTAGACAAGATACAGAAAAAAGGAATAGTATATCCTAATACTTCTTGTATAGAATTTCCATCCAAGAATTTTATAGATATTTTTGAAAATAAAGATTCGAGAGATAGTTTTACAACAGGCTTAGGGAATCTAAATGTAGATGAAAACTCGACAGATGAAACAACTGAAAATCTGATTGCCGCAGACGGAAGCTCATCAAATGAAGAAGATCTAAGTTCACCTGAAGAACATGCTCTGGATAGTGATGAAGAGTATATTCCTAAGGGTGAAGAACGAACTGTTGAAAAGTTTGATCAAAAAAGTCTGAACGATTTATTTAGAAAGAGTGGTTTATCTAAGGAACAATCAGAGTTTATGGCTTCAGAGTTTAAGAGACGAAATATGTTGACAAAGGGTACTAAAGTATGTGCATATCGTAATCGAGAAGAGCGCTTTAGAAATTATTTCAAGAATGATTCTAATAAGGTTTATTGCACGGACGTGAAAGGTCTTATTGATGAATTGAAACCCAACATATACAAACCTGAAAATTGGCGACTATTCATTGATTCATCAAAGCGCAGCCTTAAAGCAGTACTCCTCAATATCACAAATAAATATGCTCCTATACCATTAGCACATTCAACAGTACTTAAAGAAGAGTATTCCAATCTTGAACTACTTTTAACGAAAATAAAATATAGAGTACATAAATGGCAAATATGTGGCGATTTAAAGATTTTATCTATGATACTTCGACAACAATCTGGATTTACGAAGTACCCATGTTATTTATGCATGTTTGATAGCAGAGATAGAGAAAAACACTATAAAAAGAAAATTTGGCCATCAAGAGAATCGTTTGAACCTGGAAAACAGAATGTTATAAAAGATCCACTCGTTAATCCTTCGAAAATTTTGATACCGCCTCTGCATATAAAGCTTGGATTGATAAAGCAATTAGTTAAAGCTTTGGACAAGGACGGTCAATGCTTCCAATATATAAGCAAAGTATTTCCCCATAAATCTGATGCTAAATTAAATGAAGGTACTTTTGATGGTCCTGAAATCCGAACTTTATTTAGAGACGAAAACTTTGAACAAAGCATGACTGATGTTGAAAAGGCAGCATGGTTAAGTTTTAAAGAGGTATCGACGAAATTTTTGGGTAATGCCAAAGACACGAATTATAAAGCTATTGTGAAAAAGAATGGTACGTAATTTTGAAAAATTGGGTTGTTTAATGAACTTAAAACTTCATTTTCTTGATTCACACGTTGATCAGTTTCCTGAAAATAACGGAGACTTTAGTGAAGAGCATGGTGAACGATTTCACCAAGATTTAAAGGAGTTTGAACGTAGATTTCAAGGAAACTGGGGTATCAACATGTTAGCAGATTACTGCTGGATGATAAAAAGAGAAACAGCTGCGAAAAAGGACAAAAACGTGTCAGAAATCCACTACATCGGTCATTCGAAGAGAAACGTGTACGTAAGCGTAAGCCAATTTAAAAAAATCAAGAGAGAGAGAGAGAGAGAGAGAGAGAGAGAGACAAACATAGACAAAATGTTAAGTTTAACGTACACAATAGGCTAAGTTAATATCTTGAATTTACAGTCAATGCTGTGAAAGACTCTAAAATTAGTATTTCAGACGTAAAATTTTTAAAAAATCGATAAATTTACCATATACAGTGCTTGTCACCGCCCTCTAGAAGTAGTTTTTACACAATCTGACTTCAAATTCATGATCAGCAATCTGAAAAACCCCCAGGATAGTATTTCCAATGTTTATCGACTCTTCAAAAGACGCATGATTAAGTTTTAATATTGTTTAAATCCATTTTAGGCAAAATTTCGACTTTTACCGATTTCCTCATCTTTTCAGCCCCATACAGAGGACTAGAATCGCGTTAAAAAAATTTGAAGGTATGGTTTCCCGTGTATTTTTTCCCATAGAATTCGATTTTGAAGTCCAATTAACCGTATCTCATGATTTGTTTTTTCTAGACTCGAAAAACCGCAAAAAAACCGTAAAAAATAAGGTTTTTTCAATAAAACTCTGAGAAAAGGTAGGAAAACCCTATATTTTTATTACAGATTCGGATTTAGCGTCGAAAAATACATGGGAATATGTATGTCCGGTCAAAAGTTCAGACATTTTTTTTCATTTTGTGGGCCTGTGTTTTTTAACAAAGTACAATTTTTTTTCTGTGAACTACTCTTTTACTGTTACATATTTTGTAAAAATATATCTTTTTAATAAAAAAAATAGGTATATGATTGATTGGAAATATTAATTTTAATTAATTTAATTTATGTATAACCCTGTTGAAAAAACTCACTGACATGGTAACATTTTTTTTTAACTATTAATAATTGAATTTATTGATTTGTTGATTGTAATTCTTCAATCATTTATTTTATTTCCGCAATTCAATCCAAAATATCCTTAATTTATAATCCTTCAGTTGAAAAATGAGGCAGCACACTAATTATAACACATCCAAAATAATTTATAGCAGCATCATCAGTGTCACAACCAAATTTTAAAATTGCTAAGCACAAACTTTCAAAACGAATGTCAGGAAAATGTAATTAACATTGTAAAAGAATTTTTTTATTACAGATAACTATTATGTGAAAAACTTTTTCAAAAATAAAATCATATAATCAAATTATCCATCAAAAAGTAAAACCATTCCTTAAAAATCTTTAAGATTTTTATCAGTATTAATATTAGCAACTTTTCCTAAACTAGAATTTTTTTTATTTCAAGTAACAGAAAAAAAAAACCTGTTTGTGTAACTGATTAAAAACTGCTCACTTGTTAGAAAAAAATCTGGTGGCACTCATATATATATATATATATATATATATATATATATATATATATATATAAACCTGTTTGTGTGTGTGTGCGCGCATGTGAATTGACATAAAATATCCCATGTATATGTATATACATATATTTATAAGCCCATGTGTGTGCGTGCATGCGCCTTGACAGGAACAGCCCCATATATATATATATATATATATATATATATATATATATATATATAAAGTTAAATATGTGTTTGTATATGTGAGCGTGTGCGTGCGCGTATGAGTTGAAATTAAATGTTCCATATAAACTTGAATAAACCTGTGTGTGTAAGTGCGATTCTACATGAAATGTCCCTTATGTATATATATATGTTTATATCATGCTTGTCAGTCGACATGAAAAGTCCCACGTACATGAACGCGTGTTTGCATGCATGCAAATTGACATGAAACGTCTCATATATATAAACCTAAGGGTACTTAGATAGGTGTGTACAAGTTGTCATGAAATGTTCCATATATATATAGAAAAACCTGTGCTTGCGAGTACGTGCGAGTTGACATGAAATGTCCCATATATATATATATATATATATAAACAAAAAAATTGCGAGTGAACGTGAGCAATTCGATATGAAATGAACAATATATACATATGCAAAAACCTGTCTGTAAGGTAGTACATGAGTTGACATAAAGAGTCGCATGTATATAAAAGCGTGTATGCACGAGTGCAAATTGACATGAAACGTCCCATATATGTAAACCTAAAGGAACTCGGATAGGTGTGTAAGAGTTGTCATGAAATGTTCCATATATATAAAAAGCCTGTGATTATGAGTACATACGACTTGACATGAAATGTCCCATATAAATATATATATATATATATATATATCTATATATATAATCCTGTGTGTGTGTGTGCATGCGCATTGGCATGAAATGTCCCATATATATAAACCCGTATGTGCGTGCGTTGAAATTCACATAAAAAATCCCATGTATATTAACGTGTGTGTGCATGAATGAAAATTGACATGAAACGTCCCATGTATGAAAACTTGAGAACTCGGATAGGTGTGTGAGAGTTGTCATGAAATGTTCCATATATATACATAAGCCTGTGATTATGAGTACGAACGAGTTGACATGAAATGTCCCATGTATATTAACGTGAGCGTGCATGCATGCAAATTGACATGAAATGTCCCATATACATGAACCTGTGTGTGCGTGCGTTATAATTGACATGAAAAATCCCATGTGTATTAAAGCCTGTGTGCATGCATGCGAATTGACATCAAATGTCTCATATATATAAACCTTTGTCTGCTTGTGTTTCAATTGACACGAAAAATCCCATGAATATTAACGTGTGCGTGCATGCACGCGAAACGACATGAAACGTCCCATATATATATATGTATATATATATATATATATATATATATATATATATATATAAACCTGTCTGTGGGTGCGTTCTAATTGACCTGGAATGTCCCACGTATGTATGTATGTATGTATGTATATGTATATATATAAACCTGTCTGTGGGTGTGTTCTAATTGACCTGGAATGTCCCACGTATGTATGTATGTATGTATATGTATATATATATATATATATATATATATATATATATATATATATATATATATATCAACTTGTCTGTATGTGTGCGTTTGGGTCGACACGAAATGTTGCATATATATGAGCCCAGGTGCGTATGTATGTGCGCGTCCACATATGTTTTTCTATATACATATATATGATAAAAATTCCTTAGTACGTTTAATTAAAAAGGAATTGTGGAATTTTTAATTAAAGCCCTTGAATTTACAAATCATAATGATAACTGACGCTCTTTCAATTCACGATTAAATTTTGATTTCTTAATTGAAATTTATTTAATTAAAAATTCCTTTTGATTTTGGAATTCAAGCCCTTTCAATTCACGATTACATTTTGATTTCTTAATTGAAATTTATTTAATTAAGGATTCCTTTTGATTTTGGAATTAAAGCCCTTTCACTTCACGATTAAATTTTGATTTCTTAATTGAAATTTATTTAATTAAGAATTCCTTTTGATTTTGGAATTCAAGCCCTTTTAATTCACGATTACATTTTGATTTCTTAATTGAAATTTATTTAATTAAGGATTCCTTTTGATTTTGGAATTAAAGCCCTTTCAATTCACGATTAAATTTTGATTTCTTAATTGAAATTTATTTAATTAAGAATTCCTTTTGATTTTTTAATTAAAGCCTTTTCAATTCACGATTAGATTTTGATTTGTTAATTAAAATATTTTTAATTCTTAATTTAAAAGGAATTGTTAATTAAATAAAACTTTAATTACGAATTCAAAAAGGATTTGAGAATTAAAATTTATTTAAAGCTCAAAATGATTTAAATATTTGCAACCCTGCAATCAACCATTATCCTATTTATGACGTCACTGATGAAAGAAGGGATGAAGAGGAAGGAGTTCGAGAAAAGACGCGCCATTGTTACACTTCTCTATTGGATCTTGGCTGTGATACTTGGTCGTTTTTTCTTGGTTGGTTGCTGCTCGCTGAGCCATTATTTGAGTTTTACTCCACTTTATTAGGTTGAATTCAATAGAGTTTTTACGCTGCCATTTTGCTATTTTTCCACTGTACACTGAAGTAATTATTCTGGTATTTTTCGAGAGAGCTGAGGAGTTCATTTAAAACGAGAAAAGGAGATTTTGGAGAGAGTCAATTATTGGAGTTTTTGTATTTTTGGAGAGTAACGGTTTGTTCATTAAGGTGAGTCCTCCATCTTAAATATTAAATAATAGAAAATTTAGAGTCAGTGCGCGTCGCCGTTTTGCTTGTCGGTTTTAGCCGTTATTATTAAACTTAATATTAATTTCACGGGTTCAATTTGATTTTATTTAATTACAATTAATCGGAAAGTTTATTAAGTCGAGCCAGAGTTCAATCACACAACTTTTTTACACTTACACAATTTTCGAGAAATTGTCGGGTAAAAAGGATGTTAAATTTACTTCAATAAATATAGAGTGAAAATTACTTCTTTTTGTATTTTATTTAACAGTGTTATTTAAATGTTTATTAACATTGTGTTGTTATAAAATATATATATATATATATATATATATATATATATATATATATAAATTATTTGTTGCTGGTTACATCGGTAGTTTCGTCATTGTTCCCTACGAAGACCCGATCAGAATCCACCCGAGAGAGTTGATTGCTAATAAATTCAGATTTTCTATTCAGAGTAAAATTTAAGAAAAAAATAATGAGTAAATTGCTATTTATTCAGAGGTGATACTGTAGAGTTAAAATAATAGTAACTGGGGAATAGGGAACAAATCCGCCCATTACAATATGAAGGGTTGCAATTCCATTTTCTCATTGGTTCTCAATGAGATATAAAAATTTGAACCTTCACGAAGAGATTGCGACCTTATGCAAGTCGATATGTTCGCCTAACAAAAAGCTATAGCTTTAAACATTATGCATCTTGGGATAAACAAAAGGGAATATCTCAGCAACTAATTAACCGATTTGCTTTCAAAACCTCTCTTTCTATTCAGAATCATAAAGGCTTCGATTTAAAAGCGAAAAATTATTTAAAAAGTTATTTTTGCAATGAATAATTGATATGCAAAAAATGGCCATTTTTCATGGTTTTTTCGATTTTTTCGAAAAAGTAATTGACGAAAATAATCGCGACACATATTAAATTATAGATCTTTTTATTTTCTAATACTTTCATTGGAAAAAATTTTTTTTTAATGCACACGTTAGTCGCAAGAATTAAAAAACCTGCATGGGCCAACTTTGCACCTCCCTGGTTCACAGCCTACGGAAAATTAGGAGTTGCAAACTATATAGGGTATGTTTTTACATCGTCCTTAACACCCTCATGTAAGTCTCATCCACTCCTGAATTATTGTCATGAAAAAGTCTTTATTGATTGGACTATATGTATTTTAATCAAATACAAGTCTATTGAAGTAATTATAATAATTAGAAAACGTTTCAGGACAGGGAAAGAATATACAAAACTTTTAGCATTGTCTTTTAAGGTATATTCCTTAGTAAGGTGACTTGTTCCTTGTTAATTTGAGTTATAAATTATTTATCAACTTTACTTTCGACTCAAATTCAATAAAAACGACATGTCAATAAAATTAAACTTCGAAACGTTATAAATAAATGAATAGTAAATAGTAGAAAGCTATATTAAATAACTCAAATTCTAGCTTAAATTTTGACTTAAGTTCCGACTTAAGTTTTAACTTAAGTTTTTACTTAAGTTTTAACTTAAGTTTTTACTTAAGTATCAATTAAGCGATAACTTAAGTTCTAACTTAAGGTTTAACTTAGGCCTCAACTTAATTTAAAACTTAAGCATCAACTTAAGTTATAACTTAAGTCCTGATGTGTTGTCATAACTTTATACTTAACTTCTCACTTAAGCTAAGGCAAAGGTGCAAACTTAAATTTTTTCTAAAGAAATAAATAAAGATCTCACTTAAAAATTAACCTTAAAATGTCATGTTTCTTAGAATAACTAACTTCTGTCTATTCACTGATTTGTGTGAGAAATTCAAATTCATGGTCTCTTATTGGCGAGAATTTTCGATTGGAAGAAATGTCCATGACTCGTTAAATCAAAGTTTGGGATGGGGTTAAAAAAAACAAGTGTAATAAAAGAAAAAAAGGTTAACCTTGAAAAAATTAATCAAAACTGCTGCGAAAGCAGTAAAACCAAACAATGACTCACACATTGTTATAAAAATGCTCTTCAAGCAGCTCACACTATCATGAAAAAAAACGCTGCCAAGTGCTTTGGCGCAATGCTTTCTCATAGAGCACATTGAGTTAGAGTAATTTGATTTTATTTTTCTAAATACGATTTTAATATAAATGTCCCTATCCTCTGTATTGAAGGCTGTCTTAATACCTACGAAAACTATATGAATTTTACTCTTTCTTAATTTTGCCATTTGCATAATGTGATTTTATGATGCTCTAAAATTAAAAATGCGATTATAAAATTAATTTTCCCAAGCTTGTCTTCTTAACACTATAACCAATAACTTGCATACAAATTTTGGAACATTTTCATCGAATAGTTTACAAAAAATACCAAATAATTGAAAAATAAACATTGTTTTAAAATTTTCAAAACGCTTTAACGTTACAACTACGCTAAGAAAACCAGTTTTCAAAAGTTCATTTTATTTAGGCAATCGTAAATAATTTCTATACATAATTTTAAGGGGACGCTGTATCTCTCTATCCTTTTCTAATTGAAAAATGTAAATTTTTGGGAAAACTAGTTATTATTGATAGAAATAAGGGTTGTCCGCAACTTCTATAGTGAAAAACAATATTTTGTCTGATGAGAGCAAATTAATTTTGTTGCTTTTTTTTCAAGTAAAGTTTGACATACTTACAAAATCCTAAATTAGGCTAGAGAATACGTTATTTAAGTATGTCAAACTTTACTTGAAAAAAAAGCAACAAAATTAATTTGCTCTCATCAGACAAAATATTGTTTTTCGCTATAGAAGTTGCGGACAACCCTTAATTTCTATCAATAATAACTAGTTTTTCCAAAAATTTACATTTTTTATTTAGAAAAGGATAGAGAGATCCAGCGTCCTTTTTAAGCTACTTCATCGAGTAGTTTACGTAAAATACCAAAAAATAAGTGAAATTCTATTCAAAATTTACAAAATGCTTTAAAATTAAAACTGCGCTAAGAAAATAAGTTTTCCCAAGCTTGCTTTAATTAGGCAATAACAAATAATTTGTATGAAAATTTTTGAGCAAATTTATCGAATGGCTTTTGTGTAATAGAAAAAAAATGAAATATGAACATTTTTTCCGAAATTTTCAAAATGCTCTAAAATTAAAACTGCGCTAAGAAAATAAGTTTTCCAAAGCTTGATTTATTCAGATAATAGTGAATAATTTGCATAAAAATTTTTGAGCAAGTTTATCGAGTGATTTTTATGCAATAGAAAAGAAATTAAAAATAAAAAATTTTTTCAAAATTTTCAAAATGCTCTAAAATTAAACGTGCGCTAAGAAAATTGAAGAAAATTAGTTTTCAAAAGTTCATTTTGTTTTGACAATCATAAATAATTCTCATGCATAATTTGAAGCTCTTTCATCGAATAGTTTACGTAAAATATAAAAAAAATTAGAAAAATTTTATTCAAAATTTTCAAAATGCTCTAAAATTAAAACTGCACTGAGAAAATAAGTTTTTCAAAGCTTGTTTTATTTAGGCCATTGCAAATGATTCCCATAAAAATTTTCGAGCAAATCTATCGAATGGTTTTTGTGTAATAGAAAAAAAAATGAAAAATAGAGATTTTTTCCAAAATTTTTAAAATGCTCTAAAATTAAAACTACGCTAAGAAAATAAGTGTTCCAAAGCTTGTTTTCTTTAGACAATAGCGAATAACTTGCATACAAATTTAGAAGCAAATCTATCAAATGGTTGTTGTAAAATAAAAAATAAATGAAAAAAAAAAATTTTTTTCAAAATTTTCAAAATGCTCTAAAATTAAAAGTGCGCTAATAAAATCAGTTGATAAAAGTTTTTCTTTTTTTGGCAGTCGCAAATAATGTTCATACAAATTTTCAAGAAAATTCTTCGAGTAGTTTACGTAAAATATCGAAAAAATGAAAAATCAAAATTTTTTTAAAATTCTTAAAATGGCTCTAAAAAAAAACTGAGCTAAGAAGATCAATTTTCAATAGCTTCCCCCCCCCCCAGTTAGACAAAAAAATAAATTGCATGCAAAATTTGAAGCTAATCCATCGAGTAGTTCTCGAGATCTTATTGGCGTACTGAATACACACACACACACACACACACACACACACACACACACACACACACACACACAGACATTTTCTGGAAACCACTTTTTTCGACTCCCTGAGTCTAAATATGTACAAATTAATGAAAAAATAGAAAAAAATTTTTTTTACCTATACAATGCTTTCTCTATGAGAAAGCAATATGGTGGTAAACTTAATGTAAGTTTACCACGAATATTACCTGTTTCTAAAGTAGGTGGCTTTCTTTCTGCACTCATTCTTCTGCTTACTGGACTTGGTGCTGTAGGATGATTAGCAGGTGGCACTGCAGGTATTGTACAAGCTGTAAATAGAGCCAGTGCTACTAAAAAATTAATAAAAGAACAGCAACGGCATAATAAAAAAAATGGAAGCACAAGCTCTCGCTAAATAATGATATTTAAAACCTCACCAAAAGGGTTATAAAATTGATCTGAAGAGAAAAAAAATCTATTAAAAAAAAATTTGTTGAAATAAAGCTTTCTAAACGTTTACTAACTGACTATGATCTACAAAAATTTGCTTAAAAGTTACGAATATTATATTTTCGTGGTGTATTTATGAGGAATGGACTACCAGCTGGTGGACCTTTGCTTAGAGAAAGTGCTATTGTAAATCTTGATGATAACAAAGGTACTGGACAGCATATCGTAAAAATGGTAAAAACGTTACATATTTTGATAGTTTTCGAGATTTGCGACCACCGACTGATTTAATTAATTACTTCAATCTTGATACTATTAAATATAATTATAAACTAGCAAAAAATATCTCGCTTCTAACGTCGCTCGGTTGAATTTTTATATATTATATTATTATGTATAAATTAGCCAATTTTAAAATGAAAAAGAATTGCAGCTTATGAATTTTGATATTGTAGTTTTGTACTAAATTAAATTTTTATATTTTCATAAAAAAGATTAATTGAAGTTACAATATGCATAAAAATTGTTTGAATACAAATTATATCATGATGAATTAAGAATTTGTTCTACTAAATTGCAGTTGAATCAATGAAAAAATATGATAGGAATTCATTCTTTTTAATCACGTGTTTTAACGGCATGTCGGAGCTGCAGCAATTGAGTTTTGCTTTTTTTATTTTATCAATATCTTTTTAAATTCTTAAATTAAACAAATATAATGACTTGTCCGCACTAAAGCTATATTAATACAATAATTTTTGTTAAAATAAAAAATCATTTGAACTTATTATTTCTTAATGAGCTTGGATTAGAAATTAGATATCAAACTCGACAAACCTAACCTTAAAATACGATACATTGAAAGTTTTTATTATAACTTTGTACGTATAATATTTTGGTGGATTTCTTGAGTTGTCCGCACTAGAGTTTAATCTTACAAATTTTTTGTAGCAAAAAAACTCGATTGAACGCATCGTTTATTCATAAGTTAGGATTGGAAATATTATTAGAAGGCGGAAAGCTTCGTCATGCTCTTAATCACGAACCATGAAATAATCGAAAACAGTATTTGACGTTTACTACAACTAACAACTGCACGGAGAAAGGAAAGTATTATTAAAATAGGTTCTAAATCTAGTAGGGTAAATGTGCCAGTTATCGTTGCCTTAACGAATTATCGCGATGGTATCGGGAGAATATGGTTAATATTAAATTATACTATATTCATAAACAGCATATTACAAAGTGCGAGTGAGCACGCATATGGAAACACAGTTAGTGAGAAAGAGAAAGACTGTTCACTCCTTGTTTCCTTTTCAGTTCCTAAACGGACAGTCATACACTGTAAAAAAATAGTGGGGAATCACGTCGTTAGTCGACGATTTCAATGCGACCATGCACCGTCGAGGTTATTTAACTTCGTTCAACGACGACATTTTAACGTGCTTTGCGTGATTTCACGTAAACTGAACATATGATTTTTAGATTAAATCAGTTAGATTTCGCGCTTCAACGATGTTAAATAACATCGACGGTGCATTGTCGCATTGAAATCGTCAACCAACGGAGTGATTTCTCGCTATTTTTTTACAGTGTATTCTCTCACACTAAGTTTCCATATGCACTCGCTCACTCGCACTTCGCACTCACTGATTTTACATGGATATTTTATTCATAATCATACTGTGTATGTTCGCAAATAAATTTAAGTTATAGAATAAAGAATAAAAAATTTTAACGCTATTACAATAACAGTATATGTATCTTTAATAATTTTGAAGCTAAGTTAAGTCAATCTAACCTGCACATACAGTGATGAAGATAGATGCTTATAGAAGACGAAGCGTCGAGTGATGCGCGCGCAGCTAACATTCAGTATTCGCAACTATAGGATATATTGTACGATTTTACAAACGGGCACCATCGTGGGCAGCATGTATATATACAGATTCGCTTTCTATAAACGATTTTAATTGAAAATTATTTACAATTCATATGAATTGTAATATTGAATATTATAATATTTATAATTTATTTCAAATCAGAAGAAAAAAATTTTAATTATTTTAGTGATTATATTTTATATCAACTCTGTAGTCTTTAATATATTATCGTGTATTTATCGGTCACTTATCGCGACTGCGTAGCGACGAGATATAGCCAACAGTTAGTTATCTGAGCATATCTTATCCTTAATTTTCTACCAGGGGATTTATGCGTTTTTAGTGCGCGCGTTATCAAAAAGCTTAAGGATTGCATGTTTAATTCAATCATTTAAAGTATTAAAAAATGTATATTAATAATATGTAAATGCATTTTACTATAATGAAATACTTACAAATTTCGAAAAAACTTACAATTTGCGTTTTTAAATTATTTTTTATTATTTATTTATAAAATATAGTAACTGTAACAGATTTAAGCATATGATTCAATTATCGTGCACGATAACTAAACCAATTTTTTGGTATAATCTTAGTTATCGTGCCCTCTAACATGTGAGCATCGAAGAAAACATAACCTCAAAAAAAGATAAATCGACGAAAAATGCACGGTATTTGACACTCGATATTTGGTCGAGGGCTTGCTTACTGACAAAACGCATTTAGTTGGGGTGCGGAAACTGACACATGGTATATAGAAATCTGAAAATTGAGCAACACGGTATTTGACGCATGCATCAATTCTTATATTTTTAATAATGTTTCAAATATTTTTCTATGCATAATTAATCAATCATGCTTATTAAATAAAAGATGCTTCAACGTTTATAACTGATATCAATAGTTATCGAGCATTAGAACAATCTGTTTAATTTGATAAAATCTGTAAGAGGTTACGTTAAATCCACGGTAACTGGCACGCTTACCCTATATCTAATTTATGTACTAAGGTATTTGAAAACAAAGTGACGATATAATTTCAATTATTACTATAGCTTGAATTTTAGGGACTTTGGTACTATTATATTATGGAGTAAGAGCATAAATTTGCGATGCTTACCCACATAGCATGAAATATTTCGGTGAAATATTTTGAAATATTTCATCGAAAAATTTCAGTACAAGCTTTCATAAATATTTCATAAATATTTCAAAGCAAGATTTGCAACGAACTTTTTATTTCTTTCAATGAAAATTTTCATAAATATTTTATAAACATTTCATGAAATATTTATTAAAATATTGTTGAAAGATTCCACTGAAATCTTCCATGAAAGATTTTGTAAAGCTTTTTTATATATTTCACAGCAGCCATAAGTAGGTCTAAATCTGAAATATTTATGAAATATTTTATTTAACTTTTCAGAAAAGTTTCAATGAAATATTGTTGGAAACTTTCAAATAAGGTCTCCTAAAATATTTTATGAATATTTTAGCAATATTACTCACTAGGAGAGTGTCACACCTCCGGATCACGGATTTTGCTCAAACTTCGGGATAAGTTTTCAGATGATAAAATATGGAAAAAGCTAAAGTTATAGTCATAAATACTCAATATTTCCCTAGTTACAGGCAATTAAAGAAAATCACTAAAAAAGTTACTAGATTTTTAAACGCATATAGTTCTTTAGCATTGATAGCTACAAGCTTGAAACTTTTTTTAAATTAAAGTTGAGCTCAAATCGTTCCGAAGCAGTAGTTACAACATATCAAAATATTATTTTTTCCCAAAGTTAGAGCGCAATAAGGATTGAACCTGATTTTTCTTTTAAAAACATTAATTAATAATAAAAGCTGAAGTTAGGTCCAATCCTTATTACGCTCTAACTTTGGGAAAAAATAATATTTTTACATGCTATAACACTAATTCGAAAGGATTTGAGCTCAGCTTTAATTTAAAAAAAGTTTCAAGCTTGTAGCTATCAATGCTAAAGAACTATGTGCGTTTAAAAATCTAGTAACTTTTTTAGTGATTTTCTTTAATTGCCTGTAACTAGGGAAATATTGAGTATTTATGACTATAACTTTAGCTTTTTCCATATTTTATCATCTGAAAACTTATCCCGAAGTTTGAGCAAAATCCGTGATCCAGAGGTGTGACACTCTCCTAGTCAGCAAGATTTTTGATATCCCAAAGCCGACTTGAAATATTGTTTAAATATTTCACTAAAATCTTTCATGAAAGATTTTGTAACCTTTTATGTAATATTTCACATGGACTATAAGAAGATCATAATTTAAAATATTTATAAAACATTTTATTAAACCTTTCAGAAATGTTTCAATGAAATATTGTCAGAAACTTTCAAATAAGGCTTCCTGAAAATATTTCACAAATATTTTAGCAATATTACTCAGCAAGATTTTTAATCTTCGAAAGCCGACTTGAAATATTGTTTAAATATTTTACTAAAATCTTTTATGTAAGGTTTAGTAAAGTTTTATGGGATATTTCATATCGGTCATAAGTGGATCAAAATCTGAAATATTTATGAAACATTTCATTAAACCTTTCAGAAATGTTTCAATGAAATATTGTCAGGAACTTTCAAATAAGGCTTCCTGAAAAATTTCGTAGATATTTCAGGAATATTGCTTTGCGAAATTTTTGATTTCTCAAAGCCGACTTGAAATATTGTTGAAACATTTTACTGGATTCTTTTATGAAAGATTTTGTATAGCTTTATGTAATATTTGAGCGATCGCGTGGAAGAAAGGCCTAACTCTAAAAGTATAGTTTTTAGTAATTAAAAAAAAATTGTTTAACTTGATATCAGCTTTATAAAATATTGTGATATTTTGCAATGTTATAGTAAATACTTCAATAAAAAAGGTCCAAGTGGTATTTGCGAGTTAAATATTGTTAATAAAAAAATTTTGAAGATTCAAAAATATGAGTTAGGCCCTTTTTGTCAATTTCGTATGAATAATTAAGGCTTCGTGATTAATAAATCATAAGGAAATCATTTGATTATTTGAAATACATTTATTATTAACTTTTACTTACATAATACAAGATATAACAAAACATTCAGTTTTTGAATCCTCATTTTTATTCACGAAGGGAAAAACATTTTTATTGTTCTAATTTTGCGCAGTGTTGATAAACATTGCATTAAGAGGCGGTCGGAACCAAATCGGTGACTTAGTTCAGTGCTTACTATAAATGCTTATAATGATTTATTTATTCATTTGCTCGGCAAAAATATAGTCATTTCCTCTAACCATAATCATAATGAATAATTTGAAACAGTTTCAGTGACAAAAAATTATAAAATATTGTCATAAAGCGAAAAATGCCATCTAACAGTCGATGCGGCTGTTATTTGCATGCAATAGATTTCAATTTAGCATTTTTCGCTTCATGACTATATTTTATATTTTTTTGTTGCAGTAACCGTTTCAAATTATTCATTATGATTATGGTTAGAGGACTACTTTTGCCGAGCAAATGAATAAATAAATCAGTATAAGCATTTATAGTAAGCACTGAACTAAGTCACCGATTTGGTTCTGACTGCCTTTTAAAGATTTTAAATCTTTAAGTTTTGCCTTTATTATTCCAACATTATCGATGTTTGTTAACTTGTTTGTAGCTTTCATAAGATTTTTTCAGGAAATTTGAAATAATGAAAATGTTGCATAATTCAAATTAGGCCCTTCTTGTATGTTCTGTATCATTTAAACATACACTGAAAGAACTTTTCGTATGCTGTATGGCAAAGCGTGAGGGCGCAGTATACTACAAGTTTACGGGAGACAGAAAAACAAATGTTGGCGTTTTAAAAGCTAACCGATATCAGCCAGCCGTGCGCGCGCAACTCATAAGTAACTTTTGGCATTCAAAACGCCAACATATGTATTACTGTTCGCCGCTGAGTATGAGCGGACTGTATACCTCCCCTCTTGGTTAGCAGTTCGCTAAGACATCTATCCGTGTACAGAAACACGTTTATATTCTTCTATATTTTATAAACATATAAAGAATATCTCCTAGATACAATCATAATTTCAAAAAAGGCCTAACTCGAGTTAGATCTATATTCCACGCGATCCCTCATTTCATATCGACCATAAGTGGATCAAAATCTGAAATATTTATGAAACTTTTTATTAAACTTTTCAGAAATATTTCAATGAAATACTGTCGAGAAATTTGAAATATGGCTTACTGAAATATTTCATAAATTTTTCAACAATATTTTATTATATTTATCTTCTAAAGCCCACTCAAAATTTTGTTAAAACTTTTTACTAAAATCTTTTATGAAAGATTCTGTAAAGCTTTGCGGAATATTTCACATTCCACATAGCAAGAAAATTTCAGTAGAATGTTTCAAAACATTTCAGTGAAATGTTTTGAAAAATAGTTTCATAAATATTTCTGAAATATTTCAAAGCAAGATTTTTAGTGCAATTTTTTAATCTTTCGATAAAACCTTTGAGAAACATTTCATGAAATACTTATCGAAATTCGTTAAAATATTTCATAAAAATCTTTCATGAAATGTTTCTAAAAATTTACTAAAGATTTTACATCAGTTAGGGTAGTGACACCAGTTGTTACGAGTGATCCAGTAATGACAAAATCGAATTATATATTGCAATATAAAATTTATTTTATGATATGCAGATCTCTAATAAATAATTTTAATTAATTTAATGTATTAGTTATTATATTCCACCTACAAATAGCTTCATATTTGAATTATAAAATAAGTAATCCAATTTAAAAATTGTCCCTATGATAGAATGAACGATTCGCGTATAAAAATTTTATTTTCGCATATTTCTGTTATTTTGAAAATCATATTTTGATTTATATTTTATTAACAAATTAAATATAAACAATATCTATTAAAAAGGCCTCCACATGTCGATTTTGAAAATACCTTTAAATTTGAATAATAATAATTTAAAAAAATGTAATTAAAAAAGTAATGACTAGTACACTTGTACGTATTTAAACCCAGTTCTTACGAATCCTGAACGAGGTAATTTAACCTAAAAGATTGCGTATATATCAGTGCTATCGGTGAAATTATTAAAGCGCTGTACATATATAAGTATTTAAATACTCTTTAATAAGATATTAATTTAATTAAAATGAAGAGAAAAAGACAGGATGCATTAAATACAAAAGAAAATTTTATTAAAGTTAATAAGGTGAGATTATAGTATCGTATGACCGACGTTATTTATTGATAATAAATAAATGCCTGAATCTTCTTTTTTAAACTACAAATACATTGATTTTGAAAAATCAATAATCAATTTTAAAGATATTGAAATCTAGAAAAGAAAAAATATACATTTATCGTTCACACGTGTGTATATATACATATATATATATATATATATATATATATATATATATATATATATATATATATATAAGCATATATACAAAAGAAACTATGGAATAGGTTACACGAGGATGCTCTGTGACAGCATCAAGAAAATTTCTGATGAACTGAAAAAGACGACTCCGTTTATAAATTCTTAAATCGACATTTACAAATAAGTGAAAGATTGTCTGAAATCTAAATAGAGTCGTAAATAATAGTACTGTTATTGAAGCATAACCTCAAAACTGTCAGTTAAATGGTCGTAATGTTTGGGTTGTAATAGCTAGTGTGTTCGTAAGAAACCGGGTCGTATAAAATGGATTGAATTCGTAACAATAGGTTAAAAAAATATTATTTTAAATTTAATATTATTTGAATAATTTACTATTTTAGTTTACTTTTTTGTTGTACAATTTTTAATTATGTTATGAATAATACGTTTCAAACATTTTCTGATTAAAAATTGTACTTATATGTAAGATTTAATCGATTAAACTGAGAAAGTCTACCGAGACTCGTGATAATTGGTGTCACTACCCTACTTTTAAATCGAATACTGAAATATTTATAAAGCTTTCAAGGAACTTTTTACTGAAATATTGCATCAAAGTTTTAAATTAAGAATCCCGAAATATTCCATAAATTTTTAACAATATTGACGTGCCAGATTCTCAATTAAAAAACTACGAAAAAATATTGTTAAAACATTTCATCGAAATATTTCACGAATAGTTTTTGAAAGCTTTACTAAAGATTTCACATCGGCGATTTCTAAATCCAAAAGAGAAATATTTATGAAATATTTTGTCAAACTTTCAAGAAATAATGAGTTATAATATAAGATAGTATCATGCAATAAAAATATGTTTCATAATTACAATCTATGTAAATGCGACTTTATAAGTAATGTGGATATGAAATTAATATAGAAAAGTAATGCGTTGTAACGTCTTCGCTTATTAAAAAATTTATTTTTTTATTATTAAGAGGAGGTCATGTATCTCTGTCCTTTTCTAATCAAAGAAATGATTTTTTCACAAAAACTAATAACTTAATCAAAAAATGAAGAGAAAGCCGCATCTTGTATCAAAAAAAGAAACATTTTCTTTGATAAGAAAAAATTTATTTTATTGCTTCGTTTTCAAGAAAACCTTGAAAAACCAAATTGTCCACCCTAACCTCTATGATTTAAGTTTTTCAAGGTTTTCTTGAAAATGAAGCAATAAAATTAATTCTTTCTCATCAAAGAAAATATTGCTTTTTTTATAACGAGATGCGGCTTTCTCTTCATTTTTTGCTAAAGTTATTAGTTTCTGTAAAAAACTCAATTCTTTGATTAGAAAAGGACAGAGATACGTGACCTCCTCTTAATAAATTTTGTGTTTTGTTACAAAAAAACTTTTGGCTGAGATATTCCAAAAGTTTTAGCTTTTCCGTTCAAGAGGTCATCGGAAAAAATAAGCATTGAAATCATCTAATTATAATGAAAAAGCGTTACCTTTTTCTTAATTAGATGAAAACAATGAACGGTGACCTCCACTAGAAAATAAGTCGCCAAGAATTCAGAGGTTTTTTCCATGAAGATTTTCGGTTTTCCCCAAAAATATGAAAACCTCTGAACTAATCAAAATGCACGTTATTCTACTACAGTCGTTTGCTGCACCTAGTACAGGTCAGTCGTATCTTAAAAACCCATAAAGGGAAATACAATTTTTATAAGTTTTACTCAAAGTCTTTGTATTTTATCTTAAAGTAATTATTACATCACTTATATTTTCGAGTAATTATTATTTTGACTTTATATTTTAAAAGTGACTATTATACTATATTCAATTACAAAAAAGGGTCTAATATATTATTTAATCTTACTATTATATAAAAGGACAGCGTTTGTTTGAATTTTATCAATTATCTCAAAAACTACTGAACCGATCGTTTTCAAATTTTAAATTTAAATTCTTTATAATGTGATGAGTGTCATAGGCTATGTAAATAATTACTTTTTTAATCAATAATTGCAATAAAATAATTATAGACTTAGATCTTAACGCGTAGGGAATAGGGATACTTTTTTTCGGCGTTCTGCGGTCAACATGCTCTATCCTTGCTACTTTCCTTGGTTGCCCAATAGGTGGCGACCGATTTTGTCTTTCACTTTATTAAACTGGTACGGTAGAAATACTTATACACCTATGATATTCCGTAACTTCAACACAATAAATTTTTATTGCATATTCTCTAATCACAGAGTAATATTACCTCGGATTATTTAATGAAATATTTTCCTATTCCATTAGGCAGAATAAAAAATTAGACAATTTTTTTAACTTTAGAAAAAATTTTATATCTTACTCAAGGAAATTTTTTATTCCTCAAATATCTATTGGGTTTTATTCAAAATACAATTTCTCATAAATTTTTCAAGAAATTTGATGTTTAGAAAACTTAACCATTTTTATACAAATAAATTTTTTTTCAACTTTTTTAATCATTAATAATATGAAAAAAAATTTTTTTTCCATTTATTAACACAATTGCAAATAACGTTGATTTTACCATCCTGTAAGAGTACGATTTAATAAATAATAGTTTTTGAGATTCTATATCTATACCTACCGACTTCTGCCCAACTATTGCGCGGGCGAAGCCGAGACGGGGGATGCTAGTATAATATATTTAATTCAATTCAAAAAGTGACCATTATATTACATTGTATCAAGAGAAGGGCCTTCTCGAATTAAAACAACGAATAAAACAAGGTAATAATTAGAATACTTATTTATATTTTTCTTTCCTCGATTCCTAAAAAAGGGCTCTCGAGCCTGCAAATCACCTCCCTCTATTCTCTATAGCCTCTGCCGCGCGAAAACTTTCTTGCTTGCGTAACCGCTCGACGCAACGAGAACTGTAACGAACGAGTGAGTGAAAATATAAAAATTAATAACATTTATTCGGACGTTACAGCGTTATAATATTAAATAATGTTTCCTGAAATTAACTTTGAATCTTTCGTAAACATTTCATGAAAGATTTATGTTGTTTCCCAAAGGATGCAATCCAATATTATATCAATATTTCTTATTAATTAAAAATATTTACCGAAAATCTTGATGAAATCTTTCATAAATCTTTCAGAGAAATATTTATTTGCTATTGCACAGGCGGACATAGCGAACTTTCAACAACGTTTCAATAAAAAATTTGTGAAATATTTCAAATTTTGCTTGAAAATATTTTATAAATATTTCATAAATATTTCATGAAAGATTTATATGTTTGTTAAATTGTTGTTTTGAAATATATAATAAATAATTAAGAAATATTTCTTTCAAATATTTTTAAGTATATAGTTGAAATCTTTTATAAACATTTCATGAAAGATATGTGTTGTTTTCTAAATATTGCAATGAATTATTATATCAATATTTCTTAAATATTTCTTAGAAATATTTACGAAAATCTTGTTAAAATCTTTCATAAATCTTTCAGAGAAATATTTATTGGTCATAACGAACTTTCAATAAGATTTTCATGAAACATTTATGAAATATTTCAAATCTTGCTTGCAAATATTTCATAAATATTTCATAAATATTTCATGCTATGTGGGTAGTGTATTTTTTTACCAAGACTGATGTTTCACCTACTTGATTCAAGGGCAATATTTCGCAGAAAATGTGATTGTTAATATCTTTTCGTGCGGCTTTTCCTGTTACTAAAATTAAAAATTATTAAATATAGAATTATTTATATAACATATAACACTTTCAAATTACTAATGATTAATATTCTGATTCATGATATATAAGGAATAAAACGATACATGTACATCTTCCAAATTCCGTTTTAACATAGTTACTTTTGAGTTTTAAATTAATTATTAGTAATTTAAAATTGATATATATATTTATATTACGTTAAAGGAATGGTTTCGGGACGGGGTTTTTTCCCACCGAGTATACATAATAAATAACCCACAAAATTTTAAAAATTTACTAAAGAAATAATCGTAAATCAACCTTAATCGCAGATATAAATATAGAAATCATATGGCAACTTCCAGGACATGTCCTGGAAGTCGGAAATGTCCTGGAAAGACCCCCTTAAAAATCAGGAATGTCCCGAAACGGTGTACTTCGATGTAGATATATGTATATGTATATATATTATATGATTTACATTATATTTATCAACTGTTAAAAATTGTTATACAATTCAATGGGTTTCACGTTAATAAGTATTCATTATATTGAAGTTTCTTGCTCCTAACGTCGCTCGTATAAATGACTAATTGTAAGTGATTAAGAATAGCCTCATTTTAATAATTTTTATATTGTAGTTTTGTACTAAATTTAATATTTGTATGTTCATGAAATATCTCGTTCCTAACGTTGCTCGGTTTTTTCGTGACATTTATAAAAAAAATTTAATATTTTTTTATTTTTTAAATTATAAAGTATCTATTTTTATGTTTATTTAAAAAGTTATAAGTCGTAAGTTATAAGATTATATGTTTTTTTATATGAAATATTTATAGGGAACATAAAACAATGAAACTATGAGATCTGAGTGCTGAATGTTGAGTGTCAACTATAAATTCGAGCCTAAAGATTGGAACTTCACAATCTTCACAATTCATATGATGATAATTGATATTCGTCTATAAAGTGTGTTTTTAAAAACATAATTTGGGTATTGAGTATTATTTGAATCTCAAATATCATTATTTGGGTATAAGTTGTAACCTTTTCAGCTGTTCATCACGCAAATAAATTAGGCTCGAATTCATAGTTGACACTCAACATTCAGCACTCAGATTTCAAAGTTTCATTGTTACGTGTTCCCTATAAAGCGGGTCTTCGTCTATAGGGAACATGGAACAATGAAACTTAGAGATCTGAGGGTTGAGTTCTGAGTGCTACACGGAGGGAAATATCCTATTAAATTTTGGTTTACTGTATAGGAAAGGACGGACAAACTTGCGAAATGAGAAAAATAACTATTCTGAATAGAAAAATTTTGTATAACTGTAGTAATTTTTGCTACAGTTCTATTAACATTTAATATAAATATAGCAAATTTTGCTATTCGGTATAGTAATTTTTTTCCTATACAGTGTACTAAAATTTAATAAAGCACATTTCTTTGTGTAAGTGTTGAGTATCGATTATAAATTCAAGCTTTAGGCTAGAATTTATAGATTTAATAGGCTAGAATTTATAGATTTCATAGGCTAGAATTTATAGATTTAATAGGCTAGAATTTATAGATTAAACTTAAGCAATTATTTGAGTTGAGTCTATGTATTCCTGCCTTAAGAGCTATTCTCCAATGATATTACACGTTACACGTAACTCGTCACACGTTTTAAATTGTGTTATCTAATGTTTACTGAAATCATCTTCTATAGCTTAAATGAAATCAATTATGCATGAATTTAGTTGACCAAATGAAAATATTAAATGTAAATACCCTAGTAAAAATCGAATCTGTGAATAACTGGGAATAACTGGAAATAACTGAGAATAACTGTGAATAACTGGGAATAACTGTTATAAACTGTTCAGTTTGAGACAGAAATAACAGTTATTCCCAGTTATTTCCAGTTATTCTCAGTTATTCCCAGTTATTTACAGTTTAGCTTAAAAATAATTTGAAAAAACAGAGGTACGAATGACAGTTATTCCCAAATATATTTATTTAAAAAAAATAGTTTTCATGAAAATATATTATTTAAAAAGTTACTTGCTAACAATTTTTTTTAAATAACATACATTTAACCTTAATTACATTTTCACGTGTTTGTATTTAAATGAATTGTTATTTATTTAAAAATTGTTATTAATTGAGTATATTAAAATTCATTTCATTGAAGCAATAATGCTTTTATTAAGAGAAACATATTAATTTTTAAAGTATATCAAATTACCTCATTTGAAAAATTATCATTACACTACCTTTCCCTTGAGAATGAGCCTCTGCTCCGAGCTAGACTTTAATTACTTTTAATTACTGTATCTTTGTTTTAATTATATTTTTACTTAGTATCTCATTATATGTATATATATATATATATATATACTTACGAATTTGTATTATTTTTGTTGTACAACATAATGTACGGTTAATTAATTTAAATATCTATATCTATCTATCTTCCTCTGTGTATATATTATAATTTATTATATTGTATTGAACTTACCCTTCTACTTGAAAAGTTAAAATGATTTTTTCAAATAATAATTAATAAATTAGAATAAACTTTATTGTATCACACTTACCTTTTCAGTTAAGAAGTTCAAATGATTTTTTTTAAATTATTCTCTCCACACGCCACTATACGTTTTCACTGGCTCTTTCTCTCTCTCTCTTCCTCTATGTATATATTATAATTTATTATATTATATTGAATTTACCTTTTTACTCAAGAGGATTAAATGATTTTTCTTGATAATAATAATTCATAAATTAGAATTAGTTCTATTATATTACACTTACCTTTTTTACTTAAAATCTTTAAATGATTCTACTCAAAATCAGAGTTAGATACTCTTAGCATTAAGATTGTAGCGTCACTCTCAAGTTCTTCCCGCCATTTTAACCCTCAACTTTTTAATCAGTCAAATTTTCACTGAATTATCAGTGGAATAAACGAGTCACTGTAACTTCAGTTAAATTTTCAATGATATTTCAGTGCAATAAAAGAGGCACTGAAATTCTGTTGGTTTTTTACTGATTTTTCAGTGAAATAATTTCCGCTGAATCAAATAGTGAAATTTTCACTGGATTATATTTAGAGAGTATATATACAATCTTCAAATTTTCAATTTTGCAAACATCTTTGCATGTAATTAATATATTAATATATAAATCGGTAAATACATATAAATTTTTTTTTATAATATTGCATTGTCATCAAAATCTGAATTATGTTTATAATTTCAAGTCTCTAGCTCATCGGGAAGTTAGTTTAAAATCGATTACGAAATTCCACTCGAACAGACAAACAGACTGTAAGTACTTTTCTTCCGCAAATTAAATTTCTCTTAAATTAAGCGGGAGAAGCTGTGAATTCACAAGAAAAAAGTACGCTTTGCCTGCTTATTTTTATAATAATTAATGTTGTAGGGCATAAAGTACTTTTCTCCCTCTGAATTAGTGGGAAAAAGCAAAATCAGTCATAAGTATAAATCTCATTGGAATTCCGATTGGAATTTTATCATGAATTTCCATAAAATTCTAATTGGAATTCAAATTGGACTTTTTAAACGGGGTTAGAATGGCAAAAAATATATGGAATATTAATAAATTTTTCTGATTATGTCTATAATTATGAAATTATATTTATGAACTGTTTATATGAAAGTTAAATTTCCCCTAAAAAAGTAAACATTTCAAAAGAAAATTTACTTATTATTTGCAAAACGCTTATTATAAATGCGGAAAAAAATAATATTCTGTAATATCACTATAAAATTTGTATTAAATATGATGATTGAAAGTACAATTATTTCATTATGTTGAATTTGTTGTCAAAGTTTAATTATATTTCATTGTAAGGAGATATAAAACGGACACTGAATACAACTGTCTTTCAACTGTCATATTTAACTGTCTTTCCATTCTATTGCTGAATTTCCATAAAAGAAATGTATTAGCTTGTAGTATGTACCATGATGATTATTTATTTAAATTTTCAAATTAATCCAATCATTAGTCTTCAAGATATTTAGATTTCTGATCCCACCCTATTGAAAAAAAACACGTGCAAAATACACGTGTTTTTTACACGTGTTTTTTACATGTAAAATTTGCGTGTTTTTTCAAGCATTTTTTTCACGTGCTTTTTTCACGTGTTTTTTTCACGTGTTTTTGTTGACGTGAAATATTGTGAAGATTGAAAAAAACACGTGTTTTTTGTATATTTTTTCATATTAAAAACTACGCATTTTTCATTAACGAACAATGAGAATGTTTTGTAAAGAGTATTTATAATACTTTATTTTGACCCTTTTTTGACCGTTCTATCTACACGTATTTTTTATAACTCTTCGAAGATCGAAGAGCTTCTAAGACCCAGAGTGTCTAGCTTCATATATCTTGTGTCTTCGAAATTTGTATAGGAGATGACAAAACTGAGAAAAACGCCACCTAGTGATTTAAAATCGCTATTGATGATCGATTATGTCGGTCTGACTCTAAGTCACTAGGTGGCGTTTTTCTCAGTTTTGTCATCCCCTATACAAATTTCGAAGACACAAGATATATGAAGCCAGATACTCTGGGTCCTAGAAGCTCTTCGATCTTCGAAGAGTTATAAAAAATACGTGTAGATACACAACGTATTTTTTTCAAAAAGGTCAAAATAAAGTATTATAAATACTCTTTACAAAACATTCTCATTGTTCGTTAATGAAAAATGCGTAGTTTTTAATATGAAAAAATATACAAAAAACACGTGTTTTTTTCAATTTTCACAATATTTCACGTCAACAAAAACACGTGAAAAAAATGCTTGAAAAAACACGCAAATTTTACATGTAAAAAACACGTGTATTTTGCACGTGTAAATAACACGTGTAAAAAACACGTGTTTTTTTTTCAATAGGGCAAATAGAAAAATTTTAATAAATTATATTGGAACCTAAACTTCTCAATAACTAATGAATGAATTTATTTAAAAATTTAACTGAATAATCTTCGTGATACATATTATATGATGCACCTCTTTATTCAAAATGTTGAAATACAATGGAAATATAGTCAATATTTATGGGTGCAAGTGTAGTGTCCATTTTACATCTCCTTAAGGGGAGACACAAGTAAAACACACAAAAAATGAGGTTTTTTAGTTTTAACTTTTGATTCGTAGCACCTACAATGTTATCCATGCGTAATGTTGTTCAAAATCATCTAAAGAATCTATAAAAAAATTTTCAGCTCGAAATATTAAAAACTGTGGGACTAGTTCCATTTTAACGACTGCTCGATTCAGTGATAAATGAGAAAGCGTTAAAATGGAACTAGTCCCACAGTTTTTAATATTTCGAGCTGAAAATTTTTTATAGATTCTTTAGATGATTTTAAACAACATTACGCATGGATAACATTGTAGGTGCTACGGATCAAAAGTTAAAACTAAAAAACCTCATTTTTTGTGTGTTTTACTTGTGTCTCCCCTTAAATAATTTATACTTATAAAATTTACATAATTTTTCATAAAAACTATTAAAATGATAATCATATATTTAATATTATTTTAAACTATGTATAAAAAGTTTAAAAAATTATTATTTGGTAATAACTTAGGTAATAACGCAACGCAAACCGAAGTAACCTGGTCGCTGGAGCTCGCCGACAGCAGCCAAAATCATCAAATAACCTTGTGTGATGGTCATCTCCAAGGTAGACGTTACCTCCTTTCTCAATATAAAAACTGTTTTCTAGGTCCACGCCAACGATCTATAACGACTCAAGATGCGTGCTCGTAGACTGGAAGAAGATGTCTCTCACACAAGACTGGAATATATGAGCTTAGATGTGCGCTAGTAAACCGCTGGAAATGTTCTAACGCGCCTCGTGGCTTTCTTGCTTCTCGCGCGCCCGCTGCACATCGAGTTACGTGCTTCTTAACGTAACATAGACGAGGTATATGACTGAGCGCGTGTCATTTAATTTTACCTATCGAATTGAACCTATCGATTCGAACACGATAGAATACCGTGACAATGAATGATAATAAACAATCATTATTCATTCCCAGTCTAAAGCTTTTTTATTGTTATTTACAGTTTTCAATATTTTCTTATATTTATTTATTTATTCACAGTATTATTCTACTTTTACAGAATAATTTTCATACAAGGTGATAAAATATTTTACTATAAGATAATATATATATGTTGCATATCACAAAAAAATTCCAACATCAAAACTAATTCTCTAATGTATGGAATAAAAAATTGAATTAATAGAATTTTGAAATTTTGATATGGGAATACTTTTCATAAATAACTTTTTAATAGCTTTGAATAATGGTAAATTTTTTAAATAACTTGTGAAATTGAATACTAATTAAATTTAGTTTTAACATGAATAGAGTTTGCCGTGTAATATATACAAATATTTTTTGTGAGTTTTCGGCAACTCTACTCACAATTAAATTTCTTGACTTAGCAAAAAATAATATTAAATAAATAGCTAATTCTTTTTGTAACTCCATTAAAATAATCGTTACATCATTCATTTTTTAAATGTAGATACTGTAAGTATCCGTAAATAGCTGTGAATCAATTGAAGAAAATAATCATTAGAAATAACTTACAAGGATAGTGTTTCAACTTCGGGTCACCAATTTCGCTCAAATTCTGGGAATGTTTTTTGGATGCAGAAATATGAAGAAAGCCAAAATTTTAGAGGTCAACGCTCAATATTTCTCTAGGCTCAGACAAATAAAGAAAATCACAAAAAAAATTACTAGATTTTCAAACGCTTATAGTTCCTCGGCATTATTAGCTAGAAGCTTAAACCTTTTTTTAAATGAAAATGGTGCCTAAATCCTTTTGAAATAGTAGTTATAGCATACCAAAATATTATTTTTTTCCAAATTGATAGCGTAATAAAGATTGGACCCAATTTCAGCTTTTATTATTAATTAATGTTTCAAACAGAAAATTCAGGTCCAATCTTTATTACGCTCAAACTTTGGGAAAAAATAATATTTTGAGATACTATAAGTGTTATTTTGAAAGGATTTGAGGTATAAGCTTCTAGCTAACAATTCTGAAAAACTATAAGCATTTGAAAATCTCGTAACTTTTCTAGTGATTTTCTTTAATGGCCTGTAACAAGGGAAATCTTGAGCATTGGCCTCTAGAATTTTGGTTTTTTTCATATTTCTACATCCAAAAAACATTCCCAAAATTTGAGCGAAATTGGTGACCCGAAGGTGAAACACTCTCCGTGTTAGCTCTTTTTACAACAAACTTTTCTTAATGATTAAATATATATATATATATATATATATACTAGGGGGGGTTCCCCCCTGCTCGCTTCGCTCGCCAACCCCCCATTGTCAATATCAATTATCAAATCAATATTAATTTCCAAGAGAACGTTCTTAAATTAGATAACAATTAATTAAATTAGCTAACAATTAACTACCTTTCAGCTATCTCTCAGCTAACTATCAGCTGAATTTTATCTGAATTTCAGCCAACTTTTAGCTATCTTTCAGCTAAATTTTATCTGAATTGCAGCTATCTCTCAGCTAACTTTCAGCTAAATTTTATCTGAATGTCAGCTATCTCTCAGCGAACTTTCAGCTAAATTTTATCTGAATTTCAGCTCACTTTTAGCTAACTTTCAGCTAAATTTTAGCTGAATTTTAGCTAACTTTCAGCTAAATTTTAGCTGAATTTCAGCTAACTGAGGGCACATAAAATTCTTATACACGGCGGCGGCGGCGGCGTAGGCGATATATCTTTCTTATATATATATATATATATATATATATATATATATATATATATATATATACTAGGGGATACCCCCTGCTCGTGCTGCTCGCCAACCCCCGTTCATATTTACACTAATGAAAATATCATTCAGTAATGAAATTTATACTGACAAAAATCAGTAATAGAATTAATATTAATTATATATTCGCTCAGATAGATTTCCACACCACCCGAAAAGGTACTGTCAATAATACCTTGCAATTAATAATTAATAATATAAATTAAATAATAAAAAATGTATAGTATTACGGCGAGTTGGTTTTTTTTGTTTTATTTTAAATAATTACATAGAATCAATAATAATAATTTTAAGTTATTTTAAGACATGTTAAAATAAATTAAAATTATTCCTATTTTTTATACAATTATTTAAAATGAAACCATGGATCCCTTCGCCTGTAGCCCTACACAACCATGAGAGACTATATTCCTTTCTTCTTATACCATAGACTCTATTTACAATCCATCCTCCACCATCAGTATTACATATTTAAACGAAGTTTTAGAAGTCATTTTATTATTTGTACAATTTTTTATTATATTATTGTTATATACCAATTTTCCAATTAATATTTATCTCTTTTAAATCTTTGTTTAAGTATGTTTATTAGAATAATTATTATAACTTGATATTTTTCAATTAAATATTATCGTAACATGTCTTACAATAATAAAGAACAAATTTTTTTTATTATAATTATTCTAAATTTAAAGCTTGATACCTGATTAAATTCTATGTTTTTTAATATTATTATATACTTGAATTAATATATTTCCTATTTTTTAAATATTAGTTTTAATCAAAGTATATATTTTACAATGAATTTCAATATCATTATGATAATCATAATATTATTAATTATTATATTTCATAAATAAAACGATGAAATTAAATAATATAATTTTTCCTTATTTATTTATTATTTTAATTTTATTTTTAATATATCTTAATTTTATTTTTAAGTCTTTTGGATGTATAAAATATATATCTCGCCCATTCTCTGTGAAATTAGTAGACAAAAAATTTTTTTTCGCTAAAAATTTGTAAAATGCTTCTTTTTTGTATTTTGGACCACTCAGAATTTTTTTTAGATATTTTTAGGGACTAGTTTCAGAGCTACAAAGCTTCAAAGTTGGGCTAAAATCATATTTTTGACATTTTTGACTATTTTCAGGCTTAAATCACTCATTTAGGTTGCATTTAAGGAATACATTACGAAGAAACTTTTTTCTTTAATGTATTCTAGATTTTCAGAAAAAAGTTATTCCAATGTGCTAATGTAGCTATCCGCTGAGCTAAAACTATTTAAATCATTGAAATACAAGTTTTGGGTTTTCGAACCAAGATATCTGGTCAGGGAAGATCATCGGAGTAGGTTATACATGTACAAATATACCTTAAAAATTTCAGAGTGGTGCGGCTTCTTGTTTTTTTTTTAACAATGCAAATCCAACTAAAAATCATGAAAAATGTGATTTCTAGCTACAGATACTCATTTAAATGTCAACTTGCACTTATCTGTTGCAGATGTCCCTTTGTAAGCATTCATAGAAATAGTTGTAAAGTTAACAAATATTTTAAAATATGGAAAAATATCTTCTGAAAGGTTCAGAGTGGACCAAACCTTTGATATATGCCTATAACCTTTTTCTAAGATGTATCAGTTGCACGATCAAAAACTAAAAATGCAGTTCTACCTATATGTCAGAACTTTTTGTGTTAATTCATGAGAATCCTGTTAATTATCAGGTAATTCAAGTCCAACTGATTTCATCCACTGTGATATTGATTTCAAAATTGCACTATACTGATCTTCAACGAACTGACCAAGAGAGGCTACAAGCTTTGGATCTCAGATCCTGCTGGAACTTTATGATAAGTTTTGGTTTGATATAACTAAAAGAAAGCTATAGCCTTAGAGTCTAATGCTGAGCAGTTTCCAAGTTAGAGCACATCACTTATTTCATATTTTTTTAAATTTTCAACCAACTCTTAAATAACAATTTTTCACTTTGATACTAAAAAGTCTTTAAATGTAATTTATTTTCTTGCTATTGTTCTTCTTATTAATTATCAAATAACTGTGCATGATTGACACACTGATTCATATAATAGCTTACATGATTTTTACATTGTTTGTTGGCAAATTTTTTACAAAAATTTGCCAACAGAATCATCATGTAAAAATCATGCAAGTTATTATATAAATCATTGTGTCATATTTGTAAAATTATTTAATAATTTGTCTAGGAAGTAAACTGTCAGGTAACTCGACCATTTTATTAAACTTTCTTGTTTAAAAATTTTGCATGAAATTGAATCTGTTCTTTTATTAATAAATTATGTTGATTTCAGGTATAAGAAGAATAGCAAGAAAATAAATTACATTTAAAGATCTTTTAGTATCAGAGTGAAAAATTTTTGTTCAAGAGTTTGTTAAAAATTTTAAAAAGTATAAAACAAGTCAGCTGCTCTAACTAGGAAACTGCTCAGCATTAGACTCTGAGGCTAGAGCTTTTTTTTAGTTATAACGAACTAAAACTTATCATAAAGTTCCAGCCAGATCTAAGACCCAAAGCTTTTAGCCCCTCCCGGTGAGATACAAAGAGACACGAGTTCAGTTATATATCACTGACAATAAGAAAAATTAAATTAAGAAGGAGCCGAATTATCTGTCTCTGTCTAATAGCGTTTTTCATTATTGATATAAACACTATCCTTTATAACAAGAAAAAAATAGCAGTCCCCGCTAGATATTAGTATAATTAGTAAATTTTGTAATAACAATCAAATTTTTTACCGCATAGTTTTTGACTAATTAGAGACCTACTAGCCATCTAGAATATAACCTATCTTTTTTTGGTAGGTCTCTAATTATTCAAAAACTACGCAGTAAAAAAATTTGTTTGTTATTACAAAATTTACTTATTATACTAATATCTAGCGGGGGCTGCTATTTTTTTCTTGTTATACCGGATAGTGTTTACATAAATGATGAAAAACGCTATTAGACAAAGACAGATAGTTCGGCCCCTTCTTAAATAATAATATATATCAATCTCTATTATATGTTGATTGTAAATATTTTTTAAAATTAATTCCAAGTTCCTATACACAATTAAATTTAATTATTGCTATCACATCATGAGATTCAATGACAAATTGTCTGAAAATGTAAATTATGATAATCAATTTTCATAGAATTTTGTTTGTTACTAATATAAAAATAATAAATTACATCTAAAAAATATAACAAGGATTAGAATTAATGATTTTCTGGAACTAAACTTAATAATATACATCAGTATAGATACTTTAATCTTAACGAATCTCATTGAATGGAATTTAAGTCAGTGTGTGTTATACACTGAATCTATAAAAGAATATTATCATTTACCTGTTATATACATCCATATTATAATATTATTCACCTGCATTGTTATAAAAAGAATGCTCGTTCACCCTGGACTTATACTAATTATTACCTGTAATTGAAAAAAAAATTATTACAAAGCATCAGTTTTATTATTTAAAGAAATCTTTTTCAATTTGTGAACATGAAATAAAATAAAAACTTATCTGACTCATCGTCTCCATAGTCTGATATCTAATACAGGAACTACTTAGGTAAGGTAAGAATCATAAAATTGAAGATGAAAATGAAATTTTTAATAAACAATATAAGTATAATTATATTGAATAAATATTGTCTATATAATAAAAAATGAACTAAATTCACAAACTTAAACATTTTTGCTTAAGAGCATGACGGAGGTCCCCCCTTCTCAAATAGTCTAGTAATATTTTAATTCCAAGTATACGTGCAAACAGTACCCTATTGAAAATGTATACGTTTTTCCAATACGTATTTTTACTACGTATCATAATTACATAACAGAATTACGTAACTCCATACGTAGCTAAGTGTTCGAATTTGTGACATAATTCTTATACGTATTTATTTAAAAAATACGTAACTTTGATACATTTTTATTGTAAAAGTACGTTTTTTTTAGACCTATATATAGTTAAAATATGTATCCTCTATTAGCATATTTTAAGTGCATATAGGTCTAAAAATTACGTACTTTTACAACAAAAACGTATCAAAGTTAAGTATTTTTTAAATAAATACGTATAAGAATCACGTCACAAATTCGAACACTTAGCTACGTATGGAGTTACGTAATTCTATTACGTAATTGAGATACGTAGTAAAAATACGTATTGGAAATACATATATATTTTTAATAGGGTACGGTAAATCGAATTTTTTCATTACAGTAAGAAAATTTGTGAGTTTAAACTTGAGTGCGGAAAACTAAAGAAATTTACCAAAATACTAGGAATAAAAAGTTACTTGCAATCTTTTAATAAATAGTATTTTGAGGTGAAGTTTATCGAGTTTTATGTCTAATTTCCATTCGAATCTTATAAAAAAATAAAAAACACAATTGATTTCTTATTTCACTAAAATAATTCTCTTAATATACTGTAGTGCGTACAAGTCATTATATTTGTTTAAATAATAAAATTAAAAAGTTATCAATAAAAAAAGCAAAAATTGTTTCCAACAGCTCCGACGACCCGTTAAAGGTTTTAAATATATTAAAAAAATTTGCATGTTATAATTAAAATATAGACAGGATTATTGAATTCTTTATTTACAGTATATTTAAAATTTTAACATCGATATAAAAAAATGTAAAAACAAAGATATAATAATTAATCAATTACTGTTACTTCAATGGAGTCTACTGAACCAGAAAATAATTTGCATTTTACTTTGCCATTTGCTATTGGACTAATAAAATATTGCTTTTGTAAGTTTTTCACCCTGTTTCTATTTTTAAAACGATTCTGCAGTTTTTTTAAATTTTTATTGTAATCTGATTCTGGCGAGTAAGCAAAATCAACATTTGTATAGTTTTCTTTATTTTTCAACCACTCGTACAATGTAACTGCATCCAAAATTTGTTGCGTTGCTGGAAGTGTGAGACTTGCTTTAGCTGCAGCTCTTTTAACAGAACCACCTACTCTGTCACTTGCACCTTTACCATGTGCAGTTGGAAAAAAATGCCACTCTGCAGATATCCCAAAATCATCACTATGATAATAAATATTTAAAATGTTTTTAAAATTCTTAAACTGCTGAGGGGCTCCGTCAGTAAAATAGTAAATATTTTTCAATCCTTTGAAATTTTCTTTTAAATATAGAATTAGTAGTTGCTGATAAGTATAAACTGCTACAGTATCGTGACTTAAATTATTTGAAATTACTACAAATGCTTTGCCTGATAATTGAGTATGTTTCACATAATAAATATATGTAACAAATACTGTCGCCTGGTCGTTATTCCAGTGAAACCCAGGTGGAGCGTTTTGAGCAACAAAAGCATAATTCTCTGAAAAATCTAGGCATACCATAATTTCATCCTCTTTCAATTCATTTTTTAATTTTTTAAAATATTCAGATTGTGCTATTGAAATAAAAGCATGTGGCTGTAAAGCTTTAATTTTATCACAAAATGATGAAATGAAATCATTTACGTCCTCTACAATATTTTTTAAAATGGCTCTAGGAGGTAACACCCATTGTGCATAGATAACTTCTTCAATTTCTTTTTCATCAAAAATCATGGTCAAGTAAGACTCTAAGCGTTGAACACCAGGACATTTGTCGCAGTCACCAAAATAACATTTGTATGCCATCGACATTTTATTTTTATTACAAATGATGAATTTCAAAATATCTTTATATTTCTTAAACTGGTGAGAATAGCCTTCTGTCATTTTTTCTAAATTACAACCTACAAAAGTGTTTTTTTTCTTTTAATTAATATTATAAAAATTTATCCGAGTAAAAAATGTTGAAAATAAATTGAAAATACCTGATATCATCAACTTGACATTTTGATGAATTGAACAAACATACAGAATGTGTACCACTGCTACCAGCTAATACACAACATTTAGGTTTCAATTTGGCAAATGTAGAAAATCCTATTGGAATATCAGATGAAAATTGATTACAAAATAATCTGCACAACTCTTTAAATGTACAAAGCAGAATCGTTTCAGAAACAAGATTTCCTAAAATTATTTTTAATTGATATTAATTTTTACCAGGATAATATTCAACCAATTATATTTTATTTTAATAATTATTGCCAAAATTTAATTGTACTTCATTTATATAACAAATTGAAATGTTCTATTAAATTTATTTAAATTATGTTTCATTTTTTCACCTATTATTTTTTTATGAATATTTTTAATCACCTTTTTTTATAGATGGTTTTGCTAGAGGACCTGCTTCAGTTTGCAATTTTTTTGACATGTTAATCAAATAATTTGTAGTACCAAAATGTTTTTTTATTTCATCATATGACCAAGTTAATGGTAGCAGGGTCAGTATTTGGACTTTTTCTATTTTATGTGTATCTGTACTGTGGTATTTCATCTTCAAATTCTCTAATAAATCTACAAACATCTTAAAATCTTTTACAGAAACCTCTACTTCATCTTCGTTGTCATGTAAAAGTTGTTCTACAAGCATTGGAATATCTGATGTATCTTCTGGTGATTCTGTATTTTGGGTGCTATCTATAGAACAATTAAAAGATATAAAGAAGTATTTGAATAAAAATATTAAAATTGTAAAAATATTTTACATAAAGAACATTACATGGTGATGTTTCAGTTGAAACGCAGACAGTATACATTTTTATCCTACATTTATAACAAATTCTATCATCAGGTGTTAATGGAGGTTCACAAGAAAATTTTTTAGTGAATTTCGCCAAGACTTGTTCTGATATTTTACGCAATGACTTTGCTGAACAAATCTCTTCACTGGCGAATGGCTTTCTGCATCTATTATAAGCTATACGTCTTTTCTTTTCTACATGGACGATTTCGGTTTCGTCAAGTGACATTTCCTCGCTCGACATTGTTTTGTAACCAATAATTGAAATCAATTATAAAGAAGTGAATAAACGAAGTCGAATATTAGACAGATCTACATCAATTTCATTAACACGAGTATTTGTAAGATATGTAATATTCGACTATTTATAAAATTAAAAAGAATGCTCACTTAATTTTTGAATTTAAAAAAGCATAAATAAAATATCGATGATTACATCAACTTATATGAATTTAATTAAAAAAATAATACCGTTAATACTGTTTATATAAAAACTGTTTACAAACATTTATTTTAAATGATAACGGCGAGATCGTACCTAACAGTCTTAAAACTCCTGTGGGCTCGAATATGTAATCAACATTCCGTAATCGAACAGCATTATAACTTACTCTCTTATAAGAGAAATAAAGACAAAATGATGTTTAATAACTGAGTATCAACTTGTATGCACCGTTATCATTTAAAATATACGTTTGTAAACAGTTTTTATATAATAATATTAACAGGGGCCTAAGGCTCGAATTTATAGTCGACACTCAACACTCAGCACTCCGATCTCAACCCTCAGATCTCAAACTTATCTTGTTCCGTGTTCCCTATAAAACATGTCTACATGTATAGGAAATACAAAACAAGGGAAGTTTGAGATCTGAGGGTTGATATCTGAGTGCTGAGTGTTGGGTGTCGACTATAAATTCGATCCTTATTCTGAAACTTTTCTTCTCGAGCAATAGATTCGTGTGTAAGTGGAACTGTATACTCATTAAAAGGAGAAAGAATACTATGAGACCCTTTGTCTATCTGTTTGTAATTACACTTGCGCATATGCAAGTAAAAAGAGATAGAGAAAGGTCCCATTGCATTCTTTCTCTTTCTAACGAGTATACGGTTTTTTACTTAATATTTATTATATTGACAACAAATTTCTGTTAATAATTGTGGATTATGTAAAATCCCTGTTATTAACAGCCTGCTTTTTAATCTTGGTATTCGTTATTTACATCAATAATGTATAAAAAAATTCCCAAAATAAATATAATATGTAAATAAACAATAACAGCCAATTATCGTTTATTGTAAATATGTCTTTGTAAGTATTGCTTGTTATTTTTAATTTAAAATAATACAGTATCCAATAATTAAGTAATTATACTAATATAAATTTTCTCAGATATACTTTAAATCACCTAAAATGTTAAGAGAATATTTATTTATAAGTTATTTTCAAGAAAATTATACATATTGACATAACTGTAAGTCATTCGAAGCGGGTTCTGGGAGTTTAAAAAAAACATAAGAAAAGAAAGTTACATAGAAAAAATTCGTGCAGCTATTACTAATGAAGTGGATGAAAGTAGTTCCTGTATTGGATATTAGACTATGAAGACGATAATTTAGATAAGTTTTTATTTTATTTCATGTTCACAAATTGAAAAAGATTTCTTTAAATAATAAAACTGATGCTTTGTAATAATTTTTTTTTCAATTACAGGTAATAATTAGTATAAGTCCAGGGTGAACGAGCATTCTTTTTATAACAATGCAGGTGAATAATATTATAATATGGATGTATATAACAGGTAAATGATAATATTCTTTTATAGATTCAGTGTATAACACACACTGACTTAAATTCCATTCAATGAGATTCGTTAAGATTAAAGTATCTATACTGATGTATATTATTAAGTTTAGTTTCAGAAAATCATTAATTCTAATCCTTGTTATATTTTTTAAATGTGTTTTATTATTTTTATAGTAGTAACAAACAAAATTCTATGAAAATTGATTATCATAATTTACATTTTCAGACAATTTGTCATTGAATCTCATGATATGATAGCAATAATTAAATGTAATTGTGTATAGAAACTTGGAATTAATTTGAATAAATATTTACAATCAACATATAATAGAGATTGATATATATTATTATTTAATTCAATTTTTCTTATTGTCAGTGATATATAACTGAACTCGTGTCTCTTTGTATCTCACCAGAAGGGGCTACGAGCTTTGGGTCTCAGATCTGGCTGGAACTTTATGATAAGTTTTAGTTTCCAAGTTAGGGCTGATGACTTATTTCATATTTTTTAAAATTTTCAACAAACCCTTGAACAAAAATTCTTCACTTTGATACTAAAAAGTCTTTAAATGTAATTTATTTTCTTGCTATTCTTTTTATACCTGAAATTAACATAATTTATTAATAAAAGAACAGATTTAATTTCATGCAAAATTTTTAAACAAGAAAGTTTAATAAAATTGTCGAGTTACCTGACAGTTTACTTTCTAGACAAATTATTAAATAACTTTACAAATATGACACAATGATTTATATGATAACGTACATGATTTTTACATGATAATTCTGTTGGCAAATTTTTCACAAAAATTTGCCAACAAATAATGTAAGAATCATAAGTGATGTGCTCTAACTTGGAAACTACTCAGCGTTAGACTCTGAGGCTATAGCTTTCTTTTAGTTATATCAAACCAAAACTTTTCATAAAGTTCCAGCAGGATCTGAGACCCAAAGCTTGTAGCCTCTCTTGGTCAGTTCGTTGAAGATCCGTATAGTGCAATTTTGAAATCAATATCACAGTGGATGAAATCAGTTGGACTTGAATTACCTGATAATTAACAGGATTCTCATGAATTAACACAAAAAGTTCTGACATATAGGTAGAACTGCATTTTTAGTTTTTGATCGTGTAACTGATACATCTTAGAAAAAGGTTATAGGCATATATCAAAGGTTTGGTCCACTCTGAACCTTTCAGAAGATATTTTTCCATATTTTAAAATATTTGTTAAGTTTACAACTATTTCTATGAATGCTTACAAAGGGACATCTGCAACAGATAAGTGCAAGTTGACATTTAAATGAGTATCTGTAGCTAGAAATCACATTTTTCATGATTTTTAGTTGGATTTGCATTGTTTAAAAAAAAAACAAGAAGCCGCACCACTCTGAAATTTTTAAGGTATATTTGTACATGTATAACCTACTCCGATGATCTTCCCTGACCAGATATCTTGGTTCGAAAACCCAAAACTTGTATTTCAATGATTTAAATAGTTTTAGCTTAGCGGATAGCTACATTAGCACATTGGAATAACTTTTTTCTGAAAATCTAGAATACATTGAAGAAAAAAGTTTCTCAGTAATGTATTCCTTAAATGCAACCCAAATGAGTGATTTAAGCCTGAAAATAGTCAAAAATGTCAAAAATATGATTTTAGCCCAACTTTGAAGTTTTGTAGCTCTGAAACTAGTCCCTAAAAATATCTTAAAAAAATTCTGAGTGGTCCAGAATACAAAAAAGAAGCATTTTACAAATTTTTAGCGAAAAAAAATTTTTTGTCCACTAATTTCACAGAGAATGGGCGATCTATATTGTTTTTTAATATCCTTGACTTTCTTGCTGGTATTAAAAAAGATATATTAAAATAATTTTTACAAAATTATTAGAATGTATTTTCATGTTTGTTTTTCTTAAAATTATTGATTATTTATTTAATAATGAATAATTTTTAATATTATTCATTAATTAAAAAAATTAATATAATATGATGTATAACGATATGAAATTTATTAATTTTTTTTTTGTTTCATAAAATAATTTTTTATTTATTGTTTAAACATTTTATTATATTTAAATTTATTAAAAATGTATAAGTTATAATAAGATTATAATTTTTTTTTTCAACTTTTAATGCCATTATCATAATTATAATAATATTAATTCAATTAATTAGTAATCCATGTTCTTCATAAATAAAATTGTAAAGCATATATTTTCTATTTTATTAAATTTTATTTATTTCTTTTTGAATATATCTTAATGCAATTAAGTCTTTTTGATGTATAAAATGTATGTCAATTTTTTTTTTTAATATATTTGATTAATTTTCTTTATTATAAAAGATATATTTATTATTTATATTGATTTATTACTTAAATATATTATATATTATATTTTATAATATAAAGAAAATTATATTAGCAATAATACTTAATAAATATTCATAATATATTGTATTATGAGTTGTGATATAATATTCCATTATTGGATCACGTATTTCTAAATTATATTGAATAATTTTATTGGTCATATATTTATAATAATATATTACGTTGTTCCAATTTTCAAAATGAAGTTTTTCATTTTCAATACCGATATAGTTATTAATTGCATTATTTAATCTAGATAAATCTGTATATTTATTCAAATTTTCCATATATTCTTTATACTGCTCTTGAAATCTTTCAAATTCGTTTATTTGGTTATTTAAATCATCTAATTATTCTTGATGTTGTAAGTTTTCTACAACAATGTTCTCATTTGAAACTGGATCCTATTCCATTTTATAATGTTAATTATTATCAGTATTAATTAAATTGTACTTTAAATAACTTTGTTATTTTTTTTTATGGAAAATTTTAAGTTAATTTTTATTTTCTTTTTTATTATTTTATATTAAATTTATTTTATAGAAAATTTGAAGTGTTTTTATTTTTTCATTATGTTATATCTGAGAAAACAAATGTTTTATTAGTATGTAAGAAATATAAATATATTTTTAATATTAAAAAAATTGAAGTTATTTTTTTTTTTGTTATTTCTCTAGTACTTCTTTCCATACTATATTGGTTAATTCATTTTTATTTTCTAATTCATTTTGAATATGTATGTATTTTAGAAGAATTTTTACTTCTTGAAAGAGCAACATATAATGGTCCATGTGAAAATAAAAGTTTTTTTACGAATATTCCTACTGTTCTGTTTTGTTTTCAAAACTTTGACCTTGTGATTTATTTATAGTTATAACAAAAGCTAATACAATAGGGAATTGTTATCTATATAAAATAAATGGTAAAGACGATGATTCATTTGTGCTTAATGTAATACGCGGTATAAAAACTTTATTTCCTTTATTTTCGCCTTTAATTACTTCAGCTTCTATATTGTATTTGAATAATCTCGTTATCTTTAATCGTGTTCCATTGCATAATCCATCTTTTATAATTGAATTTCTAATCAGCATTATTACGGCATCAATTTTTAAATTAAGTTCATGTGGAGGTAATCCTTCTCTTATATTATTTAACATTTCTATTGGATAATTTAAATAAATATTATCATCTGTTTGATCAACACCCTTATATGTTGCATAATCAATACTATTGTTATGGCCGAACTTGGTTCGGACAATTGAGTTCTTCACAACAAAAATTATTTTATTTTCGTTGGGAACCAGTCTACCGTCCCAGGACTTACCTTGTCACTTTATTTATTAAATTTATAAAATATACACATATATCCACATACATATACACATTTATGAAAATTAATATACAAAAATTTTTATATGTGTATTTAATTTATTTAATCACGTCGATTTGAATTTAATTATTTGTTTTATTGAATCAATGGAAGTTATGATTACTATAACTTATTCACGTTCACTCTGTTCACTTGTTCGCTCTGTTTACTTGTTCGCTTTGTTCGCTTGTATACTCGTTCGCTCTCCCCGCTCGTTCACTATACTTCATTCGTTCTCTCTGATATGTTCGCGTGCTCTATCACACTCGTTCTCTCGGTTATATACGTTCTTTCTGTCCCATTCGTTCGCATGTATTCATTCACTCTATTCGTTTGTTTTATTATATGTTCAATTTAATTATATATATATATATATATATATATATATTTGTATTTATATGCGTTAAAATATAATTTATATTATAAGTTGTAACGTTTGGCTTTTCGGGCGGTTGCTTTAGACAACCCGTTGACGTCGGCGGCATCAGACTTTTACTTTTACCTGAGGGTTGATGCTGGAAGATGGTCGGTCGGTGGTTCGAATAAGCCAAAGTTCAAAACTTATAAACTAAATTGAAATTACTGAATTTAATAATAAAAATAAAAATGAGTTTAAGAATGAAAAGTTAACTGTAATTAAAAAAAAAGAAATTTACTATTGCGTTTAAATAATAATTAAATAAATGAAATAAATAAACTTAAAATTAAAGTTATAATGACGGGGCGGATTTACAGGACAGGGTTAACGGAAACTGGTAAATGAGTATGAGTCGTGCATTTTATATTTTTCACAATAAATATTCTTTGCATTTATTGAGTTAAACTTATAACAAATACAAGGTTGAATTAATCTAATGATAATCTTGGAATAACGGCCGGAAACGGCGGCGCGCAAAAATATGAATGAACTAAGGTTAAATTATATGTTTGAGCGGTCGGTATTATTTTTACTGGCGACGCGGCTTAACAAAGATTACATTCAATAATAAATTCCGAACGGTATCGGTTACAAACTAATAGTAAAAGAAAGGTAGACTATTAAAGGTAGACAGGTTACGAGATTTGATTGATCTCTTTCTGGCGGTCGGTATTTATTTTTACCGGTGACGCGGTTTAACAATCTTATTATTAATAAAGGAAAGGTAATAAACTATATACAGGCTACGATATTATCGACGGCGGTTACGGTCGGAATCTACTTTACCGGCGGCGGATAATACGAGCTATGTCTCGATGACACCCGGTATAGACTGGAAGCGGGTCAGTGTCGCAGGAAGACACGATAATGCTACCTCCCAGCCTCAGGGTAGACAAAGAGAAGATGAGCTAGTCGTGGAAACTCCATCGACTGGCGGAGGAACTACCTCGACCGAAGAGGTGGAGGTAAGAGATAGGAAACTATGCATAGGGAACCCCCTTATGCATAGTTACTGGGAATGGATGGAAAACTTAGTCAAGCTAAGCCCAGGTAAGAACGGTCTGCAATGTGTATAGGAATCCCCCTTATACACATTGAAACACGTAGGTGAGCTCTCACTATGTAAATCATAACTTCTCTACATAGGGAGAGGGGAGAGAGTCCGTTTTTAGCCAGCCGTCTTGCCGACTTATATGCTCTGGAGCGCGCTATTCCCATTGCGGGAGTAACGCCTTGTAGCGGTTGGGCGCAGAACCCGGTTTAAGCACGATGCTTGAAATAGCATCGTCGCAAACTCTATAAATATGGTTGTTATTTAATATTCATGTAAATATATATATATATTTATTTGCTAGTCAAATTTTAAATATAAATAAACCTTAAATTTACTACAGTAATTTAAATTTATTCTTTTCTTTATTTTTAATATTTTTATATATTTTCCTCTTACAATTGAAATTTTAATTTCACTTATATCCCTTCTTACAATTTAATTAACAATTAATACGGAATTTTCGATTAGTGTAAATCATACACATGTATGATTAATATAAACTTGTAGTTTATTATTTATAATATATTATTATTTCCATAATTTAATTACTAGATGGATTTTCTGAATATTAACAGAGAATAGTCGTATGATTTCATTATTCTAATTTTTGCTATTTATATTTTAACTAATTTCGTCGTTAATTTGGTTAGTAAATTTCGTTAATATAAATAACTCACAAATTAGGAGAGAAAAAGATGAATTTATTTCCGACTTGATCTTCCTGATGTTTTCTATACTCGGACTCCTTAAACTACATGGTGAGAATGTCCGTGGCAAGATAAGGTTGGGCTTCCTCCTTTAATCGCTGGAACGTTCGGTTAATATTTCAGATTATTACCTCGAAAGTTACCTTGATTCACCTTAGATCTCAAGTTTACACTTGTTGTCACTATTAACTGATTTTGATTTAATTTAGTAATTTAATTTGAATCTTATATCTTACAAGGAGAGTATCACTTCTTTGGGTCATGGATCTTGCTGTAACTTACAGATATGTTTTTATACATAAAATCGTAAAAAAAGCCGCGAGCATTCGGTCTAACGCTCGATCATTCCAAGATTATGAGCTATTTTATTCAATTTCTTCGAAAAATCATTGTTCACAATATTGAATATTACTCCCCAATGAGAGCTTTTAAGTGCATTCTGCAAAATTCTAGTAAAAGTTGAGATTGAATCCTTTTGATTAAAAAAAAACGTGTTCAAAAAGCTGAACCCATTCAAGAGTTATGAAGAAATAAAAATTGTTATAAAAATTTTTATAAAAATTAGCATAAAATTAAACTTTTATTTTGATAAAAATATTGTGCATGTTTTTCATTTGGCTATAACTTTTGAACGGGTTGAGCTTTTTGTACACGTTTTTTTTTAATCAAAAGGATTTAACCTCAACTTTTACTAGAATTTAATAGAAAGAACTTAGAAGCTCCCATTGGAGCGTAGTATTCAATATTATAAACACTGATTTTTCAAAGAAATTGAACAAAATAGCTCATAATCTTGGAATGATCGGGCGTTAGATCAAATGCCTGCGGCTTTTTTCATAATTTTATGTGTAAAAACATATCCACAAATTACAACAAGATCCGTGACCCAAAGAAGTGATACCCTCCTTGTTGTCTAATCTACTCACTAATATTTAATATTAAAATAACTTAAGTAATAAAGATTTAAAGTAACACTGATTTTCCCAGTGGACCTGGCAGAGCCGACTGTTGCGGTAGCCGTCTTGTTGTGACTAAAGGCCGTGTAGTGACGTAGAGGTTTGTTTTTATTATCTCGCGCCCGGGTGATCGAGAGATGGAAGCTCCAATCAAACCTCGACATGTAGTCAAAATTTTCAGGACAGGAGTCGTTTAACTTCCTAAAAGTTCATTAGCTTGCTTACTAATGAATTCTTTTTCCATTCTTCTCTGTCTCTCCTTTACACTTAGATACAGTTGACGGTTGAGTTTTCGCAATGAGTCGGTATTGGGAAACCGCTGACTCGGGACATCACATGGAACTAATTTTGGTTGTTAACCTTTTGAATAGAAATGAAATTAAGATTTACAATATTTAAATTTAAGAATGTTTTAATAATATTATATTGATTTGAAGGGCATAGTTCTATGGGATGTCACACTATAATATGTCATTGTTTCATTATTAATTAAATTCAATATTTTATTATTTAAAATATTCACATCTTCATTATGTGTACTTTAAATAACATTTTTCGAAAAACAATAATTATTGTTAATGTTTTCAGAAATTTTATTCCAAACATTATTAGTTTTCCATTTTTCTGGTATAATAAATGTATCAACTTTTCCTTCTCCGATATCTAATAAAAATGATGAAAAATTTTTATCATTAGATCTTACATTTTTTTTTAATTTAAAAATATGAAACATGGGCCATAGGGTTGAATATTTTATAGTTTTTTTCTAATACTGTATTTTTATTTCCATGTTTTAATACAGGTAAAATTTGACGAAAATCTGCACCTAAAATAATAATTTTTCCTCCAAAAATTTCATTATAATGATAGACATCTTTTAATATTTTGTCAATTATTTCTAAAGCTTTTTTAGGAATCATTGATTCTTCGTCCCATATAATTACATTTGCTTCTCTTAATTTTTTTTATCTGAATAAAATTTTAAAAATGCACTTTCAATGTTATTCAAATCTAACGGTTATATAAAAGTTCGGTGACTGGTTAAACCTTTTGGTAATAAAATTGAAGCAATACCTGTCCAAGTCATTGATAAGAATTTTTTTTTATTGTTATGAAATAATATATTAATGTTTTATATAAAAATGTTTTTCCAGAACCTCTTGGTCCATCTATGAAAAAAATTTTATGATTATTATTTATTATTTGTTCAAAAATATGTTTTTGATCGTTATTCAATTGTTTATACATTTTATCAAATTTTTTTTTACTAAAAATTATAATTTCATTATTAATTTCTTCGTTTTCCTCAATATAGTTTTCATTTGATTCAGGTAAACCAAAATTTTCACATGACATTTGTTCTGAATTTAATATTTGATTAATATGGGATAAAGCTTTGTTTTCTTTATTTTCTTTAAAATCTTCTATAAAAAATTTTTTATATTTTTCCCAAATAATGTTACCTTGAATATTTTCACATAATAAAAAACATGCGAAAAATTTACGTAATTGTACTGGTAACATAACAAGGCATGCTCCTTTAAAAATATAATGAATTTGTTTTTCGTGTTCTATTAAATTCATTGCAAGAGCAGTTTCTTTATAAGTATTATAAGTTACATTTTCGTAAGTTCGTAAATCCTTAAAAGATGTTAGACTTTTTACCCTGTTTAATATTAATTTAAAAAAAAACGTTCACTATCTTTTGTTGATACTACATTTAATCTACCAATGGCTATATTTTTTCTAAATTTTGATCTTTTAAACGAAGATTAAGTCTTAGAATTTTTTAATTCTAAGACTGAATCCCACAATATTATATTTTCATATAATATTGTGGGATATTAACATATTTAATTTTTTTAGCAAAATCATCTTTTTTATTCAATTTAAACCATGCGGTCAATGTTGTTTCATAATTGTTTAATGCTGAATGTATATCATTTTCATCAAAAATTATTCTTGTTGATTTTCTGTATGGATATTTAATCTTATTACTGTATGACTTCTACCACATAGTAGAAATTCTTGTAATCTCCATGCGGCCTCCATTGGACTTAAATATCTTCCATCTATGTATTGAGTTATTTTATCATAAACATCATCTTTATCATTTTCTTCAATTTTATCTTGTTTTATTTTACAGTAAGCTTTATCTACACCTTTATAAATATAATCATAAATATATTTTATACTTTGTATTGACATACAAAGTTCAGTAATGATATGAGCATTATATTTTGCTAACAAAAAACTGTTGTGAGGAAATACCATAGAATTATCAACTTGTATAATTTTTTTATTATTTTTTAAATTATACGTATGGTTATCTAAAATATTATTTCTTCTTTTGTATTGTGGATATTTGTTTTCTTCAACTATTGTAATTCCATTAAATGATTTTGGGATTTTTTTTTACATACAGTTTTATTTTTTTCGCAACAAGATGATTTATTTGTATGTGGTCCATGTAACATGTGTTTAATTACTAATTTTTGTAAACATTTATCTTCTGATGAAGGTATTTCTGCTGAAATATATTTATCAATATTTTCTGAAGTTAATGTTTTATGATTATGATGTAATGTTATAATAATATGCGCGTGAGGTAACCCTCTTTTTTGAACTTCAATCGAAAATACATAAGCTATAACAGGACCAAAAATTTCGTTTTTTATAATATCATTCAATGACATTTTAAATTTTATATGAAATAATCTTACTGTGATATTCGGTATGTCATTGGGAGTTGTCCCTTCTGAAAAATTTTTTTAAATTTCTTTTAATTCTTCCCATTTAGGATTACACATCATTATTATAAATAAGTCTGGTTTTCCTACTGTTCTCATTATTACCATGGCATCTTGGTAATATTGCTGCATATATCTTGGACTACCAATATATGATGAGGGTAAAATAAAAACATTTCCAATTTTTTCTTTGTTTTCAAAATTTGTTGAAACATTTAAAGCACTATTTATTGAATGATCTAATAAACCTTGATAACATTCTATGCGTAATTGTTTTTGATTATTTCTAAAAAAATTCATTCTATTACTTTTAACCATCACATATGCATGTATTATGTATTGTTGTGTTAATCTTCCACAATATAAAATAGGGTTGAAATTTTTTAAATTTGGTCTCCAATGGATTCTATATAAATATTATTGTAGTATTGTAAGACAATCATTATTTACAATATTTTCATTTTTTTATATCCTATACTTCAACCTAAATCTCCTGCTGGGAACTTATGATTTATTTTATTTTGGATTAATTTAAATATATATTAGAAACAATAAAATAGGTAAGAAAATAATAATAACTATAGTTATAATTTCAAAATAAATGTATTAAAAATATATCATAAATTTATATAGAATCATTTTTTAAAGAATTTAATTTAATTTAATTATTTATTCAAATATTAAAAAATTAATATCACACTCTTTATATAAAAAATTTATAATTTGTCATATAATTTATATTATAAATGATTAAACATAAACAAACGAAAAAGGATAAAAATATATTCCTTAAAATATTGAAAATATTAAAGATAAATAAAATAAAAATTATATAACTTTATTTACTTGTATAAAGAGTTTAAAAGATAAAATTTTACATTAACAATATAATTTTTATTTTCCTTTTTTATAAATAAATGAATTAATAATTATTATAATTTTGACCTTTTTAATGAATGTAAATTTACAATAACATTTTTACTTTTGACATTTAAAGAAAAGTGAAGAAATTTTTTTAATTTAAATTATTTTAAAAGTGGTTATGTAGGGCTACTGGCGCAGGGTACCACTTTAAATATTTAATTTTTCTTGATAAACAAAAAAAAAACCCAACGCACCATTGACAATACCTCGTTATACTGATAAAAAAATAAAAACTTCTACTTAAGGCAAGTACAGCTTGGACACAAAAAAAAGGAAGCTTAAATGTTGGAAGTAGCAGTTTCTTATTTTTTTTGTCTCAGTATGGGTGGTGTGGAAAGTTGTCTGAGGAACGTAGGTATTAGTTGATAGTTGAAAAATAATTATATCAACAATCTATAATATTATCAACTATGCATTGAATATATATTCCATTATATAGTCTTAAGCAAGTATTTCATAAATATAAAATTAAAAAATTTTTTTCTCAATAGTTCATAATAATTTTATGAAGAGTGTATTAGGGGTATGAGGGGTTATGAGGGGTGACTTGTGGAGCGAGGGGGTGATTCATGGAGTGAGGGGTGACTTGTGAAGCGAGGGGATGACTTGTTGAGCGAGGGGTGACTAGGGAAGAAGGAGGAATCTTTTTTTTTTTAAAAAGACATTTCAAGAGACATTTTTACGTTATTTTGAGTGGTGACTTGTGATTTTTTGAAGAGGAGAGAAAAAAAATGAGGAGTAGTAGTGATGAGGTAGTAGTGGGAAGGGTGATAGTAGTGGTATAGAGAATGAGTAACAAATACATTGGTAAAATAAGATAAATTTAGCTAAATTATCTGAGGGGGGGATGAGTGACGTACGAGGGGTAGCAAAAGGAGTGACTTGGGTAGTGAGAGGTGTCTTTTTTTTTCAAAAAAGATCATTTCTAGACAGATTTTTACGTTATTTTGATGGGTGGATTGTGATGTTTTAAGCATACAAAATAGGGGGAGGAATAATGAGGGGTAGGAGAGGAGTTATATATATATATATATATATATATATATATATATATATATATATATATATATATATATATATATATATATATATATATATGATTGCCGAATATAACCATTTTTTCATCGTTATATTATTTTTACAAATTTTATTATTTTTTATCATATTACAATTAATTCATAGCATTTTTCATAATTTTTTTTATTTTTCAGCTTTTATAAGTTAAAAGGTAGTAAATTAAATTAGTTGATATAAAAGTAATTCTATTGTGAATACACTACCCTCCAGCCACATTTGCCCACCCTACATGAAAATTGATAAAAGTTTAAAGTTTTGTGGCTCAGTGAAAAATAGTCGTAATTAAAAAGTTCCGACTGGGTTTTAAAAAGGGTTTAAAAACCTTTAATTTAAGCCGAGTTGAGCAAAAAAAAATTAAAAAATGCATACCTTATGCGTAAAAAACTAACTAAAAAATATTAAATTTTTTTTGCCCCTATTCAAATGCCTGCCATTTTTGCGGAAATTATCGAATCATAGAAAAACAAAATGGAGGTAAAAGCTAAAGGAGTCACCTTCAAAATGAGCTATAGAAAGCTCATTTATGATCAATTTTACGGTAGTTATGGTCATTTTTTATGAAAAAAACGATTTTTTTTAATAGCCATTATCTCAAAAAATACGCATGATATAAAAAAATTTTTAATAAAAAAGTTGTTTATTTTTGTGTCAAAAAAATAAATATTCAGGTTAAACTGAGAATCAGTAAAAAAAAGATTTTATTCATTTTTGATCCCATTGAAAAAAAATCCATTTATTCAATATTTATATTTTAATGAATTAAAAAAAAAACTTTTCCTTCCGGATTTCAGTTAAATCTAAATATTTATTTTTTTGACTCAAAAATGAACAGCTTTTCCATTAAAAATTTTTTTATATCATGCGCATTTTTTGAGATAATAACTATTTTAAAAAATCGTTTTTTTTCATAAAAAATGACCATAACTACCGTAAAATTGATCATAAATGAGCTTTCTATAGCTCATTTTGAAGGTGACTCCTTTAGCTTTTACCTCCATTTTGTTTTTCTATGATTCGATAATTTCCGCAAAAATGGCAGGCATTTGAAAAGGGGCAAAAAAAATTGAATATTTTTTAGTTAGTTTTTTACGCACAAGGCATGCATTTTTTAATTTTTTTTTGCTCAACTCAGCTTAAATTACAGGTTTTTAAACCCTTTTTAAAACCCAGTCGGAATTTTTTAATTACGACTATTTTTCACTGAGCCACAAAACTTTAAAGTTTTATCGATTTTCATGTAGGGTGGGCAAATGTGGCTGGAGGGTAGTGTATCTTTGAAAAAAGTTTACTGATAATAAATTAAAATTCTTAAAAGAATTTCAATATTCAATAATGGTTTTGACTGAGAAAGATTAATTGATTGTTAAAGGACGGGGATTGTATAGTGGAATCGCTTCCATGTTAACTGGTATTTATATATTAGAATTTAATAATATTTTAAACCGGTGCACCTCATTTAACATGCAATCAATTTCACTAATTCAAAGACCACAACATATTAATTCAGTATTGATTGATAGAGAATTTATATAGTTATTATTTTCCGAAAATTTAGAAAAAGGTCACTGGAATTGTGTGTATTATAATAATAAGGTAATTCATATACATGATAGTTTAAATCTTAAATATCTACAAGATGAGCATATTATAATAAACATTATAATATATAAGATTTATATAAACAGATTATTTTCAAACAAATCAGATAATATTTAAAACAATACAACCACAAACAAATAATTATGATTGGCTTTTTTGCAATTGCTTTTACTGTTGCAATACTTTATAATTTATGCCCATGTTGTGTAAGATATGTTTCTTAAATGCGATTACGTTTATCAAGAATTTTTGAAACGCAACAAATAAGTAAGTTTCCAGTTTTACAAAATTATAATAATGCAAACATTAATTACGATAATCTACCGGACGTGATGAAGAGGAGTTTTGTCATGAGCAACGTCTAAATCAAATACCATTAAATTTAGATTTTGCCGAGCTTAAACTGTTAGAAAAAAACTCACAAAAGCATTTATTGGCAGAACAAAAAAAGATCATGAAAATATATTGTAAGCAAAAGAATTCGAATCATGAAACAATTTTGATGGAAATTGACAATGACATTTCAGATACAAATTTTTAAAACCATGTAATGATATAATGGAAATATATGATATCCACTTAAATTAGAACGATGATAAAAATAGGACTGTTGAAATTAAATTAAATGAAGAAAAAAAAAGAATCAAAAGAAATAGATGAAAAAGAAGCTTTATTTGTAACAGGACTGTATAGGTAAATGGAAACAGAACAATCACATAATTATAAAAGAATTCAAAAAAAGACATTATTATGAAAATGCAAGAAAAAAAAAGTAATGATTCATTAGAACTAAGACGTGTTCAAGAAGCTTTACTTGAGAAAAAACCTTATATGAAAATGAAAAAAGGACAACAGAAATTAGAAAATACTAAAATAACAAAATTGCAATTCAAGGAGAAAATAAGTACTGATAAATTGGAGCAAATACGTGGGAATGAGGCTTTACGTAAAAAAGAAGCCAATATAAAAATTAAAGAAAAACAACCGAAAAAATATGAAGAAAAATTAGAAAATACTAAGATAACAAAATTGAAATTCAAGGAAAAAATGAGTACTGATAAATTAGAACAAATACGTGCGAATAAGGCTTTACGTAAGAAAGAAGCTTATATAAAAATTAAAGAAAAACAACCGAAAAAATATGAAGAAAAATTAAAAAATACTAAAATAATAAAGATGAAGTCAAAGATAAAAAAGGGTACTGATAAATTAGAACAGATACGTACAAATCTTCACGTAGGAAAAAAGCTTACGTAAAAATGAAAGAGGAACTACCAAATAAATATAAAAACCCAAATTGAAAATATTAAGATATTAAAAATAAAATCAATTGAAAATAGAGATACTGCTAAATTAAAATAACGGCATGGAAAAGAAAAATTACGCAAAAAAAAAACTTATAGAAAAAAACTTACTAAAGAACAATATAATGAATCTGAGAAAATGGAACAGATTGAAAATCAAAAATTGGAAAATGCCGATATTATTAACAAAACACTAGTAAAAAATGATTGTCACCAATTAAAAGAATCACGCACAAGGTGTAAACAAATAGAAATTGATGACAATACACATATTAATAATGATACTACAATAAATGAACCAATAGATAGAAAAAAGTGAAAATATAAATATGATTCTTATCAATTAAAGACATAAGGCGTAAACTATTAAAAATTGAAGACAATAAAAATTATACTGAAAATTACAATAATAAGAATTATAATAACAATCATAATATTGTATTGAACAAAGTTATTAATAAAACCATAAAGGGCAAAGTGAAAAAATTAAAGAAATGAAATGAAAAAATTCTAAAGGAAAAAATTAATTCGAAACTGATTGGTTGTATAGCAAATATATATTTCGATAAAAATCTCATATCTGAAAATAAAATTGGTTCCATGACAAATACGTGTGTTTATTGTGATGCGAAACATTTTGCTTTCGAATATACTGAAAGTAACGATTTCTCCAATTGTTGTCATAAAGGTAAAGTAGAATTGTTAGAAAATCCTTCTTACCTAGAACAATTAAAGTTTTTAGCAACTGAATTAACGGAAGAAAGTATTGTTTTTGACGAAATGTTAGGTTGTACAATAATGCTTTAGCATTCGCAAGTTTTGGTACAAATTTTGATACATTGCCAGGCAAAGGATCACAAGTTATTAGAATATGTGGACAAATTTACCATAATGTATATGCGTTACATCCTAATAAAGATAAAGCACGTAAATATGGACAATTATATATTTTAGAATGGAATGGCAACGATTGAACGGAATAAGTTTAATAGAAATTTAACATTATTAAAACATTTAGATAACTTTATAAGAGACATTAACCCTCATGCTAAAGTCTATAAAATAATGCATGAAGTAGAAGAAGACTAACTACAACGATGTGCAAAAATCAATTGTCCTCCAAGAACTGTTACTATGTCTATTGTCCGCAATAATAATTTAGATAAAAATAAATATAATCTACCTACCTGTAATCAAGTTGCAATAGTATATGTTGCAGAATACGATCTATCTCCTATTGAACGTGTTATTGTCATTTACTCGAAATATGGTAAACCAATTAGTAAACTGACAAATAGAAAACATACAGATCCTATGACATATCTGCTTATTCATCCTGATGGTGGTTTTAGATGGATGCCAAATATTAAAAGTAAATTTATAAAATCTAATATTTCAAATTTGCAATTTTACAATTATAGATTTAGTGTTAGAAATGAATTTAATCCATACCTTAATTTGGAAAAATTATCTCAACAGTTCATTGTTGATGCGCTTGTAATAGTTAAAACCTCCAGATTATATTTCATACGGAAAAACCAAAACGTATTGATAAGTGATTGTGACAAAGGTGTTATGGACTTTTTACATAACAAAAAAAAATTAGATTTTTCAAAAATTGGAAAAATGGTCATATTACCATCAAACTTTACAGGAAGTCCACGATTCTAAAAACAAAATTACATTGACTTAATGGCACTCATAAATTATGATGCTAAACCTGACATTTTTGTAACTATGACCTGTAACCCACATTGGAAAGAAATAACTGAAAACTTGGAAATTTATGAAAATGCAATAGATAGACCAGATATTAAAACAAAAGTATTTTATCAAAAAGTAGAAGAATTCAAAAAGGGAATTTTAGGAAAATGTATTACATACAGTTATGAACTTGAATTTCAAAAACAAAGATTACCACATATGCATATGTTGTTATTTTTAGATAAAAATGATTAATTTGACATTCTTAAAAAAGTTGATAAAATAATAAGTTCAGAAATCCCAAATAGCGATATTTATCCAAAATTATATAGTATTGTTAAACAATTAATGATACATGGTCCCTGTGGTATGCAAAATATAAATTGTCCGTGTATGGATAAAAATACGAAACAACGTACTAACAATTTTCCAAAAATTAAAATAATACAATAGCATTTAAATTTAATGAATATCAACTATACAAACGTAAAAATGATAGCGTCAAAATAATTTTCAAAAATAAATTTACAGAAAGAGTTGCAGATAATGGATTTGTTGAACCTTATAATCCTAACTTATTATTGAAATTTAATGCACACATAAACGTATAAGTATGTTTCACTGTACAATGCATTAAATATTTATTGTAATATTGCTATAAAGGTCATGATTGTGCATACATTATAATAATTCAAGTGAATGTCGATTTTCAATCAGAAAATAAAGACACTTTTTAAAATGACAATCGTGAAAATGATGAATATCAATATGATGAAATCCAACAATACATTAATACACGATATTTATGTCCACCTGAAGCAATGCACAGATTATTAGAATACCCTTTACATATTATTTCACGTACTATAAAACGTGTAAGCGTTAATGGAGAAAATCAACAAAATGTATTTTTTAAACAGGAAAAAGAAGAAATGATTATGCAAAAAAATGTGGGAACGACATTAACAGCATATTTTTTAATTGAATACAGAAGATTTTAAAGCACAAAATTACTTGTATTTAGAAATAACAAATTTTTATACATTTGATGAAAAACTATAAAAGTGGAATGAAAGAAAAAAAAAGAAAACCAATACTTACGAGAAGAGTGTTTTACCTTCGGGTCACCAATTTCGCTCAAATTTTGGGAATGTTTTTTGGATGCAGAAATATGAAAAAGCCAAAATTTTAGAGGTCAACGCTCAATATTTCTCTAGGTTTAAACAAATAAAGAAAATCACAAAAAAAAATTACTAGATTTTCAAACGCTTATAGTTCCTCGACATTATTAGCTAGAAGCTTATACCTTTTTTTAAATGAAAGCTGAGCTAAAATCCTTTCAAAATAGTATTTATAGCATATCAAAATATTATTTTTTCCCAAAGTTATAGCATAATAAAGATTTAACCCAATTTCAGCTTTTATTATCAATTAATGTTTTAAACAATAAATTCAGGTCCAATCTTTATTACGCTCTAGCTTTGAGAAAAAATAATATTTTGAGATGCTATAGGTGCTATTTCGAAAGGATTTTAGCTCAGTTTTGATTTAAAAAAAGGTGTAAGCTTCTAGCTAACAATGACGAGATACTATAAGCGTTTGAAAATCTAGTGACTTTCTTAGTGATTTTTTTCAATGGCCTGTAACTAGGGAAATATTGAGTGTTGACCTCTAAAATTTTGGCTTCCTTCATGTTTCTGCATCCAGAAAACATTCCCAGAATTTGAGCAAAATTGGTGACCTGAAGGTGAATCACTCTTCTTGTTAGTAGAATGTACTTTGAAAGTCCGAAAGATAGAGAACGTTATTTTATTAGGTTATTAATATTACATGTTAAAGGAGCCGCATCTCTTAAAGCTTTGCGTACTGTTGATGATGTGATGTACAATTCGTTTTATGATGCAGCTAAGGCAAAATAATTAATTAATGAAGATGAAGAATGGGATAGATGTTTGAAAGAAGCATCTTCAACAGAATTCCCTTATGCTCTTTGTGAATTATTTGCTTTCATTTGCGTTTTTCATAATCCTGTAAATGCACGAGATTCATATGAAAAATATAAAGATAAGTTTTACCATCCTAAATTCGAAAAAATTAAAGGCGAAAATTTTGCATTGAATGTTATTAAAAATAATTTACAAGTCAATGGATTTTCTTCGAACGATTTTAATTTACCTAAGATAGGAGAAGATAATGATGAAACAATTTTAAATCATAATAATAATATTTTTAATGAATTAGAAATCAAAATAAATTCTTTAAATGATAAACGAAGGCAAATATTCAACTCTGCTATAAAAAGTTTAAACAACTGAAGTAAAAAAAAATATATTTTTATTGATGGATCAGGTGGAAGTGGAAAAAGTTATTTACTTAACGTTTTCATAGCTTATTTTAAATATCACACTATACATTATTTATGTATAGCTTGGACAGGTATAGCAGCGAATTCATTAAACAGTGCATACAATATTTTAACTACTATTAAATATAACAGATTGTACAACTTGTAATGTTAATTCTAATTCTGCAGAAGGCAAATAGTTAAAGGAAACACAAATAATTATTTGGGATGATATATCCATGACTTCAAAATTTGCTTTTGAAGCAGTTGATCGTCTTTTTTAGGATTTATGCGATGTAAGTTAACCCTTCGGTGGTGAAACTGTAATTGTATCAGGAGATTTTAGACAAACATCACCAATTGTTCGACATTGAAGCCGTATGAACTTTATTGAAAATTCAGTTAAATTCAGTTTATTATGGCAGAATTTTAAGCAAACGAAGTTAAATGAAAATTGGCGAGTCTCGTATAATGATAATAATTTTAAATAATGGTTATTAGATATTGGAGAAGGAAAACGCCGCAATGTTTTTGAAGATGATAATGACCTAAGTGCTATACCAGATAATTTTATGATTAACGAAAATCTTGTCGAAGAATTATTCGGAAAAGCAATAAAAATAAACAATACGAATCTAACGGAGAAAGTTATTTTGGCTCCTAAAAATAATGATGTTACTAAAATCAATAATAATGTTTTGAATTTAATGGAGGGAAACCATGTTGAATATTTAAGTATTGATACAGTTGAAATTTATAACAAAGAAAATTTAGATATTATATTACCTACAGTATTTTTCAATAAGTTAAGAGGAGGCCGAACTGTCTGTCTTTGTCTAATAGCGTTTCTCATCATTTATATAAACACCATCCGTTGTAGCGAGAGAAAAATAGTGGCCCCGCTAGATATTAGTATAATAAGTAAATTTTGTAATAACAATCAAATTATTTTATCGCGTAATTTTTGAATAATATGAGACCCACGAACAAACTAGAATATAACCTATCTTTTTTGGTAGGTCTCATATTATTCAAAAAACTACACGATAAGATAATTTAATTGTTATTACAAAATTTACTTACTATACTAATATCTACCGGGGGCTACTATTTTTTTCTTGCCACAACGGATAGTGTTCATATAAATGATAAAAAACACTATTAGACAAAGACAGATATTTCGGCCCCCTGTTAATTCCTAATGAACTTTCACCCCATAAATTACATTCAAAAGTAGGGACTATTATATTATTTTTAAGAAATTTGAATGTCAATGAGGGATTTTGTAATGGAACAAGGTTGACATTACAGAATTGCTCAAATATTCGAATTAGCAACTGGACAAAACAAAGGTTAATTAGTTTTCATTCCAAGAATAAGTTTCTCTCTATCTACGGATCAAATTCCTTTTAATATGCAACGAAAACAGTTTCCTATTAGATTAGGTTTTGCGATGATTATTAATAAACCTCAAGGACAATCTTATGAAAAAGTTGGTGTTTATTTGCTGTCATCAGTTTTCAGTCATGGAAAATTATATGTCGCACTTTCAAGGACAAAATATAAAAATGATCCAAAATTATTTGTAGACGACAACGCTATCGTCAACGGAGAAAATAAAATTGAATAGAATACGATTTATACGAAAGACATTGTTTATAAAGAGATATTGCAAAGAATATGTTAAGAGATATTGTATATATTTATGTTTCAGATTGTGCAATAGTTGAACTCAAATATATAATGAAAAATATAATATTTACTGAAATATATAATATTTACTGAAATGTATAATATTTACTAAAATATACAATATTTACTAAAATATATAATATTCACTGAAATATATAATATTTACCAACATATATAATATTTACTTTGATATATAATATTTACTTCGATATATATATCAATTGTCGCTATCAAATCAATAGTTTGATATGATATGTAATCAGCTGCCTAAGAGGATGCGCTGTTTAATCGATTCCATATGGAGATGCGCTGTTAAATCAACTGCATAGGAGAATGCACTGTTGAATCGGCTGCATATGGGGATACGCTATTAAATCAGCTGCATAAGGGAATGCGCTGTTGAATCAGCTGCATATGGGGAAACGCTGTTAAATTAGCTGTATAAAGGGATGCGCTGTTAAATTGACTGCATATGGGGATGCGCTGTTGAATCCGCTATATATCGGGATGCATTATTAGATTTGTTATGTCTTAAGCCAAGGTAAGACGCACAAATATATTGAATTCAAAATAAAATGAAAATATTATAACGTCTAGAGCAGAGTCTGTATAAGACATTACAAAAAATACGCTATACTGAAGAATCCAATGTAAAACTATACAGGCTTGGATGAAACGCAACGTTAAGAAATATAGGACACGGCGAAATGTAAGACCCAAAAAAATATAGAGCTCGAAAAATGAAGAGCCTAAAAAAATATAAGAATCAGAAAACTATTGGGCCCAAAAAAATACAGTCTAAGAAAATATAAAAATCAAATAAATATTAAGAACAAAAAAACAAGAATCAAAAAAATATTAAGCCCAAAAAAATATAGAGCCCAAACAATATAAGAATAAAAAAAATATTAAGCCCGAAAATTGTATAGCCCAAGAAAATATAAAAATCAAAAAAATATTGGGCCCGAAAAAAAGTATAGTCCAAAAAAATAAGAGAATCAGAAAAATATGGGACCCCAAAAATGTAAAAAAAATCTAAGAATTAAAAGAAAATTAGGCCAAAAAAATAAAAGGCATAAGAAAATAAAAGAATCAAAAAAATATTTAGACCAAAAAAATATAGGGCCCAAGAAAATATAAGGATAAATAAAATATAGAACCCAAAAAAATATAAGGATGAATGAAATATAGAGCCCAAGAAAATATAAGAATCAAGAAACTAATGGGCGCAGAAAAATATTCAGCCCAAAAAAACATGAAAATAAAAAAAAAATTTTAGACCCAAAAAAATAAAGAGCTAAAAAAATATATGAAAACAGAAAAAATTAGACCCAAAAAAATATAGTGCCCAAGAAAATGTAACAATCAAAGACATATTGGGCCCAAGAAAATATGTAAATCAAAAACATATTGGGCTCAAAAAAGATATAGAGCCCAAGAAAATATAAGTATAAAAGAAATATAGAGCCCAAGAAAATACAAGAATCAAAAAATTTTTAGGCACATAAAAATATAGAGCCCAAAATCATATAAGAATCGAAAAATTTTGGGCCTGAAGAAATATTGTGCAAAAAAAAAATATATAAATCTTAAATTATTGAGTTAAAAAAAATATAGAGCCCAACAAAAAATAAGAATAAAAAAAAATTTGGCCTAACAGAATGTAGAGCCCAAGAAAACGTAAGAATCAAAAAGATATTAGGCCCAAAAAAATATGGAGCTTAAGAAAATATAAGGTGTAACGAGGATAGCGAATTACGCGTATACAGGGTGATAGTATGCGCATATATCTGTCCTCGTTGTTAGTCGCACAGCACAACGTAAGTTTCTATGCTTGACTTGCGAGTATAGGAGTGAGACAGAGAGAGTCTTTTTTAGTTGCTCAGAGGGCTGACCGTTGAAGAGCGCGCGCGCAATGCATGATGGGTAGATTCAAGCAAGTGAAAAAAGCAAACAGGTCGGTTAGTAAGAGTGAGGCTGCGATCTTGAGTTTTCAATCGTCCTTGAGTGTCAGCTATTTCCTTGGAATAAGAGATATAAAAATCGTCTTTCTGGTTTGTGCGAATCGTTCATGGGATTGAAGTGACGTTTTACTTGTGTTGCGTGCATTTTTGTTTGCTGGGAGACAACCAAGTGGGCGTCATTTGCAGTTTCCCGAATTGGAATTGTCGGTAGTAGATAGACTATAGGCATTCCAGCCCACCCGGATTCTAGCACAGCCCAAGGTGTGTTAGAACCCGTACGGATTCTAGCACACCCTCTCCAAGTGTTTTAGAATCCGAATGTGAACTAGGATGCCTGTAGCGTTTTCTACTTTTTCTACTTTATTTTCTTACAAATGGTTTTGTGAGAGATAGAATAATTTCATGAGTTTGACATTGTGTAGTGCACAGACAGTCAAATGAATTGGATTATGGTTTGTACACACAGTAACGCATTTGAAAGATGGATTTAATGCATATCCGTATTCATTGATGTTATAAACAAGAAATTAGAATCTTAGCAACCATTTTCGTTTGAATTCATTCATAACAAAAACTTTTGTAGCATCATGTAAATGTTTACGGAGTAAGTTTGCAATTTGAGAGTAATCTAGTCCATCAGTGTTCCAAGCTATTCCATGATTATGTTTGAGTCGGATGTTTTCTTCTTGCAATTCCTCAGAGAGCCTTTTCCATGAAAAAGGTTTTTTGAATAGATGAACAATGGGATCATCACTGTCGTTGAGAGGAATGATTGATATTTCCTTTAGAACATATTTACCACCCATTTGCTTAAAACCAATCATGTCTACCGCATATTCCATTTTGAAATATTAATTTTTTTACGTAAAAGTGAAGATAATTCAGACAAGCTTCCGAACATCTCCACTAATAGGATTGTACTGAAAGATGCGATCGTGTAAGATCATGCAATAAGCTGAAGTATTAGCTCGAAAGTCAGTTTGAGACTCAAATTCTAGACGAACATCGACAGGAGCGCTCTTTAGAGATTTGTTTTGTCGTGAACAGTCAATAACTATGAGTGGTTCAAAGTTGATAAACTGAGCCTTTGTCAACAATGGCTGTGGATCTCTTCCGTAATAGCTTTTCTGGAAATTAGCATACATATCATAGAGAATAGCAAACTGATTCTTAGATATGTCAACATTGAGATCGTTGTACGGATAATATTGCGAATTCAAGAAAAGTCTTACATTACTAATATTACAGTGGTGAAAGCGACTGGCATTTTTAGTTTTTAAACCTTTTTCCCGATTGTAATCCAAGAATCACGAAACGTGGTTTCTCCAATTGATTTAAAGTTTTTACCGTCCAGACGTGTTTATTTGTTGTTGGAAGAAGAGGATATTCAAATAACTCCCAAGATCGAAAACTCATAGAAATAGGATTATCTTTGCCAATAAAATTTAACAGCTGGATTTTTTGTTTATCTGATGCAATAACATATGGCATTAACCACTCTATCTTTAATATTTTTATTTGATAAGTTTCATATGTGGTTACATTGTTGGCTACAGTACCTTCCTGTATAATAGCATTCAGGTCATTTCTTGATCTTGTGAGAATGAGTTCATGCTTCATATTAACAACAATTTTCTTGTAATCAAGAGAATTGTTGTTAATATGAAGCATGAACTCTTGTAATCGTAGAAACGAAGCCTAAAATCATACTTAGAGGGATAGAAACGTCAAAATTTCCATGATCATCAACAATTGTTTCGTTTCCTTCTTCAACACCAAACCAGTCTGCATTTTCTAATGTTACAGTCTGATTTGGATTAAATGAAATGCATCCCTTCATGAGACTACTCAGACCAACATTTTTACTTTTATCTATCTTTACAGCATTAAGTTCATATCGAATTTCATCAAACAGATGACAAATGCCTTTGTTAACGAAATTAGTTTTAGTGCTTGTCCATCTGGTTTTTGTAATTTTCCACATACATGGATGTAACTACATGATGGTAAGAGGCATAAATCTTGACGCTGAATAGAAATACGAATTTCATCACTGTTATTGAAACTTAATGTGGAGTATGGTTGATGTGCGTGAACCTCATAATAAGCAATAGACTCATCGAATGCGACACCTGATTGAATGCTTAGAATTTCGTCCATTTTTCTGGAAGCAGCAGAGAATAATACAATTTATCTTTTTCCACGTACTTTGAGACCTATGCTTTCGAGAAACTGGATGCTCTTCCGTGTTACCGGTTTGAGTACCTTTGGACGACTGATGGTGGGTTGACATGATGGCTTACTTATATGCACACTTGAATTGTAAACGATTCCCATTATACTGATTTTATATTAAGTCTAATAGTAATTTCCTCTCCTCGGAAATTCACTAAATTTTCGTCTTGATCAACGATTTGGATTTGAAAATGATCTATACTCTTAACATTAAGAAGTAAATATATGACATGCGATGGAACTTCTATGATTTTATATCCTGGAGGAACTTTTGGGAAAAACTCATGGATCGTGTGAACTTTTTTGTCGTTGATGTAAACACCTGTAGTAATATTACAATCTACTCTGAGTGCGCTTATTTTCAATATCTTCACAAGTAAATCAGAGCTGTGATGAATGTTTTCATGAAGAACGCGACGAGTGAAACCGAGAAGACTGCCTATTGAATCGCGAGGTCTAAGATCTATCTGATGACTGCAATAAATCTCACTTTAGAGAGTATTGTTGTCAGCTTTTAAGGAAAACTCGATTTCTTTTGATTTCAAATCTTTTTGCAAAAATTGATTAATAGCATCAATTTCATAACTGCCAGTAGGAATAGTAATAATCTTCTCTCCGTTTATATAAAGTTAATTATTCGAATCGTTAACATTGGGAATCGAGTTGAATGTTAAAAGTTCAACTAAAACCAAAACAAAATTCTTATGCTGTGGTAGTTCTATTGAAGGAAAATATTGCGCTTCTAAGACAAAAGATTTGCCTGAAAGACTCAAAGTAGAACTATCTTCCATGACTGTTTGAAAAAGAATGATCCTGCTTGTCTGAAAACTCTTCTTTTATAGTCTTTCACACAAGAATTAAAGATAAAGATGTCCACAAAAAAATGTGTCAAAATTCTGATATCTTCTATAGTTGTATTCAACTTCTTTCACGTTAAAATATAACATGAGATCTGTAGCGGGTTTAAGATCACCAAAACTATCAAAATAAATCACTTAGAACCTCGTTTTCGATAACATACCCAGTGAGTGCCTTTGTTTTGAAAATCATCTAAGTTAACTATAGCAGATTCGTTATGCTATGGGCCATCAGGAGGTAGATTATTTCTCATAAAACCACCTCAAAAATATGGGATTTGCATCATACAAGCATACTTTATAAGATCATAGTCAGTCAGTGCACGATTTGGCAAAGTTAAATCGAAGTTTTTTTTTTCAACTTGACCATGACCGATATAAAGTTTCATAAACAATCCCATTCCAGTTTAATATGGTTTAAGATAGAGACTTTTTCCTAGAGCAATAGCTTCCATAGTTTTATTATGCCTCTTACTTTCTTCATAATTTTTCTGTGCAGCTTTAGCCTCATTTACTGCTTTAGCTATTCCAGCAGCTCCTCCAGCCAGAGCGCCAGTTGCACTTAGTGCTGCGAACAATGGTATGAGAAAAGGCAGAGCGCCACCTATTTTTGATGGAACAGGTAGAATACGTAAAATGATAATTTTTTTCTTACCGCACCTTTAAAGAGGACTGAATAACTTTGCGAGAATGTTTACTTGATTTTAATGATTTTTTACTTGCAGTTACTAATTTACTTAATTTCACACCCATTCCTGTCTTCCCTTTTGATTCCATAGCATTTGCAACAACAAAAGCAGTTACTTTTTCGCTAAGACTTGCATTTTTGGCTCTAATACGCTGCCAAGCTTTATCAGCGAGCTTCATGTCAGCTACTTTTCGATCAGCATTTTTATCAAAATAAGATATGTCATGTTCTTTGCATGCCTAATCAAGTGGATTAATACCTGTATCATCTCTTTTTGACGCTTTTTCAGTTTTGTTCCGGGACCACAATATTAATATCCTGGAATATGCATTTCAATAAGTAAGTTATTGATTACTTTATCAAGTAACCCTTTATCTTAGGGTGCTTCTGTAATTTGTGTACGAGCATCTCTCTTCGAGTACTGATTTACAACTGATGATCAAAATATCAAACAAGCGTTTATATTTTGAAAAGGTAAATCTTAGGTTTGACTTTGTCACGTAAACATGGATTTTACCGAGCAGAACGTCTAACTTCCCGTCGCCCACTTTGATTTTGAGAAAACGAAAAGAAAAAAGCGACACGGAGAGTTACTTCCAGATAATATACGAGCAGTATCCTGTGGCCCATCGAACTGTGGAAATACTAATAGTTTATTCGCTCTAATTACACACCCTAATGGTCTTAGATTTGAAAATTTGTATGTATACTCTAAATCAACCAAAATACCAATTTCTTCAAAAAGTTTTAGAGCCAATTGAAGGTATATCATATCTACCGTTTAGTGAACATGCATCTGTTGTGTCTCCAGATAAAGCCCTACCTAATTCAATTATGATTTTTGACGATGTGGCTTGTGTGAAGCAGGATAACGTCAAAGCTTTTTTCTGTATGAGGAGACAAAGTGTAGATAGCTTTTATCTATGTCAGTCATATGCTCATATACCAAAACATCTTATCAGGGACAATATTAATTTGATAATAATTTATCGTCAAGATGATGTTAATCTTAAACATATTTATGAAGACCATGTGAATACTGACTTAACCTCAAATGAATTCCGAAATCTCTGTACTGAATGCTAGAAGAATGACAAGTATGGATTTGCTATTATTGACAAAGATAGAGCAATGAACAATGGTAGATATAGAAAAGGATTTGACTGTTTTGCCATTAAAAAGGAAGTGTTAATCTTAATCTTTGCAGTTCGATTGTAGACAGCATCTTGTCAGTATGCCTGACTTTAAGAAAAAAAAAAAGTTCTTAGCGAGCTCTTACGAGCACGTGAGGCTATTAAAAATACTCTTTATTAAAAAAGGAGAGAGATGATTTCGAAAAGATTATTGGTGATACTTTAAAACCAGTTATTACACTACCTGAAAAGCTTGTTGATTCGACAACTGAAAGTGTATCATGTTCTTATCACATCTCAGCTATAGACAGTAACAAAAAATCGGCAAAAAAAAGATTGAGATTCGACGAATCAAGTTATATTGTAAACGATATTAATGACTCGGGTTTGGCGTTTGATAATGATGCTTCTAATGGCAATGATTTTTCTCCGATAAATAGCACAATGATGAATTCATCATTCAATTCTGCAAATTCATCATTTAAATCTATATATTCACCATTTGTACCTGCGCATAAAGAAACTGAACCGACAGACTTTTTATCAATGCTAAATGGAAGCCGCAGCAAAATCGATAACATATACGGAGTGAGAAAAGTCAGTGGGGTATACATGATGGGTGATTCACAAATTCAATTTGATGATAAAATAATAAAAGTGAATGATTCCAGTTTTCCTAAAAGCAGTGATCTAATGGAATTATTTTTTAAAAAAGAACCAGATGATAATCTTTCAAGTACAACAGATCACAAGAACTATCGCATTATCCTGGAAGCAACAAATGCCCATAGAAAAAGACATAGCAAAAGTGAGAATATACGCTCTTCGAAGAGTAGAAAATATTCAAAAATCATAGCACCAATGTTCCGCAGTGATCGCAGTAGAATGTCTACCAGCGGAGGAGGTCTCACACCTAAATATAAAATAGCAAAAGAATACTTCCATAGATCTAGTCTACTGGGATGATCCAAATGAGCTGGTCGAGAGACTACGATTATTAATAGCCGAACAATCTGCTGGAAATAATAATCATAACAATGAAATCCAATCAATTATAGAGGAACTACATGAAGCTGGACATATATATTGACGTACACAATTTTCAAATCAATAGTAGTAACATGAGTCTCGATGTGTTTAGAAGAAAACTTGAGGTCTCGCAAGTGAATCGTGGTCCTCGAGGTATTGGATTCAATGTTACATCAGATGGTGATTTTGATTTAGAAAATAAGCGGCTTTGCAATATTGGAGAGGCTAATCATCCAAATGATGCGATTAGTTTGAATTCACTAAATAATATCCTACAGGAAGAAGTTAATTACTTATCTTTTAAAATTATAGAAGTTGCTAAGGCTATACAAGAATATGAGATCAAAGTTGAAATATATAAAACAGAAACAGACGAAAAATTAACTCATGTCTATGATATGACTCAACGAAATTTTGCAAGTATTGAATATATAATTGAAGAAATGAATAGACAATCGGATATTGCTAAAGTTTAAGTTTAAGATGGAACGTCAAAGAGTAGTTGAAGAGCTACACAAGACAGCACGTCGAAGATATAAGCGAAGAAAATATGACATACGCGGATTAGATGAGACTTGGCAAGCTGACCTTGTGGAAATGTTACCGTATTTTAAGGAAAACAAAGGTTTTTGCTATTTCTTAACTGTCATAAATATATTTTCAAAGCATGCATGGGCTATACCAGTCAAATCGAAGAGTGGCAATGATGTTACTCTAGCTATGAAGTCAATATTAAAACGAGGACGGGTGCGATCGAATTCACAAACTGTCCAAGGAAAAGAATTCTACAATTCAAACTTTCAGAATCTTATGAAAAAGTACAAGATAAATCACTACTCTTCACGTAGTAATCTTCATGCAAGCATATGTGAGCACTTTAATAGAACTTTAAAAAATTCAATGTGGTTAGAATTTAGCAAACAAGGAAGTTATAAATGGTTGGATATTCTGCCTGAGTTAGTGAAAGCATACAATTCAAGAAAACATCGGACAATAGGAATCGAACCTGAAAACGTTACGAAGATAAATGAAAAAGAAATCAAGAAAAATTACCTAACTGAAAAAAGACCTGTAAAAAAACCAAAATTCAAAGTAGGAGACAAAGTGCGAATAAGTAAGATGAAACAAGTTTTTGAAAAAGGTTATACACCAAATTGGTTTACTGAAATCTTCACAATAGCAAGAGTTATAAAAACCAATCCCATAACTTACCACGTCAAAGATTATTATGATGAACCAGTCTCCGGCTTTTATGAAACGGAAATTTAAAAGACTATGTATCCAGAAATTTATTTAGTAGAAAAAGTTTTAAAGAAAAGTGGTAAACGTGTATATGTTAAGTGGTTAGGTCTAAGTAACAAGCATAATAGTTGGATCGATGAAAATGAGATTGTTTGAAAAAATTAAAATGTATTTTTCAATATAATAATGTAATAAATAAAAAAATTTAATTGTATTTTGTTTATATTATTTAGATATATTTAAATAGAATATTGTAATATAATTATAACTATAGGTGGTGATAATAAATAAAAAAACAAATGTATAATGTTAACATATTTTTATTTATTTATATATTATTATGTACAAGTTACGATGAATAGTTTTAAAAATCATTTCCTGGATATATTTTTTATACCCGATTGAATTTGAAAAAAGTTCCTCCCAAATACATTGCAAACAAACTACGTTTGTTTGCTTCATCGCAGAGTTTGTGAAAAAATTCTTCATCTTTTAGAATTGCTGATGAAATCTTCTCTGGTAGGAATACTTGAAACTTGGCTCGAATTCTGCTACAATCTTGACCCCATATCGTGTCTTCATCTCTTTAAGTGCTGTCACCATGTACTGGTGATCTTTTTCCAAGTCTGTAACTTTTTTGTTTGGCCAGAAGTCGCTTCCAGCAATCTTATTAAGTGTTGATAAATCCATTCTGAAATCAAAAAGAAAAAAGTAGAAATTAAAATTTCTTTTAAAGATGATATTATATTAGGAAAAAAATTATACTGTAAATTTACATGATTAGTAAGTTGACTCTTGGTTTCTTTGTAGGAGGTTGATCGTTCTCAAGCTCTGCGATTACTTGAATGTGCTCCTCATCGTGCTCCGTTCCTTGATGTAGCCCATCTTCCACCTTGATTTCTGCCCTTTCCATCGCCACCCGTAATAAATCCCTTCTCTCACCTTCTTCAGAACTTATCACCTCTATTGATGGATCTCAGTCATGCATGAACTCCTCTAATACGTCATACTCAATAATGATTTGCTCATCTTGGTTGCCATGAAGTGTCACCCCCACTCGTGCTGCACTATTTTCATTGGGTGGTTCATCCCCTCTCTCAATTTCTCCCTCTCTCTGATGCTTTGTATCATTTATCTCCACTTGCATTACTCCATTTTCATTGGATTCATCCCCCCTCTTGATTTCCTCCTCTCTTCTATGCTCTGTAACATCCATTTCGACTCGCGTTACTCTATTTTTATTGGATACTTCGTATCCCCTCCTCTTTTCCACCTTCTGCTCTTTTTCAGCAGCTATTTTTCTTGCATATTCCCTCTCTACTTCAAGTGCAGTTTGCGCCATCTGTATCTCTCCAATTCTAAAATGACCCCATGGTAAAGTGTCTGTACTATCAGGCAATAAAAATCTCTTATCATCGTATGGACTTTTTTTCTTCGCTTTTCAGTATGCACTGTGTGTAATTTTGATCGAATATTGCACTGTTCACGGTGTATAATGACAAGATCCTGAAGACAGCTTTGGTTATCCTCGAAAGTGATTGTTTTCTTCACGACGTTAGATTTGATACCTTTAGCTTTTTTCACTGTGTTTCCCCCATCAACCAGAATACTGTACATTTTACTCTGCAAACCTATGAATTCAGACATAATCTTGCCACAGCATTCATCTTTCATTAATCCAGGAACTTCCTTATTGACACGTGGAATATTAAACTGATTATTTTCAGCTTAATCATAAGTATCAAATCTATAAATGTCTTCCTTCATTGTTTGATACATATCAATGTCTTCAACTTCATATATTAAACTATCCGTATCTGTATATAGAAGTTTACATTTTTGTCCTAGTCGCTGTTTCATATATGAGTAATGAAACTCATATAGCAGTGTTTTTGATAAATCAAGGATGGAAAAACCAACGTATATAGGTTTTTTTATTGTGATACTCGTTCTCTTTAGCTGAATAGCTACCAAATTTTCATTAAAAATTGCACAACTGTGAAAATTTGGTTGAGCTATGCGTGCATCTGCTCCATATCTGCCTGTGAATTTATTTATTAATCGAACATCAACACGTGACCGCTGTCGTTCGATGCACTTCCCATATACAGAATTAATAAGCAATTTATAGAAGAGTTTTTCAAACTCATTCTTCGCTTGCTTCCTCTTCTCGGTATTTAATTCAACATAAGGTTAGAGCCAAGCCTAATCAATCCATTTAAATTTTCCTATCGGTAAATGTTGTATCATCGCCCAACCATAAAGATTATTAATATCAAAGTATAGAAGAGTCTTCTTTTTCTGATTTTCGTCATATGAAGGGTCCATGTATGGATTGTTTGCCTTTGCATACCGATTACAGTACTGGCTTATTCCTCCACAGATACCTGCTTCGATAAACATTAGCATGTCAATGTCTGTCAAAAATTCCAATTCTACCTTCGTCACTTTAAGAGCTGCTGAAAACGTTAAGTCTGGAGTTGTGTAGAAATGAGCAGGACATAAATCGTAGGCTTTAAGAGAGGAAGAAACTTTCGAAGACGTCAGCCAATAGCAAAACATCGGTTTTTAGGCACGACCGCTATACGGAAGTGCCTTATATTATATAAGTGCCTTATGCAAAAAATGTAACCCTCCAAAATATGTTATTTTATGATGAAAAACTTATTATTATAGCAAAATAAGACTATTACGAGGCTTCCTTAAAATGTATGTATGGATGTGTGTGTGAGAAATCAAGTTTATGAATTTTCTCGACGAGTTTTTATCCGATCTGAATGATTCAAACGGAAAATCGTTTCAAATGATAACACAAGTAAACGTTCCTATTTTGAAAAAAATCGTTGGAAGCGTTTTGAAATAAGCGCCTTTTAAATGGTCAAAAAAATGGATTTTTGGTAATAACTTGAAAAATACGATTTTTTTTGAAAAGTATATTAAATAAAAGTTATAGAATATAAAAAAATAAATCTTTTTTATATCATACATTTTTCTCTAAAAATAATATTTTTCAAATTATTCATGAAAATTGTTAAAATTAAAGGCTTTTTAATGATAATTCAATAAATATTATTTAAAAAAAATATGTATAATATTAAAAAGATGTATCTTATTTTTTTCTATAAATTTTATTTTATATACTCTTTTAAAAATTCGTTTTTTTCAAGTTATCACCAAAAAATCATTTATTTTACCTCTGAAGCGATAACTGCTTCAAAACCGCTCGAACTATTTTTTTTTAAACTACCAACATTTATTTGTATTATTGTTTTAAATTATCCCCCATCGAAATGATTTGGATCAAATAAAAACTTTATACAAAACTTTACTTTTAAGCTACTAAACTATAAAATAATTTTTTTTTTCTTATAACTTTTGATAGATTATCCTATCCAAAATTTTAAAAAATATACATTGATAAAAATATGTCTTTTTCACATAACATAAATTTCTTCGAAATCAATCAACTTAATTTACAAGAAAAATTTAAATAATTATAAATTTGTTTTTTTAAATTAATACAATAAATTCAAACCTCCTGTTGAAAGATGCGGTAAAAAATTCAATGAAAAAAAGAAATAAGATTAACTTTCAATGCTTTTGCGGTTGTTAATGATTTGCTTTAATATTCTTTGAATATCAAGTCAAAAGCGAGTGCGAAGCGTGAGCGTTTCCGGTCGTGCCTTATATGCAAGAAGCGGAGCTTTTTGCATGCCTTGCATCGCTTCGCGATGCAAGGCCCAAGGGCATTTCAGAGCTGAGCGAAGCAAAGCTTTGAAAAGACCGAGGTTCGAGCTACAGCGACCCTTCGGGCCGCTGTGGCGAGCTAGTTAAGTATAAATCCGAGTACTCTCCTAAAGTTTTTATATTGAAATCATTCCAAACTTGAACAGCGTGCTTATAATCTTCTTCAGCCATATGAGAATCTGTTAGTTTATTGTAAAAGTCCTTTTTTTCTGGCAGCTTTGTAGACATCAATTTATCCGATCCATCCACAAAATCGTACGGGAATACACCTTTTCGTCTAAGAAAATTTATATTAGCATCCGTAAATCCATCTGTTTGAAATTCTCTCACTGCTATTGTCACGTTCTCGAGGTACGATGCAAGCTTCTCCAATGATGATGGTAGAAAACACCAAGAATCTATAAATCTAAAATTGATGTCACTATTATCCATATATTTTGTGAAAGAAATGTATTTCTCTTTATTGTGTATTTCTCTTTATAGGTATTAGAGTCATTCGTCCCTTGATCAATGTAGAAATCCCGATTTCTTTCAGAATAAAATGAGTATCATAATTGAGAAAATAACAGCAATGAATCTTGAAATCTTATAATTCAAATTACATAAATTATGAGCTGCACCTCTGAAACTAAAAAGAAATAAACGTAAAATAACCAGACTAACTTTTTTTATATAACCAACTGGACAACTTACCGTCCTATGAGATGACAATGGTCTCGTACTGCAAGTTCTTCAGCACGGATTGGTTTTCTACATATATGACAATTAGTTAACCTCTGAAAAATCAATTCTTCTAGATCTGTAAGTTTCATTGGCTTTGGATTTTTGTAGAGTTCATCAATTTTCTCACCGATTGATTTTAATTCTCTAACAAATCATTCTGCAGGTGTCTCTTCACATTCGTTAATCCTTCTGTATGATTTATAATAAGATAATTCATCATCAAAACTGCATTTCATGTAGTATCCAATACTGTATGCTTCATGAAAAGTCTTCTCACTGTCTGTAGGTTTCAATAAACATTCGAAATCTGCATAAATAACATTAGGAACTTTTTCACTCTTGCTGTAATCATCGAATTTGAGAATGTTATTCTTAGAGTCGGGCAAATTAATTCGACATTTATTTAAATTTTTACAATTATTTTCATGAATTACGAATCTTTCTTCACTATAAAAAATTTGTAAACACCTCTCACAATGGTAAGATTTTATATTGCTTTTAGACACTTGAGAACCCAGAAGTCGAGACATGTTTTTAATCCATACATAATGATATTGAGGCATGCCTCCATCATCAGCATCATTATTTTCTTCATACTCATCTACGTAGAAATCTTGAATAATGAGCAAATTGACATGATGTTCCTTTTTTTCAGACGTAATATGACACGGCGATACTTCAAACTTCGGACCATACTTTTTCAACATTTATAAATTTATTGAAATATTATTATTTAATTTTTCGAATTTCGGAATATCTTTAATTTTTACTGGAAATTCAATTTTATCAAACCTCAGCTTATTGTGTTATGTTGAAGATAATGATTCACTCTTTGAGAATTATTGTCATTAGGATATAATGCGGATAGTACAGCATACTTAAACCACTCATCATTATTATTGCGTACATTAACACACGCTTTCTTATTTTCTATAAACTTTGGAAGAGGAATGTAAGAGCTGCCCTTCAAGGGAGAATATTTTTTCATATTAATACACAAACTTATTTTACTCTTCAAAGTCCATTCTGAATCTTTTTCCTAAAATTCTTCTATTTGCGTAAAAATAGGCTCTTTGATATTATCTTTAAACCATTCCTCTAAATCTGTTGACATGTATACTGTAGCACTTTCACTTGTAAAGTATTTTGTGTCAGTTAAATCCTCAGTATTTTTCTGCACAGAAAATTCAGAGATGAAATCAGAATTTATTTTTAACGCATTATATTCTTCTAAGCACGCCTGACCTCAACTTTAAAAAGTTTTTGTGCATCACTCAAAAAACTCAGAATGTCCACATGTTTAATATTTACCACTACACCAGTTCTGATTCGATTGTGGAAAGCTGACTCTTCGTCTCGCCTTTAGACTCTAGCTTCTGTTTCTTCAGATTGTAGATTGCCTCCTTGATGAAGATTTTGTTCCAACTGAAATTGCATGCACGAAAGATGCGTCATACAGGTTTGACATTTCTGTTTCTCTCCTATTGTGAGGTTAGGTCGAACGATTTTTTCGTTTAATTTAATGACAGCAGAATTACACATATCTAACCAATAATGAATATCATCATTGCTCAATTCGTTTATACTTCGTAAGGTATCACGAAGTAATTGGACAAGACGTTTAAAAATATCGATTGAAGTCATTTTTACTTTTTTTAACTAAGAGATGACTAGAGCAACAGTTTCAACTCACACAATATTTAAGAATGAATCTCACTGGTTGTTATATACGAAGTGTAGACATCCAAGAAATAGCCTCGCTTTTTATAGGTAAAAACAATGTAAGAAGGGATAAAAATTTTAAGGTTCATCCAATAGTAAAAGGAAAAGTTAGTGAAAAGTTAAGAAGGGTTACAAATTTGAAAATTTGTCCAATAGTAAAAAAAAAAATTTAAGAAAGAATACAAATCTCGATATTCGACCAATAGTAAAAAAGAAAATTTAAGAAGGGATACAAATTTCAAGATTCTACCAATAGTAAAAAAGAAAATTTAAGAAGGGATACAAATTTCGAGATTTGACTAATGGTAAAAAAGAAAATTTAAGAAGGGATACAAATTACAAGATTCTACCAGTTGTAAAAAGAAAATTTAATAAGGGATACAAATTTCGAGATTTGACCAATAGTGAAAAGAAAAATTTGGAAAATAAAGAAGGGAAAAGTTTTTAGGAAGGGATAAATTTTTCTTTTAAACTATCCAAAACTGTAAGAATTTTCCTATTCAGTCTCTCAAATGACTTCTCGCTGAAAGAAATTCAGAGTTGTAAGATGGCTAGAACCCGTGACTATAATGCAATGATTAAAAATACAATATTAGAATTTTCCGAAGAGAACGTTTATATTTGTAACATACAAGGATTTCAAGGCATGTCTGGGGATTCTTTTATTTTTAAAGAAGTCAGTTTTCTGAATTTTAGAAAAACTGCTTTTCCAACTGCATATCTCTTTAAACCTCCGATGACATGGAGAGAATTGAGTCAAGAAGAAAAAAGTACAACGCAATGGCTGGAAAAGTATCACGATGGAATACGATGGAACTCTGGAGATATACCTTACCATCGTCTTCAAAAAATTTTTGAAATTTGTTTACAAAGAGTCAAGAAAGTATTTGTCAAGGGTGAGTAGAAAGCGCAATGATTAGCTGATCTTTTACCAAATGTGTAAGTAATACATTTATGTTTCAACTTTCATACTTTTTATGCTGTTTTAATACTTTTTCAAACTTTTTCAAATTTGCTTGATACTTTCCCATACTTGTTTGATACTTTTTCATACTTTTCCATACTTGTTTGATACTTTTTCATACTTTTCCATACTTATTTGATACTTTTTTATACTTTTTCATACTTTTTTATACTTTTTCATATTTTTTTATACTTTTCCATACTTGTTTGATACTTTTTTTATACTTTTCCATACTTATTCGATACTTTTTTATACTTTTTTCATACTGTGTTTAACCATATTAATACTTTATAATACTTTATTTTTCATGTTGTATATACTTCAATTTACATTACCTTCTCCTCTTTATTTTCAAAACAATCAGCAACATTGAAGACTTCGTATGCCCATCATTAGAAAGAATAAAAAATTGTACACGATATACATGTTTGAACCACGACCTCTGTTTAAGGCGAAAACCTATGAGCGAATGTTATTTCGATGCGCTCATGGTTACATAATTACCTAGATGCTAAATTTGCCAAAGATGAAGTTGATAAAATTTCTAATAATGATGAATGTATAAAGTTTTATTGGAAATAAATTAAATTCAATAAAAAAACATGATTCTGGTTTTTAATTTCTCTTATGGTTGTAATTAAGAAAATAAATAACAAATTTAATTTTAACAAGTTAAAAATTTCAGAAAATAAATCATTATTAAATATCAAATTGAATTTTAAACAGTTGAAAATTTCAGAAAATAAATTATTATGAAATATAAATAAGACAAAGATGATAAATTGTTTCTATGTATAAATTAATTGCACTGTTTTTTAGCATATTTTTGTCTATATTCATTGCGTGCATTTATTTTCTGTTTGGTATTTTTTTTTTCTGTGATATCACTTTTAATTTGACCTGTTGACTTACTAATATAGTATTTTTGTTTCTACTATCTCTTAAGATTGTGATATCATACTGTGCAATATTTTTTATGTATTACACGTTCTTTTTTGTATATATGTTACAAAATAAAATATATCTAATCTAATCTAATAACTATCTATCTACTTATGTGCATATATTTTTAGAGAAAAGGAAGACTAATTTATTGTTATTGTTTTTATTTTTTTTATATTTATTTTTTATTCATTTAATAATAAAACATACATTAATTACAATAGTAAATACATTACAATTGATTTTTTTTTAATTATAAAAAATATAAAAATATATACATATTAATCTAAATATGTCACGCCGTCAACTATCCAAGGTCCACCTGTTGAAGGTGGTGTGCGAGGTTGCTGGACTGTTGATTTCCTATTTTTTTCCGCCAGTCCCTGGCCTACTTTTCTCATCCATTCCTTTGCTGATGAATATGACTTTTCTTTCCTGGTGCCTAAACAGAAAATTTGAAGAAAAAAAATTATGAAATAAATTAAATAAAATATATTAGTAAAATGAATATTTTGTTGAAAAAAAAAATAACAGTTTACCTGATGAGCTAGATGTTTCCAATTTCTTGCTGGCTGAAGACGACCTCGCTTTACTAGCCAAAGAGGTGGATGGAATTGTGACTGGAAATAAAAATTTGAAAAACATTAAAAATTAAATAAAATAATAAAATAAATATTTTTAAAAAATCACTATTTACCTGATGAAGATGGCTCCGTCTTATTTGCCGATGAGGTGGACCTACTTAAAGAGGTGGACGGAATCGCTTCTGAAGATGAGGATGTAGTCATCATCTTCTTATTTGCTGCTTCATCTGTAGAAAAGAAAAAAGTAAAAATTAAATTTATTTCTATATAATTAAAGAAAAAAAAGAAAAATAAACCGAAAGTTATCGTTTGTTTTTGGTTTTTTTGAAACCAAAGAATCATTTTTCTTCGGTTTCTTCTGTCTTCTTGAAGCCGAACTCGAGCTAGAACTGCTCGAATTGCTCGAACTGCTTGAACTCGAGCTGGAACTGCTTGAACTAGATGCAGTTCTTATTCTTAAGGATTCGTCAATTTCCACTCTCTGCGCCGGTTGTGTTCTTCTATACAACTGCTGTAAAGCAGTAATTGGGGGAATAGGTGGTACTATAAAAGAAATTATTGTCAATAATTATTTTTGAATCATTTTTAATATTTGTATTTTAAATCTACTTACGTGTATTTACAGCTTCCAATGCCCAGTTTAGATGCTCCAGCATCATGAGCAGCGTTGGCCCATTGCTCATGAGCCACCTTACATGATCTTACACTTTTTTTATTGTTTCACTTTTTTCTTCAACCATTTTTTCTCCTTTATATAAAGAATAATATTTAAAGATTTTTGAATTTTTTTTTCTTAGATTAAGAAAAAATTGAAGATGATTCTGGAACTAACGAAATGTAGCTTAGAACGAGGTATTTATGCAGAAAATCAGGATACTTATTTTCTTATGTTTCACATGAAAATTACACGATTGGTGAAAATTTGTTACCTCCCTTACAGAAATTTAGTCCATCCTTCGTTAGTTTTTTTCACGCCTAAGATTTTAATTTATATTCTCATGCAACTGGCCCTTGTAATGAATGTCGTTTTTCTAAAAAAAAAACTTTTATATGCCTGTGAATATCAGATTTTCTTAAAAGAAGGATTTTCAACAGTAAGAAGTCATGTACATATTTGCTGGAATATGTCTCCTTTTAAAACAATCGACCCCTTCAATAAATATCTTTTTTTCTCAAGAATATTTTTGTACAACTGTGATGAATCAATCCTAAAAAATTCCAAATAAATGCACCTGCAAAATAACATTTTCTCACACACTTGTTACAAAAAAAATTTTAAACCTGAAAAGAAAAAGAATACCACTGATCCTTTCAATGAATATTTCTTTGCTTCAAAAAACTTTCACATGTAAAATCTTCGTCTACCTGCAAAATACTTTTTTTCTTAAAAGAAACTTACATACACCTGTGAGAAAAAAGAGGATTTTCCTTTTTTAACAGAGTGAAACCTCGGATATTTTCTTTAAATAAGAATTCTCTTTTTTTAAAAAAAAAAGAGAAAAGATAGCTGACCCTTTCAATAAATCTTTTTTCTCAAAAAAATTTTTCTTTCAGAAAAAGTGACTTAACGGCAGGCCGGAGTAGAACCTGATACCGACCGAGTAACAATTGAGTTGTTTGTTATTTACTCAAGTATTAATTGGTGTATCTTCAAATTAAAGGTTAAGCGCAATAGATATTATTATTATGAACATCTATGCACAAGAAAAAAAAAATCTACCGCTTCGTTTTTGAGAAAAGTAAGTAACGCCAAAGTAAAAGTTTATGTTTATAATATTTTCGCGTTACTTACTTTTCTCAAAAACAAAGCGATAGATTTTTTTCTTCTTGTGCATAAATATTTGTAATAATAATATCTATTGCGCTTAAACTTCAATTTTCAGATACACTGTTTGATACTTGAGTAAATAACAAAAATCTCAATTAGACAAGGACAGCGAATCCGGCCTGCTCTTAAGACAATATATAAGAAGTTAAGAAAGAATACAAGTAACCCTTTCAAAAAATATCTCTTCATCTTAAAAAACTTTCGCACGTGAAATCTTTGACCCCTGCAAGATACTTTTTTCTCAAGAAAGCCGACATGCACCTGTGAAAATAAAAGAAACATTTTCTAAAGAGCATTTTTCCTTTTTTTAACAGAATAAAGCCTCGTATATTTCCTTCAAATAAGGATTCTCTATTTTAAAGCAAGAAGAGAAAAGGTAGCTGACCCTTTCAATAAATCTTTTTTTCTCAAAATAAGAAAAAAAGATAATCTTTCAAAAACAGTGACTTAAAAAAATATAATAGAAGGCAAATTTATAGTTTGCTTATGTACTATATCCTAAAAAAAGGCGCTATTCAATATTTTCATGCACCTGTGACTTGAAACAGAACACACACAGTGTACTGCATTTAGAGACAGGTCGCCCCTTTCCCTCTCTTCTAAAAGCAGGTAAATTTTCACGCAATGTTAAAGAAAAGGCATAGTAGACCAGCACTGCGTAAAAGGTCTGCCCTTTCCCTCTATTCTAAAAGTAGGTCAATTTTTCCGCGTCCCCAAAATAGAACATATAGTGGACGGCGCTCTATCCTTTACTTAAAAATAAGAAGAAAGAAGGGCTAGCCCTTTCCTAAAAGAAAATACATTTTTTAAAGAAGGGAAGACTTATACGTATTTTAAATAGACCGGATTGTAACACACTTAGTGGAGGGAGACAAGTGTTTTATCCTTTTTTATTTTTCAAACAGGACGGAGGAATTCACATGTATTTCAAATAACACGGATTCTAACACACTTAGAAGAAGAGAGGGAGTGGGCTATAACCCGCATGGGCCAGAATGCCTATAGCCTATCCACTGTCGGTCCGTATAATAGGAAAAGCGAGAAAGACAGCAGGCTGCACCGCGTGTTTACGGTGCCACTTTATTATAAACTCTACTACGTGGATCAAGTAAGAGAGAAAAAGCATAGGAAGGCTCTGTACCCATCTCGTCGAGCTAAAGAAAAAGTAAGTCTGCAGACTTTTGCGTTTAACATTATATGTATGTGCGATAAATGCGAGGCAATAAAGACCGTCGTTCGCGTCAGTGATACGTAGTTTAGGTTAGCTTAGATTAACGATTATTTTCATTCGATGAATTTATTTGATTTTATGTTTAATATAATACGTTTATAATTGCACTTGTTTGTATTAAGATTAAGTAATTGTTTGTATAAAGTGAAGTAGAATCAATATCAATTCTCGATTGTTGTCTAGTTTTATTTCTTATGAATTAAATTATATCTTGTCTCTATTTATATACTTTGAATAAAATACACTCTTCCTTAATCGACAATATTCGATAGAGTTCTCGGGTACACGCCGTGGGTTTCGTCGTACCAGACGTCCGGGAGCCAGAACTTCTAAGCGAAGTTCTGTTAGATTCTTAAATATTGTTTAATTTACTTTTATAGATAGAAGAAGATAGTCAAAATAGATCAGCTGTATCGCACTTGGCTGATTAACTGTAATCTGAAAGTCATCGGTTTAACGGTAAGTGCACGAGTACTTAAAGTGAGTACACGTGAAACCTACAAATGTATTTATTTTATTTATTTAAATATATTCTCCGTTACAAAGGGTAAAAAAAATATAGAGCCCGAGAAAATATAAGAATCAAAAAAAATATTGGGCCCGAGAAAATACAGAAATCAAAAATATATTGGGGCCAAAAAAATTTTAGGCCCAATAAAGATACACAGCCCACGAAAGTATAGGAATAAAGAAAATATTATGGACTAAAAAACATAGAGCCTAAAAAAATATAAGAATCAAAAAGATATGAAGCATAAGAATACATAAATATTAAAAAATATAGAGCATAAGAGAATATAAGGAAACAAAAATTGAGCCCAAGAAAATATAAGAATAAAAAAATATTGGGCGCAGAAAAATAAAGCCCAAGAATCGAAATATATTAAGCGTAAAAAAATATAGAGCAAGAAAGAATATGAGAATCAAAAAAATATTAGGCACAAATAATTATAAAGCACCAGAAATAATAAAAATCAAGAATATATTCGGCCCAAAAAAATATAGAGCCCAAGAATATATAAAAATCAAAGAAATATTAGGCCCAGAAAAATATAGATCCCAAGAGAATCTAAGAATAAAAAAAAAAAGCCCAAGAATACAAATATCGAAAAAATATTGGGTCCAAGCAGATATAAGAATTAAAAAAAATGGGCTCAAAACATATAGAGCCCAAGAAAATATAAAAATCATGGAAATATTGGGTCCAAAATGATATAAGGATGAACAAAAATGGGCCTGAAACATATAGAGCCCAAGGAAATATAAGAATGTAAGAAATATTATACAAAAAAAAAAATAGAGCCCAATAAAATATATGAATCGAAAAATATTGGGCCTAGAAGAATAAAGAGCAAAAACAAATATTAGAATCATATATTATTAAACTCAAAAAAATATAGAGCCCAAGGAAATATAAGAATGGAAGAAATATTAGTCAAAAAAAATATAGAGCACAAGAATATATAAGAATAAAAAAAAAAATTTGGCAAAAAAAAAATATAGAGCCCAAGAAAATATGAGGATAAAAAGAATATAGAGCTCAAGTAAATATAAGAATCGAAAAATATAAGGCACAAAAAAATATAGAAATCAAAAAAATATTAGGCCAAAAAAAATATGGAAATCAAAAAAATATTGTGCCCGAAAAAAAGTATAGTCCAAGAAAATATGAGAATCAGAAAAATATGGGACCCAAAAAAATGTAAAGAAAATATAATAATAATTAAAAGAAAATTAGGTCCGAAAAAATAAAGGGCCTACGAAAATAGAAGAATAAAAAACTAATAGGCACAGAAAAATATTGAGCCCAAGAAAAAATAAGAATGAAAAAAAACTTGGCCTAACAAAATGTAGAGCCCAAGTAAATATGAAAATCAAAAAAATATATGGCCCAAAAAAATACATGTGATGTATAAAATACATCACAAGGAGTAAAATTTAAATAGATATTAAGTATAAAAAGCGAAATTATAACAAGCGAGCGCACTTATTTTTCAATTCATAAATCTGATGTTTTATTTTTGTAACGCTTTTTTTTTTAAATGATTTTTCTCAAGCGTAAGAAATTCACAGATGTTAAGGAGAGTCGAGAAAACTGCAAGGAACAACCAGAAATAGAAATTAAGTAATTAATAGTTATTCAAATAGAAAAAAAATATTCATCGTAAACTAAGAGTGAGAGCAGACGCAAAGACAGAAGCTAAGCAAGAAGGATCAGCTGTAATGATGCACATAAGTAAGAAAGAGAAAGAAGATTATGATCATGCGTGCGGCAAATAAAAAAGGCTTCAGGAATACGACGCATATATACACACGCTAGATGCACCATAAACTCAGGATAAACGTCCACGAGAAACATTTCATAAACGAATCACGAGGAGTTACAACAAAGCGGCATCGCGAAATCGGAAGCGACGTGACGTAGCGGAAACTGCCATAGCGACAGCATAAGAGCAAAAAGGATAGATAACACAGACGCATTCAGACTCAACACACTAGGGGAACAGCCTGTACAGTAGATATATATGTATACATATATATATATATATATATATATATATATATATATATATATATATATATATATACGCATACTTAGATATTTCAATGCCGCGCCATGTAGCTGTACATACACATGTAAAATCGACCAATGAGGAACAGCTATGAGTAGAAATCTTCGATAATCAGTGTTTCTACTGCGTGAAGCAACATAGCAGCTTCGAATACAGTATAAAAATTTACTAGAGTGATAGAGATAAAAGATCCGCGACCAAGAGTCGATTAAGCTCTCGATAGCGACTCATAACTAAGATCAAAGTAGAAACTAAGATGCGGCAAGAAATAAGGATAGAAAATGAAGAGTAGCTGAGTGAGACAGAGATGGACAACAGAGCGAAGGGAAATGTGATTTCCTTCTTCTTGAAAGAGATCATTCTGGGATTAGCTCTTGCTGAGTACACTCGAGTAAAGTTGGAACTCATCTTTTTTGTTGAATATTAACGGTGAAGCTAAGGAGTGAAAACAGAAACGAGAGCAGAAAAGTCGTGAGCTAGATAAAAAGGAAAAGGAGAAATAAAGGAAAAAAAAGGCTTCGGGGAGACATCGCCTGAGACGACGACTCGGCGACCAAGTGCGATCATCCACTGGGGCCACCATCGTTATCCTTTGACTACTCCATTCTTCATCGACCAGCTCCACGTCCTTCTTCGTTTCGTTTTATTACTGAGAGGAAATCTTCAGCAGAGCGACCGTAGGTGAAATTCTAGCAGCGGGTCAGCAAGTAAGATATAGTAAGTTTTTTATTCTGTTGGTTTTCCTCGTCATCTTTCTCGGTTTTCCTTAAGAGAGGAATTTTGTTTTCTTTTAACATTTTTTTTATATATATAGTCAGTGCGGTTTAACGAAAGTGCAAACAAATAACTTAATAAGAATAAACTAGCGAAATTTAAAAAAAGAGAAAAAAGAAAGCCACATGTGAAGGCGTTATTGTTGGCGACGCGACGCCATTTTGCTTTATAAATTAAACACGGAATTTGTAATTATTAAAGTTAATTAAATCTGCTTTTGTTAGATTCTGACTGATAATTTTTATATTACCGAAAAATAGTTAAAGTAAAAGAAATAGGCGACGCGGCGGCCATTGTGAAATCGCGCGAGAGAAATAGCTTTACGTAGTTATTAATTAAAATCTATAGTTCTTATTTATTTCATACAGAGTTGTGCGAGGAATATCGATATTAATTCTTTAAAAAGTTATTGAAGTTTATATAAGTGTTAGGTTGTGCGACTGCGCGGTAAGGAAATCGAGCGACGCGTAATTTAATTTACAAATAATTATTCTTTGTACGGTGTTAACCTAAAAGGTGATTAAATCGACTGCACGTGCAACAGAATTATAGATTCTCAGTCTTCTGCACACGCGATCAACTTAAGTGTAGTAAAGCAATTAGAGCAGCATTTCCTTCCTTGTTGTTTTCTTTTGTGATGTATAAACGAAGTTTTTTTTTCAATTGATAATATAACAAGGTTAAAATTAAAATTTAATAGTGAATCAACTGCTTGTTTTTCCTTTTCCTCTTTTCAGGGCAAGAATTATAATTTAAAGAAAATCAATTACATCATTAATTTTTCTTAAATAATTAGAGTCATTTAATATCTATGGTATTTTTTTTTTATTATTTATAGTTAAAATTTGATTGCTTTTATATATTAAACATTGCTCTTCTGTTTTAACTTCTTATTTTCTTTTTTGCTAAATCATAAATTACATTGAAATTTTCTGGACCACTCTCATCGTTAGAACCAGCCTACAACTCGAGGTAGGCTAGTAAGTATTGACCCCCTCTGCAGTTGCTCTATCCAGCTAGCTGAGCAGGGTTTACTGACGCTTAATTAAAATTAAATATAAATTTGTGAACCCAGGTAAGTTCGTGGCTTCGGGGATTCACTTGGAGGTCCGGGGAATTTGACACGTAACAAACTGACGCCCGACGCGGGGCGATTAAATACAAATTACGTGGTTCGACGCGACGCAATTTTAAGGTTAGGTTCAAAAAATTTTCTAATTTTGTAATTTTTGCGTAAAGAAAACCAGCAGAAGACCTGTGTTCAGTGTTTGACAAATAGTTAGTTTTGTGTATAAATTAATATTTAAAATTGCTGCAAAAACTTATAGAGAAAAATAGAATTAAAGTTTTAAAAGGGAGTGCAATTCCTTAAAGTGGTGAGAGAAATTGCGCATTGGGAAGAGGTGTTAGCGCGTGCGTTATTTATAATTGCGATCATATCCATTGAATATTTTTAACATATATAAATATAAAATAAATAGTATTTATCTCCATTCTGCTCATCTATCTAAAAACTCAAATTGTTAAGAGATATTAGACATGTGCAAACGGTAAAATTATAAATCACAAGTGTGAGCATCCATTTTGTCCCCAAAGTGAGCAAATTACAGGATAATTAGTAAAAATTTTGATTTATATTAAATATAATTATTGCAAAAATCCTGTAATTTACATAAGTGGTAGTTTTTTTTTTCTTTAAAATTCAAAAGAGGTGGTTTAAAAGTCCCGGTGTTACCCTTAGCTACATTCAATCGTTGCTACCAGTGCTGCAACATATAATTTATCTGAAAAATCAAATTTTTTTTAGCGTTATTTTCTTTTAAGAAGATGTTTCAAGATAGCAATATAACTCAAGAGTCAAGAGATATTTAGAATATTGTAATATAAGAAAAAAAAAATTTTATATTGAAAACCTTATCCCAAAATTCCTACCTACAATTGTTTTATTTATAATATCATATTTATCTATATACATATTATTTTTTTTTATCACTGGTAGCACGGTTACTTCTATTCAGACCCTTGAGGCTACCAAAATTAGGATCGTTGTGCACCTTTGCTTGTGTCGTTTTCGTCTGCATTTGAAGTATCTAGAGACACGAATTGGCTTGTTGGTGACCCGTTCTTTTTCTTTCTCGTTCTTATATTAATATAAAATGATTAAAAACAAAATGAAACGTTGCGCTGTAATCGACGTGACCACGAGCAAATAGAATCAAGGTTAAAAAGGGCTCCTTGAGGAGAATGGGGATCTGAGAAAATTAGCCAGGTGTATACGAGCACTGCAGCCAAAGGAGTTAATAGAACAGTTAGACCAAAGGGACCTTAGTACTCGTGGAGACATAGATATTTTGAAAGAAAGACTAAAAAGGTACAACATTAGTATGTGTCAACCAGAAATTGATGCCGGGTGGAATCCATTTATTGATGAAAGGGGATTGGAAATGCCAGCGGTTACTGCAGCGTTAAATATAATGGAAGAAGTTCCAGACGTAGACGTTAGGAAACAGAGAGGCTGACCGCCCAAGAAAGTATCAAAAGAAAAAGCTAGGGAGTCAGAGGCGTGGGGAACCAGTTCACAAAGTGAGCTTGATGTTTCGGAGAGAAGAGTTATTGATATTCATAGCTCAAGCACCAGTGCAACGGGACAAATGATACCTCTGCCAATGAATGCGACACCTTCAGCAAACTTGGGACGAACAACCGTCACCCTTAAAGCATCTTTAGCTAAGTTGGCTATGATACCTGAATCACAAGCATTTTTGAAGAGAGCAGATTTTGAAGTGGCAATGGTGTCACAATATACAACTGCTCCACAAAGCGGTATGATATCACCGGATTCTAGTAACCCAGAAGTACAGGGTCAAGATGAAACAACGAAGGATAAGAAACAAATAGAGGCAGTAGAGGTGCGTAACGAGAACCAAGGAACACAGAATCATAATAGAGAAACAATACCACTGAGGCAGACAGCGCACTCTAGTGGGCAACAGCGACCTCTGCTGTGACCTCAACAAGAACCACTAGACTTCGATAATGGGATGAAAGAAACGTACAAACACCTACTGAGAATGATGCAGAGAAATAGATTAAATGACGAAACACCCAAGAGGAGTGAGCAAGCGTAGTCAAAAATAAATAAGGGTTTACAACAGAAAATAAGAAAAGTTACGGAGCAATTAACGAGAGAGACGAGACGTAGCAAATCAGGGACAGAAACATCTACAAACTCAGCAAACAGTCATCATAGGTGACCAGACTATCAAGATTATAGTGAAGAAGATGAAACTTTAAGTGAGAGCTCAAGTTACAAATCTAGCGATAGTGATGAAGACCCTACGCCACCAAAAAAGAAATATACAAGTAAGAAAAAAAGGTGTCATCATAAGAAACGGCCGTCAGACTTGGACACATACAGCAGTGATAGCAACGCGCCTACCAGAAGACACAAAAAGAAGATTAAATGTAAGAAGAGCTCACATAAACATAGTGGAGAAAGGTGCGTTAGAATTCTGAGTGACTGGAACCTCAAGTTCTCAGTTAAAGGCAAAGAAGGGCCAGAAGACTTTCTAAGACGGTAAGGTAAGTGCAAGGAGAATTCAGAATTAAAATCTGAAGAAATTCTGAATGCACTACCTTCAGTTCTGACAGAATCGGCAAGTAGATGGTTTGATGGCGCAGAAAAAGAGATTCGTACTTGGAAAGAGTTTAAGAAAGCTTTTAGACATAGATTCGTGGGTGAATTATACAAAGTAGATACCTGGAAAGAATTAAGAGCAAGAACACAAGCAAGAGGAGAATTAATTACCAATTACCTCGATTGTATAAAAATAATAATTGGACATTTCAAGCGACCACCGTCGCTCGGAAGTCTATTAGATGTAGTCTATTGTAATTTGCTGCCAAAATACTAAAAACATATGGCAGATAAAACAATAAATTCCTTTAGCGCAATCGAGATGTACGGACACCGGTTAGAGCGACAGAAAGACTTAGATAAGCGCTACACACCACCACCACAAAAAGAGTCTTCTAAAATACCTGGTGCTGCTTACAAGGGCGCAATAAGACAGAATAAAGTGACTGCGGTTATACAAGAGAGTGAAAGCGAAGAAGAAATGGAGAATAAGAGTATAAAGAAAGTGGAGAGCAAAAGAAGGCGAGAAACAAAACGAAGAAAACAAGCGTAAAAAAGGAGCCTATAGCCGCAGTACAAGCCACAGAGATTAACGCGAGTATTCTCACTAAACAGCCAATTCAATCAAGAGCAGACCAGCCATATATAGGACCACCAACGTCCTATGCGACAGTAACAGCAAATAACGCAGCACCGAATGCGGTGGAAAATGCTTATAGGCAAAATCATTATCCAACAGCTCAGACACAACAAGCTTGGTCAAATCAGAGACAGTATCGATTAAATACACTTCCAATGCAAAGAAGGTGGGATAATAACCCAGCCAATAGGAATTATTCGTCGCGATCATAGGGCAATAATAGACCAACTAGAACTCCACAAGGAGAAAGGTGCACACCACCAGTAAGAGGTTCACCATTCTATGGTCCATGTTATACATGTCAAAGAGTAGGAGATAGAGCGTCAGAATGTCCACAAAGAAAATGCTATTTATGTGGTGGGATAGGTCATAGTGCAAATAAGTGTCCAAACAAAATGGCCAAAATAAGTTGTCATGTGTGTGGGCAGCAAGGCACAGTATTCAAAAATTGCAACAACTGTGCACAGCTAAGAGCAAGTTTAGAAAACGGGCAAGCGGGGGAGCAGAATCAAGAGCTGTTCCCCCAGACAAGCAGCACCGCGACCCAGAAGCAATAAAAGGAAGTGAGAAAATTAAAGCGAGAGAGAGAGCAATAAAGGAGCAATATCTAAGAGTGAAGAGCAAATAAAGAAGAGTGAAAATTTAATAGAGAAGAATAAAGAAACGAGAGAGCAATTAGTCAAAAGGGATAAAACAATAGAGAAAGAGTGTGAGAATAAAGAAATCAAGGGCAAACTAAATAGAAAAAGAGTGAGTACAGTGGCTAGAAAGGGAGTACCTAGTCCTAAATTGCCAAACATTGAAGAAGCAAAGGCTCAAGTCATTGCATCACAACCAAAGAGCAACGCTCCGTCAATGTATGCATGGCCAAGCTTAGAGCAATTACCAATAAGCGCAGGAGACCAATGGAAAGACATCGAAGAACCAGCGACCACTCAGTTCGATCAAACGTCGATTAATACGAAAGCTTTGGAAAACGTAAGACTTGCGACGCCAGATGAATTAAGAAACATTGTTAAAAAATTAATAGTTGATACGTTTCCGAAATCTGACGAAGAAGCGGATAATCAAAGCGACCGTATAGCTAATCAGACAAACGGAAAAAACACGGAGCATATCAACGGAACTATAAAATCGACATTCTATAAAGATTCAGCACATGGTGATTTACTTCCTAATGGCAAAAATAAAGAAAGAGATATAGTGCATAAACAAGAAATAGTGAAAAAAAATCAAAGCATAGGAAATCAAGATTTCATAGAAAACCCAGTTGTCGCAGTTGGGAGTGAAAACAGACATATGCTCAACGTTGTCGTCGGAGGACGTTGCAGAAGAGCTTTATTCGACTCAGGTGCGACCGTATCAATAGTAGGAGCAGAAATAGCAGAACAATTCAAAGATAGGTTAGAACCTGCTCAAACCAGAATCTATGGTGCTATAGGAGGACGCGCGCAACCACTAGGAACCCTAAAACTAAAATTAGATGTTGATGGTCATGTACACACTCTACCAGTTAAAGCACTAAAAGAACTGGATCAGGAGATGGTTTTAGGAATGGATTTCTGCAATCTATGGGACGTTGATACACGGCTGGCAAAAGGATTATGGAGAGTACATAAAGGAGAGTGGCACAAATTTCATGATGAACACGGAGATGAAGATGTAAAGTTATTTAGAGAATGTGCAGGAATAAGCGAAATTAACAGCGCTCAAAGAAAGAAAATAGAGAAGCTAGTTGAGAAAACATTACCACCTCCATCAGAGACTCTCGGAGCGACGCCTCCAACTGAGCATCATATCAAGGTATTTGACGAAACACCTATAAAACTTAGGTTAAGAAGGATGTCACCAAAGATGCTATAGATAGCACAAGGTACAGTAAAGGATATCTTAAAAGAAGGAATCATAGAGCGATCAGCGAGCGAATGGAGCAGTGCACCAATCATGATGAGGAAACTAAATGGAGAATATCGTTTCTGCGTAGACTATCGTGACCTAAACAAGGTAACCATCAAGTATGCATACCCAATACGAAGTATTGATTCCATCTTAGATAAACTGAAGAAAGCAAAATACATATCAACGATCGACCTGAAACAAGCTTATTTTTAAGTGGTAATAAACAAATCAAGCAGGAAATACACAGCTTTCTCAGTACCTGGAGCAGGTCTCTTTCAGTTCAGACGCCTACCGTTCGATTTGATTAACGCACCAATGACATTTCAGCGGCTCATCGACGCCCTCTTTGGGACAGGATTCGAACCATATGTGTTTGGTTACCTTGATGATATAATTATTGTAACAGAGACCTTTGAGGAGCATCTAAAATGGCTTGAAATAGTGCTAAGAAAACAAGTCGACACGGATTTATCAGTGAATAGAGAAAAATGTGATTTTCGCTGCTTACAAGTGAAATACTTAGGCCATCTGTTAGATGGTGAAGGTTTGCGACCAAATCCAGAAAAGATAGCACCAGTGATAGAATACCCAGCACCAAGAAATGTGAGACAACTAAAAAGATTTTTAGGTATGATAGGGTGGTACTCAAGATTCATAGATGCAGACTTGGAAATGAAGATAACTCTCTTGAAGTTACTACGTAAAGATAAGAAATGGGAATGGACAGAGGATCAAGAGAAAGCATTCAATTGGTTTAAGAAAGCCCTAACAAGAGAGACCAGAATTCTTGAAACAATTCGTCATTCAATGCGACGCGAGTAACTATGCGGTAGGAGCAGTATTATCACAAGAGCATGAAGATGGAGAACACCTAATAGTATATATCAGCAGAGTATTAACAGCAGCAGAGAAAAATTATGCAACAACAGAAAAAAAGTCCTTAGCTGTAATCTGGGCAATAATTAAGCTACGACCTTACTTGGAAGGATATTTTTTCAGGGTAATCACGGACCATAGCGCCCTAAAATGGCTGAGAACTATGAAAGAACTAACTAGTAGACTCGCAAGATGGGCATTAGAGCTACAACAATGGGAGTTCGAAATTATATTCCAAGAAGTAAAAGAATATTTTAAATATCCAAGCTGGAAAGTAGAAGAGGATTTATTATACAAATTTCGACGCTACCCACTTATAGACCCAATAACAACACCAGAAGAAGGATGGAGATTGGTAGTACCAGTGGAACACACAGAGAGAGAGAGAGTATTACAAGACTCGCATCGTACACCCTCTATGGGACATTTAGGGGTGGGGAAGACTTACGATAGAATCGTAAGTAAGTATTATTGGCCTGAAGTCTACCATGATATTCACGTCTTTATACAAAAATGCAAAGAGTGTCAGATGTATAAAGTGCCACAAACTGAACAACAAGGGCTCATGGGCAAGAGAATCGTAGAGCGACCATGGTTGGTTGTCGCAGCAGACCTAATGGAGTTTCCACCAAGTGAAAGTCAGTGCAAATACTTAGTAGTATTCCAAGATTTATTTATAAGATGAATAGAAGTAAAACCCCTTAGATCAGCTGATGGCAAAGGAGTAGCAAGAGCGTTAGACGAGTTAATTTTATTTAGATGGGAAATACTAGAATATCTACTCACAAACAACGGAAAAGAGTTCGACAATAAACATTTGTTACAAGTTTTAGAAGAATATGCAGTAAAACACGTGACCACACTACCATACCACCCACAGGCGAACCCAGTAGAAAGAAGTAACAGAACATTGAAAACGATGATAGCTACTTTTGTCAGCGTAGATCATAGGAATTAGGACCAGCATATATACGAGTTTAGACACGCAGTAAATACAGGGACGCAAGCAACGACTAAAGTTTCACCAGCCTTCTTAAATTATGGAAGACAACCAAAGCCAGTTGAAAGTCTGCGAAGCAAAGTAGAAGCAACTAAACCAGTAGTAAAAATAGACCCAGAAATATGGAAAGACAGAATGAAAAGATTAGATGCATTAAGAGATTTAGTGGCTAAATTTATAGATGATACTCAAGAGAAACAAGAAAATAGATGTAATAAAGGGAAACGCGACGTTAGGTTTTTCGTGGGAGATTTAGTAATACGACGCGCTTACGTGTTATCAAATACAGCACAACGTTTCTCCGCGAAACTAGCACCCAAATACGAAGGGCCATATAAAATCTTAGAAGTGAAATCACCCACGGTTTATATAGTAGAGACGGGAACGAATAAGCAAATAGCGAAAGCACACATAAACGATCTAAAATGATATATACCACCGCTAAATCCCAAATAATATGAAATTTAAAACAAGCTAAAATTTTAACAAATAAGCGACCACCAGGTACCACAGTAGAATTAAATTTATAAATATAAAATGTGTTGAAATTGGAAGTTCTTTTTAGTGTGATAAAATGGGTGATAGGAGAAAACTGTAAACAAATTTTTTTAGCGTAGATAAGGCGATATAGGATAGATTGGCGAACGAACTATATTTATATAAGGATTAGAAAAAGCGATATAATTAACAGTAAAATTAGCGATAGGAGCAAGTTAAACGGTCCCGCTTAAGGGAGGGAGAATTTGTGATGTATAAAATACATCACAAAGAGTAAAATTTAAATAGATCAGTTATTAAGTATAAAAGCGAAATTATAACAAACGAGCGCACTTATTTTTTAATTCATAAATCTTATGTTTTATTTTTGTAACGTTTTTTTTTTAATGATTTTTCTCAAGCGTGAGACAGATGTAAAGGAGAGTCGAAAAAACTGCAGGGGGAAACCAGAAATAAAAATAAAGTAATTAATAGTTATTTAAATAGAAAAAAAATATTCATCGTAAACTAAGAGTAAGAGCAGATGCAAAGACAGAAGCACAGCAAGAAGGATCAGCTGTAATAATGCACATAAATGAGAAAGAGAAAGAAGATTACGATCATGCGTGCGGCAAATAAAAAAGGCTTCAGGAACACGACGCGTATATATACACACGCTAGATGCAGCAGAAACTCAAGATTAACGTCCACGAGAAACATTTCATAAACGAATCACGAGGAGTTACAACAAACTGTCATAGCGAAAGCATAAGAGTGGGAAGGATTAATAGCACAAACGCATTGAGACTCAACACACAAAACAGTCTGTACAGTAGATATATATATATATATATACATATATATATATATATACGCATACTTAGATATTTTAACGCCATGCGATGTAGCTGTACATACACATATAAAATTGATCAATGAGGAACAGCTATGAGTAGAAATCTTCGATAATCGATGTTTCTACTGCTTGAAGCAACATAGCAACTTCGAATACAGTATAAAAATTTACTAGAGTGATAGAGATAGAAGATTCGCGACCAAGGGTCGATTAAGCTCTCGATAGCGACTCATAACTGAAGAGATCAAAGTAGAAACTAAGACGCGGCGAGGAATAAGGATAGAAAATGGAGAGTAGCTGGGTGCGACAGAGATGGACAACAGAGCGAAGGAGAATGTAATTTCCTTCTTCTTGAAAGAGATCATTCTGGGATCAGCCCTTGCTGAGTACACTCGAGTAAAGTTAAAACTAATCTTTTTTGTCGAATATTATCGGTGAAGCTAAGGAGTGAAAACAGAAACGAGAGCAGAGAAGTCGTGGGCTAGATAAAAAGGAAGAGGAGAAATAAAGGGAAAGAAAGAAGGCTGCGAGGAGACATCTTCAGAGACGACGACTCGGTGACCGGGTGCGATCATCCACTGGGGCCACCATCGTTATCCTTCGACCACGCCATTTTTCATCGACCAGCTCCACATCCTTCTTCGTTTTCTTTTATTACTGAGAGGAAATCTTTAGCAGAGCGACCGTAAGTGGAATTCTACCAGCGGGTTAGCAAGTAAAAAATAGTAAGTTTTTTATTCTGTTGTTTTTCCTCGTTATCTTTTTCGGTTCTTCTTAAGAGGTGAATTTTATTTTTTTTTAACATTTTTTTTATATATAGAGTCAGTGCGGTTTAACGAAAGTGCAAACAAATAACTTAATAAGAATAAACTAGCGAAATTTAAAAAAAGAGAAAAAAGAAAGCCACGTGTAAAGGCGGTATTGTTGGCGATGCAACGCCATTTTGCTTTATAAATTAAACACGGAATTCGTAATTATTAAAGTTAATTGAATCTGCTTTTGTTTGATTCTGACTGATAATTTTTATATTACTGAAAAATAGTTAAAGTGAAAGAAATAGTCGACGCGGCGGCCATTGTGAAATTGCGCGAGAGAAATAGCTTTACGTAGTTATTAATTAAAATCTATAGTTCTTATTTATTCTATATAGAGTTGTGCGAGCAATATCGATATTAATTCTTTAAAAAGTTATTGAAGTGCGAAGTGTAAGTGTTAGGTTGTGCGACTGCGCGGTAAGGAAATCGAGCGACGTGTAATTTAATTTACAAATTATTATTCTTTGTACGGCGTTAACCTAAAAGGTGATTAAATCGATTGCACGTGCAACAGAATTATAGATTCTTGGTCTTCCGCACACGCGCACAATCTAAGTGTCGTAAAGCAATTAGAGCGGCATTTCCTCCCTTGTTGTTTTCTTTTGTGATGTATAAACAAAATTTTCTTTCGAATTGATAATATAAGAAGGTTAAAATTAAAGTTGAATAGAGAATCAATTACATCATTCATTTTTCTTAAATAATTAGAGTCATTTAATATCTATGGTATTTTTTTTTATTATTTAAAGTTAAAATTTGATTGCTTTTATATATTAAACATTGCTCTTTTGTTTTAACTTCTTATTTTTTTTTTGCTAAATCATAAATTACATTGAAGTTTTCTGGACCACTCTCATCGTTAGAAACAGCCTACAACCCGAGGTAGGCCAGTAAGTATTGACCCCTTATGTAGTTGCTCTATCCAGCTAGCTGAGCAGGGTTCACTAACGCTCAATTAAAATTAAATATTAATTTGCGAACCCAGGTAAGTTCGTGGCTTCGGGGATTCACTCGGAGGTCCGGGGAATTCATCACGTAACATATAATAATCAAAAAAATATTGGGCCCGAGAAAATATAAATATCAACAAAATATCGGGCCCAAAAAATCATGAGATATGAAAAAAATTTTGCGCCTAAAAAAATAAAGAGCTGAAGAAAATATAAAAATCAAAAAAATATGAAGCCTAAGAAAACATGAATATCAGAAAAATATTTGGTCTGAGGAGATAAAAGGATTGAAAAAAAAGCTCAAAACATATAAAGCCCAGGGTAATATCTAAATCAAATAAAAAAGGACAAAAAATATAGATCCCATAGAAATATAAAAAGCAAAAAAATATTGGGCATAAAAAATTATAAAATCCAAAAAAAAGTAAGAATCAAAAAAATACTTATATTAAAAAAATATAAGGCCCAAGAAAATATAAGGATAAAATAAATATAGAGCCTAAGAAAATTGGAGAATCAAAAAAGTATTAAGCACAGAAAAATATAGAGCCTAGGAAAATATAACAATCAAAATAATATCAGGTTCAAAAAGATATAAGGATAATAAAAATTGGGCCCTAAACGTATAGAGCTCAAGGAAATATAAGAATGAAAAAATATTAGTTAAAGAAAAATAAAGAGCCTAAGAAAATATAATAATCGAGGAATATTGGGCCTCAAAACTATAAAGCCCCAAAAAATATAAGAATCATATATCATTGGGCCCAAAAAAATATGGCCCAAGAATAAATAAGAATGAAAAAAATATTGGGTCTAACAAAATGAAGAGCCCAAGAAAATATAAGAATCAAAAAAATATTTGGCACGAAAAATTAAGAAATCAAAAAAATATTAGACTAAAAAAAATATCAAAATAAAAAAATATTAGGCCTGAAAAAAAGTATACTCTAAGAAAATAAGAGAATCAGAAAAATATGGGACCCCAAAAATATACAGAAAATATAAGAATTAAAAGAAAATTAGGCCAAAACAATAGAGGGCATAAGAAAATATAAGAATCAAAAAAATATTTGGACCAAAAAAATATAGAGCCCAAGAAAATATAAGGATGAATGAAATATAGAGCCTAAGAAAATATAAGAGTCAAGAAACTAATGGGCGCAAAAAAATATTGAGCCCAAAAAAATAAAAGAATCGAAAAATATTGGGCCTGGAAAAATATTGTGCTACAAAAAATATAAGAATCTTAAATTATTGGGCCCAATAAATATAGAGCCCAAGAAAAAATAAAAATAAAAAAAAACTTGTGCCTAACAAAATGTAGAGCCCAAGAAAATATTAGAATCCAAAAATTAACAGGCCAAAAAAAAAATAATAATCAAAAAAATATTAGGCCCAAGAAAATATAAAAATCAACAAAATATTGGGCCCAAAAAAATGTATAACCCAAAAAAACATGAAAGTGAAAAAAAATTTTAGACCCAAAAAAATAAAGAGCTAAAAAAAATATGAGAATACAGAAAAAATTAGTCCATAAAAAATATAGAGCCTGAGAAAATGTAACAATTAAAAACATATTGGGCCCAAGAAAATATAGTAATCAAAAACATATCGAGCTTAAAAGAGATATAGAGCCCATGAAAATATAAAAAGCAGAAAAATATTGGGCCTGAAAAATTATAGATCCCAAAAAAATGTAAGAATCAAAAAAATATTTCGCTTAAAAAAATATAGAGTCTGTGAAAATATAAAGACAAAAAAATATAAATCCCAAATAAATATTAAAATTAAAAAAGTATTATGCACAGAAAAATATAGAGCCGAGGAAAATATAAGAATCAAAATAATATTGGGCACAAAAAAATATAGAAATCAAAATAATATAGGCTCAAGAAATTATAAAAATCAGAAAAATATTGGGCCCGACAAAAAGTATAGTCCAAAAAAATATGAGATTCGAAAACATATGAGGCCCAAAAAATATAAGAAAAATATAAGAATTAAATGAAAATTAGGCCCAAAATAATGAAAGGCATAAGAAAAAATGAAAATTAAAAGAATATTTGGATAAAAAAATATAGAACATAAGAAAATATAAAGTTAACTAAAATATAGAGCCCAGGAAAATATAAGAATCAAAAAAATAATGGGCACAGGAAAATAGAGAGCCCAAGGAAATAAAAGCATCGTAAAATATTAGGCATAAAAAAATTAAGAGCCATTTGTAATATAAGAATCAAATAAATATTGGGTCCAAACAAATATAGAGTTCAAGCAAAAATAAGAATCAAATAAATATTGGGCCCAACAAATTGAAGAGCCCAAGGATATATAAGAATTGAAAAAATATTCGGCACAAAAAAATATAAAAACAAAAAAATATCAAGCCAAGAAATATATAAAGACCAAGAAAATATTATAACCAAAAAAATATTGGACCCAGAAAAATATATAGCCCAAAAAATATAAGAATCAAAAAAAATTTAGGCCCACGAAATGTAAGAATAAAAACAATATTGGGCTTAAAAAATATAGAGCATAAGAAAATATAAGAATCGAAAAATCATTCAAATAAAAAAAATATAGGGCTCAAAAAATATGACGATAAAAAAAATGTCGGGCCTAAAAAAATATAGAGCCAAAAAAAATATAAGAATCATAAATTATTAGGCCCAAACAAATTTAGAGCCCACGAAAAAATAAGAATCAAATAAATATTGGGCCTAACAAAATGTAGATCCCAAGAGAATATGAGAATCAGAAAATTATTGGGCCCAAAAAAATATAGAAAACGAAAAGATATTGGGCCCAAAAGATCTATAGCCCGAAAAAATAGGAGAATCATAAAGATATTACACTAAAGGAAATTAAGAGCTGAAAAAAATATCAGAATAAAAAGAATATTGGTCCCATAAAAATGTAGAGCATGAGAAAATGTAAGAATAAGAAAAGTATTCGGCTCAAATTAATATAGAGCCCAAGAAAATATAAGTACAAAAGAAATATAGAGCCCAAGAAAATACAAGAATCAAAAAAATTTTAGGCACATAAAAATATAAAGCCCAAAATCATATAAGAATCAAAAAATTTTGGGCCTGTAGAAATATTGTTCTAAAAAAAATATAAAAATCTTAAATTATTGGGTTGAAAAAAATATAGAGCCCAACAAAAAATAAGAATAAAAAAAAATTTGGCCTAACAAAATGTAGAGCCCAAAAAAACGTAAGAATCAAAAAGATATTAGGCCCAAAAAAATATGGAGCTTAAGAAAATATAAGGTGTAACGAGGATAGCGAATTACGCGTATACTGGGTGATAGTATGCGCATATATCTGTCCTCGTTGTAAGTCGCACAGCACACCGTAAGTTTCTATGCTTGATTTGCGAGTATAGGAGTAAGACAGAGAGAGTCTGTTACAGTTGCGTAGAGGGCTGACTGTTGAAAAGCACGCGCGCAATGCATGATGGGTCCATTTAAGCAAGTGAAAAAAGCAAACGGGTCGGTTAGTGAGAGTGAGGCTGCCATCTTGAGTTTTTGGTCGTGCTTGAGCGTCAGCTATTTCTTTGGAATGAGATATACAAATATCGTCTTTCTGGTTTGTGCAACTCGTTCATGGGCTTGAAGTGATGTTTCACTTGTATTGTGTGCATTTATGTTTGCTGGGAGATAACGAAGTGGGCGTCATTTGCAGTTTTCCGAATTGGAATTGTCGGTCCGTATAATAGGGAGAGCGAGAAAGACAGCAGGGTGCACCGCGTGTCTACGGTGCCGCTTTATTATAAACTCTGCTACGCGGATCAAGTAAGAGAGAAAAGGCATAGGAAGGCTCTGTACTCATTTCGTCGAGCTAAAGAAAAAGTAAGTCTGCAGACTTTTGCGTTTAACTTTATATGCATGTGCGATAAATGCGAGGCGATAAAGACCGTCGTTCGCGTCAGTGATACGTAGTTTAGGTTAGCTCAGCTTAACGATTATTTTCATCCGATGAGTTTATTTGATTTTATGTTTAATATAATACTTTTATAATTCCACTTGTTTGTATTAAGATTAAGTAATTGATTGAATAAAGTAAAGTAGAATCAATATTAATTCTTGATTGTTGTCTAGTTTTAATTCTCATGAATTTAATTATATCTTGTCTCTATTAATATACTCTGAATAAAATACACTCTTCCTTAATCGACAATATTTGATAGAGTTCTCGGGTACTAGCCGTGGGTTTCGTACCAGACGTCCGGGAGCCCGAACTTCTAAGCGAAGTTCTGTTAGATTCTTAAATATTGTTTAATTTACTTTTATAAATAAAAAAGGAAAGTCGAAATAGATCAGCTGTATCGCACTTGGCTGATTGACTGTAATCTGAAAGTCATCGGTTAAACAGTAAGTGCACGTGTACTCAAAGTGAGTACACGTGAAACCCACAAATATATTTATTTTATTTATCTAAATATATTCTCCGTTACAAAGGGTAAAAATATATAGAGCATGAAAAAATATAAGAATCAAAAAAAATATTGGGCCCAAGAAAATATAGAAATCAAAAATATATTGGGCCCAAAAAAATATAAGAATAAAAAAATATTGGGCACAGAAGAATAAAGTCCAAGAAAATATAAAAATCGAAATATATTAGGCGTAAAAAAATATAGAGCAAGAAAAAATATAAGAATCCAAAAAATATTAGGCACAAATAATTATAGAGCACCAGAAATAAAAAAAATCAGGAATATATTTTGCCCAAAAAAATATAGAGCCCAAGAATAGATAAAAATCAAAAAAATATTAGGCCCAGAAAAATATAGAGCCCCAGAAAATCTAAGAATCAAAAAAAATGGAGCCCAAGAAAACAAATATGAAAAAAATATTGGGTCCAAGTAGATATAGCAGTTGAAAAAAATGGGCTCAAAACATATAGAGCCCAAGAAAAAATAAAAAGCAAAAAAATATTGCTCTTAAAAAATCATAGCACCCAAGAAAATCTTAGAATCAAAAAATATTTCGCCCAAAAAAATAAAGCCCAAGAATACATGAGAATCAATAAATATTTGGCCCATAAAAATATAGAGCCCAAGAAAATATAAGATTAAAAAAATATAGAGCTCAAGAAAATATAAGAATCAAAAAAGTATTAAATACAGAAAAATATAGAGCCTAAGAAAATATATAAATCATAAAAATATTGGGTCCAAAAGGATATGAGGATGAACAAAAATGGGCTTGAAACATAGAGCCCAAGGGAATATAAGAATGAAAACAATGTTATACAAAAAAGAATATAGAGCCCAATAAAATATATGAATCGAAAAATATTGGGCCTAAAAGAATGTAGAGCAAAAATAAATATTAGAATCATATATTATTAGACTCAAAAAATATAGAGCGCAAGGAAATATAAGAATGAAAAAAATATTAGTCAAAAAAAATATAGAGCACAAGAATATATAAAAATTAAAAAAAAATTTGGCAAGAAAACTATAGAGCTCAAAAAAATATGAGGATAAAAAGAATATAGAGCTCAAGTAAATATAAGAATCAAAAAAATATTAGGTACAAAAAAATATAGAAATAAAAAAAATATTAGGCCAAAAAAAATTATTACTATTCTGTTACATTGAAACGCACATAACTGTATTTAGCTTTAAATTGTCTGTTTTAAATCTGAGAAATATACTCCACTTTTTCGCAAAGCTACATTGAACGGCACCTTTAAAATTTTCTAGAAATCATCAAATTTTTTAGGAAAAATCACGGTTTTTGCATAAATAGTATAAAAAGAAGTGAAATTTTTCAAGTCTTGATGAATTTTAGATCATGCCGTTCAAGTAATCTTCAAAAAAACTATAAAACTATTTTTCTAATTAAAAAACAAAAAATCTAAACCAAAGTAGAATCATGTGCAACATCGAAGAACTCAGTAAATACAATTAAAAATATGTGTGTTGTCTTGAAGTGAAAATCGCTATTATCAAACCTATTTAAAGTTGTACGTGACTCTACTTGGGTTTAAATTTTTTGTTTTTGAGTTAAGAAAGTAGTTTCACAGTTTTTTTTAATATTATCCAAACGGCATGATCTAAAATTCACCAAGACTTCAAAAATTTTACTTCTTTTTATACTATTTACGCAAAAACCGTGATTTTCTGTAAAAAATTTGATACTTTTAAAAAAACTTTGAAGGTGCCGTTCAATGTAGCTTCGCGAAAAAGTAGAGTATATTTCTTAGATTCAGAACAGACAATTTAAAGTCAAATACAGCTATGTGCGTTTTAATGTATCGAAATAGTAATCATTTAAAAATTGCTGGAAAAAAGTCACATGCTAAGTTAAAACTACGGTGGATTTACCCATATATGTATATACATATATATATACAGAATGGAATAAGAAACATACAAGACATGGAGCCACTGAGTTCAAGAAAGAAGAGAGATATGTAGGGATATGTAGATATGATGTGTATATATACCTATAGATATATACGCATAACTAGATAATTCAACGCCGAGCTATGTAACTGTACATACACATGTAAAATCGACCAATGAGAAGTAGCTGTGAGTAGAAATCTTCGATAAACAATGTTTCTACTGCGTGAAGCAATATAGCAACTTCGGATACACTATAAAAATTTACTAGAGTGATAGACATAGGAGATCCGCGACCAAGAGTCGATTAAGCTGTCGATAGCGACTCGTAACTAAAGAGATCAAAGTAAAAACTAAGACGCAGCGAGAAATAAAGATAGAAAATCGAGAGTAGATAGGTGCGACAGAGATAGACAACAGAACGATAGGGAAATGTGATTTTCTTCTTCTTGAAAGAGATCATTTTTGGATCAGCAGTCGTTGAGTTCACTCGAGTAAAGCTGAAACTCATCTTTTTTTTTAAATATTATCGGCGAAGTTAAGGAGTAAAAAGAGAAACGAGAGCAGAGAAGTCGTGGTCTAGATAAAAGGAGAAGGAAAAATAAAGGCAAAGAAAGAAGGCTGCGGTGAGACATCTCCAGAGACTACGACTCGGCGACTGGGCGCGACCATCTCTTGGAACTCACATCGTTTCCTTTCCTTCAACCACGCTATTGTCATCTTCTTCGACCAGCGTCACGTTCTCTTTTTCGTTTTCGACTACTGAGAGGGAATCTGCAAGAGAGTAACTGTAAATAGAATTCTACCAGCGGGTTAGCAAGTGAGAAATAGTTTTTTTTTCTAATTTTGTTGGTTTTCCTTGATACCTTTCTCGGTCCTCCTTAAGAGATAAATTTTGTTTTTCTTTCAACATTACCTTTATATATAGAGTCAGTGCGGTTTAACAAAAGTGCCAACGAATATTATAATAAGGAAAAACTAGTGAAATTTAAAAGAAGAGAAAAGAGAAAGCCACGTGCAAAGGCGTTATTGTTCGGCGACGCGACGCCATTTTGCATTATAAATTAAACACGAAATTCGAAATTATTAAAGTTAAAGGAATCAGTTTTTGTTATATTCTGACTACTAATCTTTGTATTATTGAAAAATAGTTAAAGTCAAAGAAATAGACGATGCAGCGGCCATTGTGAAATTGTGCGAGCGAGATAGCTAAATGTTAGTTATTAATTAAAATTCTAAGTTCTTTTTTTTGTACAGAATAGCATTATTTCTTGTAATATTTATTTTAAGTGCAAATTACAAGTATTGGGTCGTGCGACCGCGCAGTAAGGAAATAAAGCGTCGCGTGATTTGAATCTTAAATAATTATCATTTAAATCTGATGAGTGCTTAACTAATTACACGTGTAAAGGAATAAGTTTTTCTCTTTGTCTTCTGCGGATGCGCACGGCCCAAGTGCGAGAGAATAATCAAGTGGCGTTCTTTTTTTTATATCATTGCGTATTGTGAGCAGAATTTCCCTTTTTAAATTGATAATATAATAAGTTTAAAATTAAAGTTAAATAGAGAGTCAGCTGCTTATTTTTTCTCTTCCTCTTATCAGGACAAGAAGTATAAGTTAAAGAAAATTAATTATATCATTCATTTTCTTGAAAAATTAGAGTCATTAAATATCAATGGTATCTTTTTTTTTAATTCAAAATTTACTTTGTTTTTTTATATATTAAACATTGTTCTTTTTAACTTCTGATTTTTTTAAGCTTAATTATAAATTACATTGAAATTTTCTGGAACACTCTGATCGTTAGAACCAGCCTACAACCCGAGGCAGGCCAGTAAGTATTGACCCCATCTGCAGTTGCTTTACCCAGCTAGCTGAGCAGGGTTTACTGGCGCTCAATTAAATTACTATAAATTTGTGAATCTAGGTAAGTTCGTGGCTTCGGGGATTTACTCGGAGGTCCGAGGAATTTGCCACGTAACAAGTATATAACAATATTCAAATAAAATTAGACAATAAAAAGCGTATGAAAAAGCAAACGACGCAGTCAATACAATATAATAAAATCATTCACACACCAGTCACACAATAAATACATTCATACCTTGAGCCTATATATGGGACATTACAAAAATGAATCAACATATAAATTAAAAATATTAAATTCAATCGAGGTCGAGCAAGTACCCCTTCACTGCCGATTTGAACCTGCTGAGTGATGAAAGATGTTTAATCTCAGCAGGCACGGAGTTCCACAAATGCGCACCTTGAACTCTGAAGGAATTTCTGCCAGTTTTAGTACGCATAAAGAGCACCGCTAGCTCCTTGATCTCTTATTTAGTAGCCGTTCTAGGTACACATCTAGTGAAGAGACCCACTAGATGCTCCAGAGTATTTATGCGTACGATTTTGTACATAAGTACGGCCAAAAAATACTGTCTTCTCGAATTGGTACGCAGCCAACCCAACGCGGTTCTATAAGGAGAAAAATAAGCTCTTATTCTTACGCCCAATACATATCCCACACACGAATTCAGCAGTCTTTGTATCCTTCTTCTTAACTCCTGAGTAGCATCAAGCAGAATCACCAAACAGTAATTAAGATGTGGAAACAGCAGGGTAGTTGCAAGTTGATTACCCAGAGCCTTCGTGGTGTACCGACAAAAAAACCGTAAGGCATATAATACTCTGTTAAATTTTTTTGTCACCATATCAATGTGCGGCTCCTAAGAAAGTTTATAGTCAAGCACAATACCACGGCTTGTTACAGAGTCAGAGAAAGGAATGCCGACAGCTTCTTCTAGATCAATCGTCCTTCGCGCCCCAGCATAAAAATAATTAATAAAACGATTACTAGCAAAGACGATTACCTTAGTCTTATCAGCATTTAGAGTGAGAGTAGCATCAACCGCCCATTCTGACACTGCTTTGGCTTCCCTCTGAAGGATAGAAATACCCTCATCCACATTCTCACGAGAAACCTGCGTATAGATTTGCTGGTCATCCGCAAGAGTGAATACAAATCGAAAAAATCTAGAGCCCAAGAAAATATAAGATTAAAAAAAATATTGGGCCTGAGAAAATATAAAAATCGAAAAAATATGGGGCCCAGAAAAAAATAAAAACCAAGAAAAAATAAGCATAAAAAATATTGGGACGAAAGGAATACAGAGCCAAAAAAAAATAAAGCCAAAAAAATATAAGGAGCAAAAAAATATTGGGCCTAAGAAAATATAAGAATCAGAAACATATTGAGCCCAAAAAAATATAGAGCCCACAAAAATATAATATTCGAAAACATATCGGGCCAAAAAACAATATAGAGCCAAAGTAAATATGAAAATCGAAAAAATATAAAGCCTAAAAAAACATAAATATCAAAAAAATAATAAGTCTAAGAAAATATGAGGATTAGAAAAAATAGGTCTAAAACATATAGAGCCTAAGAAAATATAAAAAAAAAATAAGACTAAACATCGTCCAATCTTTTTGAGATTGGACGATGGAAAATCGCTCAATCCTCATTGGTTAAAACTAAGAAATGATTCTGATAGGTTAAAAAAGGTAAAAAATTCATCCCTACCCGTGAAAACCTCTCTTTTTCTGAAAAACTTGCACTCCGTTTTACTATTGGTTAGTTAATTGAATTTTCTATCTCTCCTTTTGTTAACTTACCATTAAAAAGGACTGAAGGTTTCTGGATGAGCATACTTCGTCAGAGGAGTCGTGAGTGTACATAGTCATCGGGACTAAACTTTACTAATCGTGAAAGTTTGTGTTTGTGAAAGGTTATTTTAAATTAAAAAAAAAAAATGTCTTTAATTAATTTCTTTGAACGTCTTGTGCAACTACTCCGTGATGCTTTACAAAATATAAATGAACTGAACAATACCGATCTCCATTATTGGATAGATATGTGCAATGGTAGTTTAGAGAAATCAAATGAAAAAATTGTCAATTCTGATCTTACAAGAGGAGAAAAGCAGAGATGTCAAACTTGTGTGTTACATCTTTCGGGTATTCAAGTTCAATTTGAACATCATCTTCAACGAGGAGGTGGTCTGCAATCTGAAGAAATAGAAGCTTCTGTTGAATGGCGAGATATGCAGTCAGCTTTCGAAAACAGAATCAGAACTGGCGTAGTGGTAAATATAAATCATGTGGATATTTTAAGTTTTTTAAACGACGCCCAAGAACTCTTTAAAGTACATGTACAGTCATGCTTAGAAGAATATAGTGCTCTGAAAGTGAATTCAGATTTCACCGCAGAATTTTCTATACAGAAAAGTAGTGAAGAATTGACAGATATTAAATATTTTACAACCACAAGGACTTCAATTTTCATGTCAACGAATATAGAAGAATGGTTCAAAATAAATATCAAAGATTCTATTTTGACACAGATAGAAGAATTTCAAGAAAAAGATTCTGGCTGGGCTCTAAAAAGCATTATGAGTCTGAGTATAAATAATCTACTCATCATCCAAGACTTTTACATCGATGAGTATGAAAAAGATAATCATTCTAATGATATTAGTTTACCCAAATACCACTACGTTTGGATAAAAAATATGTCTCGTCTTCTGAAATCTCAACTATCTAAGACACATGTAAAATCATTCCATTGTGAAAGATGTTTACAAGTCTTTTATAATGAAGGAAGATTGCAAGTTCATGAAAATGATTGTAAGAATTTGAATTATTGTCGAATTAATCTACCTGACTCGCAGAACAACATTCTGAAATTTGAAGATTATAAAAGCGAAAAAGTTCCTTTTATTATTTATGCTGATTTTGAATGTTTACTGTAGCCTACAATGAATGAGATTGCCTTCCAACTTCATGAAGCATATAGCATAGGATATTATATAAAATGTAGCTTTGATGACAGCTTATCTTTTTATAAGTCATATAGAAAAAATATCGAAGATGGACAGACTCCTGCACAATGGTTTGTTCAAGAATTAAAATCAATCAGTGAGGAAATTGATAAACTCTACAAGAATCCGAAACCATTAAAACTTACGGATTTAGAAGAATTATCTTTCCAGAGGTCAACCATTTGTCACATATGCCGAAAACTAATCCGTGATGAAGAACTCGCAGTACGAGATCACTGTCATCTCACAGGACGGTAAGATATTAATTATAGTTATATTTCAATGAAAAAAAAAATTTACTTTATCATGCAAATTTTTTTAAAATATCTATTTTTTTTACATTAGTTTCAGAGGTGCAGCACATAATTCATGTAATTTGAATTACAAGTATTCAAAATTTATTCCTGTGGTTTTTCATAACCTCAATTACGATACACACTTCATTTTGAAAGAGATAGCCACATCTTCATTGATGGGAGGACGAGTTACCCTATTGCCACATAATAAGGAAAAATATATTTCTTTTACAAAATACAAAGATGGCAGTGACCTAAGTTTTAGATTCATAGATTCTTGGCGTTTTCTTCCTTCGTCATTAGAAAAATTTGCATCATACTTGGAAAATGTGCCGATATTGATAAAAGAGTTTCGAACTGATGGATTTACAGATGAGAAAATTGATTTTCTCAAACGTAAAGGTATATTTCCATATGATTTTGTAGATGGATTGGATAAGTTATTAGTTACGAAATTGCCAGAGAAAAATCAATTTTATAACCAACTCACCGATTCTCATATTGCTGATAAAGACTATGAGCATGCTACTCAAGTCTGGAGTAAGTTCAATATAAGGACATTAGGCGAGTATTCGGATTTATACTTAAAAACAGATGTTTCACTATTGGCGGATGTATTTGAAAGTTTTCGAGAAACATCTCTCAAAGCTTACGGTTTATGTCCAGCTCACTTTTATACGTCTCCAAGCTTGACATTTTCAGCAGCGCTAAAAATGACGAAGGTAGAACTGGAGCTTCTTACAGATATAGATATGTTGATGTTCATTGAAGCAGGTATTCGGGGAGGAATAAGTCAATGCTGTAATCGCTATGCCAAGGCGAACAATCCATATATGGGCTCTTCGTATGATGAAAAACAGAAAATGAAAACACTTATGTACTTTGGTATTAATAATCTTATGGATGGGCAATGGTTTAATATTTGCCAGTCGGAAAATTCAAATGGGTAGAATATGAGACGAATTCAAACTTTTACAACGCACCGCCAGATTCAGTTATTGGATATATTGCTGAAGTAGATTTGGAGTATCCTGAGGAAATACACGATGCACATCGAGATTTTCCATTCTGCGCAGAGCATAGTGCGCCACATGGCTCGAAACAAAAGAAACTTCTCACTACTTTGAAGAACAAGGAGAGATATGTTATTTAATATCGAACACTCAGACAAGTGTTGGAAAATGGACTTCGACTGAAAAAAGTGCATAGAATTTTAAGTTTTGAGCAAAAGGCATGGCTTAAACCTTATGTGGAATTGAATACTCAAAAAAGAATGCAGGCTAAGAACGAATTTGAAAAACTTTTTTATAAATTGTTAATCAATGCTGCTATGGAAAGTGCATTGAGCGAGAGCGGTCTCGAGTTGATGTCCGATTGGTAAATAAGTTTACTGGTAGATATGGAGCAGAAGCACGCATAGCTCTACCGAATTTTCACAGCTGTGCTATTTTTGATGAGAATTTAGTTGCCATTCAAATGAAGAGAACGAGCATCACAATCAAGAAACCAATTTATGTTGGATTTTGCATTTTAGAATTATCAAAAACATTAGTTTATGATTTTCATTATTCGTATATGAAAAAGCGAGTTGGAGACAAATGCAAACTTTTGTATACTGATACTGATAGTCTCATATACGAAGTTGAGGATGTTGACATGTACAAAATAATAAAAGAGGACATACATAAATTTGATACTTCCGATTATGAAGAAAATAATCCGTTCGAAATTCCTCGAGTTAATAAGAAAGTTCTGGGTTTGATGAAAGACGAATGTAATGGTAAGATAATGACAGAATTTATAGGATTACGAAGCAAAATGTATAGTATTTCAATCGATGGAGGAGAAGTTATAAAGAAAGCCAAAGGTATAAAGTCCAGTGTTGTTAAAAAATCAATTACTTTTGAGGATTACCGAAGCTGTCTTCAGGATCTCACTATTATATACCGTGAACAGTGCAATATCCGTTCAAAATTGCATACTGTGCATACTGAAAAACAGAGAAAAATTGCTTTAAGTCCTCATGATGATAAGAGATTTTTATTGCCTGATAGTACAGATACTTTACCTTGGGGACATTATAAAATTAAAGAAATACAGATGGCGCAAGCTGCACTTGAAGTAGAGAGGAAATATGCAAGAAAAATGGCTGCTGAAAAAAAAGGAAAAGAGCGGGAGGTAGAAATGAGGAGGGGAGATACACGAGTGGAAATTGATGCTACAGAGAATGAAAGAGAGAGGGAAATCGAGAGAAGGGATGAAGCAACCAATGAAAATAGTGCAGAGCGAGTGGGGATGCCACTTTATGAAGGCGAGCAAATTATCATTGAGTATGATGTGTTAGAGGAGTTCATGAATGACTGGCATCCATCAATGGAGGGGGCAAGTTCCCAGGAAGGAGAAAAAAAGGATATATTACAAGTAGCAATGGAAAGGGCAGACATCGAAGTGGGGAATGGGCTATATCAACCAATGGACCACAATGAGGAGCGCATTCAAGTAATCGAAGAGCTTGAGGACTATCAACCTTGCACAAAGAAATCTAAAATCGACTAACTTCTTAAGTAAGTTACAATCTATTTTTTACCAAAAAATGTTATTTTTTTTCATCAAAATTTTTCTCTAACAGAAATTTAAAATTGTTTTTACTTTTTCTTGTTTTCAGAATGGATTTATCTGCACTAAACAAGATTGCTGGAAGCGACTTTCTGCCAAGGAAGAAAGTCACAGACTTAGAAAAAGACCAGCAGTATATGGTGACTGCACTGAAACAAGTCAAGACAAGATTTGGAACCAAGGTCGTAGCAGATTTCGACCAAAGCTTCCAAGTCTTCTTACCAGAGAAGATTTCATCTGCAATCTTAAAAGATGAAGAATTTTTCTACAATCTCTGTGATAATGCAAATAAACTGCGTTTGATTGCAATATACCTGGGAGGATCTTCTTTTAAATTCGATCAAGCTTAAAATAAATAAAAATATACTCGTCAAATTATTTTTCAAACTATTTATTGTAAATTGTACATAATAAGAATACATGAATAAATGAAAATTATTAAACATTATATAATTGTTTTTATTTATCACCACCACTTATAATTATTATATTTATATTGAATCATAAAAAGAAAATTTTCAATAATAAAAATATTTTATACATAACTTAAATTAATGAACATAATAAAATTAAATTTTTGTTTCTTTTTTATTTATTACACTGAAATACGTTGTAAAATACATCTTAGCTTATTCAAATAATCTCATTTTTATCCATCCAACTATTATGCTTGCTGTTTAGACCTAACCACTTAACATATACACGTTTACCACTTTTCTTTAAAACTTTTTCTACCAAATAAATTTCTGGATACATAGTCTTTTGAATTTCTGTTTCATAAAAGCCGCCGGAGACTGGTTCATCATAATAATCTTTGACGTGGTAAGTTATGGGATTGGTTTTTACAACTCTTGTTATTGTGAAAATTTCAGTTGACCAATTTGGTGTATAACCATTTTCAAAAACTTGTATAATCTTACTTATTCGCACTTTATCTCCTACTTTGAATTTTGGTTTTTTCACAGCTCTTTTTTCAGTTGGGTAATTTTTCTTGATTTCTTTTTCATTTATCTTCGTAACGTTTTCAGGCTCGATTCCTATTGTCCGATGTTTTCTTGAATTGTATGCTTTCACTAACTCAGGCAGAATATCCAAACATTTATAACTTCCTTGTTTGCTGAATTCTAACCACATTGCATTTTTTTAAGTTCTATTAAAGCGTTCACATATGCTTGCATGAAGATTACTATGTGAAGAGTAGTGATTTATCTTGTACTTTTTCATAAGATTCTGAAAGTTTGAATTGTAGAATTCTTTTCCTTGGTCAGTTTGTAAATTCGATGGCACCCGTTCTTGTTTTAGCTAGAGTAACATCATTGCCGCTCTTCGATTTGACTGGTACAGCCCATGCATACTTTGAAAATATATCTATGACAGTTAGTAAGTAGCGAAAACCTTTGTTTTCCTTAAAATAAGGTATCATTTCTACAAGGTCAGCTTGCCAAGTCTCATCTAATCCGCGTATGTCATATTTTCTTCGCTTGTACCTTCGACGTGCTGGCTTGTGTAGCTCTTCATCTACTCTTTGACGTTCCATCTTAAACTTCAACTTTAGCAATATCCGATTGTCTATTCATTTCTTTAATTATATATTCAATACTTGCAAAATTTCGTTGAGTCATATCATAGACATAAGTTAATTTTTCGTCTATTTCTGCTTTATATATTTCAACTTTGTTCTCATATTCTTGTATAGCTTTAGCAACTTCCATAATTTTAGAAGATAAGTAATCAACTTCTTTCTGTAGGATATTATTTAGGGAATTCAAACTAATGGCATCATTTGGATCATTAGCCTCTCCAATATTGCATAGCCGCTTATTTTCTAAATCAAAATCACCATCTGATGTAACATTGAATCCAATACCTCGAGGACCACGACTCACTTGCGAGCCCTCAAGTTTTCTTCCAAACACATCGAGACTTATGTTACTACTATTGATTTGAAAATTGTGTGAGTCAATATATATGCCCAGCTTCACGTAGTTCCTCTATGATTGATTGGATTTCATTGTTGTGATTATTATTTCCAGCAGATCGTTAGGCTATTAATAATCGCAGTCTCTCGACAAGCTCATTTGAATCATCCCAGTAGACTAGATCTATGGAACTATTCTTTTTTGCTATTTTATATTTAGCTATGAGACCTCCTCCGCTGGTAGACATTCTACTGCGATCACTGCGAAACATTGGTGCTATGATTTTTGAATATTTTCCACTCTTCGAAGAGCGTATATTCTCACTTTTGCTATGTCTTTTTCTATGGGCATTTGTTGCTTCCAGGATAATGCGATAGTTTTTGCGATCTGTTGTACTTAAAAGATTATCATCTGGTTCTTTTTTGAAAAGCAATTCCATTAGACCACTGCTTTTAGGAAAACTTAAATCTTTTACTTTTATCATTTTATCATCAAATTGAATTTGTGAATCACCCATCATGTATACCCCACTGACTTTTCTCACTCCGTATATGTTATCGATTTTGCTGCGGCTTCCATTCAGCATTGATAAAAAGTCTGTCGGTTCAGTTTCTTTATGCGCAGATACAAATGGTGAATATATAGATTTGAATGATGAATTTGCAGAATTGAATGATGAATTCATCATTGTGCTATTTATCGGAGAAAAATCATCGCCATTAGAAGCATCATTATCAAACGCCGAACCCGAGTTATTAATATCGTTTACAATATAACTTGATTCATCAAATCTCAATCTTTTTTTTGCCGATTTTTGAAAGCAAGCTTTTCAAGTGGTGTAATAACTGGTTTTAAAGTATCACCAATAACCTTTTCAAAATCATCTCTCTCTTTTTTTAACAAAGAGTATTTTTTTTTGATAGCCTCGCGTGCTCGTAAGAGCTCGCTAAGAACATTTTTTTCTTTCTTAAAGTCAGGCATGCTGACAAGATGCTGTCTACAATCAAACTGCAAAGATTAAGATTTATACTTCCTTTTTAATGGCAAAACAGTCGACCTTTTTTCTCAAAAAAAAAAAGATAAAATAAGATAACAGGTGACTTTCAAAAATATAAACCTGTCAAGAAAACCTTTTCTGAAAAGAAAAAAATTCACTAATAACCTTATTTTAACTTAATACATGGATATAGAATGGGCTCAATAAAAGTTTCAATTTTGAAAGAAAAAAGATTGTAAGATTATAAATATGAAAACCAAAAAAAAGTTTCTTTTCTCAGTAAAAGAAAACATATTTTTACAAAAAGGAAAAAAAAGGTCTCTTTCCAACAAAATAAAAACAAGTGACTTTAAATAGTAAAGTAATGTGAAAGTGACCAAAGGGAAAATATCTATCGATCAGAAGCATGTGGGTTAAAGAAACTGTCATAAAGATGAAAAAGAAAAAAACATGCAGTGGTAAAGCAATGACGAGACCGAGGGTTTTCTGTGTATACCTGCACTCAAAGACATTAGGCGCCACATGTATCCTTCAGCGTTGCGTAAAGCGCCGATTGCATTAAGATTATCCGAACAAGCAGAAAGTGACTTTAAATAGTAAAGTAATGTGAAAGTGACCAAAGGGAAAATATCTATCGATCAGAAGCATGTGGGTTAAAGAAACTGTCATAAAGATGAAAAAGAAAAAAACATGCAGTGGTAAAGCAATGACGAGACCGAGGGTTTTCTGTGTATACCTGCACTCAAAGACATTAGGCGCCACATGTATCCTTCAGCGTTGCGTAAAGCGCCGATTGCATTAAGATTATCCGAACAAGCAGAAAGTGACTTTGAATAGTAAAGTAATGTGAAAGTGACCAAAGGGAAAATATCTATCGATCAGAAGCATGTGGGGATAAAGAAACTGTCATAGAGATGAAAAAGAAAAAACATGCAGTGGTAAACAATGACGGGACCGAGGGTTTTTTGTGTATACCTGCACTCAAAGACATTAGGCAGCGCATGTATCCTTCAGCGTTGCGTAAAGCGCCGATTGCATTAAGATTATCCGAACAAGCAGAAAGTGACTTTGAATAGTAAAGTAATGTGAAAGTGACCAAAGGGAAAATATCTATCGATCAGAAGCATGTGGGATAAAGAAACTGTCATAGAGATGAAAAAGAAAAAACATGCAGTGGTAAACAATGACGAGACCGAGGGTTTTTTGTGTATACCTGTACCCAAAGACATTAGGCGCCGCATGTATCCTTCAGCATTGCGTAAAGCGCCGATTGCATTAAGATTATCGGAGCAATCAGAGTCCGTTTTTGGCACACTGACTTTACCGACTAAGTGGCGCTGCGGGGAAGCGAAAGAGAAAGGGTCACTAGCAAACGTAAAATTTTTCTGTGGATGGAGAGTCTTTGCATTAAGATTATCGGAGTAATCAGAGTCCGTTTTCAGCACACTGATTGCGCCGAATAAGTGGCGCTGCAAGGAAGCGAAAGGGTCACTAGCAAACATAAAGTTTTTTCGGCGGATGCAGAGTCTTTTTTTGTAGCGCTGCCTACTATGCATTTTCTTGAACGTCGCACAAAAATTTACCTGCTTTTAGGAGAGAAGGAAAAGAATGTCCTTTCTCTTAATGCAGTACACTGTGTGTGTTCTTTTTTGAGTCGCAGGTGCATGAAAATAATGAATAATGCAACCTTTCAGATATAATACTGTCTTTATCTTTTTGAAAGAAAATCTTTTTTGAGAAAAAAATTTATTATAAGGGTCAGCTATCTTTTTTCATCTTGTTTAAAAAAAAGGAGAACTCTTATTTGTAAAAGATAAGGAAAAATATTCCTTGACCAAAGGAAAAATATCTATCGATCAAAAGAAGGTGGCTTAAAGAAAAAAAGGTCATAGAGATGAAAAAAAGGAAAAGATGCTATCGTAAACATTAATCTTTCAAAAGAAAAAAACATCTTGGGACTCCCTACCGTATGGGGCCACCTACAAATCAAACAAAAAAAGGTAACTCTTATGGGTTTATACACATATTGGATTCTAAATCACATGGAGTAGGGAAGGGTGGGCGTAAACAAAATACTGAAATTCAAAAAATCACACGGAGAAGGGGATACTCTTATGTGCTTATACACACATCGGATTCTCGATCACATGGAGTAGGGAAGGGTGGGCGTAAATAAAAACCAAAATTCAAAAAATCACTCGAAGAAGGGGATACTCTTATGGGCTTATACACACATTACATTCTCGATCACATGGAGTAGGGAAGGGTGGGCGTAAATAAAAACCAAAATTCAAAAAATCACTCGAAGAAGGGGATACTCTTATGGGCTTATACACACATTACATTCTAGATCACTTTGAGGAGAGAGGGGGTGATCCAGAATGAACCTGAGCCAGTATGCCTATAGCTTATCTACTCTCGTTTTGCAAAAATTCTTATTCTACATCTGAATTTTTAAAAATACATATAAATAGAATTTATATTAAAACTATAAGTTGTAGAACATGTGGCTTATTTTTTAAAATTAAAAATATTAGAAGATATGAAAGAACTCACGAACAAAAAAAGGAATTATGTATTTATTGTAGAAAAAAATGTTAGTACAAAATCTAATTTAATAAGACATATATTAGCTAAGCATAGGAAATAAAAATTTACATGCTGTATTTGTAATAAAAAATTTTCAAGAAATCATCATTTAAAAAGGCATATAAAAAATCATGTGAATAATATTTTACTTAAAAATTCATAATTATAAAATTATTTTTTATAACAATAAAATATTTATTTGCAGTAGAAAAAAAATTTGGTTTATAAATTAAAAATTATGATCAGTTTATATAATATGAAAACATTAAAAAAGGTATTATATTTTTTATAATATAAATTTATATTAAAAAATTTTTTTTATTATATTTTTAAAAATTTAAATTTAATATTTTCAATTTTTAAATGTTATACACTATTAACTACAAATATAAATAATTAAAACATAATTTATTTTTATACAAAATATATGTATGAATTATATATACATAATTAATATTACATATAAAATTCCAAGAAATATTTTTCAGAAATATTATTTTTTATTTATAAAAGTAAGTAAAAAATTATATAAAATTTTATAAACAATTATATTAAATAATTTTACAATATTTACAAAAATTAGAACAAAAAGATGAAAAAGATTCTAAGTATATTGACAAAAAAAAGAATAATACATAAAAATTTTTTAAATTTCTGTTTTCAAAATTTTTAGTCATAATAAAAACAGGTACAATTTTTTTAATATTTTAAATTATTGAATTTAAAAAATTTCTTGATTTCTAAATACTGTTTAATAGTAAGCATAACTAATATTTTTTTGTATATTTAAATATATTAAATTTAATATACATATTATTTCTAATATTTTATATTTCAGCGAACATATTTAAAGAATGTTATTTTTTATTTTAAATATATAAATAAAAAAATTATTTTTTTCATTTATTTATTGAAAAAAAACATTTTTTAAAAATGTGAGTCGAAATAGGCCTCCTGGGAAAACCACTAAAAAAACGCCTCTACATATATACCTCGGTACTTAAAAATACTAGGTGGTGTGGAAAATATAAAAATATATTTATAATACAAACTTTATAAATTTAATAATTAAGGTAAAAAAACAGAATTTTATCAATGCTGGACATTCATAAGATATTAGTATTTATGAAAATTGGTTTTATATAAACAATAAAAACTTTAAGTATGTAACATCATATAAATAAGGAAAACAAAAATAGGTTTGTAATGAATATTTGAATATATTTTTGAGTATAACTTAATATATTTTAATAATTATATTTTTTACAGTTAATAAAAATAAAAAAAAGACAATGTAACTTAAATAACAAATAGGGGGTTATGAGTTGAGCGAGCAGGGGAGTATTCTCCTAGTATATATATATATATATATATATATATATATATATATATATATATATATATATATATATATATATATATATATATTATTGTAATATGGAAACTGTCGAATGATAGAAGCTGCTAAAAAGAAAAGTTGAAGATCATGCTTATGTATATATATATATATATATATATATATATATACGATGTTCATATAAATAAGTTAGTCTATTATGATCATCAGATGATTTGAGTTCGTTTTAACCAATAAAGAATACTGTTATCTTGTAAAAGTGTATTAGGTTAGTGTGTTAAAGTATTTTTTTAAGTTTAATTAATAATTCGGACGTAAAAATTTGGGGCTCAGCCGGGATATCAAATGAAAAATTTGTCTACTTAATAGAAATTATATTTTATTTGAAAGTGTCACGAAAGGCGTCAATAAAACAGATAAGTCGTTTATATTTTTATTAAAAATAAACGCTTAATACAAATACAAGAATTAAATACATACACATTAAAATAAATTTATTTTATTTTCTTTTACTTTCCTAATTTTTATTATTTTCTCAAAATGATTACACGCTCACCGGTACAAACAAGAAATACAGGCACTGATCCTTCGGAATCAAACATAAATATGTTACAGATAATGAAGGAATTCCAATCAACCAGAGAAGCTTTTGACGTGGAACGGCGTCAATTTAGATCTGAGTTTGAGAAGGAATAACAAAAGTGCCATTACCTTAAACTGGAAGTACAAGAACGAAACGACGGATTTCGACGCTGTGGTCAAAATCTTATTGAAGAAAGGCGTTTACGTGAGCATCGTGATGCAGGAATTATAGAACTCAAAAATAATCTACAGAAACTGCAAGAACAATTTTTAAAGATAAGTCACCAATATGAATTAATAAATGCATGTAATACACAAACAACCCAAACAAATCAGATACAAGATTCATCATCAACTATAAAACAAAATATTCAAAATATTGGGGTTAGAAATAATGTATTAGATCAAATTTCCCCATCTTTATTAAATGAAACTAATAATATTAGAAAAAGGTTAGGATACCGACTCCAACCTGATTATTTTGACGGAACGCGTTCATTAAGAGAATACTTAATATAATTTAATTTTATAGCTCAGGCTCAAAATTGGAATGATCAAGATAAATGTATTGCTTTAACCTCAAGTTTGAGAGGAAAGGCAAGAACTATTTTTGATTCCTTTAAAAACTACTTTTCAAGATCTTAAAAATCAATTGGAATTAAGATTTGGAGAACATTTTTCATCACAAACTTATTATAGTCAATTTACGAATAGGAGACAAAAATTTGGAGAAGATTTTCCCACTCTCGGAGGATATTTAGAAAGATTATGCAGACTTGCATATCCTGAATCTTCTAATCCTGAAGTACAAGATAAAATTGCAGGATCACAATTTATTTTAGCTATTTTTAGTAATCGAATTCGCCAAACGCTTCAAGTAGAAGGAATAACATCGCTCAAGAAAGCTGTACTTAGAGCCATTCAACTTAACGATATTTTTGAAAATAATCGTCAAAAATATTTTAATCAATCTTCAAAACATGAATTAAGACTAACTTTCATCAAGAAGGATGATTATTAAAAAGGAGATTTTTAAAGGAGAAATTTTAATGAATGTTGTAATTGTGGTTTAAAAGAACATTTTAGATCTGCTTGTCCTAAACAAATTAAAAAACAGGGAAACTAGATTTTGTTGAACTTGTTAGGGCAAGTTCAAAAAATAGGTTCAAAGCACTGAACACATGTTCTCGTCCTATAGCTAGAATTAATGGTAATTCTGATAATTTTTATTTTTTAGGAAAACCTAACGATAATAATTGTAATTTCAAGATAGATTCAGGTTCTGATGTATCTATAGTTAATTCTAAATTGATAGGATCTAATTTTAATCAAATTCCTGTACATAATATATTTATTAAATATCCGACTGGAGAACAAGTTCCAATTGAATGCAAGGTTATAGTTTCAATCAAATTAGGAAAAATTTCAATGACATTACCTGTATTTGTAGCAAATATAGATGATGATTGTATTCTTGGAGATGATTTTCTAAAAGAATCTAATATTTCATGTGAAATCCATGAAACTATTAGAAATCTACTTGATTTGCCTGTAATTCACAAATCACGTGGAAAAATTGTTACTTCATTTCAAGATATTCCTATGAATTTACAAGAAATTTTTGAGAAAAATTCAACTGAAATAAATTATTCTCAAAAAGATAATTTCGCTAATTTCCTTATTGAATTTCAAGATGATAATATTACTGGAGGTTGTGATATTGTTGAACACAAAATCAACCTTTCTAATCCTCAACCAATCAAACAACCAATTAGAAGAGTTCCTTTCTCTCAACAAGAAGAAGTTGATAAAATTATTCAAGATATGAAATCACAAGGAGTGATTGAAGAATCTTCGAGTTCTTGGTGTTCACTTGTAGTTTTAAAACGTAAGAAAGATGGTTCTTTTAGATTTTGTGTAGATTATCATAAATTAAATGCAGTAACTGTAAAAGATTCTTATCCATTACCTAAAATAGATCAAACATTAGATAGTTTAGCTGGAAATTTTGGGTTTTCTACTATTGATTTAAAAAGTGGTTATTGGCAAGTAAAAATTAGAGATTCAGATAAAGAAAAGATTGCATTTCCAATTGGTCAAGGTTTGTGGCAATATACAATTATGCCTTTTGGAATTTGCAATGCACCAGCAACTTTTGAACGTTTAATGAAGAATATTTTACGAGATTTTATTGATACAATTTGTTTAGTTTATTTAGATGATGTTATTATTATGGGAAAAACATTTATCGAATTATTAAACAATTTAAAGATAGTACTTAATAGAATTCGTAAAGCTGGCTTAATTCTAAATAAAAAGAAATCTATTTTCTTTTAAAGAAAAATAGAATTTTTTGGACACATTATATCTGAACAAGGGATTGAAACAGATCCAAAGAAAACTTCTGTGGTGACAGATTGGCATATTTCACGAACGAAAAAGAATATTAGGAATTTTCTAGGTTTTTGCTCATATTACCGTCGTTATGTAAAAGGATTTTCTTCAATTGCAAAACCTCTTTACAAACTAACAGAAAATGATACAGAATTTGAATGGTCAGATGTATGTCAAAAGGCTTTTGATGAATTGAAAAACATCCTTACATCTCCTCCTATTCTAGCTTTTCCATCACCCACAGATCAATTTATTTTAGATACTGATGCATCAGATCATGGTATAGGTGCTGTACTATCACAAGTACAAAATCAAAAAGAAAGAGTTATAGGTTATTATAGTAGGGTCTTAAATAAAGCAGAAAGAAATTATTGTGTTACTCGTCGCGAACTTTTAGCTGTAATTGAATTGATTAAACATTTTAATCATTATTTATTAGGTCCAAAATTTACTATCAGAACAGATTGTTCTGCTTCAAGTTGGATACTTTCATTTGAAGAACTTAATGGTCAATTAGCTAGATGGATTAAAAGAATAGGTAAATATAATTATGAGATTATACATAGAAAAAGAAATTCTCACAAAAATGCTGATAGTTTATCTCATTGTCCGTGTGAAAATTCATCTTGTAAATATTGTCTTAAAATAGAAGACAAATATAATAAAAATAAAGATATTGTTAAAAATATGGTCGGTCGAATCATTTTTACAGAAAAATCAAGTGAAGATTGGTTAAGAGATCAATTGAAAGATAAAACTTTCAGTTTTATTTAAAAAAAAAAAGAAAGAAGGAATTAAACCTACTTATCAAGAAATTTCTTGTAAAGATTCTAAATTAAAAACTTACTGTTCACAATGGGACTCTTTAATGATTAAAGATAATGTTCTTTGTCAAGAATGGTTATTTCCAAATTTAAAATCAACCACTTTACAAATTGTGGTACCACAAAATAAAATCACTGAAATTTTAAAAGAAGCACATGATTCACCAACAGGAGGTCATTTTGGAGTAAATAAAACATTGGATAAAATACGTAAAAGTTTTTATTGGACAACTTGTAAAAATGACATAGAAAATTGGTGTAAATCTTATATGATTTGTATTGCTTGGAAAGGTCCTTCTGATAAAGGACAATGAAATGCAAATTTTTTATTCAGGAGAACCTTTTGAAAGACTTTAAATGGGTATTCTTGGACAATTTCCTAAATCTTCATTAGGAAATAAATACCTTTTAGTAATTACAGATACATTCTCTAAATGGATTGAAGTTTTTCCAATTTCAAATATGAGAGCTCCTACTATAACGAAAATATTAGTTAGTCAGATTATTTCTAGATATGGAGTTCCTTTAAGTATTCATACAGATCGAGGTAAAAATTTCGATTCAAAACTGATAAGAGAATGAGGTAATTTGTTAGGATTTCACAAGACGAGAACGACACCATTACATCCACAATCAAACGGTCAGGTTGAATGACAACACCAAAACATTCTTAATTACTTATCCAAATACATCACACAAAATCAAAAAGATTGGGACCGATGGATCTTATTTTATTTATTAGCTTACAGGTCCTTTACACATTCTACAACTGGGGCAACCCCTGCTGAGATGCTTACTGGTACCAACTTACGACTTCCATTGGATTTATTAAGGGGCTGTCCACAATAACCAAAAGAAGTCCGATTTAATTCCAATCATGCTCAACAACTCAAACTTAAAATTGACGAAATCCATCACCAAGCACGACAACATTTATTAATAACATCAAATAAGAGTAAAAATTATTATGATCATAAAGCTTGACAAGTTACTTTTTCTGAAGGTCAAAAAGTTTGGTTTTACAATCCACGAAGAAGAAAAGAAATATCACCAAAACTACAAATTAACTGGGAAGGCCCTTATACTATACTCAAGAAAATCAATGACGTCATGTTCCGTATAAAAAAATCAAACGGACACAAAAATAAAATTGTTCATATTCATCGACTGGCAACTTGTCATGAACGCTCGACTTAACTGTTCTGCTCATGGTTCTTTTGAACTGTGGTTTTTTCCATGAGCGGAAAGGTGAATGCCGGAACAGGAATATGAGATAAGGTTCCACAGTAAAAAAAAAATAATTCTTCCGACTCATATTCACTAAGATTTCCATTAAAACATTGTTCCTCAAAGTTGCTGTTGGAAGAAAGGAATTTGAGTTTATTTCGTGTACTCTTGTGTCAATTGGGAGTCATTCTTAGAGTCGCTGTTGAGCATCGGTCATGTACGGACGCAGCCGCGCCGCTGCTAGCCGAGCTGACATTAAAAGTTACCTAAATAAAATTGCATTCTACAAATTATTAACATGAATGTAGTAATAGTGTATTACTCCAGTGCACAATAAGATTTAGCCATTAATAAATGCTAATCATATTATTTTTTATTAGCAAAACATTAGTTTAATAAACACGAGAAACATGTCGCAGACTAGCGGGGAAAGAAGCTCCGCTAAAAGGAAGCAATCCTCACTGAACAACGCGTCTGATCAAATAGACGTGCATCAAGTAAATAAAATTTACAGAAAAGCCAACCTTACAAACATTGAAAAAGAATATCAAAATGCGCTAAAAGTTTTAGGAGCCAAAAAACAGAGTGAAATAAAACCTCATCTTAACATCACTAGAAATAAAGCAAATGTATCAACAGATATTACATCACAAAATGGCGTCGATAACGCGCTAAATATCGAAACAATCAATTCACCACTGACCGATCAAGATATGGAAGAAGACAACCTATCTCAAAAGAGCCTCAACAGCGATGAGTCTAAGACATGGTCTTAACCACACAAATATTATAATCTCATTGATCAAAATGATGCAACAGCGTACACAGCGCTCACAGCACTCACACAAAACAGATTCGCGCCCTTAACAAGCTACGTCACAGGAAAGGAAAATGAACAAGATAACACACCAACAATAACTAAAACCGAAAAACCTTCACCGATATATTGTCGTCATGAATCCACGAAGGATCTAATCAAATCATTAACTCTAGAAATAGATAAAAATCTCTTATATTTGAAAGACTGCAAAGAAGGCGAACAGACGTTAATAGTAGCAAATGTAGAAACCTTAAAAAAAATTAAAAATCTACTTATTAAAAATAACACACAGTTTTATTCATATACCATTCTGTCAGAGAAAAATAAACTGTTAGTACTTAAAGGCTTATCGGGCGAGTTTACAACGGAAGAAATCAAAGAAGAACTAATTAAATTACAAAAGCCTAACATAAACATAACAAAAATAGAAAAATTAAAAGTGAGTGATTTCTGTGCTCAAAAAAAAACTACTTTTTGGTGCATATAACAAATAATAGTGACATAAAAAATTTAATTAATCAGAATAGTCTCCTAAATCTAAAAGTCAGATGGGATATGTATCGTAAAAAAAAATATATCAATGTCACAAGTGCCAAAGAGTGGGTCACTCGAGCATCAATTGTAACCTTGGCTTTCGTTGCGTCAAATGCAGTGAGAGTCACGAACCCGGTCAATGTAAAAGAAACAAAGAAGAAAATCCATCACCGCTTTACTGTGTAAATTGCAAGCAGCCAGGCCATATAGCCAACAACAGAGGTTGCGCCTGCCTAAAATTCGCCCAGTCTTTAATTAACAACACATCAAACATTCAAATTAAACCAAGGAGTCAGCAATACAAGATAGCGCATCCGTCACGTTCCTACGCTACTACTGTATCCACTACAGGTAATGCAAACTATAGCTTAAATTATCCGCCGCTTCCTAGGCCCCAAAATCGTAAAGATCTTTAGCCAGACAACGGAAAAGTAACAGACTCAATCGAAAACCTTTTAAACGCTTTTAAAGCGGATCTTGTTAATATTATTAGTACACATATCGCGTAACTCCAAAAACAAATCACTTCTAACAATGAAAAAATCAACTTAATTGTTAATAAATTAAATTTAAACACAATTCATATATATCTATACATATCAAAATTGTATTAATTTATACCAGCTATTAATTTTGCAATTTATCATATTTTAAACAACAAAAAAAATACGAGGCTTCTATTTTTTCGTATTCTATCAGATGGATATAATGCATTTTTTCATGCAAAGACCCAATTCTATGTGGAAATCCAGCTGGAATTCCAGCGAGACATTTTTAATAGGGGTAAAGAATCAGCAATGAGTATTAGGCAGTTTTTTATCCAACCTCCGGATAGGTAGCGCTCCACGTGACGCAATAACTTATTTCTGCTTTCACGCTCTAAACTTAGCTGCAAAAAGTACTTTTAAAAAGTTTTTTAAACGGGCCTTTACCCTTGTTAAAAAATATCAAGTGAGGAATCACCTGAGAAATCAGGTGATTTATTATGCCAAAACATCAGGTGATGTTTTTTTTTGTTTTCACATGTTTTAAAAAGTGCCATATGCTAGCTGTAGTTTGCTATAGTTTGTTGTTCATAAAAATCAAAAGTTTGAAAAATTCTTCAATATTTTGAAAAACATTAATTTATACCTGGAAAAGAATCTCTGCAAATTTTTAATTAGCCTTATTGACTGATTTTATTATTTATGCTCACTTAAAGCTTATCTTTTTACTACTATGAGATACAAAACACGCGGACTTCGAGTGAGCACATATAAAAAAATTAGTTGATAAGACTACTTTAAAATTTGCAGAAATTTTTTTCCAGGTATAAATTAATTTATATCAAAATTTTGAAGAGTTCTTTAAACTTTTAATTTTTATAAACAACAAACTATAGCTGACATATGAGACTCCTAAAACAATGCTTAATCAATTAAGAACTATTTAAAAAACTTTTTTTTAATTTGGAACTATAAAAATTTTTTCAGAGCCTAAATCATTTAAAAAATTTTTAACAATTTTTGAAAATAATTCAGAATAGACCAAGCATGGTTTAAAACGTATAAAAACGAACATAAATACCACATGATCTTTTGGCATGATAAATCACCTAAAAAATCAGGTGATTTCTCACCTGTTTGTTTTTGGCAAGGTACACCATAGACTATGTCAGTAGAATTCTCGCTATAACAGCCCTGTCCAAGATTGGAAAAAAAATAAGATTCATTACTTGTAAAAAAAGTAAGAACATCCAGAAAATATATAATTTATGAATAACCCTGGTAGAAATTAAAACGATTTTTTTACCATTTTACGACCATTGCTTGGAAATAAAAAACTGGTGATGGGAATTCATGGCCATTATTTTAACTAATATGAAACGTTTTTTTTACCTATATACCACTAACATGTTACACGCATTTTCAAGGATTAAAATGTGAATCTTAGATACAGAAAAGATACTCATAATTAAATCTCTATAATTATTTGTGTTTAAGAGGAGGTCGAGTATATCTGTCCTTTTCTAATCAAAGAATTGATTTTTTTACAAAAATTAATAATTGTAGCAAAAAATAAGGAGATAGCCCCATCTCGAATAATAAAAAGAAAGATTTTCTTTGATGAGGAAAAATTATTTTTATCGCTTCGTTTTTAAGAAAACCTTGAAAAACTAAATCGTCTATCCTAACCTTTATTTATTAAGTTTTTCAAGGTTTTCTTCAAAACGAATCGATAAAAATAATTTTTCCTCGTCAAAGAAAATCTTCCTTTTTATTATACGAGATGGGGCTATCTCCTTATTTTTTGCTACAATTATTAGTTTTTGCAAAAAAATTAATTCTTTTATTAGAAAAAGATAGAGATATACGACCTGCTCTTAAGACGATTTATTTTATCATTTCTTTTGTATTCATCAAAAATATTTTATAATTTAAATGTGAATGAAAAGAAGTATTGGATTTATAGGTTAAAATATTTTTAGGTACTTGAAATGCCCACTTTAAAGACAACATATTTCTATTAGCATTTTTGTCTATACAAAAAATGTAAGCTCTGCAGATTCGGCAAAAATCGACTATTGACTAGCCAATATTGACATTACAAAATATTACTATTTAATGTCCATGATTTGTATTATACACCATTTTTTATGTTCATATTTCTACCAGGGAACATATAGATTAATTTTAATAATGATTATTGAGTTTATATAAATGTTTTTAACCTGTGACGTCTGGGTTAACAGATTCACGTATAGCGTCGTCGCTCGAGGATTTGATTTGAGTGCCTAGGCTTTTCACTCAATAGCACTCTAGGTTGTTCAACTTAAGTGGGGTTATGCAAATTTATTGTTTATTTAGACCAATTAATTAGTCAAAGGGCACAGTTACCTAAACCTCTCGTGCCTGATGGAAACTGCTATCAGTTGGTTCTCCGGCACTTCGTTCGAGCTTGCACCTTTGGGGAACTCCACACTAGGTTAGAAAAAAATGATTAATACACAAATAAAATAGATAAAAAATAACTAATGAAAGTGCTTTATCTTTAATTATAAAAAGTGGCAAATAATGATAGTTGATAGAACAAGTAAAAGCAATTCAATAAATGCTTTGTAAAGATACAAGACCAATAATCTATAAAATTAATTTATAAATAGAATATAAATTGCAAAAATTTGTAATTTCATGATTTAAAAATGATTTAAAGAATAAGATAAAAAAATAGCACTCAATAATAATTTAACGAGAATAATTAACAAATACGTTCAATGTCCCAATCGCTACTCACGACCCAACTACTAACCATATTTTATTATTTACATTACGAAAAATAATATATTCATCATAAAGTAAAAAAAAATTATTTCAATTTATTTAAATATCCCCGCGTAGACTGCGCTACATTGTTAGGCAGCAAAAGATTGTTGAAATTAAAAAAAAATATTAAAGTTGAAACGTTGGTTTTACTGGCAATGGCGTAGCCTCAACTAATGGCATATGCTAAACACGTGAGTAGTAGTTCGGGGTTTAATGTTGCGATAAATAATGACTTATAAATAATTATTCATTGTTTAAAAACGTTTTGATAATGTAAATAATTGATAGTTTAAATGTTGTTTCATCATATAAATCTATTTTTATCGAATTTGCGTATATTAGAATATATATTTTAATCACTTTACATCACACGTAACCTTAAATTAGTAGTAGTTGAGAGCTTGACCACGTAACCTTAAATTAGTAGTAGTTGAGAGATTGACCATAGTATAAAATAATTTGTAAACATAATATAAGAAAATTGGAGAATAATTTTAAAATATTGTGAAAATAATGTATAAAGATAATACGAAAATATTATAAAAATAATGTGTAAAAATATTTGTTAACATGATGTGAAATGATAGAATATTAATAATTGTAATAGTAAAATGATGAAATAATAAATAATAAAATAGTACTTGGAATGGAATAAAAATAATTTGTAATAAAAAAAATATAATAAAATGGTAATTATGATAATTTGTGGAAGTAAAATTAAAAAAAAAATTGGAAAGAAAATAATGATATCATAATAAAATAATAATATTAGAATTATAATAATTAGAAATAATAAAAAAGTAAAATAAAATAGTAAATGAAATGAAAAATAGAAATAAGAAAATTTAATAAAGTAGTAAATTTATTAATACGTAAAAATAAAATAATATGATTATGAAACTAATAATTTGAAAAAAATGTTACAATATAGCAAAACTTGATAAAAATAGCAAAATAGTAATATGGTAATTGCCAAATTCAGTAATTTTAATAAAAATCATAAAAAAATAATAAAATTTTAATTGTGAAAATAAAATAATATAATAAGAAAAAGGAAATAATAATTTGTAAGAATATTAAAGTAATAAAATAGCAGAAATTTAAGAAAATAATAAATTAAATAAACAAAATAATAAAAGTGGAAATAGAAAAATTAGTGAAATAGTATAATTGTAAAAATTTAGTAATTTGTAAATAAAAATAGCCAGTATTAAAATTTTAATAAAAATAGTAAAATAATGATTGTAAAAATTAGGAAAATTTGCAAATGTAAAAATTTAGTAGTTTATAAAAATAATGAGACAGTAGTTAAAAATAGAAAAAAAATAATCCAACATTAGTAATGTTGTAATATAAAAATTTATCTCAATCATGAGCAATGAAGATTGTCAAGTTACCATTTTGATCTCAAAGTAGCGCTTACGCAGTTGTTATAATATTTGAGAAAATAACAAAAAACAAACAATCAATGATAGCAAATTGGGTCTATACTTACTATGAATTTTAGATTATTTGACATTTTAATAGTCCATCAGTGATAAAAACTATAGGGTCATATGCTGTTACCCGAGAAGAAACGTAAAACGGCCAACCGTAACTTTAATGAATCTTAATTATATGAATTGAAGTTTAACATGAAATTAACTTAATTTTTATTTTTATTTATTAAAAATTTCTTTAATAAAGTTCATATTTAGAAAATGGAGAGATATAAGTTGCGTAACAGAAAGAGGTTAAATATAAAAAACATGAAAGAGATCAAAGTAGTTATATCGATAGTGATAGCTAACTCAACCGCTACTAAAAATGTATAGAAATCTGTTCTAAATAAATTTTATTCATACATAACTTTTATGTTATATCTTTGAGTAAAAACCAATATTAAAACCAAATGTGAACCTTATCTGCACCGGATTTGTATCGCATCCGGACCGCATTTGTATTTAGTCTATTGTACTTCTTTGTACTTCAGACTGTCCTACTCTGGTCCTGTCATAATCCTGAATAGCAAAACTGAAATCAGGTATTCTAACACAGTACGCAACTTTCCCTTGTGACACACCCAAATAAGGTAATAATTCGATTCCGTATCGGGACCGGAATATTATCTTTAGGGTACGGATCCGGGACGGATATTTCCCGTATTTACATTTCTCATCGAAAACCTGGATTATTTATGTTCAGTTTATGTTTTCTTAAGGCTCTAAAATTAAAACTACACTAAGAAAACTAATTTTCGATAGCTTCCGTACTAATCAATAGAAAAACTAATGTGGCAGTCGTGAGGACTGGCCGACAAAAGCTATGCTTCCACTATATATATAGAAACTAGGAAGCGTGGAACTTGCGAAAATTATAATTTATTTTATATTAGAGTTGGTTATATTTAACCCGATTTATTATTAATTAGAAAAAAATATTAATATATCAATAAATTCGGAAGTGTAACACTTGTGAAAATTAGAATAATTTTTTTTATTAGAATTAATTATTTGTGTAAAAATAAAAAAATGGCGCCTTAACCAAAGAAAAACAGATAGATATTAAATATTGAAAGTATCAGATTTTCTTTTTCTCTGTTGCTCATATTTAAAAGTACGCACATATTTATAAACAAAGTGAGCATATGAGAAAAAATGAAAGAAAGAGAAAAGCAAAGAATATATATATATGCGATTGTAATGTGATACGTCAATATCAACCGTAGTACATTCAACACACACATCTACTTTGAGTAACGAGTATTTACACGTGAGAGAGAGGGTGAGAGAGAGAGAGCGAGAGAGAGAGAGAGAGAGAGAGAGAGAGAGAGAGAGAGAGAGAGAGAGTGTATATATGTGGAAAGAGAGAGAAAGCACGATGTGCACTTACCGCAGGTCGAAATGAAAGTGACGACTTTTATGAAATGATAGTGATTATATAAAATTATAAAATATGTATATATATATACATATATATATATATATATATATATATATATATATATATATATATATGTGTGTGTGTGTGTGTGTGTGTGTGTGTGTGTGTGTGTGTGTGTGTGTGTAATGCTGGGTGATTATATACTGTAATTAATAGAAATGATTATTTAAAATAGTTTAAAATAATTTATTTATAAAAATGTAAAAGTACATAAAAATTTACATTCTATGGATTGAACAATTATTAATTTTTAAAAAGTATAAGTTGTATAATATTTTTAATTCTTTTCACTCTTATTCTACATCACTCTTTTTATCACGCGACTTGCATAGTCCCACACATACATTATACGCATACACTGTTCTCCTTCTTTTAAAATGCACTCGATTCACTTATTTTCAATATTACAATATTTGGTCAAATCATTTTTACAAATCATTGTCGTCAAACATTTTTAAACTGCGCACACTTCATATATAAATTTTGTTAAAACAATGACACTGCACTTTTTCATCTGTAGAGGAAGCGCCTACCCTTTTTGCGCTCCTCAGCCCGGAGATCATTTGCGTAAAGGACTGCCCAACAATCGCTCTTAAAATAGCAAATGGCATACCGTGGCTTCTGAGTTTGGGGCCAAATCTAAGTGTTCCTTGGAAACCAATCGATCTTTTCATGATTGATATTTATAGCTTCCAGCGCAATCTCCTGAATACTATACACTCGAAAATACTTTTGCCACGTTAAAATTTCCACTACGACATTATGTCGGGTACTTATCATTTCACAACGGTGAAATGGATAAGCCTTTGGTGATCGTGCGGCGATAAGGTTCCGCCAATACACCTCCTGCGGGCCTGCGGTTATACAACCACCCGTAGATGGGAGGCATGCAACAGCCTCCTCCCCTTCTGCTGGAGATGCAGCAGCAGTAATATGTTCTTCTGGCGGACTCATTTTTAAAACTAAATATCTCCTGATTCTATTTTCTAATCGAACCTTCTTATTTTGAAAATTTTTGAGAGTTCTGGTAAAAAACAAAGATGTTTTTGTATTAAAATTATCTAAGGAATGAAATTCGATTATCGTTTGAGCGACACATGTTTATTTTTCGCTTGAAGTGTACCATACGCATAGTAAATATACTTTACCGAGTCCTAAACTGCGTAAGATGAGTTTCTTCTTTCACGCCCAGTCGTAAATATCCTTTGCACCACATACAACTGGACTTTTATTGTTTTATGATTGCTAAGACCCTTTTCAAATTTTCTCCCTTTTAAAATAGTTTTAAATAAAGCAGTCTTTTTTATACATATACTTATGAGAATGCATGTTTTTGAAATTCTATATATGAGTGTATGTATGACCTACAGCGTTAAGACGTACTAAAAACGCTATACAGAGGAAAATTAAAAGCATGGGTGGTTATATGTCAACGAGAAATTTATTACTTCGATCGTAAAATCTCAATACTGCATTAATATCAACAAAATGCACTAAATTTGTGAGTAGCTTAACGTTTAGATGTATATATTACTTAAGCACCCTCTTGAAGGTGTTAATGTCACATACCATAAAAATGAAAAATAATCACATCGTAAAATGAAAAATAATATGAGAAACGTTGAGGGTGTATACTAAGAAAATAAAAAACAAAAATCAAATGTCAATCAATGAATTATTTTTTTTAGAATCGATGTAATTAATATTAAAGGAAACATAAACAGAAAACGAAAATGCATACGCACAAACACGTGGTCTTATCGTAGTTATATTTTAAATTTTATTACGGTCAAATTTACAATTTTCACACAGCTATAAATAATTTAGAAAAGCGTTCTTTGAAAAGTAATTAAATATTGAAAAATTTGACAAGTTGATAAGGAAAATTATAAGATGAAAGAATAAATGGGTTTATTTGTTAGTGTAAATTTTTCTAAGGGTGTTGGGTATATAAAAGCAGTCACCCAAATATTTTTCGTTAGTCATAATCAACATGATGTACAACGCGGAAGAAAAAAGTTTACGCGAGGTAGTCGTCGCCGTAGCAGCACGGTTAAGCTACGAAGATCGTCGTCTCGCTACAAGGTGTAACGATGCATGGCGACGTCGCGTAAAACAAATGGTGTGTGTCCATCTCAAACGGGGGATACGTTTTTTTTAAGTTTTTGCGAGCCACGTAAAATCAAACAATTATATGACAGTATAATAAAAAAATCTAGACCCGCTCATAAAGCAGCGGTAGATTTTATTTTAAATCATGGGTGGCAAAATTTACCGATTCTTATGGAAATGGTGATTTCTCTTGAGGAGTTATAGGGTAAGTGCATTTCTTTTTCATAATCATTTTTAAAATTATGTATACAGTAAAGTTATAAGGAAAGTATTCATATATACTAGAGCGTTAAAGGTAAATACAGAGCAGCTAGTCTTTCTCTTTAACTCTAACGAGGTTTCTCTATTGTACCCTCTTACCGATGCTCGCTGATTTCGTATGGATACTTTACTCGAAACCTTACTATATATACATACAGCATGGATCTGTAGGTGTATGCGTGCGTGTGAGTATATATATATATATATATATATATATATATATATATATATATATATATATGTATGTCCGTGTGTATATATATAACACCCTCTTGAAGGACCCTCCCTCACGCTATATATATATATATATATATATATATATATATATATATATATATATATATAGCGTAGGTCTGTAAGTAAGGTTCGAAAGAAGAGACTAAGCATGATGGGGGTCTCATAAATGAACAAGAAAGAGAGAAAGAGAGGGAACGAGTGTGTATGAAAGAAAGAAGGAGAATAAGAGGGATAGTGGTTGAAATAGAGTGACAGAGAATATATAAGGAAGAATAGGGAATGAGATAAAAGAAGAGTTTTATTTGTAAAATCATTTATATAATTTTCCATTTTGTAAAATTTTCATATATTTTAAATTATTCATATTATTTGTAAAAATTACGCATATAAATTGTCTCCTATAAAAATATATTCAATATTATTATTACTATTAACAAAAATTATGTATTTCATTTTTATTTGTAAAATCATTTATATAATTTTCATATAATTTTTAAATTATTTATTTTATTTGTAAAAATTATGTTTTGATTTTAAAATAATTATTTATATAATTAAAAAATAATAAATTTTTTATAAAATTTAAAACAAAATTATTTCTACAATTTTATTTGTAATAGTAATAAATATTCATTTATTTTATTTTAAAATTATGTAAATAAATTATCTGTTTTTAAAAATTTCATAAACTTTTACGTTTTAAAATTATTTATGTTAATCAGAGTTTTATGTACTCACGCGTCCAAACACTCGTGTGAGTGTTTCTTTGCGTATGCGCCCGTGTGTATATGTTTTTTATGTGTGTGTGTGCGTAATTTAAAAATATTTTATATTAAAAAGAATATCATTTAAATATAAAATAAAAAATTTTTATTTTAGCTCGTGACATATTACTACGGGATAGTAGTAGTAGTAGTAGTAGTGAAGATGATGATGATCAAGTATCTAATCACTGGAGCGATAGTAGTAGTAGTACGGGATATGAATCAATGGATTCACCGACAGATATTTCGGAACCCGGTAATGATGACAATATTGATGATAACGAGAATGATAACGACGACGACAACGACGACGATGATGTTGATAATAACGATAATAATGAAAATAATGGTGATGATGGTGATGATGATGATGATGATGATGATGATGATGATGATGATGATGATGCTAACGATAATCAAAATAACAGAGATGATAGCCGTGATGATGATGATGATGATAACGATAATGAAAATAGTGGTGATGATAACGATAATGAAAATAGTGATGTTGATGATAGCGATAATAGTAATGAAAATAACAATGACGATGATAGCGATAATGATAGTAATGAAAGTAGTAGTAGCAGTGACGATGATGATAATTTACCACAAAACATTCTAAACATGGAAAATGATTATGTGATGTCTGCAGCGAATCGTGCGAGGGCTTTGGCGCGTAGAACTGACGATATGTTGCTTAATTATTATGTCCCAAACTACACCATAGCTTAATTAATTGATAGGACGATACAAAGACATTATGATAGACGTAATGAACCGGATCCCGACGAGGGAGAGTTGAGAAAAAAAATTTTGAGACGTTTCGTTGACCGGCAGCAAACTGCAGAAGAGCGTATTTCGACTCCCCATTGTTCTTTCATTCAAAACAGTATCAGGGATGCCGGCTTAAATGAATGTAAGTAGAAAGTTTTTAAATTATGATATTTCCGAAAATACCTTCAGCTATTACATTTCGTTTTTTTTTTTTTTTTAAGTATTTCGTCGGAATAGTGAGGTCATAGACCGTCTACCATCACATAGATTCTTGGGGGCGTGTCGGGTCATGTATTCAAAACGAGCCCAAGAAATAAGATGGATCCATGACTTAGCTCGTGATCCACATTCTGCTATATATGAAGATAGTATGCCGGAATTACTAGATTTATTAACACGCGTAGCTGAATGTTTTTCCGGACGACCCGAACCATAAATTTTTATTTGTAAATCATAAAATAATTTTTAATAATAATAAATTTACAGTCAGTGAAAATACTTGTGTCAATTATTCAACACCAATTTCATCACCGTTAACTTTACACTATACAGCGTCTCCCTCTTCACCACGCTCTATCGGGGGCTATGATTATGATGGCGATGTGTCGACTTACTCATCCGAAACAGATTCTGAAACGATGCAATTGGGATGTGTTGCACCGAGTATTGAAAGTTATGATTATGATGGCGATGTGTCTGCATATTCATCCCAAACGGATTCTCAAACGATGCAAACGGGCAGTGGTGCAGCGAATATTAACGTCGAAAACGATAGTGAGAGGGATGAAGATAATATCAATGAGGAAAATAATAATGCAGAAGAAGAAGAAGAAGAAGCAGGTGAAATCGATGTGTGACCTCCCGGCGAAAGGTTTATTATAAATCAGAGTACACATAATTATTCAGAAAAATATAGGGCTTATGGTATAGAGCTTCTATTAAAAATACTTACACCTCCTCCCGATGTTAATTTAATTATTTGGCTGGAAAATGTAATACGGGATATACACGCGTACATAATGTCGATGGCGGGTGAAGATGATAGAATAGGTATAAGTATAAGAAGTAATAATTTTGCTCGCGGAGCAGCAGGATTGTCGCTTCGACCTGTAAATAATTTTTTTTATAATGATCTTTGGTTATTACTGGGTAGTCTAGTTCAAAGTAATGAACATTTCCAATTAGATGATACTTTTATTTTAACAGTAACTATCGTAAATGTTCCGCGGGGTGAAGGAGGTGTAAGAAGAAAAAATCTCTGTATAGATGTAATCGGGTCGAGATCATTCGTTTCCATAAAAAACGATGATAATAAATGCCTACCGAGGGCTTTGGTAGTGGGAGAAGCCTATATCAAATTAAAAAATTCAGTGGAAAAAGAAGTTCAAGATATTTGGGGGAAGATTAGAAATAGTAGAGGGGCTTCACAGAGGCAACGCGCGGATAATCTTATAACTAGCGTCAACGTTGAAATTCCCGAAAATGGTTGCGGTATAGAGGAAATAGAGAAGTTTCAAACATACTACACGATGCGCGGAATAGCTATTGTTATTTATGATGAATCAACTTTTGAGTGTGGCCATTTTTCGACGGTCGGCCGTATGTAGAGCACAATAAAAATTCAATCATTAATCTTTTATATAACAATCGTACTCGACATTTTGACACTATTTTAAATTTAACTGGTGCCGCTAAAAGTAAATTTTTCTGCGAATACTGTAACATTAAATATTCTCTTGTAAATATGCATAAGTGTTCGTCAATTTGCTCTAGCTGCTTTGTATCACCACCTTGTGAAACTGAAAACGTTTTTAACAATAAAATGCAACGATTGCAATCGAGATTTTTTCGGACAAATTTGTTTTAACAAGCATAAAACAGTCGGTAGTTACAAAAAAAATAACAAAGAATTATGCGATGTTGTCCAAGCGTGTCCTCGTTGCTGTAAAAGAATTAATAAAATTAAAGATAAGCATGTATGCGGGGTTAATTGGTGCAGCACATGTCGTCGAAAACATAATGTGAACGATTTATGTTATATACCGACAATTCCATCTGATAAAGCGAAAAGCGGTCAATCAAGCGATACATCGAAAACGAAAAGAAATTTATTTATATTCTACGATTTCGAAACCCGGCAAGACACATCGTATAGGGATAGTTCTACTATAAAAATACATGTACCAAACCTCTGCGTAGTACATCAGGTATGCGAAGACTGTATGGATGTCGAGAATATAGGTACTTTTTGCTCTACATGCGGTGTACGCGAGTTTGTTTTTTGGGATGATCCGGTCAAGCGTTTACTCGAAATTGCTATTCGTAAAAAAACGGGTTTTGAGCAAATAATATGTATTGCGCATAATTCTGGAGGCTTCGACGGTCAATTTATTCTAAAAGAAATCGTGGAAAATACATCTTATGTGCCAAGCGTAATTTTAAACGGGCAAAGTATTATCATGCTTCAATGTGGCAAGACTAAGTTTATCGATAGTTTAAACTACTTCCACATGAGATTGAGCGCACTTCCAAAGGCTTTTGGCTTACCACCATCTAGTAAAAAAGGTTATTTTCCACACCTGTTTAATACACAGGAAAATCAAAATTACAGAGGACCTTTACCAGATGTTAAATTTTACGGTATAGACACAATGCCTCTTTCCGAGAGAGTTGAATTCTTTACGTGGTATAACGAGAATGTAGGTAATTATGAATTTGATTTTAAACGTGAAATCGTAGAATATTGTCGTATGGACGTAGAAATTTTAAGGCAATCATGTATTGCCTTCAGAAAGATATTTCTAGAATGCGGGAAAACATGCCCTTTTACGGAAGCTGTAACAATAGCATCAGCGTGTTCAACGGTATATAGAAAAAATTATTTACAAACAAAAACTATCGGCGTTATACCATCCACTGGTTATCGACGGGGTGACAAGCACTCGCAAAAATCTCTAGAATGGTTAGTGCAGTGTGAACGCGAACTCGGTAGAGAAATAGCTCACGCTGGTAGAGCACGTGAAGTCATGCTACCAGAGAGATTTCGCGTTGACGGTTTCTTAGCAGCAGATCAAAATTTACCAAATCAAAAGGGTATCGTATTCGAGTATCAGGGTTTCTTCATCCACGGTTGTCCCTAATGTTTTCCAAATAATCGTGAGCAGCGATTGTCTTACGGTCGCACATTTAACGAGGTTTTTAAAAACACAGTAAGGAAAATAGAAAAAATAAAATCATTCGGCTACGAAGTTCGCGAGATATGGGAATGTGAATTCGATCGTATAAAAAGCGAGAACCCCGATATTAAAAATTGCGTTAGTAATCACCCCATAATGCTACGTATAACTTTGGATCCACGGGACGCATTTTTCGGCGGTAGAACGGAAAATTTTGTCACTCAGTGCAGAGTTGGTGAGGGAGAAAAAATTAAATATACGGATATTTGCTCTCTCTACCCTTACGTGTGTAAGCGAGGGCGATTTACTCGGAGAAGAGTGTAAAAAACTGACATCAGGTAACAATAACGATTTATCAGGCGTCGAAGGTTTAATTAAATGTAAGGTGCTACCACCTCGTAATTTGTATATACCGCTGCTACCTATTAAAATGCACAATCGACTACTTTTTGCTCTATGTCGTTCTTGCTGTGAAGAAATGCGTCAAGGAGATTGCAGTCATGATACCCATACAGCATGAAAGGACTTTGAAAGGATTCTGAAAGGATTCATGAAAGGACTACAATCTTTCAGAAATATTTCACTGAAAGGATTCTGAAATAATTCTATGTCCGAGGTATTATTCTTTTAAAAATAATACACAAAAATATTTCATAAAGAATTCACAAGACATTTCAAAATCCTTTCAATGGAAGAATTCTGTAAGAATCCATGAATTCTTTTGGTAATAATTTGTAAATCTTTTCATACATCTTCCATTGAAAGGATTCTGTAAGAATAATATGAAATATTTTTAAAATATTTCATTGTATTATTTCTAAAAGGAATATACCTCGGACATAGAATCATTACAGAATCCTTTCAATGAAAGAATTCTGCTAGGATCCATGAATTCTTTTGGTAATAATTCGTAAATCTTTTCATACATCTTTCATTGAAAGTATTCTGTAAGAATGATATAAAATATTTTTAAAATATTTCATTGTATTATTTCTGAAAGAAATATACCTCGGACATAGAATTATTACAGAATCCTTTCAATGAAAGAATTCTGTAAGGATCCATGAATTTTTTTAGTAATAATGCATTAATCTTTTCATCTATCTTTAGTTGAGAGACGTGTAAAGTTCTAGAAATTTTATTCTTTCCTGTATTATTTAAGAATCAATTTAGAATTAATACATACACACACACACACACACACACGCGCGCACGCACGCACGCACACATATCTATATATATATATATATATATATATATATATATATATATATAACGGATCTGATGATATAATTATTCATAGGATTACGAATAGTTTTACAGCGGTTAAAATCGAAGTTATCATAACACAGACATCGCACGCATAACAATTTATAGTTTCCATTTAAGATTCTTATTTTCCTTATATATGAAACGGGAAGCACTCTTACCGCTTGCGAGAGTAAGAGATACCGCCATCAAGCGGATAAATTATAAACTAATCCCGAAAATATTTCTAAATGATTCTGTTATATTTCACGTTTTCTTTCAAAAAGTCCTTTCAAAGTCCATTCAGTAAGGATTCATGTAATAACTTTTATTCTCGTCATAAGTTATTTCATGAAATATTTCAAAAAGATTTCAAAATTATTTCATGTATGTTTTCTTGAGACTTTACCAAAATATTACATGAATTATTTCATAAAAGCTTTTTGGAAGAATCGTGAAATTATTCGGTGAAAGAATAACTTAGATCATTCCCAAAATCTTTCTAAATTATTTTCTGATTTGAATCGTTGGAAGATTTCTGAGTTCTTTCTTGTTTCCTTTCAAGAAGTCTTTTCAAAGTCCTTTCAGTAAGGATTCATGTAATAACTTTTATTCTCATCATAAGTTATTTCATGAAATATTTCAAAAAGATTTCAAAATTATTTCATGTATGTTTTCTTGAGACTTTACCAAAATATTACATGAATTATTTCATAAAAGCTTTTTGGAAGAATCGTGAAATTATTCGGTTAAAGAATAACTTAGATCATTCCCAAAATCTTTCTAAATTATTTTCTGATTTGAATCGTTGGAAGATTTCTGAGTTCTTTCTTGTTTCCTTTCAAGAAGTCTTTTCAAAGTCCTTTCAGTAAGGATTCATGTAATAACTTTTATTCTCATCATAAGTTATTTCATGAAAGATTTCAAAAAGATTTCAAAATTATTTCATGTATGATTTCTTGAGACTTTACCAAAATATTGCATGAATTATTTCATAAAAGCTTTTAGGAAGAATCTTGAAATTATTCGGTGAAAGAATAACTTAAATTATTCCAAAAATCTTTCTAAATTATTTTACGACTGAAACCTTCGAAAGATTTCTGAGTTATTTCTTGTTTCCTTTCAAGAAGTCTTTTCAAAGTCCTTTCAGTAAGGATTCATGTAATAACTTTTATTCTCATCATAAGTTATTTCATGAAATATTTCAAAAAGATTTCAAAATTATTTCATGTATGATTTCTTGAGACTTTACCAAAATATTACATGAATTATTTCATAAAAGCTTTTTGAAAGAATCGTGAAATTATTCGGTGAAAGAATAACTTAAATTATTCCAAAATCTTTCTAAATTATTTTACGACTGAATCCTTCGAAAGATTTCTGAGTTATTTCTTGTTTCTTTTCAAGAAGTCTTTTCAAAGTCCTTTCAGTAAGGATTCATGTAATAACTTTTATTCTCATCATAAGTTATTTCATGAAATATTTCAAAAAGATTTCAAAACTATTTCATGTATGATTTCTTGAGACTTTACCAAAATATTACATGAATTATTTCATAAAAGCTTTTAGGAGGAATCGTGAAATTATTCGGTGAAAGAATAATTTAGATCATTCCAAAAATCTTTCTAAATTATTTTCTGATTTGAATCGTTGGAAGATTTCTGAGTTCTTTCTTGTTTCCTTTCAAGAAGTCTTTTCAAAGTCCTTTCAGTAAGGATTTATGTAATAACTTTTATTCTCATCATAAGTTATTTCATGAAATATTTCAAAAAGATTTCAAAATTATTTCATGTAAGATTTCTTGAGACTTTACCAAAATATTGCATGAATTATTTCATGAAAGCTTTTTGGAAGAATCGTGAAATTATTCGGTGAAAGAATAACTTAAATTATTCCAAAAATCTTTCTAAATTATTTTACGACTGAATCCTTCGAAAGATTTCTGAGTTCTTTCTTGTTTCCTTTCAAGAAGTCTTTTCAAAGTCCTTTCAGTAAGGATTCGTGTAATATTTCATGCCTTAACTTTCGTTTCCTTTTTGGTAATATTTTTGTAAAGACTTTGTAATCTTCCTGTGTATTATTTCATAAATTCTTTTCAAAAAAATATAGTTATCTTTTTAAGTTCTTTTTAAATGTTTTCAACGTATTATTACTTGTAATATTTCATGAAATTATTTCAAAATTCTTTCATGCTGTGTGGGTAATGTAAAAGATCGTGAATTCACAGGTACAAGGGTTGTCGATAAAATGCGTAAAGCCGTTGAACTAGGGTATCGTATAACTGAAATATATATCATTTGGCAATACGAAATGACGCAGTTCGATCAAGCGACTGCAAGTGGTGGACTCTTTGCTGAATACGTAAACACCTTTCTAAAGATCAAACAGGAGGCTAGTGGCTGGCCTTCTTGGTGTATCAATGACGCTAGTAAAGATCAATATATCAAACAGTATGAAATAGATGAAGGTATTCGTATGGATAAGGAGAAAATTGAGAAAAATGCAGGGTTAAGAGCTGTTGCAAAACTCTGTCTCAATTCCTTCTGGGGTAAATTTGGACAGCGTGGTAATTTAAAGCAAACGGATATTATAAAGTCACGAGAAGCACTCTTGAAACTTCTTACAGCAGCCGATAAAGAAGTGTACGATATACTTGCTGTGAATGATGAAATTTTGTATGCCAACTGGCAATACAAAGAGGAAGCATCGCCTACTGCAGCATATATAAATGTCGGCTTATACGACGGCTCAAGCTAGATTGAAACTTTATGAGGATCTAGAAAAATTAGGGAGACGCGTTTTATATTGTTACGCGTGTATATTTAAATCCAAAGATGATGAAATCGGGGAATATAATCCAGTTGAGGGTACAAAGCTCGGTGACATGACCGACGAGTTGACAGCCCATGGAGAGGGTGCGTATATACAACATTTTATTTCAGGGGGTCCGAAATTTTACGCTTATCGCGCTGTAAACCTTGATGGAGAAATATTTGAATGTTGTAAGGTTAAGGGTATAACTTTAAATTTCTCTAATGGGTTGAAAATAAATTTTGAAAGCATCAATGAATTGATTATTGATGCATTTCGCAGTACATCAAATCCCGATGATGATTATGAAAATCAAATAGATGACGAGGTCGAGCGAGAAAATCAACCATGTAAAAAAATTAAATTAAATTTTAAAAGTATACGGCGTACAAATATGCATGAGGTTGTTACACGTCCAGAATCTAAAACTTGTTGCGTGGTTCTGAAAAAGAGACGTTATATTAATCCTAGACTTTCTCTACCATTTGGTTATAAGAAAACTTGAGCAATATTTTATGTAATAATGAAAAATATGTATATATTTTATTGTAAATAAAAACATTAAATAAAATTTTATTTTTTATTCAACCTTTACTCTTATTCAAAAAAATTTTCAATCATAAATTATAATGTTAAAATAATAATAATAATATTATCGAGAGACACACGAAATTAGCTGATTATCACGCGTGTCTCCACCGCGTGAAGCGGCTGATTTTTAAACACACGCAAAATCAGCTGATGAAACGCGTGTGTTTCGCGCCCGCACGAGTTAATTAGCTGAGTAAGAGGCGTGAAAAAATAGCTAATTACCATGCCTCCCGCCGCGTCCGGGGCGCCGCCGTCGCCCCCCCCCCCCCACCCTTGTTTGTACTAGTTAAATACAGCCATCATCATTGTCAAAATGGTAGTAAGTAAAAAGATAACGAGATGGATACATGTTTCAGACACCCGTTTACGTGTATCGTAAGCGGTCCTACGGGGTGTGGTAAAACGGTATTTGTAAAGCGATTTCTCGCAAATCTCCCTCGTATCTGCGATGTAACATTTGACAGAATATTATTTTATTACGCCGAGTGGCAAGAAGCATACAAAAACGATTTGAAAATACCAAGTCAACAGGTTATAGAATTTCACGAAGGTTTACCACACAACTCGGATTATTCACACGATAATGAAAAGAAAAAATTAATAATTATCGATGATTTGATGCGTGAATCTTCCAACAATACTATTCTAGATTTATTTACAAAAGGTAGCCACCATAAGAATATTAGTGTTATTTTCATCACTCAAAATCTATTTCACAAAGGTAGTGGTCAAAGAGATATTTCATTGAACGCGAATTACATTGTAATTTTTCAAAACCCCCGAGATCGTGCTCAAATTCAGTATGTTGCGCGACAAGTATACCCCGAAGATCCGAAATTCCTGCAAGAAGCCTATTTAGACAGTACACGTGTACCACATGGTTATCTTTTCTTGGACTTGAAACAAAGTACAAATGATGAATATCGTTTTAGAACGTGTGTATTTCCCGATGATAGAGTTCAGTATGCCTATTTACCGGAATATCATTCAAATCTACGCTAAAGATATAAAACAAGCGTCAACAAGACGAATCGACGCAGTATACGAGCAGCTATGGCCAAGGTAACATCGAAAAACAAGAAAAAGAAGAAAAGAAAGAAGAATAAAAACAGTCAATCTGGTGGTGCTGGTAATTGCGGCTGTTTACCATCTGATTTTAGTAAAAAGTGCGTTGCAATTTTAAACGCCATCTGTCATTCGAATACTCAACAGCGAGTAGCTTTACTACGATCAGCTGATAAAAATTTAATAAAGTGTATATGCGAGTGTGTATTAAACCTGTTACACGGGACAGTAAAATTAAAACATTCTCAGAAAGAGCGATTAAAAAAGTACAAACATATATTACGAAAATTGATAATAAGAAGAAAAAAAGGTGGGAATGATTCTCAACGTAAAAATACCAACTGGCATCAGAAGAAACGTGTACTTATCCAAAATGGTGGAGGTTTTTTACCTCTACTTTTAGCCCCAATCATAGGTGCTTTAGTATCAAAAATTTTTGGTGGCAACAACGCTTAAACTACGGAACGTACGCATAAAATGGTAATCATCCCAGAAGATGAGTATGAGCGGGGAATACGTTCATCCTCGATAGTGGCTGAAAAAAACCAGTCTACGGGTAAAGAAATAGAACAAACAGTACAGACAAAAGGAGATAATTTATCACGCTTAGATGCTGAGATGCATGATATTCTTTTTTCCAAAAGTATCACCGATGAACGAGAGAAATATCAAAAATATATGCAGATACTCCAAAAATATCTTTATTTTAAAAATATCGAACGACATGAAAGCTCGGTCGATAGCGAATATGAAATCGAAGAAGGTGAAGCTATGCTGACAGCGCCACTCTCCGAAGATTCGATTCTCGATAACGTATCCAAGAGCTATAAAAGAAGCGCACGGTTACTACTAAATCATTGGAAAAAAAGTGCTGTTGGTAACCTTTTAAAGTGGGATAACACAGGTCGTGTAACGATAGAAGGTAATGTTATACCGCATTCTAATATTATAGACCTAATCAGTGACGTTATAAGAAGAAAAAAATCTCTCACTCCACTCGCCGGAAGAGCACAAATGACAAGATTTTTAGCTTTGTCAGAAACGCCGTTTAAACTTGTCGGTAATACAGATGTGTTACAGCAGTATAAGACATTAGATGCTGAAAAGTCTAATAATAAACGAAAACGAAAAAATTCAACAGATATTGAAGATTTAGAGAGAGAGCTACACTCTCGATACGAATACAGTAAAGCCGAAGGTAGGAATAAGAAAAAAATACTTAAGCAAAAGTGGAAAAGTTTTAGCATATAAAAATGTCTTTTGAAAAAATATATTACGATACTTCACACGAGGCTGGATACGCTGGCGCCCGTAATTTAATTCGTAAAAGTACTCGGAGAAATAAAAAAAAAAAGAGCGTATTTATGAGTAGTTAAGTAACCAGGATGTTTATACGCTACACAAGCCTATTCATCGAAGATTTCCAAGATTAAGATACAACGTAACAAATATCGATGATTGCTGGGAGATAGACTTGTGTGATATGCAATCTTCCAAAGAATATAACGATGGCTACTGCTACCTACTCGTCGTCATAGATGTTCTCAGCAAATATGCTTGGGTAGAGGCGCTCCGAGATAAAAGTGGACGTAGCGTCACCATAGCTTTCGAGAAGATTCTCAAGAGAGTAAATGGACGGATTCCTGTAACTATACAATCGGACAAGGGTAAAGAGTTTATAAATTCTTCTTTTCAAGAGTATTTAAAAAAGCGAGATATAAATTTTCGCACAGCGCGCAATCCAGACATCAAAGCAGCTGTTGTAGAGCGTTTAAATCGCACGCTTAAGGAATAAATGTTTAGATATTTTACACACAAAAATACTCACAGGTACATCGATGTAATACAAAATATCGTCAATGCGTATAATCACACTTTACATACGGGAATTAAAATGGTGCCCGCAGATGTAACTATTCATAACGCATTTACAGCGAGAAAAAATTTAGAAAAAAGAGCTCTTAGTTAGCGAAAACCATCACGCACACCTATATACACGCAGGGCTCTTACGTACGCATCAGTCGTTCGAAAGGCACGTTCGAGAAAGGATATGAAAAAAATTACAGCGAAGAAATTTTCAAAATTTCACGAATATCAAGACGACAACAGCTATACACATACGAATTGACGGATGTAGATGGTGAAAAGATTGATGGCTTTTCTTACCCGGAGGAGCTAGTCAAAGTTGGAGAAAAGCGCTTAGCAGAAACAGAAAAGTTTAAAATTGAACGTATAATACGTAGTAAAGGACGAGGATCAAACCAAAAAGTTCTAGTAAAGTGGTACGGATACCCAGAAAAATTCAATTCTTGGATTAAAGCGAGTGAATTGACTTCAATTAAAAATTAAAAATGGACGAAGATGACTTTTATCTGGTATTACCAAGTAACAGTAGTATGAAATATTTTCCGGATAATACTACAACCTGTTATACCACACATTTATCACATGAAATTCGTGTACAAGGTAACTGGAGCGTCGGTATGACAGAAATTCATATTCCCTGCACTATTTTACACATTCAAGAGTCTGAAGCAAGTTTTTTACTTTATTCATCGGATGAAGAAGAAGTAGTAGTATCACAAAACCTTATTAATTTAGATAATGCGCGTGCTATAGAATTTGTGTTTCCATATGGTGTGTATGAGAACATTGCAGACCTATCACGTGCCATCAATCAAGCAAATGAATTAAATAAGCACATAGTAATTGAACCAACAAAAAGAAGAAGAGAATTTTACGTAATACGACGCATATGCGATTGTAAGGAAACACATTACCTTTATTTTAATGAGAAAATCAGACGTATTTTTGGTTTTGAAAAAGATATTTATCGGAAAACAGGCGTCATCCCTTTAAAAACGATGAAAATCAAAGATGCTAAGAAACAGCACTCAATTATTGGAGACAGACCTGCGTCTTTAGCAAGAGCGACATCCGATCAACTCTTTATTTACACAGATATATGCTTGCCTTATACTGTCGGTGATACTCAAGCAGCTCTTTTACGTATAGTTACATTCAATAACACAAAATATACGCTAGAACCAACCATAGTGAAACATTTTTCACCTGTAAATTATATCCCTTTACTAAATAATACTTTTCAAAATATCATTATTGATATAAAGGATCAACACGGTAAACATATACCATTTGAGTACGGGACGTTGACGATTACACTTCACTTTAAGCGTAATCACTAAACGGAAAAAATGACTCACTATACAGCTTATAACAGCGAACAGATTGGTGGTGGGGGAGTTCATCGTGTGTATAACGGTTCACACTATCAACGTGGACATGGAATAGGAAGTTTTTTAGGTGGACTTTTCCGTAGAGTCTTACCTTATTTAAGTAGTGGGGCGAAAGCGGTTGGAAAAGAAGCTGTTCGAGCTGGCATGCATGTGTTGGATGACGTCACCAATAGTGGAGTTAATTTTAAGCATGCTATAAATACGAGAATGCATGAATCAAGAGAGAATCTCAAGAGAAAAGCTGCAAAGAAAATCAGTGAAATGATGAAAGGTAGTGGTTATAAACGAAGGGATAGTAAGCGGAAGCGTCAGTCTCTAAAGAGCAGTTCAGCAGGGCGTAACAAAGCTAAGAAAAATCGTACCAGTATAAAGAAGAAGAAGAAAGCTGGTATTAGGAAGAGGAAAAGGACTGTTGGTAGGAAAAAGAAACAGGCTTTACGGAGTATAACAGATATTTTTGGACCAAGATAATAACATGGCCTTCTTACACGTAAACTCGTGTGAATGCATGAAATCCGAATTAGATTTGTTCACTCTTCCACCGACGCAGACATCTTTAGAGTCCTCTCAGTTTATTCATTATAAACCAGTCTCATCTCTTACCGACGATGGGCCTATTGAATTTGTTGTATCGGGGGGTGAGGATTATCTTGATCTAGCACACACCATGTTAAGTGTTCGCGTACAAATTTTACCAAATATCGCTGCTGAGAATAATAAAGTGGGTCCGGTAAATAATTTTCTTCGTTCGCTTTTCAACCAAATCGATGTATTTTTCAATCAAAAACTCATTTCTCCACCAAATAATGCATATTCATACAGAGCTTATATTGAAACCTTGTTAAATTACTCAACTGGTGCAATGAACTCGCACTTGACTACATCGCTATGGTACCTGGATACTCCTGGAAAAATGGAAGGCTTACCCAATTTGAATCGGGATGCCCCAGAAGCTAACTTGGGGCTTTTAAACCGTCAATACTATACGGGTAATGCGGGTACTGTTGATTTAATCGGTCATTTACATTGCGATATTTTTAACCGGAATAAATTTTTATTAAATGGTGTAGAAGTACGCGTACGTCTTGTACGAAGCAAAGACGCTTTCTGCCTAATGGATGCTGCAGAAAATGACACTTTTACCGTCAGTATTAAAGAAGCATCATTGATTATTCGCCGTGTAAAAATTAGTCCTGGGATATTATTAGCTCATGCTAATGCTTTATCAAAGGCAACTGCAAAATATCCTATTACACGTGTTGAAGTTAAATCATTTACTATGCATAGAGGCATTCTCGGAGATACACTCGACAACGTTATTTTAGGTCAGCTCCCCAAAAGAATTATCATTGGTTTTGTTGACAACAGATCGTTTAATGGTAACCGAAGATTTAATCCATTCAACTTTCAACATTTCTCTATTAATTATCTCTCTCTCTACATTGATGGTATACAAATACCGAGTAAACCTCTACAGCCTAAATTTACAGGTAATAACCCTCAATATGTAGAGGCTTATCATACATTATTTTCCGGTACTGGGATACATTTCCTTAACGAGTCTCTTGCTCTTACCCGAATAGATTATTCTAGAGGTTATTGTCTGTTTGCATTTGATCTAACACCCGATCTCTCTGCGAATTCAGCCCAGCATTGGAACCTCGTTAAACGTGGTAGTGTGCGGATAGAAGTGAAATTTGATCACGCCTCGGCTCAAACAGTAAATTGTATTATTTACGCTGAATACGATAATGTTCTTGAAATAGACTCTAGTCGTCAAATTATAACGGATTTTAGCGCTTGAACTATTTTGTGATGGCGCTGGTGGTAGATGGTACAGTTATAAAACCACATTACGCGCCCCCATCAGACATCAGTCTTCTAAGAGAGTTTGCTTCGTAAACATTGTCAATATAGTTATTTTTAAAATAAAAGACCATGGATTTTGTCATAGATATTCAAGGTCTAAAAGATCGAAATAATAATTTTTTCCCAAAGGAGGTAGCTGTACTGAGTTTAAAAACAAGAATATTCAATCATTGGATAGTTAAATCACCGCATGATTTTTCTGATTTACCCAGTGGTATAAAACGTTCTAACGAGTTTGTTATCAACCATCATCATGGAATTAATTGGATTGAAGGTGATATCAGTATAGCGCAATTACAACATCATTTATATAATATTGCCAAGATTGCAACCAGGATTTACACTAGAGGATATAAAAAAGCTAAATATCTTGAGTCAAATATGTCACGAGAAATAATTAATCTTGAAGATTTATATTCACCTACATTTCATGAACTTTTTCAAAAATATCAAAAAATGTCTCTTTCCTGCGTGAGTCATTGTGTCAAGGAAAAGAATAAAAGCAGTATCTGTGCGCTTAATCAGGCATACCTATTGCGAAAGTGGTTACATGCGATACTCCTGGATTGTATGAGACCCGGTTGTAAGGATGAACCTTTGAAATCAAGTGATGCGCTTTTGGAGCGAATAAGATCACGCAGATTGTCAAGACTTTATCGTAGAGGGGGTAGAGATGAGGTTGATTGTTGCGACACATCGTCATCTTCAACCAAGGCCACGGTAAATCGTAATTCAGAAATAAACGGCGATAACAGTGACGACGACGACGACCACGACGACGAAAACGACGAAGGTCTTGAAAACGACAAAGTATGAATACTCAGCAAGTAAGCAAAGCCATTGCCTCACTGAAAGCTAGAACGATAGGTGTGTATGCGGCCGATCGAATCCCAAATGTTCTAGAACATCCAACAGCAATTGTGGCAAACATTGATGATCATACGAAGCGTGGTTCTCATTGGATCGCTATATATATATAGATAATAATGGATACGGAACGTACTTTGACAGCTATAGATACCCACCAGTCTCACCACATCATCTGAATAGGCTCAAACGTAACTGTAGACAGTATCAGTGGAATAAACAAAAAATGCAAAGCTACGACTCACAAGTATGTGGACAATATTGCATTATGTTTCTTTACCATATGTGCCATCTTCATAATTTACGTACGTTTTGTAGCAAGTTTTCAAGAGATTCAAAGAAAAACGATAAATTAGTTGTAAAATTTTATAACACTCTTTTACGAAATAAGATTAAACGGAAGAAATATGTGGAAACTTTTCAGAATGAACGTTCGTTAGATTTTGGTTTTTGTAACCAGTCATGCACTTCAAAAATGTCATACTAAAAAAGGATGTATTACTCTATAATAAATTTATGATTAATAAAACAGAATTAAAAATGTACATTAATGTGTTGATTTTTTCTCACACCCCTCCTCCTTCAACACCTATCTGCTTTCTTTCCTTCACGCACACACACACACTAAAAATATATTAGACTTGATAATGAATAGAATTCTTTTTGTAAGCCAAAGTATTAAATTTTTATTTTCGAATCATAAAAAATTATTTTCGAATCATAAAAAAATTTCCCATCATACTGCTCTCTCTCTTAAAACCATAAAAGGAAGTATCATGAGTATCTGTCAAATTAATTTATTGATGTTTGCTTAGATTTCTTAGAAAAGTATATCGATAAGTAATCTTAAAAGAAAAGTAATAAAATTAAATTTCTCACTTGACCGAATAAAGACGTAACCGTAAACACACATATATTGATATGAATAGAACCTTTGTGATCTGTGTAGCTGTAAAATATAATGAGTTCACACCCTTTTGTAGACATTTACGATCGTATATTATTTCTTTCTTTAAAAACACTTCATCCTTTATCACTTTTTTTTTCATAAAGGAGTCATTGTGTACAGACACGTCAAAATATCAAATTTTCTAGAGGGCTCTGGGTATAAAGTCAGCAGCAAAATCCAGATACGACTCAGTATATTTTCAGCAGCAGTCCTAGTCAGATCTGAATTATAAGATTTTTATATTTTAAAAACGAACATGGCGGAGTCTACTAGTGAAAAGTGTAGTGAACGCAATCTTTCAAAAGACTACGCCATTCAACTGAATAACATGCTTCTCTCGACGACGTACTTTATCAATAAGTCTCTAAGTAAGCGAGTTTCTGTTGGATTACAATTTCGTGATGGCTACTACGTACCATGTGTAAAAATATCGACTGCACATTTTTACAGATGGGTTACTTTTGATATCAGTTCTTGGCGATTATTGAAGAACCAAATTGATCTTATTAACGCGTATTTCCAAGAAGCGCATATATTCAAGACGGAGTGCGGTAACCCTTCGAAAGTATATTTAGAAAATCACGATATCTTATTTACAACATCATATAGTACGAGGAGTATTATATTTGAGGAGAGAGCTGTACTTAACCCTGCGGCTCTACCAAAATTAGTAAACGAAGATGAAAAAAACGAATCACCTAATAAAAGAAGAAGGCATACATTCCAACCACCCACTACGTGTCTTCAAAAAGTGACATTTGACGGACTCAAACTGATGATGCCTTGCATCGATGAACGTATTGCGCAGTTGGAGCAGCAGGCTGGTAAGGTAAATCGAATTATTGACTACATTCAAGAATATCTAAAAGATGAAATTAAGAAAGATAATGAAGAAGATGTGAAAATAAATATAATGAAAAACTTTTTAATGTTTCAACAATACTATAGTTTAAAAGTTTACGATGTGACGTCTTTTGTTTTAACAAAAATGCTTGACGACAATGATTTGTGCAAATCAGATCTAAATATTGTAATATTAGAAATAAGTGCTAATACTTTACCTTTTATATATAACGATTTATTCGCTTTTTTGTATGAAGAGTAAAATTGTGTATTATAAGTAAAAATGTACAATAATAATAATAATAATAATAATAATAATAATAATAATAATAATAATAAAATGAAGCGAGTAAATTTTAAAGAAGGAGAACCAAGTATACGTATCATGTATGTGTGGGACTATGCGAGTCGCGTAGCACGACGCGGGCTTTGAGAACAAGCCGCGCGTGATAGAGAGAGATTTAGAATGAGAGTGGAAAGAATGAAAAATATAATAGAACCTATACCTTTAAAAAAAATTAATGATTATTCAATCAATAGAAACTAAATTTTTCTGTACTTTTGCATTTTTATAAATAAATTATTTTAAACTATTTAAATAATTATTTCTATTCAATCCCTGTTCACTCTCCTACTCCTCGACAACTTTTTTTATAATTTCATTACAGTATATAATCATCCATCAATTCATAAAAGTCGTCATTTTCATTTCGACCTGCGTTAAGTACACATCCTGTAAAAATGGGACAGAATCAGGGAAAATCTACGTCAGCACCAACTTACTCCGATAGAGTTTCCTCTACGGCAGAAGAGAAAGAACCTCTTATAAAAAAAGAGAAATCAGAAAAAAATAAACAATATTCCGCAAAATTTTCAATAAATACGTACTCATTTCCGGAAAGAAAAGGATACGAAAAATATAAATAAATTTTATACTTATTCTTAAATAGTCCTTTTCAGGACCACTATTTTAATAATAACGTAGAATACAGAAACATAAATATATACATACCCTCTCTCTCTCTCGAAAACTTTATCATTTCATCACAATATATAATCACCCATCATTTCATAAAAGTCGTCATTTTCATTTCGACCTGCGGTAAGTACACCTCGTGCTTTCTCTCTCTCTCTCTCTCTCTCTCTCTCTTCATATATATATATATATATATATACACTCTCTCTCACGTTTCACGACCTATCATGGGTTATTGGGTTAAAAATCACGGGACCTACGATGGGGAATTCTCTCTCTCTCTCTCTCCCCCCCCATTGACGTCATGTTTTTATGGGTCATAAAATTTTTATGAGTCATAAAATCACGACCTATCATGGGTTATTGGGTTAAAACTCACGGGACCTACGATGGGGAGGATGACGCCATCCGTCTCCCCATCGTAGGTCCTATACTACTAGTATTGTTAGAGCGTCATTTTCGTGGTTGATTGGTTTTCATCCGTTAAACCCCTGCTGGCCTAACTTCGCATAAGAAGCATAGCTTCAAAAATAAATGAAACAGAAAATTGGATGTAAATCCATCGAGTACTTTTCGAGATTTGAGTAACAAAATAAATACAAACATTTTTTTCGAAAGTTTAAAATGTTCTAAAACTAAAAGTGCGCTGAGAAGATCAGTTTTCAAAAGTTTATTTTAATTTAGCGATCAAAAATAATTTCCATGAAAATTTTTAAGAAAATTCATAAAGTAATTTACGTAAAATATAAAAAAAAAATAATAAATATAAAATTAAAAAAATTTTTAAAATATCTATTTAGAAAAAAAATTTAAGAGGGCGTTGGGTCTCTCTATCCTTTTCTAATCGAAAAATGTAGATTATTGGAAAAACTAGTAACTATTGATAGAAATTAAGAGTTGTCTACAACTTGAAAAGTAAAAAACAATATCTTTTTTGACGAGGACGAATTAATTTTGATGCTTTCTTTTCGAGAAAAGTTTGATATATTTTTAAACATCATAATTTCTAGCCTAACTTATGAGTTTCTTGAAAACAAAGCATCAAAATGTAAAGACTTTGTATTTATTTATTTAATTAGATCTTGAAAAGAAATCGATCACACACACATACACACACGCACACACACACACGCACGCACGCACGCACACACACAAACACAAACACAAACACAAACACAAACACAAACACAAACACAAACACAAACACACACACACACACGCACATTTTCTAAAAATCACTTTATTCGACTTCCTGAGACCAAATATGCTTTGCTTTCTCTTTGAGAAAGCAAAAATAATAAATTTTGTAACTCATACTAATAGAGAAGTAAAAATTTATAAAATCTTTAATTGAAAAATTGGAAAAATAGTAAACTTTAAATAAGAACTACTTAACAAGGTTTGAAAGTAAAAAATTTTGAAAACATTTGAATTCAAATTTTAAATTTATTAAAATAGTAACGAAAATTTCTTACTAATCCTTTAGAATAGTTCCTGGTGAGGAAGAGTGAGAGAGTCTTAAACTTAAATTGAAAAGGAGCCTTGAATTGAAAAGAGCCTTGAAAAGTCTTGAATTGAGCCTTGGATTGAAAAAAGCTGTCCTTGAATTAAACTGCCTTAACGGGATGTCGTAGTTGTTAGAATCGATTTTTTGGTTTTTTTATCTGATTCATATCTCTTGAAATTGACTATTTAGACAAATATAATTAACTTGTCCGCGCTAAAGCTACATTAATTTAATTATTTTTGTTAAAAAAAAAAAATCACTTAGACTTGTTGTTTTTTCATGAACTTTGAATGAAAATTAAATATCAAGCTCGATAAACCTAACCTCAAAATACTATACATTGAAAGTTTGTTCATAACTTTTTATGTGTAATATTTTAATAAATTTCTTGGGTTGTCGGCACTCAGGATTAATCTTATAAATTTTCTTTCTGTTGTGAAAGAATATGATTTGACGCACCGTTTAATCATGAACTTTGAATAAAAATATCATTAGGATGGGTTAACTACGATATCCTCTTAAGAGCATGACGAAGCTGCCCACCTTCTAATAATATTTCCAATCCTAACTTATGAATAAATGATGCGATTCGAGTTTTTTTGCTGAATAGAAAAAATTTGTAAGATTAATCTCTAGTGCGGACACATCAAGAAATCCACCAAAATATTATACATACAAAGTTATAATAAAAACTTTCAATGTATCGTATTTTAAGGTTAGGTTCGTCGAGTTTGATATCTAATTTCCAATTCAAGCTCATAAAAAAATAACAAGTCCAAATGATTTTTTAATTTAATAAAAATTATTGTATTAATATAGCTTTAGTGCGGACAAGTCATCATATTTGTTTAATTGTAATTGTAAAGAAAAATGAATAATAATATTTAATATTGTAGAAAATGGGCTACTTGGGGTGATATTATTGTACAGAAATATCGAAGATTAACAATGTTTATCAAATCTAAAAGGAAAAACGCTAAAATAAAAGAAAATTGCATACAAATATCTTGAAAAACAATCTGTTATTGTTAATTAAATTTTTAATTTTATGTATATCGCTAAATAATAAAAATGACGCCTAAATGATTGTTTGATAGGGGTTAATACAAGGGTTACAATCTATTTCTTAACTTATAAAACCTAATAACTAATTTCGCCGGTATATGAAAAATATATTTGGTTCATAAGTGTTTATATATATTGATGTTTCTGTTTAGAAGATGTTTTATTGTAATTGTTCTTGTTGTATTTTATTATTGTAATTTGTTCTTTATTAATATTTAAATTTATCATTATTACGTATAAAAATACTTCTAAAATATTCTTTTTATAGTTATAAAAATTGATATTTCTCGAAGATTCTAATAATTATACAAGAAAAGGATGTGAATAATATTTTTTATTTGAAAATGATTATGTACACTTATTTTTTTTTTAATAATAATAATAAAAAAAAGGAAAGTGTTGATTCATAATATTAAAATAATATTTCCATGCAAAGTTTTTCGGTTTTTCCCGGATTAGTGATGCATTTTTCTTTGGCGACAAATTTTATGATTTGTCTTAACGGTTTTTATGACGAACGTCTGAGTTCGGGCGGTAATTAGTTTATCGTTCAATTTTCTGTGAAACATGTGTTAAAAAGGTGTGTACAAAAATTGGTTATCGTGATTGTTTGTTTTTGGGTGTGAAAAGTTTTCTATGTGATTTGTAATATTCTTCAAATCTCCATGCCCAAAATCTGTATGAAAGATTTGGTTTTAGGTAAAGAAACATTTATTTTTGGGTATAGAAGATTCTATCATGTTAAAAGTATATTAGAGAAATGGTATGTATATGTATGTAATGAATACATTTTCTTGTAGGCGGCAAGTAATGTGTTGAGAAGTTTTCTTATATATTAAAGGAACTGTAAGCATATAGTAAGGATAGTAAATGATTTGTATTTTAAGGCTCAATGATTCTTTACTCTCTTGGATTTAGACAAGCATATAATATAATGTGTGAAAGATAATCAGTAGGATAATTAAAAGTAGTTTCAAAATAAAAGAATAGTAAAAATAACAGAAACAGATTCTACAATTTAGGTGAAAATAAAAATAGAGAAACAAATGATTGAAAAGAAAGGTCGCCATGAATAGCTAAACGTCACAAACCACTGCACTGGATACTTATGGGGAAAAAATGGATTTTTTCATCGATTTAAGGTTATGAATTACAATTATTTATACAAAAATGATAAAAAAAGCTACTATATTCATCCTCAGATAGTATCATAATTGATAGGATATCAAAAAATGGCGATTTCAACCAATAACTTTAATAAAAAAAATTTTTTATGGCTCAACCTCAAAAAATACCATCATAAAACTTATTGAAGCATATTTTTAACATCTAAAGCTAAAACCATGAATTTTTAGAATTCAAAGCTTGGATCGTTAGCCCTTTTTCCGATTTTCAAGTTTGTTTTCTGATTTTAGATAATAAGATATTATTTTTTAACTTTGTGACCAATTTTTTCCGAAAATTTAGAAAATTTACGATACGTCATGTATATATTATTTTAACGAACAACTTGATTTTCTAAGAATAAAATAGAGCTAAAAAACTTATAAAATCACGAAAAATGTAAAAAATTGTAACTTTTAGACCCTGAGTTCACTGCTTACACGAAGAAAAATAGTGTAATAACTTTAATTATAGATAGTAATTAAAATTACTTTATTTTATGAGAGAGTTAGGATATCCAAGAATAATAAAGAGTTTTATTACACTTATAACTAATCATCGGGTTGGCGGAACAAGGATACACACCTTTTTTCTTTTGAAAAAGGTGATACCTCGGTTTTGGGCGTGGGAAAGGATACATGTCATTTTTCGTTTGAAAAAGGCGACACGTTGGAGGGAAACTTTTTTTTCAACTGTTGAGTTAAAAAAAGAAATCATTAAATTTTTTATATAACTAGGAGCTACACTAGCTCTTAACAAGCAAAGTATTCCCTAAAATTTATGAATGACTGAATCAAAATAATTTTTTACTAGGAAATTTTTCTTTTTTTTAATTTTTGAATAATCGGTAACTCAAACCTGGTAGAAATGTTGACCAACATTTAGCGATGAGTTGCTCAAATCGCAACGACTTGGCCAACAGTTCAACCAACTCTTGCTTAAAATTACTGTTAATTTCGTCACAAAAAGATGGGTTTGTTAGTCAACGGTTAGTTCAAGCGTTGGTTAGCGTTGGTTAACGTTTATGTACTGACATAAGGATCTATTAGCCAAAAAATCTTTAATTTTTCAAATTAATAAAGGAAATAATTCTATTTTAAACTTTGAAAATGTTAATACTTTATAATAGTAAAAATTTTAACTAAATAAAATAATTTTATGATAAAGTATATACATAAATATTAAAGTAGTATGTGGGGTGGTATAGCGAGATGACAAATAATTATTTATTTATCTATTTACTTATTAGAATTCTCTCATATACAATGTATAAAATATTTATACATTATTAAAAATTAAAAAGAGCTCCTGGTCTGTTTGTGATGTAGATGGTTTTCGACCGGCGATGTGCACTGATCTTACACACCAAACGTAATTTACAATATTTTGCCACAACGCCTTGCGCATTATGCGTGAAGAATGTGTTTGTGCGCTGAAAAATAAAAAACAAAAATGATTAAAATTAACATAGATCATATATTTATACATCAAAATGTTATTTTTTTTTTATTCAAAATGTATTAAATTTTATAAAACTACACTGAAAAGAAAGTGGTGAACTACGAGTCCCACGAAGTATTTCTGCTTTACCAAACAGTAAGCATGCAAATCTTTTCTCTGGTGGTGAGTGTGATGCCCCACAGAAGAAGCTAACCGTTCTTTTTGCGGGGCTTCTCAGTTCCCACTCGCGTCTCTCCGATGTGAAGTGAAGCTCTTTTGCCACAGAGGCGCTACTGTTCTCTTGCAGCGAGACTCTGTGCATACGAACTTAAGAGAGCGTGGTTCGACTACCGGTAGTTCAGCTACATCACCATTTATTTTTCAGTGTATATTTAAAATTTTTCTTTTTGAAAATTATTATGTTTATGATTATTTAAGAATAAAACTTTATTCAAAGTTTTGCTATCTAAAAATTAAAATATTGAAAGATTTTTTAAAGTAATTTATTTTTACTATTTGAAATAAAATAATTTATATTTAAAAATATATTTAAAACATGTTGAAAAATATATACTCACTACCCAATAATGCTCACTTGCAGCTAATTCCAATACTTTTGTGTTGAGATCGGGAGTGATAATCTTTTGCTCGAAATCTACACAATTTGCAGGTCTAGTAACCGTTGCTAATTCCGTAAAGAATTTTTCATCCGTTATGAAAAACGATGGAGCGTCCATTATAATGCGACTATTACTCAATATTAATCGCGCCCAATACAAAACCAGAGCTTTTTCGGGAAATGCTGTCGTGAACTTGTTTTAAACGAAACGAACTCCACCCTATTAAAAATAATGACGTCATTTGGCATATCAGGAATTGGGACCGAAAATGACGTCATTTTTGTAATACTAATGACGTTATTTTCCGCTTTCACACCTCTGCTGTTCTGAATAACGTCATTTCATTACGTCTTTTATGTAATAAAAATGACGTCATTTTTTATTTTTTTTCCATACTAGAACTGCAATGTCAGTAACTATGTATAAACCATATACCCTGTTACATCCTCTTAAGAGCAGGTCGGATTCGCTGTCCTTGTCTAATTGAGTTTTTTGTTATCTCCTCAAGTATTAATCGGTATATCAGCAAATTGAAGGTTGAGCGCAATAGATATTATTATGAATATTTATGCACAGAAACAAAAATTTCTACCGCTTTGTTTTTGAGAAAAATAAGGAACGCTAAAGTAAAAGGTTATGTTTATAATATTTTTGCGTTCCTTATTTTTCTCAAAAACAAAGATAAAAGAAAGTAATCGATACGTATACCCTGCAGGAGTGTTAAGGGGAGAAATAATAGGGAATATCTGGTGGTTTGATGATCGACAGGTAAGTAGTCAACATGTATTATAAGATTTTTTTTCACGCTTACCCTTCCTACCAGATGTGCTAGTGCTGAGCATTCATGAATAGAAATTCGTACCTAATAAAAAATTATTTTTAGAACCGTAAGGCAACAGGTATATGTCCACCATGTATTTTGACCACCTCTATACAAATAATATTGTTTTCCCTTTTTATCTGTCAATCGATTTCTTTTTAAAATGATTGGTGCAGCTTGTATGCAGACCATATTTTTTTTTTAATATGTATCATATTGTTTTCTTTTTTCTCTGTAAATCGATTTGCTTCTTGCAGCTTGTATGCAGACCATCTTTTTTTATATGTATAATATTGTCTTTCCCTTTACCTGTAAATCGATTTTTGTTGAAATTTTTCTTTTCCTATAAAAAAAGAGCATATAAAGAAATTGACGGAACTATTATTCACTCACATAGGGTTTTGTCTCAGCAGTGAATAAAAGTTTAAATTTTATTGTTTAAATTGGTAGTGAATAAAGTTTAAATTACATATCACAGCAAATTACAGTTCACCTTTCAAATAGAATGTAATAACTCTATTATTTTTTGAGACTTATCTTTGATCCATTATAATAAAAGTTTATGCCTTAACTGGTTTCAAAAATGCACAGACTCAGGGAGAATTTTAAATTTTTCTTCAAATCACACTATAAAACAGAAAATTAATATTGTTTATATCCTAATTGATGAAGCTATCTTATTATCCGATGTAGTATTTCACAAACATAATTTGACGATCGTTAAAGACTTACTAATTAATAACAATTTTTCAATAAAATTCATAAATAAATAGGTTAAAAAAAGATTAATGTCAATACATAATCCAAAAAACAATGTTGAACCTAATAATGCTAATTTTAAGTCTGTGGTTCCTATTCCACATCTCAATGGTTTGTTTGATAAATGCAGAAAGATCTTCAGCAAATATAATTTATTTACAGTACCTATTATTAGACAGCCTTTAGAAAGTATTATAAAATTAGGGAAAGATAAATGCGAAACGTACGACAATACAGGCATAGTATATTTTGTGAACTGTAAACAATGTCTAGCGGTATATGTTGGTGAAACAAAAAGATCTTTAAAAACACACATAAACTAACATAAACGCGGAATTGGAGAAGAAACAGCTCTTTCATTACATAAGACAGAATCTAGTCATGAATTGGAATTTAGCAACGTAAGAATATTAGATAAGGAAAATAATTATAAAAAAAGAAGATTTTCAAAAATTTTATTTATTAGTTTGAATAACAAAAGTATTAATGAGAAGCAAGACATTTAATTTCTCAGTACATTATACAATTCCATTATAAGAAAACTCAAACAACGGGATGTCGGAGTTGTCAGAATCGGTTTTTACTTTTTTTATCTGATTGATATTTCTTTAAATTGACTATTTTGACAAATATAATGACTTGTCCGTGCTAAAGCTATATTAATTCAATCATTTTAAAAAAAAAAAATCACTTAAGAGGCAGCCGTATTCTCTGTCCTTTTCTAATTACGAAATTATTTTTTTTTCTAAAAACTAGTAGCTAAAGGCAGAAATTAAGAGATGGTTTCGATTTGTATAATGAAAATTGATACTTTTTTTTATAAAGATAGGTTAATTTTATCGCTTCATTTTCGAGAAAAGTTAGACCAACTTATAAAATTAGAGATTAGAGACAGAAAATATGATTTTCAAGTTGTTCCAACTTTTATAGAAAACAACGCGATGAAATTAATTTATTCTCATCAGAGAAAATGTTATTTATTATACGCGAATCGAAACTATCTCCTAATTTTTACCTCCAGTAACTTGTTTTTATAGAAAATAAATTTTAAATAGAGTCGATAAAACAGGTATCTGTGTCAGTATACAGCAGAAATTATTTTTCTTGTGCATAGATGTTCATAATAATAATAGCTATTGCGCTTAACCTTTAATCTGCAGATACACCGATTAATACTTGAGTTGTAACGGTTATTTTGTGCCCGTTACAAAAAAGAATTAGCTTTTAATTGAATATAAATTTTAGCTAAGTCTATAAATTTTACTATATGCGGAGTTGATGAAAATTATCGTAAATATGTTAAATTTTTCGTAACAAACTCCGATTGTGCTAGCTAGTCAATCTTATTGATAAACGACAAAATCTTATGTGATATACTTGTCGTTTGCTGCACACAATGTGTCTCTCTCTCTCTCTCTCTCTCTCTCTCTTACCTGAGAGACGCGTTGCCGGTAGCGCAGTTTTCCTTCGTGAGGCAGGTTCCAAAATACGTAATATGATATTACATAACTAATCAATTTATAACTGCTCACAAGGACCGCGGAGGCGTCGGAGTAAGCAGCGGGAAATATATTTTGTGTTGTATATAGTCAGGCAATATAAATTAATTGGAAGCACGTTTTAATAGAAAAAAAAATTAATTTATTATAAGAAAAATATAAATATAATAAAGATAAAGTATGAACTAAACGAAAATGAAATTGTATAATATATAAAAAGTAATGCCCGCGTCTAATTAGAGAGTGAGCAAGGGGAGGGCGCGTCGCGAACTAAATAGTACTCGCTTATGACGCTGATCGGTTATATAACCGAAGATACAATTTACCCGAACAAGTGTCTCTCAAGGAAGAGACACTTGGATATCACACTGTGTTATTATACTTACAATAACGCACTGGACAGCTTACACTAATCACCTACGTGCACGTAGACGACGCTTGCCCGTTATCGTAGCTTCTCCCCTGTACGTAGCCAATACGTAGATGCTCTGAAGTAGATGGGTGGAATACGTCTCTTCCCGATCGTTGAATTCCGCTGAGCTCTGCCAACGTGGTTGCCTTGATGTAGATTGGTGGAACCCTTTACACACCGATCAACGTGTTGCTGGCACTTAATGGCTGACCGCTAAGAAGCGCGAAAAGCGGTCAACCAAAACTCTACAGAAAGAATTTCTGACAGTTGCAACTAGCCAATATAATACGAAGCGTTAGTCGAAATAAACTAACGACTTTTATCTAAGACAATGCTACACGCTATCAATTGCGAACTTAGTCTAACGTATTATAAGACCATGTGGCGAAATATTTTAATAAGCACAGCGCGACTTAGGTTTCGTATTAGAGCAACGGTAGCCGGAAACTCGCGCCTCGTGGCCGGCAAGCTTCTCTCTCGTGTGCCGGTCGTCAAGATACGCACCTCTTTACTTGTCTTAGACGAGATATATGACCGAGCGTCTCTGCGCCTCTATCACTCCGTCACCGTCTCTCCGTCTCTCCATCTCCGTCTCTCCGTCTCCGTCACTCCGTCTCCGTCCCTCCGTCACCGTCTCTCTGTCTGCGTCTCTCCGTCTTCATCTCTCTGTCTCCGTCTCCGTCTATAAATTTCCATCTCTCCGTCTCCGTCTGTCTGTCTCAGTCTCTGCGTCTCCATTTGTTCGTCTCCGTCTCTCTGTCTCCATTTTTTCGTCTCCGTCTCTGTATCTCCGTCTCCCTGTCACCATCTCTTCGTCTCCGTCTCCGCCTTTTCGTCTCTGTCTTTCGGTCTCCGTCTCTCCGTCTCCGTTTTTCCGTCTTGTTCCCTCCGTCTCCGTCTGTCCGTCAGTGTCTTTTTGTCTCCGTCTCTTCGTCTCCATCTCCGTTCCTCCATCTCTGTCTCTCCGTTTCCGTTTCTCCATCTCCGTTTCGTCGTCCCCGCTCTTTCGTCTTTGTCCCTTTGTCTCAGCGCTGAAAATAGCAACCGTGAATTCTTAATTGCACAACGCTTACAATAGCAGCCACGTTTTTTTAACCACACAGCGCTCAAAATAGCAGCCGCGAATTTGTAACTACACAGCGCACAAAATAGCATTTGTGAATTCTTAATTATACAGCGCTTATAATAGCAGCCACGTTTTTTTTAACACAGCACTCAAAATAGCAGCTGCGAATTTGTTATTACACAACGCTTACAATAGTTGTTGTGTTTTTTAACTACACAGCACTTACAATAGCAGTCGCGTTTTTTGAACCATATAGTGCTCTGAAAAGCAGTTGTGAATTTCTAATTACACAGCGCCTACAGTAGTTTTAGCGTTTTTCCCCATCACAGCACTTACAATAGCAGCCATTTTTTAAATCACACAGTATTTAAAAAAGCAATCGTGTTTTATCAATGGCACAGAACTAAAAATAGCAGCAGTGATTTTTAACCACGCAGCGCTAAACTCTTCTTCATAATTTTTAATTTTTTTATATTTAATATTATATTAGAGTTTTAAATATGTTTGATTTTATTTTCATATTTATTATATTTAATTTTTGTATTGTGGTTTAATAATATTTCTTTGTAAACGATATTTTTAGTATGGATCATTTCATCTTTAACTTTTCTTGATTTTTCTGTTCATAATATTTTCAATTTTTTTTTATTAGTTGTCCTTGAAAGTGTCACGTATAACTACCCATGACTGAAAATTGCAGTTGGTAAATACACTCCTACTTTTTTAAATGATTGTCCTTGCGACTTATTAATAGTCATTGCATAAGCAAGTTTTACAGGAAATTATTTTCTGGTCATCTGGAATGGCAGTTTATCATTTGCTGATAAGATCATACGTGGTAAGAATATAGTGCTCTTCTTTTTACTTTCTGCCAATATTTGTGCAATAATAGTAAATTGTTCTATTTTCGTTAATCGGGTTGCGTTACAAAGTCCTTCATTCAAATTAACATTTCTTAGAAGCATTACTATAGCTCCTTTTTCTAATTGTAATCTATGTAAAGGTGAATCGTTGAACGTTAAAAAATTTAAAAATTCTGTTGGCAAAATTGCGTCTAAACTGTCGTCCTTCACATCTTTTGCAGAGTCAATGCCCAAGTATTTTATTACTGATTCATTTATTTTTGATTAAATTTTTTCATTCATTTCTGTTACATCTACGTTTTTCGGTACTAATATAATATTTTCGTAATAGTCACAATTTTCAATATTTATATTATGCCCGTAAATTGATCAGTTAGATTGCCCTTTGACAATATTTCTTTTGAAATTTGTATAACTTTATTTCCCTTTATCATATTTTGAATAAAAATTACCATTACCAATATTTAGTAACCAATTTTTAAATTTATCATCTAATTTCCATAACCGTTTATTTTCTTTCAAAGACATACATTGAAAATGTTCCCATAAATAGCTTTTTTGACATAATGTTCTACTATCTGTGTTCTATTTCCATGTTTTACTATTAGTAATGTTTGTCTAAAATCACCTGATATGATAAATGTTTTTCCTCCAAACAAGTAATTATTATCACATTAAACAAGCGATCGACGGCTTCAAAAGCGTATTTTGATGTCATTGTGATTTCATCCCAGATAACAATTGATACATTTTTCATTTTTCTACCTATTTCGCTGTTTGCACTAATATTATATATCGTGTCTTCAGATACACTGCCGCTCACGAAAATTTGGCCACCTAAGAAAATATCAGCAAAAATTCAAAGTTTTACATCTTTGCGAAAAATGAATGGATTTGAAAAATTAGAACGGGATATCAAAGTTTAACCTAAAAACCATGAAAAAACGCAAAGTTTGATATAAAGAGTTAAAAAATTAATTTTTCATAGATATAAAATAAAACCATTTTTTTTCATTTTTTTACGTCCATTTTAAAATTTGTGTAATTTTATCAAAAATTGTCGGAGATTAAAAATTTTAAAAATAGGTGAAAGCTACAATACTCCTCTTAAAAATGAAAGGTTGAAAGCTACCGTACATCTATTTTTAAAAGAGTTCCCACACAGCATGAAATATTTATGGAAGCTTCCTGGAATATTGGCACGGAAGATTTGAAATATTTTAGGAATCTTCCATGGAATATTCCTGTAATATTCGTATGTTCTTGATTCTTCCTAAATTGGAATATTCCATGGAATATTGTTGGAAAATTCCAAGAATATTTCATTGGAAGATTTAGGACATCTCAGATCTTTCATTGAAATATTTCAGGAATCTTGCAGGAATATTTCATGAAATATTCCGTTGGAACATTCATGGAAGATTTCCGGAATATTGGAACGAAAGATTTGAAATATTTCATAAACCTTTCATGGAATATGCACAAAAGATTTAAGGAATCTTTCATGAAATATTCCATAAAATATTTCTGGAAGATTTTAGAAATTTATCGTAAAATATTACGTGGATTATTTATGGAAGATTCGCAGAATATTGGCACGGAAGATTTTGAATATTTCAGAAATCTTCCATGAAATATTCCTTTAATATTCGTATGTCCTTGATTCTTCCTACATTGGAATATTCCATGGAATATTTTTGAGAGATTTCAAGAATATTTCAATGGAAGCTTTGAGTAATCTCTTATCTTTCATGAAATGTTCCTGGAAGATTTTTAGAAGATGTGAAATGCTGTGAGGGGATAGTATATATATTATATAATAAAACATTAAACTTATACATCAATACATATACGTATACATAAACATTTAGTTATAAAATCGCATTTACATATTCGCTTCGACTGTACACATCAAAGCGCCGATACTCTTTCGCTTATATAGTAAGTGAGGTATCTTCCAACCACTTGGGGATAAAACTCCCATTTAACAAACATCCCCCTATCGGCGTCACTGGAAACCTCCCGTAACGTTCCGCACAACCTTCCAACGAAAACTTCATGGAATCATTCTAGAATCTTTCATAAAATATTCCACTGGAAGATTACTTAAATCTTTCTGTGGAATATTTCGTGGAATATTTCTGGAAGATTTATGTAATATTCTGCTGTACGATTTAAAAGTTTTTCGAAATCTTCCAAAGAAATGTTTATGGAATCTTTCTGAAATCTTTTCATGAAATATTTCACTGGAAGATTACTTAAATCTTTCTGTGGAATATTTCGAGGAATATTTCTGGAAGATTTATTGCGCTGTACGATTTAAAAGTTTTTTGAAATCTTCCAATCAAATGTTTATGGAATCTTTCTGAAATCTTTCATGGAATATTCCACCGAAAGATTACTGAAATCTTTTCGTGAAATATTTCGTGGAATATTTATGGAAGATTTATGTAATATTCCGCTGTACGATTTTAAAGTTTTTTGGAATCTTCCAATGAAATGTTTATGGAATCTTTCTGAAATCTTTCATGGAATATTCCACCAAAAGATTACTGAAATCTTCCTGTGAAATATTTCGTGGAATATTTATGGAAGATTTATGTAATATTCCGCTGTACGATTTTAAAGTTTTTTGGAATCTTCCAATGAAATGTTTATGGAATCTTTCTGAAATCTTTCATGGAATATTCCACCAAAAGATTACTGAAATCTTCCTGTGAAATATTTCGTGGAATATTTATGGAAGATTTATGTAATATTCCGCTGTACGATTTTAAAGTTTTTTGGAATTTTCCAGTGAAATGTTTATGAAATCTTTCTGAAATTTTTCATGAAATATTCCACTGGAAGATTACTTAAATCTTTTCGTGAAATATTTCGTGGAATATTTATGGAAGATTTATGTAATATTCCGCTGTACGATTTTAAAGTTTTTTGGAATCTTCCAATGAAATGTTTATGGAATCTTTCTGAAATCTTTCATGGAATATTCCACCAAAAGATTACTGAAATCTTCCTGTGAAATATTTCGTGGAATATTTATGGAAGATTTATGTAATATTCCGCTGTACGATTTTAAAGTTTTTTGGAATCTTCCAATGAAATGTTTATGGAATCATTCTGAAATCTTTCATGGAATATTCCACCAAAAGATTACTGAAATCTTCCTGTGAAATATTTCGTGGAATATTTATGGAAGATTTATGTAATATTCCGCTGTACGATTTTAAAGTTTTTTGGAATTTTCCAGTGAAATGTTTATGAAATCTTTCTGAAATTTTTCATGAAATATTCCACTGGAAGATTACTTAAATCTTTCTGTGGAATATTTCGTGAAATATTTCTGGAAGATTTATGTAATATTCCGCTGTACTATTTTAAAGTTTATTGGAATCTTTCAGCTCTATATTTATGGAATCTTCCCGAAATTTTTCATCAAATATTTCACCGGAAGATTACTGTAATCTTTGCGTGAAATATTTCGTGGAATATTTATGGAAGATTTATGTAATATTCCGATGTACGATTTTAAAGTTTTTTGGAATCTTCCAATGAAATGTTTATGGAATCATTCTGAAATCTTTCATGGAATATTCCACCAAAAGATTACTGAAATCTTCCTGTGAAATATTTCGTGGAATATTTATGGAAGATTTATGTAATATTCCGCTGTACGATTTTAAAGTTTTTTGGAATTTTCCAGTGAAATGTTTATGAAATCTTTCTGAAATTTTTCATGAAATATTCCACTGGAAGATTACTTAAATCTTTCTGTGGAATATTTCGTGAAATATTTCTGGAAGATTTATGTAATATTCCGCTGTACTATTTTAAAGTTTATCGGAATCTTTCAGCTCTATATTTATGGAATCTTCCCGAAATTTTTCATCAAATATTTCACCGGAAGATTACTGTAATCTTTGCGTGAAATATTTCGTGGAATATTTATGGAAGATTTATGTAATATTCCGCTGTACGATTTAAAAGTTTATCCGAATCTTCCAGTGAAATGTTTATGGAATCTTTCTGAAATCTTTTATGAAATATTCCACCGGAAAATTACTAAATTTTTTGCGTGAAATATTTCGTGGAATATTTATGAAAGATTTATGTAATATTCCGCTGTACGATTTAAAAGTTTTTCGGAATCTTCCAGCGAAATGTTTATGGAATCTTCCTAGAATTTTCCATGAAATATTTTACTGGGATATTTCATAAACATTACATGGAACATTTCATGAAATATTTCAAAAATCTTCCGTGAATATTTCATGGAATATTTCAAAAAAGTTTTTGAATATTCCTTTGAAATATTCCTGAAATATTCCCGGAAGCTTTCAATGGAAGATTCCAATGGAATATTTTGAAATATTCCGTGGAGACTTCCAATAATCTGCATGGAAGGTTCCATTGAAATATTCCAGTGGAATAATTCGAAATATTCCAGTGAAATCTTCCATGCTGTGTGAGTTATGCTCATTTAAGTGAAAAAAATGTATTTTTTTTCAACAGCTGATATTTCCAAAAGGGTGCAATAAAAACAAAACCATCAAAGAGAAAAAAGTTGTGTTTTTTAGTAAAGAATTCAATTTTAAAGTTTAAATACGAATAAAAAAAATTTTATGCCCTCATTTTTCCCTATAACCAAAACATAAAAAAAATAAGAATAACAATCTTTCAGTAGTTGAAACGTTTAATAAGGATTTATTCGTATAACAATAAATATAATTACATTTAATTTTTTCATAAATAATGCTTAGCCATTTTTATTAAGACAATACCTACAGAGGACTAACTTACTTATTGAAATTTTACCTTAACGTTTACTAAGAAAAATTCTTCAAATATTTGTAAACAAAGCACAATACGTACACTTGGCGGAAAGGATATTTTTCCGAATGTGTACCTCAAATGGCAGCGCCGCATATTTTACCACAGACATAAGAAAACTTCGAATTATGCATTGAGTTTCGCATCATGATTATTTTGTTTTTTCTTATAGGTTATTCATGCAAAATTCAAATGATAACAATTTAAATTTTATTGCTCATATAATTTAAATTCACAATATTAAATTCTATATGACTATTGATCTAAGAAATAAAAATTTTATTTAATAAAATAATAATTCGAATCATGAAAAAAGAAAGTAATATTGTTTGTTTACTAAAATTATGTCATTAAGAGGAGGTCACGTATCTCTGTCCTTTTCTAATCAAAGAAATGATTTTTTCACAAAAACTAATAACTTTATCAAAAAATGAAGAGAAAGCCGCATCTTGTATCAAAAAAAGCAATATTTTCTTTGATAAGAAAAAATTAATTTTATTGCTTCGTTCTCAAGAAAACCTTGAAAAACCAAATTGTCCACCCTAACCTCTATGATTTAAGTTTTTCAAGGTTTTCTTGAAAACAAAGCAATAAAATTAATTCTTTCTAATCAGAGAAAATATTGCTTTTTTTATTACGAGATGCGGCTTTCTTTTCATTTTTTGCTAAAGTTATTAGTTTCTGTAAAAAACTCAATTCTTTGATTAGAAAAGGACAGAGATACGTGACCTCCTCTTAAGTAATGAGTAACGATGATGCGAAATTTGCTCTATAATTTGGAATTTTCTTATGCCTGTAGTAAATATGCGATGTTGCCATTTGAGGTTAACATTCGGAAAAATATCCTTTCCGCCAAGTGTACTATTGTAAAAATAAAATAAATAAAAGGAAAAATAAGAGAAAAATCTTATATAAATATTATTTATGAAAAAATTAAATGTAATTATATTTATTATTATATGAATAAATCCTTATTAAACGTTTCAACTACTAAAAGATTGTTATTCTTATTTCTTTTATTTTTTGGCTATAGGGAAAAATGAGGGAAAAAATTTTTTTCTTTAATTCGTATTTAAACTTTAAAATTAAATTCTTTACTAAAAATCACATCTTTCTTCTCTTTGATGTTTTTTTTTGCACCTTTTTGGAAATATCAGCTGTTGAAAAAAATGCATTTTTTTCACTTAAATGAGCATAACTCTTTTAAAAATAGATGTACGATAGCTTTCAACCTTTTATTTTAAAGAGGAGTATTGTAGCTTTCACCTATTTTTAAAATTTTTAATCTCCGACAATTTTTGATAAAATTACACAAATTTTAAAATGGACGAAAAAAAAGATAAAAATGGTTTTATTTTATATCTATGAAAAATTGATTTTTCCACTTTTTATATCAGACCTTGCGTTTTTTGATAGTTTTTAGGTTAAACTTTGATATCTCGTTCTAATTTTTCAAATCCATTAATTTTTCGCAGAGGTATAGAATTTTTGCTGATTTTTTCTTAGGTGGCCAAATTTTTGTGAGTGGCAGTGTATGTTCAACGGTAATTTAAATGCTGTATATACTGTCACACCATCTTGTAATAAATTAGCCGCCATACCTATCCATGATGTAACTATATAGTTAATTCCATGAATTTTCAGATGAGTGATAATTGTATTTAATAAGTAGCTTTTACCACTTCCACCTGGACCGTCTATACATATATATATATATATGTATGTATGTGTGTGTGTGTGTGTGTGTGTGTGTGTGTGTGTGTGTGTGTGCACTTGCAATATATTAGTATATTTTTAAGAAACCGGACTTTTGAGGAGTCAAGAGTGTTGCCATACATAGGCAATCGTATGTTAAATTTCAAATTCCTCCAAGTTGCGTGGAACTTTGAGGATTTTTGAAATAGAAAATATTGGCGGGAAAAAAGAGTGGGATAACAATAGAAACTGACACACCTACCGAGTGTGCGGGATACTAAAACAAGGACGGTACTATCTAAGCAGTTATTTTTAGATTTGGTAACGTCGCAATCCTTAAAAGTCCGTAGCGATATAAATATACATACACTCCCGCTCATACAAAGCTGCCCACCCTAATCAGTCGAGATGAAATATAAAAAGTTTTACTGTACCATTGGAAAGCGTATGAAAAAATTTTGAAAAGATGGGTTTGAAAAGTTTTTTAGAGCTTTTTTAAATGCTGATGGTTTGATTTAATAATACCTATATTTAACTTATATTTATAGAGCTAAAAGAAAAAAAAAATTTCAAAAATTTTTTGCCCATGTTTAACACTGGGCTCATTTTAGCAAAATTATTCTACGTTAACGTGATACCTCTCAAATCGAAGGTTTTTTAGCAGTGTTTCAAACGCTGTTTGGTTTTTGATGCTATGACAAACCGTTAAGAAGTTATAACGATTTTTCTGAAAAAATTAGCTTTTTTCAGCTTGTTATATCTCGGAAGCATTACACCGTATTAAAAAATGTCACAAAAAAACAATTTTTGTTTTTAATTAAAGAATAAATATATAAAATTTTATAGCTCGCGATAAAAAAATTTTTTTTAAACTTTTTTACCCTGTTATAATTTTAGATTTTAATAAAAAATCGACAAATATCCCAAATGTAAAAAAAAAGTATATTTATCGTGAGCTATGAAATTTCATATACATATTCTTCACTTGAAACCAAACATTTTTTTTCATTGCCTTTTTTTAATACTGGGTAATGCTTACAAGATATAGCAAGTTAAAAACAAGCTAACTTATTCAGAAAAATCGTTATAACTTCTTAACGGTTTATCACAACATAAAAAACGAAACAGCGTTTGAAAGAGGGCTAAAAATTTTGCTAGAATTGGCACAGTGTTAAACATGGGCAAGAAATTTTTGAATTTTTTTTTTATTTTAGCTCTATAAATATAGTTTAGATATAGATATTCTTAAATCAAACCACCAGCATTTGAAAGCGCTCTAAAAAACCTTTCAAACCTATCTTTTCAAAATTTTTTCATGGGCTTTCCAATGGTACAGTAAAACTTTTTATATTTTACCTCAACTGATCATGGTGGGCAACTTCGTGTGAGTGGGAGTGTGTATATATATGGGTGATTCTATTTTAACGGGTAATCACATGTAATCGTTTAATAAACTATCAATACAAGGTTCAAATATTATTAGACACAAATTTTTCATATACTTTCAGCTTGTAACTTTATGATCCGTTGACTTTTAAATCGCTAATTTCAATGTAGCTTTTGTAGGGACCCTTAGACAGTATAAAAAGTAATCTCCCCTGTCTGTAATCATATATAAAATTTTTTTAAACGTTGTAGAGATACAGGATAGATGAATTAATACTTCTGAAAGATCCAAAAATATTTTTTTCCATCCGTGCATACATTTCAGCAGAATGGTTAAAAAAAATATTTTCTTTGACCCTCTGTTATTATAAAATAAAATGTATATTTTTTCATAGATAAAAAGCAATAATAATAAAAAATGTTATATTTGAATCTTATGAAAATATAAGCTATTCCTATCACATGGAAATATTGTTATTATATGTTTATTTCACTAAAAAATTGCTTTGTTGATCATAGAATACATTTTTGTTTACGTGTAAACATCATTTCACTTATGAAAGCTAAGTTACCTTTTCTACGATGATTCCCCTGGCTCTAAACATTTAACTGTCACAGATGATATGAGGGCATATTCAAATACGTAATAGACGTTTAAGAAAGTAATGTACAACTAAAAAAGTTTGTATAGCAGTGAATGTTGGAGACCGTTTACTCGGTAAAAATTTCATTCAAATTATCAGGTAATCTCCCCTGGCATATAATTCCCCTGCCTTTTTTGAGATGCACTCACAAAATTCTAATTGAATAATAACGTCAACATTTTTATTCATGAATTTCATACCATGAAGTGTTAAATTATTTGTACACTTGAAATTTAATACATATTATACTGCTTATAATTTTTATATATTCAAAATTGAATAAATATATATTTGTGGAGAATTTTCGAGTAAGCACATTCTCAAATCTTTTTGTAAACAATCACTGTAGTCATATTTACATACTACACTATATACTACGTATATACTACAAATAAATAAAGCGAAATCAAAGGTTATATCGTAGTATTCAGAAAATCTCAGTTTATCATTAGCCTTGATGAAGAGTTTGTCGTTGATATCAAAGTAAGTATATAATTATTTTCGCACGGAGAAAAATTGTATGGTAACGACAGCAATAAGGATATCGCTAAAAACATGCAGCGATAGTTTGGGCTAAAACAAACTAAATATTGTGAACTTCAAACATTAACTTTTTAGTTATTTTCATAGTTAATGCAACTAAATGCCATTTGCTAAAAAAGACAAAAGAAAAAGCTAACATTTTAGCGCGAGATAATGATTTCCGTAGCCAAAAAAATTGTAATCATAGCAACAATCATTAGCTAAAAAAGGCATTCTTTTTTCTTCTATAATTTTGTGTTCTGCAGCGATTAATATTACAACTATTGTCATAATCTTGACTGAAAAAGCATGATTTTGTCGTCATTTCAACTATACGTAAGCGCTACATTAGCATAAAACTTTGTAAACCATTTGACAGCTAAACGATCAGTCATGACCTTTATTTTTTTTAAAGTTGATATTAAAACTTTTGAGAATTCAAACCATACAAAAAAATTTCAATCACTTTCAAATATGCATTTATTTAATAACCATAAAAAATGTCATTGAAGATGTCAGCGCAAAACAATAGCTAATATTCACATCGATGGCAGCAAATAACGATTGTCTATTTTCGAATTCAAATTTTCGCTGTCTTAAACTAGCAAAAATTTTCGCTAATGGAACTATCTTTTTATTGACTAATGCAATATATTTTTCTCCATGCGTCATTTTTTATTTTTAAAAATTCATCCATATATGGTAATAGCTAATTCTTCAGTATTTCAGATAGTTTAGAATCTTTGTTCGACGTAAATATTATTAGAAAATAGTATATCAAGTGATGGTAATAAAAAAAGTAATTCCCCTGGAATAAAAGTAATTTCTCTGTATCAGTATATTTTTTATCTATCAGTTTTTCTGGGAATAACCTATGGACAGCCTGGCTACTTTGAGATATTGTTCTATTAGATATAACCATGAAAAAATCTGAGTAAAATTTTTAAAATGAACACCTTTATTTTCTATTATTTCAAAATTTGAATTTGACCCGTTCGAATAGAATCACTCATATATGAGCCATTCCAATTTACACTTTTTCTAAAAAGTGTCCGCAGTGGGTCTCCAGAATTTCCCATCTTTCTATACTATGAAACTCAGGAACCCATGCCAAAGTTCAGCCTTCTAGACCCAATAGATGCCGAGAAATGGCTATACAAAGTCCAAAAATGGGCCCTTTTTTAGCTGTTTTCCTCTAGTTTTCGAATACTCTTCATTAATCCAATATTGCACCTAAATGAACTCACAATACGTCGTTTTCTTCGTTTTAAACTAAACTTTAAAAAAATCACTAGCACATTTAGATTTATGAGAAGGGCTTTGCTACATAACCTTAAAGACAACGGGTGTTTTTTTGACTTTTTTCTACTTTTGATCCTTCCATAACATCACGAAATTTTAATATTTTTACAATCGGCAAACGGCGTTAGATTTCTCTTCAGAAGACATTCAATTAAACATTTTGAAAGTTTATAAAAATTAGAAATTGATGGAGTTATTGAAGGTTAAAGTTCACAAAATTCGTAAAAAATCGCGTTTTTGGCCATTTTTGAACTCCTAAAGCTCAAAATGAGGTGTCTTTTTTTTTGTTTTTTTATTGCATAAATTTTAAGTTTTAATATAAATATATGAAATAAAACCGTTTCCAGAGGACCGTTTTTTGATTTTCGAATTATTTCTCATGCATCTAATTATTGCTTTTTTTAGACATTTACAATGCTATATGCTCGTATGTATAGCGTTCTATACATACGAGCATAGGGTATACTCCTAAATTGACTTTCCAAATAAATTCTTATATTTTTTTACATGTCTTAAAAAATATTTGAACATCGAACTAAGATTGAAAGTTTTTCACCGACCATAGAAAAAATACAAGTGACGAAAAAAAAATTTTTAAATAATGAGAAATTGCCTTTTTTCAAACACTGACATGAAAGTTGTTATTATTTTCACGCGCTACTACAGATTTAAAGAAAACATGTTAATCAGACCATAATAAACTACAGGAAGTTAGCATTTTATCTATATTTTAATATACTTTTTTATCATTTTTATCAATTTATTTTATTTTCATTAATGCACAAAAAATATCTTTTTATGTTTTCAATTTTTAGTTTCATACATTCATTGTATACTAAAAAATATACAATAGAGATGCTCGTTATGCATGTGAAAAACTTATGTTATAGGAATACTTAGAAACTATTTTGTGAGAAACTTGTTAAAAAAAAAATATTTCGAGTAACACACTTCAAGAACGTTTAGGAAGGCTAAAAACTATATTGCAATTTCTTCTTTATATCATTTCTGAAGTTCTTATCATATGTTTAAGTTATTGTTGGCTATCCTACATCGTAAAATCAACGTTTCAGTAAAATAAAAAATTAATCAAACAAATTTTTGTTGTTAATTTAAAATTCGCGGACACATTTGTAGGTTATTTTGTAGTTTTTTAGCTAAATTCCGATCCATGAGAATATAGGGAAAAAATTTGACGGAATACAAGGATACGAAATTGACGTACTATGACGTTCCTTAGCCTATTTTCCCTTCTATCTAATTTTACCCTTATACCTAAGAAGATAGAAGCTTATAAAAGGATTCTTCTGGGTTAAATTTTCCGTCCGAAAACCTGGGTAACACTTTAACATTGTCTGTATATCTATACATATAAAAAATATGCTATATTTAGACATACAAATACATGGAATAGTGGCGTCCTCTAAGTTGCTGGGTAACACATTTTTGGACGAAATTTCCCATTTTGAAGTACGCTTCTATAAGCGTCTATGGGTGAAATTCAAAAAATTGTCAAAATCATGTTTTTTAAAAACTAAAAAAAAATTCCTAAATTTTACTTGATATTTTTTAATGTTTCTCAATACTATAAATAAGAAGAAAACAATAATGGGCAAGCTGTATTTTAATTTTGAAAATATAACATGTGTAAATGTAAATAAACTTATAAAGTGTGACACAAGAACATTTTTTTTTCTTTTGTATACATTAAAAGTGATTACTTGGCGAGTAATATATATAATAACAAATATATTTCACAGTCAATTTAAAGCTCTTAAGACCTTTTTTCTTTTCCCGTAGTCCAAATCCTAATTAGATTTTATTTTGTTAAGAAAATTAGCGTTACACGAAGACATTAGAAAAGGTACGTTTTTTTATGGTTTGATTTAAATATATTTTCTCACCATATATAAAACCTTTTACATTAATAACTTTTTTAATTACTAAGATACATATTAATTTTTATATTTGACGATATTTAGCTTTAATTATTTGACTTCTTAAATGATTTTCACGATAAACTATTAAAGGTGTGACACGAGGACAAAAAAATTGTCGTAACTTTGACATCAGTTTTGAATACATTTTATTGTATTTCTGCACCCCACCATTAGATTCTTTATTTAAAAATCTTCAAAAATCATTACAGTCAAATTTTAATAACTATGTATTTAGATACTTTTTATTTTGAAAACAAAATACTTGTACGCTCCAGACGCGTGACACGAGGACATTTTTATTTATTTTTCTTATTTATTGCTTTGGATTAGTCATTTAATCAAAGTTTTAATGGTTGAATAAGTTGATTAGGATTGTTACTAGCTAACTGTTGGGTTTAGACATGTACATATTATTTACATAAAAAATTATTATGTATAAACACCTATTTTCAATTTTTTGAATTTCACCTCTATATTAGTTGCTTATACTCAATATTAAAGTAACATCTATGAATTTGGGCCATGGTCATAGCGTACAACCAAAGTAGAATATGTTAGGGGTACATACCCTGCGTTCAATAGAAAGTTGAAAATTCCATTTCATTATTTACAGTACTATGAATGCACATTCGATCTTGTTTATTTACGTTAATATGTTATTTTTAAATGCACTAATGATTTTCTCCATACTTGTCATTGTATAGTGATAATAATTGTTTAAGTTAAAATTTCTCGTTATTTTTGTACTAGAGTAAGCGTTCTCATATTTACTCGATTATAGCATATTTTCATTTTCAAGTGTAGTTAAACAAATATATTCCCCTACTTGATTTTACATATACGCAAATATAGCTTTTTAACAAAAAATAAAATATATTCCCCAGTGAGAATGGTAAATGTATCCAAATCATACGAAAGTGTATCAAAGTGTATCAAAGTGTATCTAAGAGTGATATTTCGGACCAAATGTTAATACACTTTGGTACACTTTGATACACTTTCATACATTTTTATACACTTCCAAAAAAAAGTTTCTTGGTATCAATTTTTTATATTCGTTAATGATATACACTTTGATACACTTTAATACACTTTTGCACATTTTCATATATTTTTTGGACACTTTCATACACTTTGATACACTTTCATACATTTTTCTAATAAAGGAAAAATGTTGATTTTCTTGGATACACTTTTGCATACATTGATACACTTTTGCACACTTTGATACACTTTGATACACTTTTCGAAAATGTTGACTAAAATTAATTTCTACATTTGCTATGTGTTACACACTTTGATACACTTTTGCACACTTTGATACACTTTGATATACTTTTGCACACTTTAATACACTTTCATACATTTTTCCAATAAAGGAAAAATGTCGTTTTTATTGGATACACTTTTGCATACTTTGATACACTTTTGCACACTTTGATACATTTTAAAAATTTTAACTAAAATAAATTTCCATTAAATGAAGCCTCTTCCTTAAATAATCAACAAGATCCCTGTAACATATTGACTGTGCAAAATGGAAACAGCAATAATACTAATAATAATGAAGATGCGACTGCAAAAATTACAAAAAATAACTTAGTCTCAATAGACAATACAAATGAAAATTTATAAAAAAAAAACTATCTTAGAAACAACAATGTTTAAATATTTATATTTAATAATGTTATTAAATTAAAAATGTGTTTATTAGTATAAATTATTTATCTTATCTCATTACTTGATATGTATTACAAAAGAATAATTATTTTTTTGAAGTTGTCTCTATTAAACTTTTATTATTTATAAATTTCTAATAATATTAATGTTTAAATATTTAATGCTAATATAGAATGTAAGTTTTTCATTACAAATTATATTTCAAATATATATTGCTAATTCTTATGTTTTAAATTACTTTTTATATTTTACTTTTATAATTTATAAAAATATTTTTCAATTTTTTCAATATTGTCGTTTTATTAACCTTACATTTATCCCAAGGGGCATTAATACATTAAAATTTATGAAAATATCTAAAATGAAAACGGCTTATTTTAATACACCGTTTCATGCCTAAAAAGTGTATTAAACACTATTAAAATGTATAAAAAATGTACGCATGTGTATCAAAGTGTGCATGGTAAAACCATTTTTAATTTCTTACTTAGAAATGTATCGAAGTGTATCGTGTTTTATTAAAATGTATTATATTACATAAAGAGAGCGCGGTGGCGTAACGGATGGAGCTCTTGCCTTCAACGCGGAGGGCATGGGTTCGAATCCTGGCCAGGTACCTCTAAACTTTTTTTTCGAAAGAAAATTAGTGTAAGTGCCATTTTATATCGCGACTCTCAAAAATCCGATCTCATTGGGTATCGGTTGATTGTTGGTCACCAAAAGTGGCTGACCATCCATCGGTAGTCAAAGTTTTCGGTATGGTGGGTCTGACAGTCTAGCCTGATGTAATGTGATAAACAGATACCGGGCGGGGACTCCCTCGACCTCACCATAGAAAAAGATTAATCATATAGAGGACAATATCCTTTATATATTAATCTTTAAAAAAAAAAAAAAAAAAAAAAAAAATGTATCAAAGTGTACAAACGTGTGCAAAATAAAACAGGAAAAGGATAATACTCAGAAGTGTATCAAGATGTACCATAGTATATTAAAGTGTGTCAAAGTGTGTAAAAGTGTATCAACGTGTACAAACGTGTGCAAAATAAAACAGGAAAAGGTTAATACTCAGAAGTGTATCAAGATGTACCATAGTATATTAAAGTGTATCAAAGTGTGTAAAAGTGTATCAAAGTGTACAAACGTGTGCAAAATAAAACAGGAAAAACAATTTAGGCTAATACTCAGAAGTGTATCAACATGTACCATAGTATATTAAAGTGTGTAAAAGTGTATCAAAGTGTGTAAAAGTATATCAAAATGTGTCAAAGTGTATCAAAATGTGTCAAAGTGTATAACATCAAAAAAATTGAGGAAATTTAATTTCAGCTCACTTTTTAAGAAATGTACCAAAGTGTACCAAAGTGTATCTAAGTGTATGAGAGTGTATCAAAATTGATCGAGAATAAGGTCTGAAAAATCGCTCTTAGATACATTTTCATACACTTTGATACATTTTTGTATGCTTCAATACACTTTCATACACTTTTATACATTTTGATACACCGAAAAATTTCCATTCGGGTTGTAAAAGTTATTGATGTAAATATGTTTTTAAAGAATTTATAAGTGATGGGCATGATATAAATTCAGTTTGTTATTTTTTGATCATATCTAACCTTTAGAACTTAAATATAAATTTCAAAAATTCAAATACAATCCTACGTTTCTTTATTCAATTTATAACTTCAAATATTTCTTATAATTTTATATTCATGCAAAAAAATCTTCTGACATGTTCACTTTTATTTATTTCTATTATTGTAAACATTATATATTTGTAATACTGAAGAGTTTTTAATAGTTTTTCATTGCATAGGTATTATAGTAATTTAATAGTTTAATAACTCGTACCTTAACATTTTGTAATTACATGTCTTTATGAGCATGCATTCTATACATCTGTATTTTTAACGAAAATCATATTAATTTATAAATATTATTAACTATTTTTACATCTAATTAATTTAACTTTCTATAAATTAAACCTAATAGTTTTTTCAAATTGGTAAGAAATAAGTATTTATTTCACTATCAATTAAAAAATTTGTTGGTGTATTAGCTGTCATTTTTAATATGAAGTGTCTTATATACAAGGAAATTAGCAGCTCTTGTTTCTAATGTGTATGAATAAATTAACAATTGATTTTTCATATAACTTTGAACTTTGCTATTGCATATAATTTTGAATTGTATATTTTAAATAAATTATCACATTGACATTTAACAAAAACAATAATAAATCATAATGTTGTTGAAGGGTTTTAATAAATTTAATATTTGAAAAATTTAATTTTGCGAATTCAATTGTATAATATTCAATATAACCTTACATATGCAAGCATGTTCAATACTGATGCTAATTTCAATCTCATTAATTCTAGATTTGTAGTATCATTTATTTGAAAAAAAATGCATAACTTGAAAATTGTATTCACGTTTCATTTACGATCACCTGCTAACTCTTACTAAAAATTGATGTGAAACCATCTATGATTGATACTATAGTATTGTACAATAAAAATTTTGTTGAATCTTAAAGAAGTATATTAGAAATAGTGCTATCATTTTATAAAAAAGACGTACATTCTATGCTTTCATAATGTTAATATTTTGGTATGTATTTTCTTTAGAATAATGCTGAAAAACTAAATTTCCAAGTGTCATTTAAAAAAAAACTATAATTTATTTTCTAGAACCTTAAAAGGTGATAAAGCAAATTGATAAGTTAGTGGGCTTTAAAGTTTTGAAAAATTATGGCAAATATTTCACTTTTTTAATAATTTTCAAATATGCATAAACTGGCATATACAATAAATTCTAATACATGATTTCTCTTATATCTAATAAATTCATTGACAAAGATGTAGAAGATTATTTTATTTCGAGGCTATAAGCATAAATGCTATTAAATTTTTAATTTCTATATTTTCCTCTACAATGTAGTCGTTAACCTCAAATTTCTTAAAACTTTTTAAAACTTCTTTATAAAGCTTGTAACTTCTACTTTTCTTGATATTTTTTACTAAATTTTCTATATTTTTATCGAAAGTTGATGAGATACCATAATTTTCTTACGACGTTAAGTAATTTCTTATAGATTCTAAGTTTTTTTTTCTAAACCTAATAATAATGAATACTAACAAAAATTTGTTTGATTAATTTTTTATTTTACTGAAACGTTGATTTTACGATGTAGGATAGCCAACAATAACTTAAACATATGATAAGAACTTCACAAATGATATGAAGAAGGAATCGCAATATAGTTTTTAGCCTTCCTAAACGTTCTTGAAGTGTGTTACTCGAAATATTTTTTTTTAACAAGTTTCTCACAAAATAGTTTCTAAGTATTCCTATAACATAAGTTTTTCACATGCATAACGAACATTTCTATTGTATATTTTTTAGTATACAATGAATGTATGAAACTAAAAATTGAAAACATAAAAAGATATTTTTTGTGCATTAATGAAAATAAAATAAATTGATAAAAATGATAAAAAAGTATATTAAAATATAGATAAAATGCTAACTTCTGTAGTTTATTATGGTCTGATTAACATGTTTTCTTTAAATCTGTAGTAGCGCGTGAAAATAATAACAACTTTCATGTCAGTGTTTGAAAAAAGGCAATTTCTCATTATTTAAAAATTTTTTTTTCGTCACTTGTATTTTTTCTATGGTCGGTGAAAAACTTTCAATCTTAGTTCGATGTTCAAATATTTTTTAAGACATGTAAAAAAATATAAGAATTTATTTGGAAAGTCAATTTAGGAGTATACCCTATGCTCGTATGTATAGAACGCTATACATACGAGCATATAGCATTGTAAATGTCTAAAAAAAGCAATAATTAGATGCATGAGAAATAATTCGAAAATCAAAAAACGGTCCTCTGGAAACGGTTTTATTTCATATATTTATATTAAAACTTAAAATTTATGCAATAAAAAAACAAAAAAAAAGACACCTTATTTTGAGCTTTAGGAGTTCAAAAATGGCCAAAAACGCGATTTTTTACGAATTTTGTGAACTTTAACCTTCAATAACTCCATCAATTTCTAATTTTTATAAACGTTCAAAATGTTCAATTGAATGTCTTCTGAAGAGAAATCTAACGTTGTTTGCCGATTGTAAAAATATTAAAAATTCGTGATGTTATGGAAGGATCAAAAGTAGAAAAAAGTCAAAAAAACACCCGTTGTCTTTAAGGTTATGTAGCAAAGCCCTTCTCATAAATCTAAATGTGCTAGTGATTTTTTTAAAGTTTAGTTTAAAACGAAAAAAACGACGTATTGTGAGTTCATTTAGGTGCAATATTGGATTAATGAAGAGTATTCGAAAACTAGAGGAAAACAGCTAAAAAAGGGCCAATTTTTGGACTTTGTATAGCCATTTCTCGGCATCTATTGGGTCTAGAAGGCTGAACTTTGGCATGGGTTCCTGAGTTTCATAGTATAGAAAGATGGAAAATTCTGGAGACCCACTGCGGACACTTTTTAGAAAAAGTGTAAATTGGAATGGCTCATATATATATATATGTATATATATATATATATATATATATATATATATATATATATATATATATATATATATATATATATATATATATATATATATATATATATATATGTATACAGTGCCGTTTGTATTTAATAAATTTTTTTACTGTATTAAAAATAGCAGTTCGAGCATTTGTTAAACTATTAATAATAGACCGAATATTATTAACATTCACTGTACTATATTTAATTTCGTTATTTTCAATAAAGTATTCTGAAGTAGGTAAATCAAAGTTCTTTAATTGGAATCCATTATCAGTTAAAATTTCAGTAATTATGCTTAATGCATATTCTTATCCTCTTTGTTGATTCATTTTTGGTAATATGATAGAAATAGATCTTATATTTTTCATATAATTCTGGAGCATGAATTAGATTGTGAAATGTACAAATGTAACTAAATAATTGACAAAGAGCTTTTGAAAATCGAGATTTACATGATTCTTCTAGACATTTATCTCATTCATCATCTATTCCAACTAAATTTCTTGCTTTTGCTGCTTCAAAGAATGTGGGATATGTAATCCCATCAAAAGTTTCTAAGCTTTCATAAGATGTTCCAGCTTTATCGTGAAGCAGAAGTAATCTTAAAAGAATCTTTTCCTTGTTTTGGATTAACTGAGTACATTCTGGTTAGAATAGGTTTCATAGTTCTTAATCTTTTTGTCCATGTTTTATGTATTCAATTAAAAACATAATGTTGCGGTATATTAGAATAAAAGTAATTATGTGTCTTTGGGTTACTTTCATTAAGTTCAAACCACGCTGTTAATGTTGTATTTACATTTTTCTTATCAATTTTGTGTTCAAATCCTTCTTAAAAATACACATATTGTTCATTTTCATTATGAACAGCTTATTTATAAATTACATGTAAAAGTTCACTAATATTATATTCCAATATGCGATGCATAGCTTCTAGCGGACAAACGCATTTTGTGTTTATATATTGTTTCATTTCATCATAAAACATATCCAAATCATTCGTTTCATCCGTTTCATCATTAGTATTACTTTCAGTATTTATTTCACTTGCTTTCATTTCTATAAATGCACAATCATGTCTTTTGAAACAGTATTTAAATAAGTATTTTATAACTCCTATTGTTGAACATAATTCAATATTAATATGACAATGAAACTTTAGTAATAAATACGGGTCATAAGGAACAACAAATCTATTGTCTGCCCACTTGTTTTTTGTGTCTAATATCTTATTTTTATCATTTCTTCATCGATAAATAGGATAACCATTTGTCATTATTGTGGTTTCATTAAATCATTTCAGAAAATTTAACGTACACTTTCCTGATTCCTTATCCATACACTGAGAGAAAATTCATGCTAATAGAGCATGCGAACTGCCATCTATGCGAGCATATAAAACATTGATACAAATATGACAGGCCCTGAGAAGCTCTATTAGTATTGGATTACCTTATACTAAAAAAGATGGTATGGAGAGTAACTAAAGCATGAACGGCATTCACTGATGACTCGCGTGGTATACTTCGATGACTCCCCACTCTCATATCCTTTGTTTGCTTGAGTCTCCTCCTCTTTTGGGTGGCGACGCGAGCAAACACGGCTGGTCTATACCCAAAATTATGTTGCAAATTTCTTTAACGTATTTTTGTAGCGTGAATCTTTTATTTCTTTTCTTTTCTTTTTTTATGAAGGGAGATACGTTATAAATATAACCTGTTAAACTTTTTAACTTTAAATAATTTATTTTTAACTTAAAATTTAATTATTTTAAACCGCTGGGGGGCAGATGAGCATGTACGATTTTACGCCAAAGATATTTCGGAGTAGCGTTGGTCTAGTGCGTAACGTTCACGCTTTTCGTTTTGAGTACGCGAGTTCAACTCTCGGATAGGGTCACTTTTTTTTTAATTTTTTTTTATTGTTTTAATATTTTTTATTCCTTTTTATATTTATTTTTTTTTAGATTTTGTATTTTTTTAATAATTTTAAAATTTAATTTTTCACAAGTACGCTTGTTTTTTTCAATGAAAATTTTTTAAAAATAAATTATTCTTTATAGGTAGTAATTACAAATATTGATAAATAAATAATAGTGATATTTATTTTATAATAGTATAGTTTAATTTATTTATAATTTAGTTTATAAAATTTACAATAAATTACAATAAATAAATAAAACTGTATATAAATATGTTTATCAAGATAAAATTGAACTATAGTATTGTAAATATCACTATTATTTATTTATTAATATTTTAAATTATTTTCTATATAAAATAATTTATTTAAAAATATTAATAAAAAAAACGAGCATACTTTGAGTAACTTATGAAAAAATAGATTTTAAAATTAATAAAAAAATAGAAAATAAAAAAAATATAAATAAAAAAAAGCAATAAAAACTATTGAAATAATAAAAAAAAAGTTTAAAAAAAGTGGTTCTAACCAAGAGTTGAACTCGCGTACTCAAAAGGAAAAGCGCGAACGTTACGCACTAGACCAACACTACTTCAAAATATCTCTGGCGTAAAATCGTACATGCTTATCTGCCCCCCAGCGGTTTAAAATAATTAAATTTTAAGTTAAAAATAAATTATTTAAAGTTAAAAAGTTTAACAGGTTATATTTGTAACGTATCTCCCTTCATAAAAAAAGAAAAGAAATAAAAGATTCACGCTACGAAAATACGTTAACGAAATTTGCAACATGATTTTGGATATAGACCAGCCGTGTTTGCTCGCGTCGCCACCCAAAAGAGGAGGCAACTTGAGCAATAGAAGAATGCCATAGTTAGCAGTAAAGAAAGAATAGTGGACAAGCCACGTTTACTTCCTTTACGTCCCATGAGAGGATACAGCGCTAGCTATCGAAGGATATTAGAGTGGGGAGCTACTAAAGTATGTAAACAAACAGTTTTTGGATAGCGCAAACCTCGTAAGAGTAGATGGCGCTGTTATTAAAGCATAGGATATTACTTACTAACTTTGGATACGTAGACTACATGCTCTATTGGCATGAATTTTCTCTCAGTGTACTAGGTGAGTTTTTATTCTGATCTCCGCAAGGGCCATGGATCATAAATTATTCAACTATCTCATATAATTTAGGATGCTCATTTTTATTTGAAATTTCAGCTACTATAAATTTATCAACGTCATCACTATTGTAAATTTTATTATCTGTACTTAAAAATATTAGCACATGTGCATGCGGTAATCCTCTCTTTTGAAATTTTACTACGTATGAATATGCAATGTATTTTCCCAAAATATGTTTTCTAGTAATTTGCTCTATTAATATTCTTAATTTTTGATAAAATACTTCAACAACAATATCTGGTCTATCTATTACTTCTTCACCTTATCCTATATTATTTGTGATTTCTTCCCATTTCGGATTGCATGTCATAGTTATGAAAAAATCTCATTTTTCAATTCTTTGTTATGATCTAATGTCATGAAATCGAGAAAATTTTTATGAAAGGAACGCGGACTTCCTGTAAAAGTTGATAGTAATATAAAACATTTTTGCGATTTTTAAACTATTATTGATTTCGTTTTTTTATTTTTAAATCCATTACGACTTGATAAAGTTCTGTTCTTAGAGAATCTTGATTTTTCTTTATAAAATATTATCTTGAATTTTTTATTTCAACCCATCAATATAAGTGGGTATATAATCGTAAGATCTACGTGTTAAGAGGAGGTCACGTATCTCTGTCCTTTTCTAATCAAAGAAATGATTTTTTTACAAAAACTAATAACTTTATCAAAAAATGAAAAGAAAGCCGCATCTTGTATCAAAAAAAGCAATATTTTCTTTGATAAGAAAAAATTAATTTTATTGCTTCGTTCTCAAGAAAACCTTGAAAAACCAAATTGTCCACCCTAACCTCTATGATTTAAGTTTTTCAAGGTTTTCTTGAAAACGAAGCAATAAAATTAATTCTTTCTTATCAAAGAAAATATTGCTTTTTTTATTACGAGATGCGGCTTTCTCTTCATTTTTTGCTAAAGTTGTTAGTTTGTGTAAAAAACTCAATTCTTTGATTAGAAAAGGACAGAGATACGTGACCTCCTCTTAACTAATATATAGGATACTTATTGGTTCTTCTGCTCTCGAATAAATACATACGTTTCTTTTAATAGGTGATTCATTTCCTACAAAAACTACTGCTACTTTATTACATTTAGCTTCATTATGTCAATGCTCATCAAAGTTATTGTTTCAAATTCTATTTCACAAGGACACAAATTATTAACGATTGATGTTGCAAACGCTATTAGAAAAATGCAACAGTTAAAAGGATTGATCTACAAATTGAACTTTTTCAAAACATGTTTGTAAGTTTTCACGAATTGGAAATAGTTTATTGATGTAAATTTTTCGTTCATTATGTGATTCATTACTATTTGAACTATCATAAACATGAATTACATTTTGTGAATAATAGATACAAATCCAGCGACCAAAATGCCGATTTCCGGAGATAAGTATTTGTACGTAGTCTTGATTTAATGGAACTAGATTAATATTTTTGGGCCCTTGTAAAAATATTGTTGGTTGCATTGAAAAATTTGTATGATTATTCAGAATTTAATTGAATGTTCTAATGTGTATATCTTCACCTATTATAATTAATTTTTCTTCTTCGGTTAAATTCATTCTATGAAAATAATAAATTCATGTGTACTTTTAAATTAAAATTATTTAATATAAAAATTTCAAATACTTCTGAAAAACTATGAAAAATCCTGAAATAAAAATTTCAAATATTATTTATGTGGATAATTAAAAATTTTAATTGATAATTATTCTTAAAATTTTAATAAATTACCACTTATTAAATACATAAACATAAAAAAACATAAACATCATGAAAACAAAGCTTAATGTTCATCATTAAACATTGTTCATTTGAAGTTTTAAACTTAAGTTTTTTTGTTAGTTTGTTCATTTTGTTTATTCATTTTTTTGTTCTTATATAATCATTTTTTCTTAAAACTTATTTTTCATAAAATTTAATATTTATAGAATCAATTAATGAAAACACATCTGGCAAATCTTTTCTTTGCTGAAATTTATTTCATGATTATAATCTATACGAGCTTAATTTACCTCGCTCTTAACATCGCTCAGTCAAATTTTCATATATTATACTAATATGTATAAATTAGACAATTCTAAAGTCAAAAAATTGCCTTAATTTATAAGTTTTTATATTGCAGTTCTGTTAAAAATTTAGTTTTTATATATTTGAAAAAAAAAGGATTAATTATAGTTGTAATATACATAAAAATTGTTTAAATAAAAATCATATGATCATGATGAATAAAAAATTTGTTTTACTTAATTTTATTTACAATAATGAAAAAATATGATAGGAATTCGTTCTTTTCAATCATGTGTTTCAGACAGAGGGACGGAGATGAAAAAACGGAGACGTAGGAACGGAGAAGTGGAGACGAAGACACAAAGAAAAGAAGACAGAGAGACGGAATCAAAGAGACATAGACGGGAAGATGAAAACGGAGAGACGCAGACGGAGAGACATAGACAGAAAGACAGAGAGATGAAAACGGAGAGACATAGACAGAAAGACAGAGAGATGAAAACGGAGAGACAGAGACAGAGTAACAAAGACAAAAAAAGGAGTCGTAGGAACGGAGACAGAGAGACATAGACGGAGAGACATAGATGGAGGAACGGAGACGGAGAGGCTGAGGCAAAGAGGTAGAGACGGAGAGACATAGACATAGGGACCAAGATAAAGATACGGAGAGACGAAGACGAAAAGACGGAGATGGAGGAACGGAGAGAAAGAAAATGAGACAGAGAGAAGGAGTGACGGAGATGGAAAGACAGAGACAAAAAAATGGAGATGGAGAGGCAAATGTTCTGTATGTGTATGTGCATATGTGTATATGTGCATGTGTATAAGTGTTTATGTGTAGGAGTACATGTGTTTATGTGACATGTATACATAAAAATGTACATGAGAATATATATAAATATAAATATATATATATATATATATATATATATATATATATATATATATATATATATATGGGACGTTTCATGTCAACTCGACTGACAAAAAAATAGAATTTGCTGAAAATCCGTTTAGAGGTTCCATTTGATACCCAAAATATACAAAAAAATTTTTAGAGGCATAGGTCGAAGGGATTACGAGTAATAAGTAATAGAATATTGTGATTTTTCAAATTTTTTTGTTAAATTACCAACTTAATTATTTTTTTCCTCAGAAACTAAGGATTTTAGAGATTCATTTATGAATATATATTTATTGTTGCAAATGATAAGTAGAATCTACACAAATTTTTTTAAATCTCAGAATTGCTGTCTTCTGATTGGTTCATTTTGTACTTTCATGTAATTTTGAATTGTACTTCAATAAATTGTTATTATGATTTTAAATATTTAAAATAAGATGAGTTTATAAATATATAATACATGTGTATCGAAAAATTATTTAAATACGTATTATACATTTAGGAATGATTATTTATATAATAGTTTTATGTAATCCAATAAATTGAGATTTTTATAAATATTAGATAATAAAATATTCAGATCCTTTTTCTTATTTGATTTCGATAACTATAAATTCCAATAATTGATTAAAATAATATTACAGAATTATATTACCGTTAAATTGAAAATTAGAAACGTGTTATAAGTAGAAAATGATTTTAATACTTACATGTTATGTCCCATTATATCTGTAATGTTACATGAAATAAAAGTTTATATGTACATATGTTATATACAAATTTCTTAACTTTAAACATTGACATAAAATATTTACCCATGGGCCTGGCAAGTAATTTTGTAAATATTTAATAAAATTTAAAAAATTTCAGAACATTTTTAAATAAATGATAAAAAAAAGATAACAAGAAATAATACAATTTTGTTACTGAAATTCAACGTTAATTTATAAAGAATAAAAATTGAAAAATCTTTTGTTAAAAATTATGGTAAGATCTCATAGTTTTATTACCTTTATTATATACTTGACATTTATTTCGTGATTTCATGAAATTCTAATGTCAAGGTTTGATTTTATTACTAAAAATAGTTTATAATATGTTAAAGACATCAAAATGTTTAAAATCATTAATTAAAATAAATCGCCAAGCATACTTGCCCACTATATATCTTTTTAAAGGTAAGCTTTTTGAAGTATTCAATTTTGAAATATACATACAAATCTGTTTATTTCTTCACCCTCATAATTTTAAACTTTTTTGTTTAAATTTTTATTAATATAAATAATTGAATATTGTAAAAAATTTTACTCCTTTCTTATTATACAAGATACATTTATTTTTTTAATATTCAAAGTTAATTTTCATTTTTGAAACAGTAATTGTACTTCTTTTTTCATACTTTGTTTGATATAAAGATAATTTTAAGCAGATATAAATATGTAATTGATTGTACATACTTGACAAATAATCTTATAATAATTATAAATATCAAATGCTTAAAATAAAGCATGAAAAAATTTAAAAATCATGTTTGATCATTGATTTCTTATGTTCATTAAAGTTTAATGTATATTAGTTAATATTTTTTAATAAAAAAAATAATACAATTTTGGTTTGTTTAAATATAATTATAGTAACGCAAGTTTTAATTTTACTTTGTAATAATTATTACAAAAATATAAAAATCTCATGTGAAGAATGAATTATACTTATAAAGTATAAAATTATTTTAAATCTAAATTTAAGTTTTAACTTTAAAATATAACTTAAATAGAAATCAACAAATTCCTTAAAAAAATAATAACATGTTACATTTTTAATCAGTTTAGAATTTGCTCTGTCAATGATTTGCAGCTTAGATGTAGATTCCATATTTTAATCTCATCAAGATTTTATCATTCCAAGACATTTCACAGTTTTTTAGTTTGTTATCACAAGTGATATTCTTTATTTATTTATATCGATTGATACAATCTTCTAAATAATTTTTAAAACTGGAATATTGTGATTTTCTCGTACCTTTTTGAACAAGCCTTTTCAAATAAAGATTATCTAGAAATAAAATTTTCATATATTGAGAGTTATTAAAATTTATAATTTAAAGTATTTACTTTTAGCTCCATATAATTCTAAAACAGCTCTTGCAACAACATAAAAATAATGTTCACTATGAGCTTCAACGCTCATTGTAAGCCATCTATCTGATGTTTCTTGACAAGCAAGTCTTAAGAATGGTCGTTTAAAGAATTTTCCAATACCTAAATCAACACTTTCAATAGCTTGTTTAAATTTTTTTTACAATGGAAAATAATTAAAATACTCTTTCTCGTCACTTTCTTTAATTTTGTGTTTTTAAGAGTTAATTTATGATAACAACAAGATACTAAAATAAGAAGATGGACCATTTTTACCTCCAAATATATTTGAGGTGTATACGCACTTAGATCACCACAAGCATGAATACTAATTAGATAAACATTTTTCCTATTTCTCCAAATTCTTTTTCTATAATTAATTTTATGTTTCTTGGAACTTTTGTGTTTATGTTAGAACATATATATTTCACAGGTGGTAATGAATCAGAAAACATAGTTCTTTGTCAAAGATTTGCAGTTTCAACATTTTGAGAATTTTAGTTATTGGCATTTTATACAACCATTAAATTTCTCTTAAGAATAAGATTGCTTCTTTAAAATATTGAAAATATGATATTTCATTGCTACACATTTTGTAATTATATAAACTATCAATTTCCATTGTATACTAATATTGCAACATTTTATAATTATAAAACTAACAATTATTAGAAAATAAATTTTTTAGAAACTTATTTTATTAAACAATAAATATTATACATAGTTATTAAAATACTTGTTTATAATTATTTTAACAGTTTAGAATTAAAAGTTTCTTTGACTTATTCATTTTTATGATAATTTTATGATAAAAGTTATTTCAGTAAAAAAGTAAATAAAGATGAAATTGCAGATAAAAATTAATAATGATAAAGTAACAACAAGTTACATAAATTTAAATAGTAATAACAATTACAGAAATTTAAAAAAAAAAATTATGGTATTCATTAAATTATGTTGAATCTTATAAAAACAAAAATAAAATAATTTTATAAAGATTCAGCAATAGAAAAATATTTAAAAATATTTTTTAATTGCAAGGTTAAATACGAAAACATGACGTACAAAAGGCTTAGAGCGTTCGATTGCTTCGCCTACTTGCCATCGGGGGGGCTGCTCTACAAAATTGCACAGCTCTGTATGACAGAGACAGAAGATATGAAATCAATGTGCTAAATAAAGATAGCATATATCGATACACTAAGTTTATCGCTCAGGAGCAGCCCCCCGGGGCGCTACCGCGCCCCTTGATTAAAATCTTTACCCTAGCTAAATTTAAACATATTTTTTTTAATTTATAAACGTTACTCAAGTAACATCGATACGTAAGTAACACCGTAATTTGAGTTGAGTTATTGCCCACACAGCATGAAACGTTGCTGCAAGGTTTCAGTAATAAAATTCTTATTACTGAAACCTTGCAGCAATCTTTCATGCGGTGTAGGTGCTTGAGTTTGAATTCCAACCTTAGGCCCGAATTTATAGTCGTTGCTCAAACTCAAGCATTGAGTATGCTCCATTCTCAAACATCGTTCTGTCTTTGTCTCTCTCATAATAAAATCTCATTCCGTCTTTCAAGTTCGAATTCATAAACCGAACTCAAGTAAAGATTCGTTACTCAAATCTCATTCTGTCTCTGCTTCTCTCATGATAACAAAAAAAGACACAGGATGTAACCAGTACTTCAGTTTTGTTTATGAATTTAAACCTCAATGCTTGAGTTTGAACAACGACTATAAATTCGGACCGGCAGAAAGTTGTAGTCGTTACTCAGTTCTCAGTTCTCAGCTTACATGAATCAAACATCATTCCGTCTTATTTTTCTCATGATGAGAAAACAGACAGATGACACAATCATTACTTGAGTTACTTCCATACATTCGAATCTAATCATTTTTCGTTTAAGTATTTTATAGGATAATAATGAGTTTAACTAATCAGAGAGGTTATTTCTTTAGGATTAGAGATACATAAATTATTTTCTTACTTATGTAGTATAGATGTATAGCACCACCAACCTTATAACGTACTACATGTATGTATATGCGTGATCGCGATGTCCCAAGGGGGTCGCTCTAGAAAATTGCACAACTCTGTATCACAGAGACAGAAAATATAAAATCAATGTGCTGAACAAAGATAGCATACATCGATACACTAAATTTATCGTTTCGGAGCAATTCTCCAGTCCCCAGTCCCGACCGAGCTTCCATTCTCTTATGTTTGATTTCGTACTCAGAATTTGTCACTTTATGGCTTTTCATGCTCGAGTTTACAACAATAACATCGATGTTTAATTTTTATCAATCAATTATAATAAATATAATATAACAAAATATTTAAATATTAAAATGGGATTTTCAAGTAAATTAGTGAGTTATAATAAATGTTGTAATCCTTATAAATTGAAGAATCATCGAAAAACTAAGTCATTACAGAAAGTGTCAGAAAATATTAAAAAAGTTTTGATTAATGTTACATCAGATGAAAGAATATGTTCGACATGCAGAAAACGTGCTTATAAAGATTATAATGACCTGCAATGTTGGTGTTCATCTATTGAATATTTTATAAAAATTATTTTTTATAATTAATTAATATCTTTTCTATAAATCTTGCATGCAATTATTTAATTCTAGGCATAATATTATTGGCAAAAAAAACTTATTAACAAAATTTATGTTGAATGTTTAATATTTAGGTTATAGTTGCTTCTGTTTTATGTAAATTTTGCATGCTATTTATTTTAGATGTAATAAAAATTATAGAGTTTAATTCCCACAATTTCTGTTTAAGGTAGTTGTCGACTCCTTACATCATAAAAAACTGTTTATTATAAAATGCTTTAAAATTTAATTCACAACTTCAATATAATTTCACAAATAAATAGTTAAAATTTTATAACCTCCAGCGGTTTCAAAAGTAAGATATAAAATTGAAATTTTCATTTCATATAATAAATATCATTAAAATTACAAATTTAAAATATTATATTATAATTATGAAACCGTTAATCGTTTTAAAAATTTAACTATTTATTTATAAAGTTATATTGAAGTTATAACCAAATTTCAACGCATTTTATAATAAATAATTTTTTTATGAATTAATGGGTCGACAACTACCTTAAAGATTATCTTTTATATAATTTTTGCATGCAATTATTTTATTCCAGATGTAATATTATTTGCGAAAAAATCTTATATACAAAACTTTTGTTGAATGTTTAATATTTAAGTTATAGTTGCTTCTGTTTTATGTTAATTTTGCATGTTATTACTTTATTTTAAAACAAAAAATTACTTGATTTTATAACGAATATTATAATAGCAAAGAAGTGTAACTTACAAAAATCCTATTGAAAGTTTAATATGTAGGTAACCGTTAATTGCAAATATCAACTAAAATATATAAATTTTAAATATTCTCACAAAATTAAAAATATTTATTCAGAGTATTAGTATTTAAAACATTTAATTCTTCCTATAAGATGCATCACATAAATAGCTCTTATTGTAGTTTCATTATGTATTTGTCAACAATCATTATTTTGTAGTAGCTTTCTAGTTCTGTAAAACTTAAGATGCGTTAAAAATTTAAATGACATTTATTGAATCATGTATTTTAATTTTTTGAATTTGCTTTTATAATATCTTTCTCGCATGTTTCTTATTTAGTATTTTCTTGTCTGTAAAGTTTCTAATATAAACTTATTCTTGCTGTGCTATTCCATTCCTTGCAGTAATGGAAGCAGATAGTTTACAAAGTCAATCTTCAGTAGGGGCTGTATCTAGATTTAGTAATGATTGCATTAACAATGATTTGGATGATATTTTAGATGAGTTGAGAATGGATGACTCTTGCGCAGCAATTGCTTTACCACCGCATATTATCAATGATTCTGTTGGATTACTAAATAACTTTAAAGTAATTTTCCATGATCCATCAACGTCAAGAGATAATCAAATAAAAATTATTACAATGTTGCCAATCACATGGAGTTATACTCAAATAAAACTATATTTTGATGCTTCTTATCATATGATCAAATATGCTCGTAGTCTTATCGAAGACAAGGGAATTTTGTCATTATCTTATCACAAAATAGGTATTTACTTTAGTATTTGTATGTAATTTCAATTTTCTTTTAATATTTTAATTTATAAATATCGAATAATAATTTTATGGTAAGAGAAGCAAATGCAAAATATAAGGAAAATTCTTTTTCGAATTTTTTAAATCTGTTAAGTTTTGGTATCTTTAAAGTTATTGTGTTTAAATGAAAATAATAAATTAAATATTACCTAATATTGGCATTTAAAATATTTCTTTATTATACTTTAGAAATAATATAAGATGTGCTTCTAATATATTGATAACATTTACATTATTTTTTTTTTATTTTAACTATTTAAAATAAAATATTTTTAAGTGTCTATAATCAAATTAATCATGTTAACCAAATAGGTATTAAAAATATTTTAAAAAACAAAAGTTGTTTATAATGAATAATATCATGAATATTTCATTTTACATAAAATATTTTCTGCTTAGGTAAATCCATATCTTGTGATATAATCTCTTCAGTTACGAACTTTTATTTAAGAGATGATATAACTTGGACTATGCCTGGCATGAAGGATGTAATATGTACAAGAAATAGTGATGGAATTAAAGAGAAACTTCAAAAGCGACTGATTCTGTTGAATTTAACGGAATTATATCAGCTTTATAAATTGGAATTTCCAGAGAATAAAATTGGTCTCACAAAATTTACTATGTTGCGTCCTAAAAACTGTGTGTTAGCAGGAAGCAGTGGGACTCACAGCATGTGTCTGTTCTTATCATCAAAATGTAAAGTTGATGATTTTAGGTACCTAAATTTATTATGATCATATATCTTAATATAAATAATAATACTTCCAATTTTGAAGGCTTATTTTTTTACAGATAGTCGTTTATCTAATTTCACAAAAAATGAAGAACAGAAAATAACATCATATGTAGATTGTTTTGGTTTTTTAATTTGTGAATCACCATCTGACTTGTGTTATTTAAACAACTGCGAGAAATGTCCAGGATCTATCAATCTAGAGAAATTATTATTAAAAGTGTTTGAAGATAATTCCGTCACCTCGATTTCTTTCAAGCAGTGGGTTAATAATCCACAAATAACTTTAGAAACTTTAATCAAGGAGACGCCTGAATTTGTAAAATATTTTTGTGAAAAAGTAAAAGGATTACTTCCTCATGCAACAATAGCATCCAAACAATCTTCATATTCAAGAAAATTAAAGGACCATCTGGAACCACATGAATTTCAAATAATTGTGGACTTTGCCGAAAATTACGCGTTCACGATTCAAGATGCTGCTCCTGGTTTCCATTGGAATAACGCCCAAGCTACAATCTATAATGTCGTAATTTATTACAAAGAAAATGAAATCACAAAGCATAAAAGTTTGGTTATAATTTCTGATTGCTTAATTCATGATGCTGTAGCAGTTTATTCGTTCCATAAAAAAATTCAGAATTTTTTGAATGATGAATGTTCTTCCATAAAAAAGATTTATTATTTCTCTGATGGTGCCCCCCAACAGTATAAGAATTTCGAAAATGTTATTTATTTAGCTCATCATAAAATGGATTTTTGATCAGACGCTGAATGGCATTTTTATCCCACAGCCCATGGGAAAGGTCTATGTGATGGCCTTGGGGCAACAGTAAAAAGAGGAGCTCTTAGAGCAAGCCTACAGAGATCAACAATTGAGCTAATTTTGACAAGTGAAGATCTATTTCATTGGCTAAGCACAACTGAAAGAATGCCAAATTTAACCATCAAATATTCTACCCAGAAAAATTATGATAAAACTAAAAAATGTTTAGCCAAACGGTTTCACAATAACAGACGGATACAACATCTTCAGGACCAGCACTGTTTGATTCCAATTGATGGTACCATAAGAGCAAAACTATATTCTGAATATAATTTTTATACAGACACTGTTATTTTATAATTTTTCTCTGTCTTCGACCAATGTAAAGAAAAGTTATTGTTATTTGCTTAATTTTGATTAAATTATATATTTAAGGATAAAAATAAATATTATTATTATTAAATAACATTTTCCTAAATAAAACATACTTCATATTGTTTAAAGTTAGGATGTTAAAAGATTAAAGTATTGGTCATTATTATAGTTTTTATTTTGATTATTAAATATTTTATGATAATGATGATGATCATGATAATGATTATTATTATTTTTATTATGATTAATATTTTCTAGTAACTGAAATAATTAAGATGCTCATTCATATTGTTTAAAGTTAGGATGTTAAAAGATTAAAGTATTGGTCATTATTATAGTTTTTATTTTGATTATTAAATATTTTATGATAATGATGATGATCATGATAATGATTATTATTATTTTTATTATGATTAATATTTTCTAGTAACTGAATCAATTAAGATGCAGCAGAGTAGCTTTAAATATTGGTTTAGATTATCATTCTTAATTACCTTATACTATTAGTCATTGCTATATGTTTATTTTTAATTATAGTATAATTAATGACAAAAATAATAATAATCATCACTACATAACATTCTTCTAAAAGGAAAAGACTTTTGATATTCTTATTCTGAGTAATGATTGTAAAAATAGAACTAATCATCGCTCTATCATATTTTCATTTATTATAATTATTTTTTTTAAGTTGAAAACTATTTAAAAATTAAAATGTCACTAGAATAGAAATAAAATGAAAAAGTACTTGTCAACAGTTTGACAATCCACGAATACAAAATTTTTTAATTTTGTAATATTTTATAATGAATAAATTTTATGCATCTTGAATTTATTTAATTTAATTCCTTTTATTTCCAGATATATGATATAAATATAAATTCCTAAATAAATTTTTGAATTTTCTCAACGCATAGTCTATTTGCAAAATTAAAATGTCACTAGAATGAGGATGAAATCAAAAAATACTTGCCAAAAGTTCCACAATCTATAAATAAAACATTCTTTGAATTCGTAATAAATTTTTATATTAAATCAATTTCATGCCTATAGAATTTATTTTACTTCATTTCTTTTATTTCTAGATATATGATATAAATATTAATTCTGAATAAATAATATGTATTAAAAAAATTTTTCAACACATATTTAAAATCATTATAATAACAATTTATTGAAGTACATAAATATGTTTTGGTTGTGAGTGTATTTTGAGGATGTCTAAATAATGAACAGTTGATATTTCAAAACAGATTCTAAATTAATAATTAAATTATTAAGAAATAGATCTCTTTTAAGATATTTAAAAATCATTTGTTCGTATATTGCATTATCTATAAGCGAAGAACCAAATCCACAGTATATATGTTTTAAATTGAAAATTCTATTTTATTTTTTAATATTCAAAGTTCTATAGCTCTTCTCTCAGTTCTATGCCTAAGATGAGACAAAGCTCACTCCAAGATATTATAAAAAGACATAACATAGTGCAACCTGAGTGAAATCAACCTGGTCGAACACCAGAAATTCAAAATTACATGAAAGTACAAAATGAACCAATCAGAAGACAGCAATTCTGAGATTTAAAAAAATTTGTGTAGATTCTACTTATCATTTGCAACAATAAATATATATTCATAAGTGAATCTCTAAAATCCTTAGTTTCTGAGGAAAAAAATAATTAAGTTGGTAATTTAACAACAAAATTTGAAAAATCACAATATTCTATTACTTATTACTCGTAATCCCTTTGACCTATGCCTCTAAAAATTTTTTTGTATATTTTGGGTATCAAATGGAACCTCTTCACGGATTTTCAGCAAATTCTATTTTTTTGTCAGTCGAGTTGACATTAAACGTCCCATATATATATATATATATATATATATATATATATATATATATATATATATATATATATGTGTATATATTGTGTGTATGTGTGTATATGTATGTGTGTATGTATGTATGTGAATGTACGTATGTGTATGTGTATGTTTGCATATGTGTAGGTGCAAGTGTGTGCATATATATATATATATATGTAACAATGATGTAAACGATATTTCCAGGAGAAAAAAAGGTTTAATTCTTCACATTAATATAATGATAATAATATTATAAGATTATATATTATTTTTATTATTATATTATTGTTATTATAGGATTAAATATATTATATATTATTATAAGATTATATATGTTATATAATAAAGTAATAACGGAGACGGATAGACAGAGACGGAGAGACGGTGACGTAGAGACAGAGACGGAGAGACAAAGATGAAAAGACGGAAACAAAGACGGAAAGACAAAGGCGTGGACGGAAGAGCGGAGACGGAGATGGAGAGACGGAGACGGAGCAACGGAGACAGAGTGATGGCGGTGAAGAAACAAGGAGGAAGGAACGGAGACGGAGAGACATAGCCGGAGGAACGGAGACAGAGGGACGTAGTGGAAAAGACGGAGATGAAGAGAAAGAGAGGGAGAGACGGAGACAAAGATGGAGAGACACCGACGGAGAGACGGAGACGGAGGGACGGAGTAGAAGAGATGGAAATGGAGAGTCAGAGAGACGGAGGGACAGAGACGGTGAGACGGGAAGAAAAGATGGAAACGGAGAGACATGAATGGGGATGGAGACGGAAAGACAGAGACGGTGAGATGGGAAGGCAGTGACATAGAGGCAGAGACGGAGACACATAGACATAGGGACGGAGATAGAGAGACGGAGAAACGCAGACGAAAAGACGGAGATGGAGGAACGGAGAGAAAGAAACGGAGATCGAGTGACGGAGTCGGAGAGATGGAGATATGGAGATAGAAAGGCAATTGTTCTGTATATTTATGTGCATATGTGTACATGTGTATGTGTATGTGCGTATGTGTTTATGTGTATGAGTGTATGTGACATGTATATGTGAAAATGATATGGGAATATATATATATATATATATATATATATATATGCATATGTAAGTATATGTATGTGTATGCCTGTATGTGTGTATGTATGTATGTGAATGTGCGTATATGTATGTGTATTTGAGCATATGTGTAGGTGCACGTGTCTGAGTGTATATATATATGTGATAATTATGCAAACGATATTCCTGGGAAAAAAATTTAATTCTTCACATTAACATAATGGTAGTCATATAATGTAAGATTATATATAAGTAATATAATAAAGTAATAATGGAGGCGGAGAAACGAAGACATAGTGACGAAGATGGAAAGATGGAGACAAAGAGATGAAGATGAAGAGGAAAATGTTTTGTATGAGTACCTTCATATGCGTATATGTATACGTGTATGTTTGTATGTGTTTATGTGTATGAGTGTATGTGTTTATGTGACATGTATATGTGAAAATGTACATGGAAATATATACATATATGTGTATGTGTGTATGTGTATGTGTGTATGTGTATGTGTGTATATGTATGTGTGTAAGTATATGTGTGTATGTATATATGTGAATCTGCGGCAGTGTGCATATGTGTAGTTGCAAGTGTGTGAATGTATGTATATATATATATATATATATATTACAATTATACAAACGATATTCCCGATAGAAAAAGAGGCCTAATTCTTCACATTAATATAATGGGAGTAATAAAATATAAGATTATATATAAGTTATATAGTAAAGTAATAACGGAGACGGAGAGACGGAGACGGAAAGACGGCGATGAAGAGACAGAGACAGAGAGACGAAGCGATAGAGTAGCAGAGGTGGAGACGGAGACACGAAGACGGAGAGACAGAGACGGAGTGATGGGAAGGAAATATGGAGACCGAGAGACGGAGATGGAGTGATGTATATTGTATATGTGTGTATGTGTATATTAGTAAGTTTATGTGTATGGATACGTGTATATTAGTAAGTTTATGTGTATGGATACGTGTATATGGGTATGTATGGTATGTATGCGTATGTATGTATATGTATGTGTGGATGTGTATTTATGATTATGTCGTTGTAGGCCGTATTCGGTGGAATACCTATAGACCTCGCTAAATTTGTATAGGCATTGCATACGTTCATGCTAATATCTCGACGATATTCTCTCTGTCAATACTCCCTAAGGGAGTATTGACAGATCGAGATATCGCACAGCATGGCCGTATATGACGCAAGTGACATCGATTCGTAGGTTAGTAAAAACAAAAGAATATCGTTAGATATGTCAATGCTCATACAAATTCATATAAAATCTTAACTTTACAGAATGTTTTGTTTAAAAAAATTTTCAAAGTTAAACAGTCAATAAGTAAAATAAATAAGTAAATAATGACATTATTTACTTTTTTTTAATAAAACATATATCATTAATTTAAAAAAATCATTTTTATAGTTCCTCATACGGCCTACCAACGACATAAACTTATCTACGTAACTTGGGAGTACGAAGGATTCTGAATCCAGGCTTGACTAAAGTGCTTGTCGCTTGAGCAGCAGTCAGTCTCGGGCGCGCTTCGCACGCCCGAGACCAACTGCTACTCAAGCGACAAACACGTTAGTCTCGCCTGTATTCATCCTTCGTACTCCTAAGTTACGTATATAACTAATATGTATGTGTGTATGTGTATGTATGTATATGTATGTGTGTATGTGTATGTATGTATATGTATGTGTGTATGTGTATGTATGTATATGTATGTATATGTATGTATGTGACAATTATGCAAAAGATATTCAGGTAAGAAAAAAAAGTTCTAATTCTTCACTTTAATATAATAGTAGTAATTTTTTTTATTTATTCTTTGGAACTGCAGTCAAGCAAATTTTAACAACATATTATGAAAGTTTTTGAATTATGCCGTAAATAATCATATTGTTTCTTGAGTATAGACTTTGCTAGGTTCAATTGTTGTTAATCAATATCGTGACGATATTTTTCTAAGTAAAAGCTATAGCGTTTATTAAAAAATGGATTTTAGTTTTTCATTTCTAATAAATAAAAGATAATTAAACTATGTTGAAAATGATAATTCATCTCGTTCAACAATGAATTCGTTGTCTCTGGTAACCAGCAATAAATTCATTGGAATAGTATGTTTTAGCGCAAAAGATACTTGTATATCACAGAACAACAATCAAGTCAACATTTTGCTAAAAATTTAACTTTATGCGATTCAAATGCAAATAAATTATATAAATGTAAATAAGATAAATGTTAAGACAAATATTAATGAAAAAGATATGAATATCACTCTATTCATATTAGCTAAGTAAATGAAGAAAGGAAGCTGAATATTATTAATTAATAGTAATTGTAATCATATTAATAAAATATTAATATAGATATTATTTTTTTATTATTGTTATGTAATATCAGACTTACATTTAATTAAGAGGAGAAGTTTTGTATTATCTATTAGTTATAATTATAATCATGCAGTATTAATTAGTTATAATTATAATCACAATAATTAAATGTAAATAAAAATGATCAATCTTTATTATTACAACAAAATATTAAAGTATAAGAAAGGTGTGAGATGGAGCCGAGGGTGGGGGCACATAAATTGAAGTGGGTGGGTGTGATATTTGAGGAGGAGGGGCAAAGGGGGGCCTTTTTGTTTCAAATAACGTAAATAACAATTTAGAAGAAGAATTAGAGGTCGTCAGTGGCTCATTCAGTAGAGCAATAGTATTTCGAGGCTTCAAGTTCGATTCCCGCTCTCGGCTGAATGATACAAGCACCATTGTACGTTACATGTGCTTTGTTCACAAACGCACGGATGACCATCCGTCGCTAATTAGCATCGCAATGATAGCATAAGATACAGCGACGTTAAATTAAAAAAAAAGAAGAAGAATTACAATGTGATTTGAGTAGTGGCTATATCAAGGGAGGGCTAGGGGGGCCAAGGGGGGGTGGAAGTTGCTTAAATCCGGATCTGAAGTGAGGCGCGCGCGCGCGTGTGTGTGTGTGTGTTTGTATTTGCGTTTGCGTTTGCGTTTGCGTTTGCCTTTGCGTTTGTTTGCGTTTGGGTTTGGGTTTGTGTTTGTGTTCGTGTTCGTGTCTGTGTCTGTGTCTGTGCTTGTGCTTGTGTTGGTGTTGGTGTTGGTGTTGTCGTTGGTGTTGGCGTTGGGGTTGACGTTAGCGTTGGCGTTGGCGTTGACGTTAGCGTTGGCGTTGGCGTTAGCGTTAACGTTGGCGTTGGCGTTCGCGTTCGTGTTCGTGTTCGTGTTCGTGATCATGTGTATGTGTGTGTGTGTGTGTGTGTGTGTGTGTGTGCGTGTGCGTGTGTGTAGAATAAAAAATTAATATTAATTTAATTAATGGTTTTATTTCTGTTTTTTGAAACGCTCATAGTTCGCTTCAATTTTTCTTTTTTATATTCATACATTTACCTATGATTTTGCAGATTCTTATCGATGGGAATATACATTTTTAAAAATAAATGCAAAATAAATAAAAATGAGAACAATTATTATAAATTATAATTTAATACTAGTTTTTTAAGTGCCAACACATAACAGAATTTCATATTAAATATAATATTTCATATTTATACATACAATATGATTTGATATGAGGAAACTTATTTTATATACACATAAATAGTATTATTTTATTAGTGATTAACAAACGATTATTAAATCTAGTACAACAAATAGCATATTTATGATTTCAATTTTTAAAGTTCAAAAAAATCAAATACATATTTTATATTAAAATACTATTGTCAATGAAATTAGAAAATTTATACATAATAATATAATATATGAAAATGCAACCGAGCGACGTTAGGAGCGAGGTAAATTTTGCTAGTATTTATAATTTTTCTAAATTATACATGAACCTTGTAAATGAAAATAAATTTTAAAGAATGTAAATGAAGGGTGATCAGCTGGTCTTTTTCCTTTTCGATTACTGCAAAATTTACACTGTTTTCGAGGTTGGATGATACATATATCATCTTACCCTTTTTCATTTTATTGCTCACTTTTTTTTTCTAAAAGAATCCTCTTTTTGCTGTAAATTAAGACATAACTACTTAGAAAATATCATGCTTTATGTATAAAAGCGGCAAGCAGTGTTGTCACGTTTAATTTCTACAGAATCAAAATTTGAGGAAATACTCATTTGGCTAACTTTAAACACAGAACAGTACTACCTTAAAAAAAAAGAGTTTAAAAAAATGTATTTAAGATTATTCCTCAAAGTTAAAATTTTTTGTAGCATCATCTTTCGTAGAATCATCATCAAACGTGTCTGAAAACTATTCTTTGCTTGCATCTACACCGAGAAACTTTTTGGGGCGAGAGGCCTCTGTAGTGTAGGGCCGGGCGCCTCTATAAAGTAAACGAGTCGTCCCGTCTTGAGCATAAAGGTCTGTGACCTTTGTCACCGAGGCCGTACGTTTATTACGTTCGGCTGATGTATACGTGGATTCGGTTTTTCCAGGCTTTATACCTTCAGTCTTCAAAATAAAGGTCTCAGACCTTTATGCGTAAGACACGACGCCTCATCGAATCGCTCCATTAACAAAGGTCTCTCACCTCAAGATTAACTAAGGTCTCTCGCCTCAAAAAGTTTCTCAGTGTACCGTAGGAAGCAAAGAAGAAGAAGAAAAAGTGCGAGGAGAAACTGATACATTTAAGAGAGAAAACAATAGTGATGTCTAGAAAATTAGTAAAAATTAGTACGATGCGTACTTGAGTGGGAGTGGAAGCGTCTATGGGCATGAGTATTTTAGTGAAGTATAGTTGAATGCGAGTGATGTCGACTCGTTTTAGATACGTAGCGGTAGTGGGGCGCATCGGGATGAGATTGAATTTTCAATAAGACTGCCAGGCGTAACATTTAATATTGCATAAGAGAAGAATCATTATATAAGAAAATTTCAAATGAATACTAGGAGGTCAGTGCTTAGTATGCTACCTCCACCGAAAAATTTTAATTTAATTTAATGGTTAGAACTAATTATACGCGAAAATTGGTCCAGACCCCTTATTATTCATTTAACATTAGTTTGGATCGGAAAAAAAAATTGTTTTTTGTAAAGTTGCGGTATGTATGGGGCAACTTTCCTTTTGCGTTGGAGTTATTTTCCGAATGTATTATTAAACTTAAAAAATACAATTACACTTTTTATTTAACAAATTTATTCTAATTTTTGATTATTTTATTAATCATTATTACATTAATAATTACAAAAATATAATATTAACATAATAATATTAGAATTAATATTATATAAATTATTATTAATATAAAATTAATAAAAAGCGATTTTTCCAAAAAAACCCGTATTAATTAACATAGAGTCGGAAAGTTGCCCCAAATGATTAAAAATCGTATAATTGTCAGTACCAAGCTTAAACTTGACGTATTGTGTTCTACTAGGCGTCAAAATTTTTGTTTTTTTAATGTGATTTAATCTAATCATTACGTGACAAATCGTTTCATTCACACAGAATTATGTGATGTATTTTTAGGCAGGTTAAAAGTTTTGAAAGGCACTGCGAAAAAAAAAAAGTGGCCGTGACAGATTCAAATTATTAAGTAATCTACTTGAAGTTGTATAAAAAAGTTCGACTTTATATATATTTTGAATCTATCTTACTCATCCCAGATAAAAGTTTTCATGTGTAAGATTAATATGCATTCGGAAAGTTGCCCCATCTGGAGTTTAGCCCCGCTCTCCCTTACATGTGTATTTAATATCGTTTGCGGATGAATACAATTTAATAGACGTCAGTGTAGACTGTGATCACTTTAGTCATGGCACCGCATGGATGTCGCTAACACCGTTTGCTAATTTTAATTACGATGATCTGTGACAACTCATTAGCAATTTGACTCAGAGTAATGATAACTTTAAAATAAACGATGCTTTTATTAGAGAAGTAACTTATGTTGATTTACTAATCGGAACCGGACGTAAAACTAAATTTAATTTAATTATATTACGAAAAAAAATCAATAGTATGTATTCAAAATAGAGATAATTTGTTTTTACCGCGTGCTTTTGTCCGTGGAATAAGACAATCAGAAGTATCATACTACTCTCGCAAGTAAACCTAGGGAAGTGGAAATTTTAAATCTTCTCACAACCTTTGCGAATGAATTTTTTTTTGGAGAATATCCATTCAGAAGTAACAAGTATAGGCTAACTTTTTGATTAGACCTCAGGAAACTTTTTGCGTAGGCTCTACATCACGATAAAATGGTTAAAAATGTAAAAGTCGGTTATACAGTGGTCAAGTTCAGAAAATGCTTTAAAACTTTCTAATTTTAAAAGTAACCGTCTCAGGATAAGTTATAATATTACATATGAAAGTGTAGAAGTATAGCTTCAATTTGACACCTATGGAGCACAAAAACGTTATTGCGTCTAAAATAAAGTCTTCTTCACAATTTTAAAAATATATATACATACATAAATATATATATATATATATATATATATATATATATATACTTTATTTTAAACGCAATAACGTCTTTGAACTTCATAAGGTGTCCAATTGAAGCTATACTTCTACACTTTCATATGCAATATTATAATTTATCCTGAGACGGTAACATTTAAAATTAGAAAGTTTTAAAGCATTCTTTGAACTTGACTATTTTATAACCGACTTTTGCATTTTTAACCATTTTATTAAGATGTAGAGCCTACGCAAAAAGTTTTTCAAGGTCCAATAAAAAAAGTAGCCTATACTCGTTACTTCTGAATGGATATCCTCCAAAAAAAATTCATTTGCAAAGATTGTGAGAAGATTTAAAATTTCCACTTCTCTAGGTTTACTTGTTAGTATTGCAATACAAGTGTTTGATAAAAGCAATTTTTGGAAGTGGGGAACCGCCATTTTTTAATGGTCGCGCATCAATTAAACAATTGAAAAATAATGTAGGATTGCAAGGTATTATCAATTTATATTAAGATTTCCACGAGCACCATTATCATACAATTTTAAATTTAACGAGCGGTGGGAAATAATTTTTTTTTGTAAATATTGTAATAAATCTTATAAATATCTTGATCAACACCGGTATTCAAATGTATGCTCAAACCATTTTATATCACTATCGTGTAAAAAAAATTGTATTATCTTTAAATGTAATGAATGCCATAGAACTTATTTTAATAATGTTTGCTACAAAAATCACCAAACAAACGTAGCATATAAACCGAAAAATAATAAAATTTGTGAACTTATTAAAATTTGTTAAACTTGTGATATACTTATTCATGTTTATAGCGGTAAGCATGAATTCGGCGTCAACTGGTGTAAACTTCGTCAAGAAAAACATTCTGTTGACGCGTTGTGTTACATGCGCCTTCTACCTGGCAATGATGAAAACAATGCAAACGATATTAAAAAAAAAAAGAAAACTCTGTTTGTATTTTACGATTTAGAAACTGAACAAGATACTGAGTGCAGAAATCACCCCACCACACGGTTACATGTTCCCAACCTCTTTATGGTACAACAAGCGTGTGATGATTGTTTAGAGAATGATGATTTATCTCAAAGATGCAATACTTGTGATATTTGTGAGCATTTTTTCAAAAAAATCCAATAAGTCAATTTTTAGATTTGCATATTTGTGAGGAAACAATTCTTAAGGAGAGACACAAGTAAAACTGCGTTTTTTAACAAAAAAATGACGTTTATTATTTTTCATTTTTTACCTATAACACGTACAACATAATCCATGCGTAATGTTGTTCAAAATCATCTGAAAAATCTATAAAAAAATTTTCAGCCTGAAATATTAAAAATTGTGAGACTAGTTACATTTTAACTGCTGCTTGGTTTACTGGTAAATGAGCCAGCAGCTAAAATGGAACTAGTCTCACAGTTTTTAATATTTCAGATTAAAAATTTTTTTATAGATTTTTCAGATGATTTTGAACAACATTACGCATGGATTACGTTGTAGGTGCTATGGGTTAAAAATTAAAAATAAAAAACGTCATTTTTTTGTTGAGAAACACAGTTTCACTTGTGTCTTCCCTTAAGCAGATTATATGTATTGCACACAATGCTGGAAATCGCACGCAATGTGAATTTAATGAGCAATCTATGCTGGAAGAATCACTGGGAAAACATGATCAAACATCACCTAAGGTTATTCGTAATGGAGAAAATATCATTTTGTTACAATCCGGTCTAACGAAATTCATTGATAGTTGAATTTATTTCCACATAAAACCAAGCGCAGAAATATTTAGCTTACCACCCAGCGCAAAAAAGGGTTACTTTCCTTACCTGTTTAACAACGTAGAGAATGAAAACTAAGTAAGCCCGCTTCCTGATGCACATTTTTATGCACCTGATTCCATGTCATGTGAGGAGAGACCTTTTTCAAATGGTATAATTCCAAAACTTTATGCGGGCGTATATTTAATTTTAAGAACGAGATCATAAAATATTGTCGCGTTGAACGTTGAAATTTTAAAACGTGCATGAGAAATATGTGAAGGTATTCGATTGAATTAGGAAAAAATAGGAAAAATGCTGATCTTATAGCCGTAGCAAAACTTTGCTTAAATTTTTTTGGGGAAAATTTGGACAACGCAGTAATTTAAAGCAAACGAAAATCGTGAAATCACGGTAATTCTCTTAAGGCTGTTAACCTGTACTGACAAAGAAGTTCTCAGTGTTTTACCTGTAAACGATTATATTTTATACGTAACTTGACAATTGAGAAAAGAAACCATAGGAACATCAGCTAATACGAGTGTAATGACAGCAGCATTTATAACTGCATAGGCCAGGCTGGAATTGTACAAACATATGGAAAAACTTGATAGGCGTACTTTGTACTGTGATACCGATTAAGATGTTGCATAAAAAATTTTTTTAAGTCTATTGTATCCGTCATTTAGAAATCTGAAAAAATAAAGGACACGTCTTTTTTCTTTCATCATAAAAATGAAAATTTTTTATCATAGTTGAAAATTAGTGTGACGTCACGAGTACAGGTGAACTCGTGACGTCATGTACATTTGCGCTATATCTATATATATCAAAATTGTATTAACTTATATTGGCTATAATTTTTGCAATTCATCATATTTTAAATAACGAAATAATACGAGTCTTCTATTTTTTCGTATTCTACCTGACGGATATAATGCATTTTTTCATGCAAGGTATTAATTGGGTAATATGACGGATGAATTAAGATGTTACGGTCCTGGTACTTACATAGATACGATAATGTCTGCAGCTCCAAAATTTTACGCTTACAGAGCCGTAACACCGTTAGGGAATAGTTATAAATGTTGTAAAGTTTGGGAAATGACTTAAAATTTTAAAAATCCATTAAAAATAAGTTTTGGTAGTATTAAAATGCTCACAGATGAAGTATTCGCAAAAAAACATAGAGAAAAGAATGAGGAAGAGATGAATAAAAGCGAGATACGATTGTATTTTAAATCTACATAACGCACACCTTACCACGAAATCATAGCAAGAGAAGAATTTAAAACTTGTAGCATCGTCCTAAAAAAAGGACAATATGTTTCCCTATCACTTTCTCCTCCTTTTGGTTATAAGAGTAAAGCAACGTAAATTATAAAAATATTGAATAAAAAAAGTGTTTTCATAAAATCTAACTTTTTTCTTATAAATAATCTAATACATTAATCTTTATTAAAAATCATCAATAGTTCTTAATAATATGCTAATCCCCCTGGTGATTGACGTGGAAAATAAGCTTATTTCCGCACACATGTGGAGTAAGCTAATAAAAACACGTGCGTCTACGCCACCGCCGCCGCCCACTCGGCACCACCACCAACCAACTTAAGAATAAGAAGGGTTTTTAACATAAAAAGTATAAAACTTATGGCTTTTGTATTCAGTATTTAAAATGGGTATACGATGGAAACATCCCTTTACGTGTATAATTTCGGTGTATACTATGTGTGGAAAAAATGTTTTTACTAAGCAATTTTTCTCCAGTTTTCCACAAATGTGCGATGTGAATTTCGATCGTATTCTCTTTTATCACGCCGAGTGGCACGAAGCATACCGTAGCGAGTTTGAAGTAGGCAGAAAACAATGCATCTAATTTCGAGAAGGCTTGACGCAAGCTAGTGAGTATTCCAATGACAATGATAAGAGAAAATTACTCATACTCGACGATCTGATGCGCAAATCATCCAATAATACAGTACTTGATTTATTCACAAAAGGTTGTCACCATAAAAATATCGGTGTTATTTTCATTCCCCAAATTATTCTTCATAGGAAGCCGAATTATCGTGATTTATTGTTGAATTCAAATTATATCATATTGTTAAAAAATCCAAGAGATCGCGCGCAAATACAGTTTTTCGCTCGACAAGTTCATCCGGAGGATCCAAAATTCTTGCAAGAAGCCTACATCGATGCCTGTAGTCAGCCATTTAGCTATCTTTAATCAGATTTAAAAAAAAACACTTCAGATGAGTTTCGCTTTAGCACCGACACATTTCCCGATGACAAGTTGCACTATGCTTACGTGCCTAAATTTTCATCGAGATTCAGGTAAACATGACTAAATAAAAAGAAAGAAGCATCTGTAGTGAAGAAGCAGTCTTTAAATAGCAATGGCTGGGACAACATCAATGGCCCCATTCGTAACAAAAAGAAAAAAAGGAGGAAAGAAAGAAAGTTCAATCAGTCCGTGAATACAAGGCTGGTGACTACCTGAGAATCAATCGTTCTAAAGGAACCTTTCAGAAAGGGTTCAAGAAAAATTATAGCGAGGAAGTATTTAAAGTCAAAAGCTTTTCTATCAGGCAAAATCTTTATACTTACGAGTTACAAGATTTATAAGGAGAGGACATTGACAGATTTTTTCATACAGAATAATTGGCTCCTGTAAGATCACAACGACTGCTGAACGATCAAAATTTTAAAATTGAACGCGTTATTCAAACCAAAGGGAGTAAAAATAAAAAAGTTATTTGTAAAGTAGGAAGGATATCCAGTTAAATTTAATTCTTGGATAAAAGCATCAGACATTGAAAATGTTTAAAGATGATAAAAAAAATGGATAATCTAGATGGTTTTTATTTAGTATTACCGAGTACCAGTAGTATGCTTGTCTTATCACTTATTTATGTCGTGAAATTAGATTAATTGGTAACTGGCAGGTCGGTCTAGCTGAAATATACGCATTCTGTACTGTTATGCATATTCAAATACCTGAAACATATTGTACTTTTAAATTAGGAAGTGCCAAGCCCAAAGTTTTTCCTCACAAGTACTTTCCTCACAACGTATACAGTAGTATCGAACAGCTTGCGGAAGAGATAAGTAATGTACACAAGGCACGTGAACATCAAAAGCTTAAACCGACTGAGTTTTAGGAAGATTATTATGCATTAAAACGGATTTGCAATTGCGAAGAGCCGCATTACACAACTTTCAACGAAAAAATTCGTCGAATTTTCGGTTTTGAAGATATTGTCCACAGAGAAACAGCAACTTTTGTCACTTCCAACTCAGAGACAAGTACAAATGTGGACAATAGACTGTCTAGTTTAGCACGGCCCATACCTGATTAACCTAATTTTTATACAAATATATGCAAACCTTATGCAGTTCGTGATACGGAAACAGCACTTTTACGCATTGTAGCCCTGGAAAATTCAAGTACAAAGAGTATGATAGGATAAGATAGGCAAAATGACACCCCTCGGGGATTTGGAATTTGGTTGCATGAATGGTCGACATATATCGAATTTTAAGATTATCAAACCCCCTCCCCCACCCCCCCCCCCTTCCCCGCACCTCCAAAAACGTGTTTTTTCATTAATTTTGGTTTTTGAGACCTTAATTATTATTACCCAGTCTGGAAAAATTTTTAAATAATTTTTGCATAAATACCCATAAAAAAAAATGCTTACCTTGAATTTTTAACTGGGCGACCTAACCTAAAAAAGTTTCTAAAATCTTAAAATTTCTCTAAAAACTCGCAATTTGAAGGTGTAAAAAAGATATTCGGTAAAAAATTTTGAAAAAATCATCTTAAAATGTAAGATTTTTTTCAGATTCGTCGAAGTGGTGCGCCATTTCTAAGAGTCGAAAAAACTACTTTTTTAACGGTTTTTTAGTGTTTTTTTGACACTTACGCCTCACTGAAGCTAATTTCAATAGATCTGATAGCATTTTTAAATTCTACGGTAAAAAATACGTCGAAAATATTTACTATACTTGTTAAAAATATTTTTATACTGATTTTTATTTGATTTTCTACAATTACAGAATAAAAATAACGAAAAGTTCTATATAATTTTTAATACTTTCTTTACAAAAATAATTATCTATCTAAAATAATCAATTCAAATATAAAACTAATATATCATCTGTTCATTTGAAGATTGGATACAGTGAAAACTTTTGAAAAAATCGGAAAAGATTATCTTTTGCTCTTTGGACCCTTCCATAAGCTAGTTAAAGTAAAACTTATGGCACCACTACATTCTACAGGAAAAAATACACAGAAAATATGTATAATTCAATGATAAGAAGATTAAAAATGGCTATTCAAACACCATAGAAGAAAAGATAGTACTTCTGCCATGCTTAAAGCAGACTACTTTTACGTTTTCGATTTCTAGTAAATAGTATAAAAATATTTTTAACAAGTATAGTAAATATTTTCGACGTATTTTTTACCGTAGAATTTAAAAATGCTATCAGATCTATTGAAATTAGCTTCAGTGAGGCGTAAGTGTCAAAAAAACACTAAAAAACCGTTAAAAAGTAGTTTTTTCGACCTTTAGATATGGCGCACCACTTCGACGAATCTGAAAAAAATCTTACATTTTAAGATGATTTTTTCAAAATTTTTTACCAAATTTCTTTTTTACACCTTCAAATGGCGAGTTTTTAGAGCGATTTTAAGATTTTAGAAACTTTTTTAGGTTAGGTCACCCAGTTAAAAATTCAAGGTAAGCATTTTTTTTATGGGTATTTATGCAAAAATTATGTAAAAATTTTTCCAGACTGGGTAATAATAATTAAGGTGTCAAAAACCAAAATTAATGAAAAAACACGTTTTTCGGAGGTGGGGGGAAGGGGGGGATGGTGGGATAGGGGGGGGGTTGATAATCTTAAAATTCATCATTCGATATATGTCGACCATTCATGCAACCAAATTCTAAATCCCCGAGGGGTGTCATTTCACCTATCTTATCCTATCATACTCTTTGGGTCAACCGCCGTCAAACAGTTTGCCTCGATATAATATATATCTTTACTACATCATACCTTTTGAAATATTTTTATCGATATAAGATATCAATATGGGCATGAAATACTATTTGAGTATGGAACGCTGACGGTTACGCTTCATTTCAAGGATAGTCGTGAATTGCATAGGAATATGAGTTATTATATTCATTATTACGACGAGCAAGCTGGTGGTGGAAGTGTTATTAAAAACGTTTAATCTGTTATAACGTTTCTAAAAGGCTCTCAAAGGATTATTTAGAAAAATAGTACCATATCTTGCCAGTGGGGCCAAAGCAGTAAGCAAATAAGTCGTCTAAACAGGTTTGAACGTATTAGACGATTTGTCGAATAAGAGAGCGAATTTTAAAGAGGCTCTCAACACACGTGTTTGAGATTCGGGTCGAAATTTCAAAAGAAAAGCTGCTAATAAAATTTTTGATATTATGAAAGGTAGTGGATATGAAGCTGTTACTGCCAAGCGCAAACGACAGTCAATGCGAGCTCGAGTTTCCGTACACAACACATCAAGCAAGAAAAGAATAAAGACAAAGAGAAAGACAAATAAGCGTAGTATAGGCAAGAAAAAGAAAACATTAAAGTGAAAGAAGAAAGTATTGGAAAGTGAATCCGACATTTTTGGACCTAAATAATTTATAAAAAAAATTGTTTTTCTACACGTGTGTAGTGGCAAAGGTATGAAGAGTGAACTAGATATTTTTACTCTTTCTCCGATACAAACATCGATTGAAAGCAGTTTTTTTCTCTACTACAAACCCGTATCATCTCTAAGCAATGAAAGTGATTAACCTTTAGAATTTTTGATTCCTAGTTTGATCGACCATTACATCGATCTCGCGCATATAATGTCACAATTGAGCATGGAAATTTCACCTGTGGGAACCGACGCCAAGAATGCAAAAGCTGCTCCTATTAACAATTTTTCACATTCATTGTTAGAACAAACGGACATTTTTTCAATTCAAAGCTAGTTTCACCCCAAAACAATGGTTACCCTTACAGAGTTTACATAAAAACGCTCTTAAATTACAATTCACCTGGTTTAATATTACATCTAATCTCTGCACTTTGGTATGCGGATATATCAGGATGTATGGAGGCATCACCAGCGATTTCTGCTGGAACAGCAGAAGCTAATGTCGGTTCACGCAGTCGTCTACACTTCACAGCTGGCGGCAAAGTTTTCGATATGATTGGCCATCTCCATTGTGATGTATTTAAGCAAGGTAAATTTTTGGCAACGGTGTTGAGATGCGAGTGAAGTACGTTCGCAGTAAGGACGCATTTTGTTTAATAGATTTTACAAATGACAGAAAATTTTCATTACGCATTAGAGAAGCAAAGCTAATCGTCCGTCAAGCTAAAATAAGTTTAGCTCTACTACTGGCTCATGCTAACGCTATGGCCAAGACTACTGCAAAATACCCAATAACAAGAACGGAGGTCAAATCATTAAGTCTACATAGTGCAATTTTAGGAGACACTCTTGATAATGTTATATTGGGTCCAGTTGCCAGAAAGAATAATTATAGGTTTGGTGAGTAATCGAGCCTTCAACGGCAATCGACAATTGAATCCTTTCAACTTTCTGCATTATTCTATTATTTTCTCTCTATTTACGTTGATGGTGTACAAATACCAAGCAAACCTCTACAGCCAAAATTTACAGGAAATAATTCGCTCTGACACTCATCACATTCTATTTTCCGGTATTGATATACATTTTCTCAACATACATCTGTTAAGAGAGTGGTTTTATTCACTACTTCCTCAAGGATCCCAAGAAAATTCGTCTAAAAAAAGTAGCAAACTATTCTATGACACTCTTCAAAAACTTGCCTATAAGAAAAACAGCATTGTAAGATTTGGATGGAATGCAACGTTTACGAAGGTTGACGATATAGATGATAACGACGACGACGATGATGATAAGACCATAGAGTACGTGAGTAGTCATGAGGGTTGTATTTTAATACAGGAAAATAATACAAATGAATACCAGTCAAATGATGAGAGCCCTGGAAGGGCTGAAAGACAAAACAATTAGCACATACGCACACTGAAAATACTTAGGGATGTAGGTTATACTGAAATCGAGACCCTCGGAGTCTCTATAACTCTGAGTAACGATCGTCACTTTTAAAGACATACATGTTCACGTGCGCTCGGACGTTATTCAGTCAGCTCAATAAGTTTCAATAAGTGTCTTAAAGTAAATAGTAGACGTATTCTATAATGCTAGCTATTACAATATGAATCAAATGAAGTATGCGATGCTTTTTAATAGAATTATTATTGAATTATAGTTAACGATTAATTAATTAAAAATTTTTTGTTACAATATTTCATCATATTATTTTTAATAGTTACTAATATTTGATTTTAATAATCACAAATACTTTGTATATTTCATACACTCTAAATATCAGAATCGAGAAAATTTCAAATTAAAGATTAAATGAAGAGGGGCGATCACTGATTACATTAATATTACGCTTGACAACCAGATATATAGAAAAACTTCTCTTTCATTACGTTTCAGATCAGAAATTGCAATGAGATTGGTAATAAAATTCAATGACTACGCAATGTTCCAATATTTTAAATAAATTTTTAATATTTTATTAACTATACTTGCAAATAATTTAACGAGTACAATATAAATTTTACGAACGTTGGAAAATGTTTGGTTGCTATGCAAAACGAACGGTGCACAGAAAGCATAAGTCAAATATCATCTGTCTCACGAACACTGAGTATCTTAAGCCCGTTCAATCAGAGTCTATAGTTCAAAATGAACCTCGACACTCTAAAAAATGCGTGGTTTGGATAACTAGTGTCCCTAATTTTTTTCAGTGCAGCAGATTGAATTCCGAATGTAATGATAACACCGGTCGCTCTAGTGTGTACCGATGATTATACAAGACTTGGTATGCATTGGATGGCTATGTATATCGATAAAAATGATTATGGAACGTATTTTGATAGTTACGGTTACCCACCCATCTGAAGATACCATTTTGATCGATTTAGAAGAAACTGTAAAATTTTTCGTCGGAATACCAAGAAACTGCAAAGCATTGATTCAATGTATTACGGTCAATATACTATTATGTTTGTATATTATATGCTGGATAGTTAAATAATTTTATGAAAGAATTTTAAATAAAATCAAACATAAAAGATATAAGTGGGCGAGGTGCAGCTCATTGTAATCAAACATATACTTCTAGGTTAAGATACTCATAATATTATATACATAATTCTATTTTAAATATTATAATCGAATGTGTGTTTTTAGATTTAAGTATAATCAATGTAAATTTTGGAATTCATGAATTTTAGAGAGTAATTTGCTATTATTTGCTATTATTACTTAATCAAATGATTTTTTTTAATTTCTACATTTCTTAATATTTGAAAAAGAAGTTTCCTTTCGATGTGCCACCTTTTCTAAACAAAAAACGACGTGTATCCTTTTCCACACCCCATAAACCGAGGTGCCGCCTTGTTCCGCTTATCCGACGAAATACTATTATAAGATTTAATAAGGATGGCAACATCGTTTAAGAGCAGGTCGTATGTCTATATCCTTTTCTAACCAAAAAATTCATTTTTCTACAAAACCTAATAATTGTAACAAGAAATAAGAAAGAAAGCCCAATCTCGTATAATAAAAAACAAAATTTTGTTCAATGAGGAAAAATTATTTTTATTGCTTCGTTTTTAAGAAAACTTTAAAAAACTAAATTTTCCATCCTAACCTCTATTTTTTAAGTTTTTCAAGATTTTCTTCAAAACGAATCAATAAAAATAATTTTTTCTCATCAAAGAAAATATTGCTTTTTATGATACAAGATTAGGCTATCTTCTTAATTTTTGCTACAATCATTAATTTTTGTAAAAAAATCAACTCTCTGATTAGAAAAGGACAGATATACTTGACCTCCTCTTAAGAAATGAAACTATATCTAATTAGAAAAATTGCTATGTTACATAGTAAAAATTATACTGTAGTAAAATTTTATAGAAGAGAGTAAAAATATTATGTTAGAATTTATTCATCATAATATCATTTTATGGGTTGTTGTTGATGATATGGTAATTTGAAAATGCGGAAGAGTTTTCTTTGACCTTTTTCATCAAAGATACCACGGACATTTAATGTTCGTTACGGCGCACACTTTGATCGGTTGGCGAGATAAAATATCGGCAATCGTGTTCTCTATTCCTCATCGAGACTTTATTTCAAAGTTATATTAACTGAGTTCTAAAGCTAAACAGACGAAGCGACCAGATTAATTATCTAGTTGATTAAGCCATTTTAATGACTGGTGGTCCGTGATGACTATGAAATGATAATTTCCAATGTAGTCACGCATTTTTCAGATTGCCCATTTTACGGCTAGACATTCAAACTCTGTTGCTGAGTAATTCTTTTCGGCAGACGAGAGCGTTCCACTAGCATAGGCAATGACTCTTTCTTCGTCATTCAATTTCTGAGTAAAGACTGCGCCTAACCTGTCTATGCTCGCATCTGTCTGTAACATGAACGTTTTTGTCCAATCTGGACAAGCCAGGACTGGTGCTTCGGGCAGCAATTTTTCGAGAGCACTGAATGCTGTTCAGGACCCCATAGCCAGACTGCTTTCTTCTTTAGTAGCCGATTAAGTGGTACGGCTATGTAAGACACGTCTTTAACGAACCATCTATACCATATGAGACCTAAGAATCTTCTTAACTCCTTCACATTGGTTGGGGATGGGAGGTTAGCTATAGGCTCTGTTTCATCAGGGTCAATATGTAGACCTGCTCGTCTACTACATGTCCTAAGTATTTTAACTGCTTTCTAGCGGAACAGCACTTTTCCATGTTGTGTTTTAAGTTCGCTTGACGTAGCTTAGTGAAGATCTCACGCAGATGCGTAATGTGTTTACCTAAAGTGGAAGAAACCACTATTATATCGTCTAACTAGGAGAGGGTCTGACCTCCGGATCACGGATTTCGCTCAAACTTTGAGATAAGTTTTTAGGTGTCAAAATATGGAAAAAAGCAAAATGTTAGACCCTAATGCTCAATATTTCCTTAGTTACGGGTAATTAGAGAAAATCACTGGAAAAGTTTCTAGGTTTTCAAACGCATATAGTTCTTTAGCATCAATAGCTAGAAGCTTCAACCTTTTCTTAAATGAAAGCTAAGCTCAAATCCTTTCGAAATATCACCTACAGCATATGAAAATATTATTTTTTCCCATAGTTACATCGTTTTAAAAATTATACTACATTTCAGCATTTATTATTGATTAATGTTTTTAAAGGGAAATTTAGGTCAAATTTTAATAACGCTGTAACTATGGAAAAAAATTATATTTTGATATGCTGTAAGTAATATTTCGAAAGGATTTGAGCTTAGCTTTCATTTAAGAAAAGGTTGAAGCTTCTAGCTATTAATGCTGAAGAACTATAAGCGTTTGAAAATCTAGTAACTTTCCAGTGATTTTCTCTAATTACCTGTAACTAGTGAAATATTGAGCATTAGGGTCTAATATTTTGTTTTTTTCCATATTTTGACATCTAAAAACTTATCCCAAAGTTTGAGCAAAATCCGTGATCCGAAGGTTAGACCCTCTCCTAGTAAGTAGGCGAAAGCGTGTGGAGACATGTCTGGCGTGATAACGGCGTCGAGGAGCCTTTGGAAGGTCGCGGTAGCCGAATGTAGGCCGAAGAACATAACATTTAATTCAAACAGCCCTTTAACTGCCACTGTAAACGCAGTTAGAGATTTGCTTTCGGCTGTTAAAGGTACTTGCTAATAGCTATTTTTAAGGTCAATCATGCTTAATAAACGGTCTCCTTTTAACTTGTTTAAAATCGAGTTGATCTGCGGCAGAGGATATGCATCCTTGCGAATAACGTTATTAAGCTTACGGAAGTCTATGCAAAACCTCTTCTTCTCGTCTTTTTTTTAGCTAAGACTACTGGAGAGCTCTACGGGCTAGTAGAAGGACTTATGATGCCGTTGGCAAGCATTTCGTCGACTTTTTTGTTAATTTCCTGCGTTACAGGGTTTCTAGGCTTGTAGCGTTGTTTGATCGAAGTGGGGTCAACTAACTTGATTTTGTGTCTTGCTAGAGGCGTTACCCATTTAGCTTCATCAAAGAGTTTGAATTCTTCTATTAGAAAGTTATTTAGGCGGCTTTTTTTGGGACCGGTGGATTTTTGTAGGCCTTTCCTAGATGTTATGGTGCAAGCAGTGTTGGCTACTGCGTTCTTGCTTGAAGGTTTTATCTCCTTTCCATCTATGCTTACTTAAATGTTTAGCCTAGTAAGAATGTCCATACTAAACAAGATATCGTTATCTAGATTAAACATTATCGAAAAAGGGTGTAGCAATATGAAGTTATTGACTCGTATGTAGCCAGTTACAGCTTGTTTAATGGCTACGTTCTGATTGTCTGCAAGTACGACTGTCCTTGAGTCATCAGACTATTCCTAGTTTCTTGTTGCTATCGCCTCAATGAACCTATTAAAATATATATGAAATGATGGGTATATGAAAGAGGTTACGGCCTCTGGGTCTACCAATGCCGTCATATTAATGTTACCCGCAGATACCTGTAGAAAATATCTGGGGTCTGCTTTCGGTTTTCCCGGGGTTGGCTCGAAATTATGTCTCGACCGAACCTTGGTTAGTTTTCCTGCCGTGGACAGGTGCAATCTCTTGAGAGAGTGCCGTCATTTCCACAGCGAGAACAGAAGATCTTCTTTTTATTCTTGCATGAGGAACGGGCGTGTCATGTCTGCTTGCAATTCCAACAGCTTTTACTACTGTTGTAGCGCCCGACTACCGAGGTTGGGCTGCACTTGTCTGGTGTAGCAGACTTTTGTTTGCTACTTTTTTCCTTGAAAGAATGCTGGTTCGGAGTATTTCTCCTTACCGTAAGTCTTAATTTCTTTCAGTGTTTCTTCGATTTCCTTGACCTTTTAGATAAAGTCTTCAGGAGATCTTATCTCGTTTCGCTTTATGTGTAAGCGGAGAGCTGCTTTAACATTAAAGTTTAGATTATCGAGCTGTTCATCAAGCAGGATATTACCTCGTCGTCGCATAAGAGTCGATAAAGCAGCGAAATTAGAGCGTATAGATTCGTTGTCTTTTCGACTCCTTTCTGTTATCAGCCGGTCTAATGTGCGGCGTTCAGCGGGCTATAAATAGGGGGCTTGTAGCTTTGCTTCGAGCTCCTGCCAACTATTTATGTTAATAGCGCAGTTCCAGTACCATAGCTGGGAGTCGTATTTTAATAGTTTTAATTCTTGCGCCCTTTCCAGGAACGAATACAAGTCTTTACCGTCAGAGTGACAGTTCCACCAGCGCATTTTCTCGATAATGCATGTTTCGCTCCGGATGAAGAATGTTTCCCGGTTGGGAGACGCGATAGTAATGCGACCAGTGGCGTTTGCTGTCGACCCGCCGGCCTTATTATCGGTATTTATGAGACCCTCTCTTTCGGCATGTTCCAGTTTTTCAGGGTTTTATAGGTAGTTTTGTCGAAATCATCGAGGTCGATAGGGTGTGATTTATAATCTTCTTGATGTGTCTTGATGTATTCTATTAATCTATCGTGGCGCGTATCAATATTCTCTTTCGTGGAGCGATGTACGTTGTTTAATTTAACCGAGTAATCCAACCGAGAGAAGAAAAAAACTTGTTATTTTCACGAATTTTTGTTAGATTTATTTCGTTAAGTTTAATTCTATTCTATTGAATTAAATTTAATTCACTTTAATTTGAAAGTACAGAATGAATTTATATGCAATGGCGACCTACGCTTATAATTCAGCTAAAAACTAACCAAACTAACCTAATGTATGAATCAGATGAGCAAGAGCCAGCAACTATATGGAAAAGGATGGGACGAAATGTCAATTTGACTGGATAGGTATAGGAATCAATTTTTCTAGAGTTTCTTATAACTTTCCCGAGATACAAAAAACTTCTGTTTTTGGGTTATTGGACGGCTCAAACTATAAATCAAGAGTTTTAAAACCCCCAAGGCTCGCCAATAAACAAGGTTCGCGGTAATACGCTAAACGAAGTGTTTATCTGGTATGATACGATAAAACACCATGTAACCTCTGGGTTACAACTAGTGAATTATTATTAAATGAAACTTTTGATTCTTTAGCGCGTGACGTTAGCTTACGCTGGCTAAGAATAGTGAAAAAAAAATTTTTATAATAAAAATTGAATGGGAATTAATTCAATATTATCGTGCCATATGATTTATTAACAAATGGCGAATGAGCATAACGAAATGTCGACCGATTAAATGTTCAAGTGCAATGTAACGTTAAGTTGCAAATAGCGGACTGAGTCCTATTGTTCAAGTTCCATGCAACTTTATGTTACAAATGGCAAATGATAAAAAAGAAATGTTAATCAATTCTTTTTTGTTTCATCGGAAGTCTACTACTCGGGCGCCATGTAACGTTTTTCCTTTTCGGGAGAGGAAAATACGTGTAATCTCCTATTGCCGGACGCTTCAGGGATTGCCAGAGTAAAATCGGCTGGAGTTAGAGAGACGGACGGTGGAAGATAAAGGAAAGTAACCGGGTTGAACACGTTTGGTTATGCTGGGGAGTACCTTGGCTTTATTGTACGCAGTCAATTTATTTACAACGACGTTTACAAATAAAAAAATAATAATTGTTTATCAAAGCTAAACCCTACTTCTTTATATAATACAAATAAACTATGCCTAACCTTACTAATACGATTTCGAGAAAATAATTAACTTTGTATTTTTGCATCAGCCACTTGACGGCTAGTTAATAAAAATAATAATTGAACTTTACTGTTCAGAAAAAATAGTAACTGAAATTTATTATTTAATATGATAAAAATCAATAAGATCAAAATCTATTATTTAATCAAAGAAATGAACTTTCAACTAGGTCGGCAAAATTTTCTTAAAGACTCATTGGGTCTATTTCGGCCCGGGCGGTCTACTGTACGTCGGTGGCCTTTACCTACAATAATGCGCAAAGAAAAACATGACAAATTAATAAATAAATAATTAATTTAACCCTTTGAGGCATGAATTTTTCTATCAGCCCTTTTCTTCCGGAGAAAGTCACTCAGGAGGTTTTCGGGGTCGCTGATCACGATTCCGGGGTCAGATTTGCAAAATTTGCAGATAGCGCTACTGTATCCCTTGGAGCCATAGTAGGATGAATATGTGGATGTAATTGACGTATTATTTTTCAACAGACTTGGATGGAAATTTTCACTTATGGATTTTTTGGGTCGCTATTGTTGAATCTGAAGTCAGAATCGGATAATTCTAGAGTCCAGGATACCTGGTCAAATATAATTTACTTAATGATTTTCAATCTGCGCATGCGCCGTACAGTGGCGCCATCTGCAAATTTTGCAAATCTAACCCCGGAATCGTGATCAGCGACCCCGAAAACCCCCGAGTTCAAAGTTTCAAGGCATTATGTAGGAAACTTAATGATTTTCAATCTGCGCATGCGCCGTACAGTGGCGCCATCTGCAAATTTTGCAAATCTGACCCCGGAATCGTGATCAGTGACCCCAAGAACTCCCTATTGGTAATTTTCATCCGAATATGTTAGAAAACAATGCGTTAATTTGATCCACAAAAAGGTGGGACGCATGCGTCCCACTATGCCGCAAAGGGTTAATAGGTGTATGGCACCTCAATGTAACTAAGAAACAATATTCAATGCTACGGTATTAATGGGTGGACCGCACCTTTAACTAATAATAATCTAATATCTAATATAACGGTTGGTGAAAGTCGTTCAATCAACATGAATTTTATAATGGATGGACGATCTTCTTAATCCATTCTTATTTGCGGATGTGAAAAAGTATATAAAATTTTGGGCGGACGGCACCCTTTAATTCAACGGTGCAACGGAGTGAATGTGGCGGCAAAAAATTGTAAATATATGCTCATAGTTAGCATAGATTTACGCCTGTGGACTCACTTGACGTACCTCTGAGCTTCCTGCATATGCCTACCCTCATACACGGAAAAAGGTAAATACCATTAAAATCAATACTACACGTAGTATGTATTATTTCTGTGATAAAGTATTGAAAAAAAATGTAATAGTATAATTTTAATTAATACTATACTTCAAATTTTAACTACTAATACTGGCATAACTATATTACGAACTGAGTGCATGAATTTCCGCTACGTAGTACCTATTTTTTCGGTACTAGGACTGATATTTCACCTATCCGATCCAGGGGTAAAATTTTGCAGATAATATAATTGCTATATATAGAACTGATTTTCCCATACTAGAATTAAAAATTGATGATTCTAAAATCATTTTTATAATATATAACCCTTTTAAATTACTAATAATTAATTTTCAACTTAACAGGATGTCAGAGCTATTAGAATCGATTTTTGCTTTTTTTATTTTGTTGACATCTTTTTAAATTCATTAATCAAACAAATATTCTAACTTATCCGCGCTATAGCTATGTTAGTACAATCATTTTTGTTAAAATAAAAAGTCATTTGAATTTATTTCTTTTATAAACTTGGATTGAAAGTTAGATCAAGCTTGACAAACCTAACCTCGAAATACTATACATCGTAAGTTTGTATATAACTTTTTATGTATAGCATCCCGGTGGATTTCATGAGTTGTTCGCACTCAAGCTTAATCTTACAAATTTCTTTATTGTAGCAAAAAAATTCATCTGCTTTTTCCCGTTTATAATAATCAACTCAAGTTTAAAATTAATAATTAGTAATTTGAAATTTTTACATATTATATGATCGATATTATATTTATTGATTGCTAAAAATTTTTATGCAATTTAATGGTTTTTACATTATGATAAATTAGCTGTATTGAAGTTTCATATTCGACAGCGCCGCAGTAAATATTGTATAGGTACTATGTTAGTAAAAGATAATTTAGTCCCGTAGTACGGAAAAATTCGGTACTATACCACACAATTCTTGGGACGAGTCGCGTTAAAAAATGTACTTATATAGGTCGTTTTAAAATATATACTGAGTATCAATTAAAAAACGACTGGTAATATTCTTTCTAGTACTGACTCAAATTAGTACATTCTTTTCAGGTATTTTCCTTTTTCCGTGTATGCAAGAGAGAGAAGCTCTGTCTTTAGCTGTAATACTCCAGAAGCCAAGACAGCCAGCTACTATGTGTCTCACTCTCTCTTACCCTTGTGTGCTCACTTACGTAAAGAGAAAGGGCAGACCATAGTCTACACTGCTTGGCTTGGTCAGCTTCTCGGCTCTTTATATACTTGAGCCTCATTTTTCTTATTGCGCGCAATGACGCGCGGGATTGCCACCTAGCGGCTGAGCTTGGATCTGCTGATCTCTAGTAGCTTAGCCGTTAGGCGGGAAATTCAAATTGCGCCAGTATACATTCTCGTTGCAATGAAACATAGTAATTTTTCTTATAATGCAGGAATGTCCCACTCTTCCTATACAATATAGTAATTTTCAATACGATCTATAAGTATATTTCTCATAGCATTTTTCTTTAAGTAATGGTCTAAATATTTTCAAAAGCTCTAATGGCATTGTTTAAAACTTTATATATATATATATATATATATATATATATATGTGTGTGTGTGTGTGTGTGAATCCACGTCAAACGGATAATGGCTTTGTCCAAAATTGTAGGTCACCAAAAAAATCGTGTATGGGCTCAAAATTTTCGTCTTACACTCTACTTTCTTTTGCGATGTGGCGATTTCAAAAATTCAAAATGGCGGCTCCAATATGGCGGCTCAAACCTAGAGATTTCATAAAAAATTTTCGAAAATTGATTTCAATTCATTCAAATGTGATTATACGTATTTTTTTATATCAGAAATCAATTCAGCGTTCAATTTTACATAGGAATATAGTATTGCACTCAAGATAAAAAAAATTTACAATGTCATTGGAAGGTCATATCAGAAAATAATAGTTGTTTCTCGAATTACTCATTGATCAATATTGATTCGTGAAAAAATGAAGATACTGATAGGTAACTCGAGTCACTGAATCCAAATCTGATATCCGCTCAACCCTATCAGTCTCCATCAAGGTCATTTAAAGGTCAAATCGCGAATATCTTTTATTATTTGATAAGATTAAGACACCTATAAGTTTTACGTGATGCTGGATACGAATTTGAGGCCCGTTGGAGTGTAGAACGACGTAATCACAGAAAAATTCGTTTCAAACTGTGGTTTCTTGGAGAACAAAAATTTTCAGTTGGTCAATATTTAATTAATTTTTACGTAACTACATCGTTTGACACTCCAACAGACCCCGGATTCGGATTCAGCAGCACGTAAAACTTGAAGGTGTCCTAAACTTATCAAATAATAAAAGGTATTCGTGATTTGACCTACAAATGACCTTGATGGAGATCTTGTATACCCTATAGGGTTAAGCGGACATCAGACTTGGATTCAGTGACTCGAGTTATCTATCAGTATCTTCATTTCCTCACTAATCAACATTGATCAATGAGTAATTCAAGAAATAACTATTAATTCCCGATGTGATCTTTCGATGACATAGTAATTTTTTTTACCTCGAGTGCAATACTATATTCCTATGTAAAATTGAACGCTGAATTGATTTCTGATATGAAAAAATACGTATAATCACATTTGAATAAATTAAAATAAATTTTTGAAAATTTTTTATGAAATCTTTAAGTTTGAGTCGCCATATTGGAGCCGCCATTTTGAATTTTCAAAATCGCCACAATGCAAAAGAAAGTAGAGTGTAAGACGAAAATTTTGAGCCCATACACGATTTTTTTGGTGATCTACAATTTTGGACAGAGCCATTATCCGTTTGACGTGGATTGACACACACACGTATATATATATCCCTATATTATATAATTATATAAAAAATATATATCTCCTCTCCTACCTCTGATTATTCCTTCCCTTATTTTGCATGCTTAAAACATCACAATTCAAAATAATGTAAAAATCTGTATAGAAATAATCTTTTTTGAAAAAAAGACACTCCTCACTACCCATGTCACCCCTTTTGCTACCCCTCATACACCTCTCAGATAATTTAGCTAAATACACATTATTTTACCAATGCATTTGTTACTAATTTCCTATACCACTACTACCACCCTTCCCACTACTACTCCTCTACTACTACCCCTCATTATATTTCTCTCCTCCTCAAAAAATCACAAGTCACCTCTCAAAATAACGTAAAAATGTCTCTTGAAATGTCTTCGTTTTAAAAAAATTAAAAAGATATCACTCACTACCCAAGCTACCCCTCACTACCCAAGTCACCCCTCGCTCCACAAGTCACCACTCATAACCCCACATACCCGCCATACACTCTCCATAAAATCATTAAAAACCATTAAGGAAAAAATTCAAAAAATTTTTGAATTATATATTTATAAAATACTTACTTAAGGCTATGTAATAGAGTATATATTTAATACATAGTTACCAATATTATAGATTGTTGATATAATTATTTTTCAGCCATCAACTAATACCTACGTTCCTTAGACAACTTTCTACACCACCCACACTGAGACAAAAAAGAATAAGAAACTTCTACTTGCAACATTCAAGCTTACTTTTTTTTGTGTCTAAGCTGTACTTGCCTAAAAGTAAAGCACATTTCACTTTGTGCTAATTAGTCAATATCTCGGTCAGAAAAACTTATCAAAAAATTTCTTACGTCTAAAAGATTCTTCTTCCAGGTTAGCTTAAATTTGTTTTCTTGTTTTTGTCTTGAGTTGATCTTTTGAAAGTCTTAAGTAGAAGTTTTCATTTTTTTTATCAGTATAATACATTAATTTCTACTGACGACATTAAACCTACATGTGGACAGTTATGTATTCACGATAATACAGTAGCAATTCAGAAACGATTAAAAACTAATGAAAAATTAAGAAAAGAACATATGTTAATTTTAACAGAGATAATGAATAATAATCCCATAGCTAAGAATTACAAAAGCTTACATTAATTATCAAATATACAAAATATGCCAAATTATAAATTGTATTTTATGCGAAAGAATGATAAACAACAACATCGTTATAATAAGCCACTAACTTCAGAATGTGGTGCTATCATAGTATCTAATTCAGAAATTTCAGATAATTATGATCCTCGTGTATATCCGAAATTATCGTATGGAGATTAAATCACTCATACTTATTCAAATAAATTATCTCATCACGTGGATCCAATGGTTTTTCCTTTAATGTTTCCGACAGGAGATTTAGGTTGGAGTATAGGATATAAAAAAAAATGAAAATACTGAAAATAATGATTGTCTCACAATATTACAATATTATTTATATAGAATCCATTGGAGACCAAATATAGAAAATTTCAACCCTATTTTATATTGTGGAAGATTAACACAAGAATACATAATATATGACCATGTGATGGTCGAAAGTAATAGAATGAATTTTTTTAGGAATAATCAAAAACAATTACGCATATAATGTTATCAAGGTATATTAGATCATGCAATAAATAGTGCTTCGAATGTTTCAACAAATTACCCTCATTATATATTGGTAGTCCAAGATGTATGCAGCAATATTATCAAGATGCCATGGCAATAATGAGAACAGTAGGAAAACCAGACTTATTTATAACAATGACATGTAATCCTAAATGGAAAATCTTGGAAGAAATTTTTAAAAATTTTCCAGAAGGAACAACTCCCAATGACGTACCAAATATCACAGTAAGATTATTTTATACGAAATTTAAAATGTTATTGAATGATATTATAAAGAACGAGATTTTTGGTTCTGTTATAGCTTATGTATTTTCGATTGAATTTCAAAAAAGAGGGTTACCTCACGCACATATTATTATAACATTACATCATAATCATAATATATTAAGTTCAGAAAATATTGATAAATATATTTCAGCAGAAATACCTTCATCAGAAAATAAATATTTACAAAAATTAGTAATTACACACATATTACATATACCACATACAGATAAATCACCTTGTTACGATAAAAATAAAACTATATGTGAAACAAAATTTCCAAAATCATTTAATAAAATTACAATAGTTGAAGAAAACAAATATCCACAATGCAAAGGAAGAAATAATATTTTAGATAATCACACGTATAATTTACAAAATAATAAAAAAATTATACAAGTTGATTATTTAATGGTAGTCCCTTACAACAATTTTTAGTCAGCAAAATATAATGCTCATATCAATACTGAACTTTGTATGTCAATACAAAGTATAAAATATATTTATGATTATATTTATAAAAGTGGAGATAAAGCTTACTGTAAAATAAAACAAGATAAAATTGAAGAAAATAATAAAGATAATGTTTATGATGAAATAACTCAATACATAGATGGAAGATATTTAAGTCCAATGGAAGCCGCACGGAGATTACAAGAATTTTAACTATGCAGTAGAAGTTATACAGTAATAAGATTAAATATCCATATAGAGAATCAACAAAAAATAATTTTTGATGAAAATGATATACATTTAGCATTAAACAAGTACGAAACAACATTGACCGCATGGTTTAAATTGAATAAAAAAGATGATTTTGCTAAAAAAAATTAAACATGTTAATATTCCACAATATTATATTTTCAATTCTAAGACTAAATCTTGGATAAAAAGATACAAAATTAGAAAAAATATAGCCATTGGTAGATTAAATGTAGTATCAACAAAAGATAGTGAACGTTTTTTTTTTTTTTAAATTAATACTAAACAGGGTAAAAGGTCCAACACCTTTTGAGGATTTATGAACTTACGAAAATGTAACTTATAATACTTATAAAGAAACTGCTCTTGCAATGAATTTATTAGGACACGAAAAACAAATTTATTATATTTTCAAAGAAGCATGCCATGTTATGTTACGAGTATAATTACAAAAAATTTGATAAAATGTACTAACAATTGAATAACGATTAAAAACATATGTTTGAACAAATAATTCATAATAATCATAAAATTTTTTTCATAGATAGACCAGGAGGTTCTGAAAAAACATTTTTATATAAAACATTAATATATTATTTTATAACAATAAAAAAAAATTATTATTGATGGCTTGGACAGGTATTGCTTCAATTTTATTACCAAAAGGTTTAACCAGTCACCGAACTTTTGGATTACCGTTAGATTTAAATAATATTTAAAGTGAATTTTGAAAATTTGATTCAGATAAGAAAAAATTAAGAGAAGCAAATGTAATTATATGGGACGAAGCATCAATGATTCCTAAATGAGCTTTAGAAATAGTTGACAAAACATTAAAAGATGTCTGTCACAATAATGAAATTTTTGGAGCAAAAATAATTATTTTAAGTGGAGATTTTTGTCAAATTTTACCTGTATTAAAACACGGACAGAAAAATACAATCATAGAACAAACTATAAAATATTCAACCCTATAGCCCATGTTTTATATTTTTAAATTTTAAAAAAATGTAAGATCTAATGATGAAAATTTTTCATCATTTTTATTAGATATCGGAGAAGGAAAAGTTGATACATCAAGAGGCGCGGTAGCGCCTCGACGGCGAGTTAAGGTATATATACGAAAACGTCGAGGCGCTCCTCTTATACTTTGAATTAGAGAGTTGAAAATTTTAAAATAGATTATATCAAAATGCAATCATATTTTTTATATATAAATATAAATGAAATGATAAAGATTTTTATTATCTTTAATTTAAAAAAAGTTTCATTACAATTCGTTCTCTCAATCACGAGAAAACGTAATTTTAAATTTTAAAGCATCAGATTGGCGTTATGAAAATTCTTCTCCGTCGTTTCCAGCCAGCGAAAATTGTTCAACCGGAAGTGCGTCACACCTTAGTATTGTAAGAGCGCTATGAGCGTATTTTTTGTCTGCTGGCGCTGGCATAGTAGTTATAGTATAGTGAATTCGTATGTCGGTGTCGGTAGTGTTCACGATCGCGAAATATAGACGTTAATTAATCAGGTTGTGGGATATATATATATAAATAAATATATATAAAATAATAGTAACCTCGCGTTATAATATATATAAATTAAAATAATATTTTCGTATAAACGTATTCTATAATTCTAACATAGTATGATTTTTTTATTATCAACTAAACACTTTCTTGTGAATGATGTTTCGTCGACCTGGAGGTCCTTCAACTCACCTAAACATCATCTATAGAAAGTGACAAAAATATATATATTCCCAATGATAATACTAGATGTGTTTCCTCGTGGATGATGTTTCGTGATTCTGGAGGCCATCCTGGCCACCTGGACATTATCTCCAGGAAGTGACAAAAAATTTTAAATTATAATACTAAATTCACTTTCTCGAGAATGATGTTTCGTCGACCTGGAGGTCGTCTAGGTCACCTGGACATCATCCATAGGAAGTGACAAAAATTTATATATTTCCAATGATAATACTAAATGTGTTTCCTCGTGAATGATGTTTCGTGATCCTGGAGGCCATCCTTGCCACCTGGACATCATCTCCAGGAAGTGACAAAAAATTTTTTAATTTCAATTATAATACTAGATGCACTTTCTGAATGACGTTTCGTCGACCTGGAGGTTGTCCAGGTCACCTGGACATCATCTTCAGGAAGTGACAAAAATTCACGTTAATTTGTAATTAATGTATTCAAGCGTCTACTGAAAAATTGTGTTACGATTAATTAAACATAAAAAAATTAATTGAACATAAATGTTTAATTTAATTAAACATTTCATCAAAATTTGTTCACTTTCTAGTTTTTTTGTTTTTAATATTTAATTGTCTATAATTTCTTTATAAATTTTAAAAAGATTTTTTGTTATATTTTGTATCTAGTTTTATAGAGTTATACAAAAGTTATATATAATCATTTTCAGATACAAACTATATCCAGTAAGCTATATATAAACTTGACACAATAGTTTCACATGGGTATGTCTTTTAGTAATAAAAATGTGAAAAGATATGAGTAAAAGTTCAATTTTCTAAACTTAACATTTTTATACTGACAAGGAGAGTACCCGACCTTCGGGAAACGGATTTGGCTGAAACTGCTGGATATGATTTTTTGGTGAAAAAAAATGAACCCGTGTTTTTTCTTTTTTTTGAATAGGCCCCATAGACGGAGATATAGGCATTTTTCGAAAATACAATAAAAAGGAGCATTTATAAGATCTTGAATAACCAAACAACTAAGACTCTTACAAAAAAAATGTATAAAAAATAAAATAAAGTACAGATTAAATGCTTCAATTTAAGATTTGTTGCATTAAAAAAGCTTGTATGGTTCAAAAGTTACAGGCGATTAAAATATGCTAATGAAATAGCATAAAAAAATGATGACATGTTACACGCTAAAAATATTAATAAATATGTAGTAATTTTCAATTAGGCACAACTTTTGAACCACATAAGCTTTTTTAATGCAACAAAGCTTAAATTAAAGCATTTAATCTGAACTTTATTTTATTTTTCATACATTTTTTTATAAGAGTCTTAGTTGTTTGGTTATTCAAGATCTTACAAATACTCCTTTTTATTGTATTTTCGAAAAAATGCCTATATCTCCGTCTATGGGGCCTATTCAAAGAAAAGAAAAAACACGGGTTCATTTTTTTTCACCAAAAAATCATATCCCGCAGTTTCAGCCAAATCCGTTTCCCGAAGGTCGGGTACTCTCCTTGTGAGTAATCGTTTTAATTACTTTGATTAATGTCTAAATATAAAAATAGTTTAATTTTACTGTATTCAACAATAATATATTGAAATATATTCATGGAAGGCACTTCGATCATTTTTGGTCTGAAAAATGTAAATTTTGAGAATTTAATATTATCCTTTTTTTTCACCAATTGTGTAGTTCTTTGTAACTAAAAGAGATGGAGCTCTAAAATTTTGTAGGTGCTTTTAAAGAATATTAATTTAACAAATTGAATATTTAAGAATTATTTAAATTTTATTATTTTTATTAAATTTGATTACGAACTACAATGTATTTTGTTTTCATTATATTAATATGAATAATACTAAATTATGTGCTATTTAATATAATAATTTTTAAAATCTTTTTTAAATGAATATATTAATCTTAATCTAAATACTTTATATTATTTAGGTGTTATCCAAAACACTAAATTTAAAATCTTTGTTATATTTATTCCTCATCCTGTCTTTTTATTTTAAAGTACTTTGAAATTCCGTCACGCTTTTAGAATAATATGTATTTTTTTAGTATTTTTTCAAACTATTAAATAAATATACAATTTTGGCTAAAGAAAGTTTAGAAATCAATCAAGTAATCGTCGAATATTACTGTATTCAATTCATTCTTTTTAATAAAAATGAATGAAATTGACATTGATTAATAAGCTCTTATGTTTCAACTTTTTTAAATAATATAAAATTCATAAAAATACCATTAAACTATTTTTTTATTTTATAATTTTATCAAATTTCTTGAAATTTTTTTAATATTATAACCCTTATTTTTTGTTTTTAATCATTGTTCAAATTGATAAATACTATTTAATCTTTATTATTACTTTTAAAAAAGTATATTTTAGGCGAGTTCAGGTATTGAATAGTATAGTATTCTTTAGAACATTTTTTCTAAATATTTTATTTTACCCAATACATAATATTTTTTATATTTCAGTTTTCGAAAGTACTGAAATATTATCATCAAGTTTATACTTTTTATTTGATTAATCTTTAGTTTTTGCTTAAGAAAGTTTTGAAATCAATCAAGCTATCGTCAAGTACTTCCGTATTTAATTCATTCTTTTTAATATGAAGTTCATAATATGAATAATATATTTTTTTATTTTATAATTTTATCAAATTTCTTGAAATTTTTTTAATATTATAACCGTTATTTTTTGTTTTTAATCATTGTTCAAATTGATAAATACTATTTAATCTTTATTATTACTTTTAAAAAAGTATATTTTAGGCGAGTTCAGGTATTGAATAGTATAGTATTCTTTAGAACATTTTTTCTAAATATTTTATTTTACCCAATACATAATATTTTTTATATTTCAGTTTTCGAAAGTATTGAAATATTATCATCAAGTTTATACTTTTTATTTGATTAATCTTTAGTTTTTGCTTAAGAAAGTTTTGAAATCAATCAAGCAATCGTCGAGTACTTCCGTATTTAATTCATTCTTTTTAATATGAAGTTCATAATATGAATAATATGAAATTCATAAAATATTTACAGTTTTGGCTAAAGAAAGTTTCGAAATCAATCAAGCAATCGTCGAGTACTTCTGTATTCATTCATTTTTTTTAATTATATAGAATTCATCAAATGCTCAATTTATATTCTTTTTGATAGATGAATGTTTGGAAAAATTTTTCCAAATAATTTCTGAAAAAAGTGATTACTGAGATAAAGATAGCGATGATAATACACATCAAAATCAAAAAATAAAGGTATACCAGATCAACATTTTATTTGATTTATGAGTGAATATTAATACATGAACATTAAGGAACTATAGTTGATCTTATATCTATTTTTTACTTTATTCTTTATGAGAGACATATTTAATTAAAAATTTCTAAAAACTTGGCAGAAGGGCCATTAGCTTCTAACAACTTATATTTAAGAATTTGCTGCTATCAGCTTCACAATTATTCATGCGTTTTTAAAATTATGCATTCTCTATTCCATCGCACTATCATTTTATTTTCAAGAGCTTTAAAACATATTAAATTTTACTAAATATCTACAAAATAACTTGCCAGGCCCGTAGATTAATAGTGTATGGTGTATTTGATAATTTTAAAGTTTATATAGTAAAAATAAGTGAAAGAAAACTAAGAATATTGAATTCTCTGCATTACATAACATCACATATAAAGAAAAATAATTTTTAAGCACAAAATAGATTTTTATTAATTGTAATAGGATGTATTTTTGTTCTTTATCTTTGAATGTATGTGTATTTAAATTCATATTTTAAACTGTTATTTAACACACGTGAATAAGCTAGCAATTAAATTATAAACCAGTACACATTAACATTGAGCATTTCACCAACAAAATATTAATCTACGGGCCTGGCAAGTTATTTTGTAGATATTTAGTAAAATTTAATATGTTTTAAAGCTCTTGAAAATAAAATGATAGTGCGATGGAATAGAGAATGCATAATTTTAAAAACGCATGAATAATTGTGAAGCTGATAGCAGCAAATTCTCAAATATAAGTTGTTAGAAGCTAATGGCCCTTCTGCCAAGTTTTTAGAAATTTTTAATTAAATATGTCTCTCATAAAGGATAAAGTAAAAAATAGATATAAGATCAACTATAGTTCCTTAATGTTCATGTATTAATATTCACTCATAAATGAAATAAAATGTTGATCTGGTATACCTTTATTTTTTGATTTTGATGTGTATTATCATCGCTATCTTTATCTCAGTAATCACTTTTTTCAGAAATTATTTGGAAAAATTTTTCCAAACATTCATCTATCAAAAAGAATATAAATTGAGCATTTGATGAATTCTATATAATTGAAAAAAATGAATAAATACAGAACTCGACGATTGCTTGATTGATTTCGAAACTTTCTTTAGCCAAAACTGTAAATATTTTATGAATTTCATATTATTCATATTATAAACTTTATATTAAAAAGAATGAATTAAATTTTCAAAACTTTCTTAAGCAAAAACTAAAGATTAATCAAATAAAAAGTATAAACTTGATGATAATATTTCAGTACTTTCGAAAACTGAAATATAAAAAATATTATGTATTGGGTAAAATAAAATATTTAGAAAAAATGTTCTAAAGAATACTATACTATTCAATACCTGAACTCGCCTAAAATATACTTTTTTAAAAGTAATAATAAAGATTAAATTTTATTATACCAGAAAAATGGAAAACTAATAATGTTTGTAATAAAATTTATAAAAACATTGACAATAATTATTCTTTTTCAAAAAATTTTATTTCAAGTACGCATAATAAAGATGTGAATATTTTAAATAATAAAATATTAAATTTAATTAATAATGAAACAATGACATATTATAGTATTGATTATGCAAAATATAAGGGTAAAATAAAGGAAATAAAGTTCTTATACCACCTATTACATTAAGCACAAATGATTCATCGTCTTTACCATTTATTTAATATAGAAAACAATTCCCTATTGTATTAGCAAAGTTTTGGAAACATAGGAATATTCATAAGAAAACCATCATTTTTACACGGACGATCATATGTTGCTCTTTCAAGAAGTAAAAATCCTTCTAAAATATATATTCGAAATAAATCAGAAACTAAAAATGAATTAAACAATATAGTATGGAAAGAAGTACTAGAGTAATAACGAAAAAAAATAATAACTATAATTTTTTTAATATTAAAAATATATTTATAATTCTTACATACTAATAAAACATTTGTTTTTCAGATATAACATAGTAAAACAGAAAATAAAAACATACTTAAAATTTTCTATAGTAAAAATTAATAACAAAATTATTTAAAGTACAATTTTATTAATACTTATAATAATTAAATCATTATAAAATGGAATGGGATCCAGTTTTAAATGAATACATTGTTGTAGAAAATATATTTGGTTATTTAAATAGATTATTTAAATAACCAAATAAGCGAATTTGAAAGATTTCAAGAGCAGTACGAAGAATATATGGAAAATTTGAATGAAAATACAGATTTATCTTGATTAAATAGCACAATTAATAACTATATCGGTATTAAAAATGAAAAGAATCATTTTGAAAATTGGAACAATATAACATATCATTATAAATATATGACAAATAAAATTATTGAATATAAGTTAGAAATACGTAATCCAATAATAGAATATTATATTACAACTCATGATACAATATATTATAGATATTCATTACGTATTGCTAATATAATTTTCTTTATATTATAAAATATAATATAAAATATGTTTAACTAATAAATCAAAAATTAATTCTCTAAAAAAAAAAATTAATTAAATAAATATTTTAAAAATATCTTTTATTATAACAGGAAATCAATCAAATATATTGAAAAAGAAAATTAACATACATTTTATACATCAAAAAGACTTAATTGCATTAAGATATATTTAAAAAGAAATGAATAAAATTGAATAAAATATAAAATATATACTTTACAATTTTTTTATAAAGTACATGGATTATTAATTGATTGAATTAATATTATTATAATTATAATAATGGCATTTAAAGTTTAAAAAAAAAATTATAATCCTATTATAACTTATAGATTTTCAATTGAATTTAAATATAATGAAATGTTTAAACAATAAATAAAAATTTATTTTATAAAACAAAAAAAGAAATTAATAAAATTCATACCATTATGTATCATATTATATTAATTTTTTTAGTTAATAAATAATATTAAATAGTACATTATGAACAAAGGGCGCCAAATTCACACAAGGGACATAAATCTCCGTCGCGCCCATGGTGCATATACTATTTTTTAACACGAGAGACGAGAAATACGTATTTTCGGTCTACTTTTGCGAGCTCGAAATAATAGATTCTGGCCCACTTTTTCGTGAGCGAGAATGTATTCCGCGCGCGCTTCTAGCGGGCGCGAATATACATTCTGGCCCGGTTGAAGCGGGCGCGAAATATATTCTGGCCCGCGAAAAAGTAAGCCAGAATGTACTATTTCGCGCTCGCAAAAGTGAGCCAAAAATACGTATTTTGCGCTCGGCGGGTCAAAAAATTATTTATTATTTAATAAATAATCAATAATTTTAATGAAAACAAACATGAAAATACATTCTATTAATTTTGTAAAAATTATTTTGATATATCTTTTTTAATACTAGCATGAAAGTCAAGAAGTAATACATCAAACAATAAGTAATAATTCGATATAAAGTATTATGCATAATAAGATAAGATATTACAGTAAAATATTAAAATTAATATATAATACTGTATCAGTAAGTCACTATATAAAAGCGATATCACAGACTATTCTAAATACACGCAAAACAAGAAAACATAAATTACAATAAAAAACTGAATTATCTATCACTCATAGAATTAAAATAAAATAACATAATATAAAAAATGAATAATTGTCATGACATCAAATAAAAATAACAACACAATACAACAACAAAGGGAGGGGGGGTCCAATATATAGAATGTTCATCTAAAATTTGCATCAAAAATACGAATTTTATTTATTTGAACAATTATTCCGAAATTTCGAAGTTCAAATTTAAGAAAATTCATAAAATAGAAACGTGTAAACTACTAATGCCCAATGAACCGAAGTTAGATTATTAGAATATTATTTATTCGACATTAATGAAAAGTCAACTATTTCGAAATTACAACTGCACTAATAAACATAAAAATAAAATAGAAATTTATTTAACCGAAAACTACTAAGTTTAAAACATCATTTACGGCATCATTCTCACATCCTAGTGCTCCCCTGCAGGACAGCGCGCCTTCGCTGGGTTCGTTACTGCAAAGTGTTGAGTACACCGAATCATTCTACACATCCCATTTTCAGGGCAGTTGTCATCGTGACCAATACTTCGCAGCAGCAGGTTTTTTTAGGTACCCTTATAGAGTACTGATATATATATATATATATATATATATATATATATATAGCTTTGGAAAAAGATCATAAGTCCCATTCGTTTATAAACAATGCTTTAAGATCAATGACAGTGTACAACAGTGATTAACTGAACAGAGCTTTAAAATGAAACCGAATTCATTTCTAAACAACAGTACCCAGTTTTACAACAGAATAAGTATAAATAAAAAATTGACAGATCAAATTGTCTCTGACACAAACACACCAAATGAAGAAGATCTAAGTTCACCTGAAGAACATTCTCTGGATAGTGATGAAGAGTATATTCCTAAGGGTGAAGAACGAACTGTTGAAAAGTTTGATCAAAAAAGTCTGAACGATTTATTTAGAAAGAGTGGTTTATCTAAGGAACAATCAGAGTTTATGGCTTCAGAGTTTAAGAGACGAAATATGTTGACAAAGGGTACTAAAGTATGTGCATATCGTAATCGAGAAGAGCGCTTTAGAAATTATTTCAAGAATGATTCTAATATGGTTTATTGCACGGACGTGAAAGGTCTTATTGATGAATTGAAACCCAACATATACAAACCTGAAAATTGGCGACTATTTATTGATTCATCAAAGCGCAGCCTTAAAGCAGTACTCCTCAATATCACAAATAAATATGCTCCTATACCATTAGCACATTCAACAGTACTTAAAGAAGAGTATTCCAATCTTGAACTACTTTTAACGAAAATAAAATATAGAGAACATAAATGGCAAATATGTGGCGATTTAAAGATTTTATCTATGATACTTGGACAACAATCTGGATTTACGAAGTACCCATGTTATTTATGCATGTTTGATAGCAGAGATAGAGAAAAACACTATAAAAAGAAAATTTGGCCATCAAGAGAATCGTTTGAACCTGGAAAACAGAATGTTATAAAAGATCCACTCGTTAATCCTTCGAAAATTTTGATACCGCCTCTGCATATAAAGCTTGGATTGATAAAGCAATTACTTAAAGCTTTGGACAAGGACGGTCAATGCTTCCAATATATAAGCAAAGTATTTCCCCATAAATCTGATGCTAAATTAAATGAAGGTATTTTTGATGGTCCTGAAATCCGAACTTTATTTAGAGACGAAAACTTTGAACAAAGCATGACTGATGTTAAAAAGGCAGCATGGTTAAGTTTTAAAGAGGTATCGACGAAATTTTTGGGTAATGCCAAAGACACGAATTATAAAGCTATTGTGAAAAGAATGGTACGTAATTTTGAAAAATTGGGTTGTCTAATGAACTTAAAACTTCATTTTCTTGATTCACACGTTGATCAGTTTCCTGAAAATAACGGAGACTTTAGTGAAGAGCATGGTGAACGATTTCACCAAGATTTAAAGGAGTTTGAACGTAGATTTCAAGGAAACTGGGGTATCAACATGTTAGCAGATTACTGCTGGATGATAAAAAGAGAAACAGCTGCGAAAAAGGACAAAAACGTGTCAGAAATCCACTACATCGGTCATTCGAAGAGAAACGTGTACGTAAGCGTAAGCCAATTTAAAAAAACATCGGAAGAGAGAGAGAGAGAGAGAGAGACAAACATAGACAAAATGTTAAGTTTAACGTACACAATAGGCTAAGTTAATATCTTGAATTTACAGTCAATGCTGTGAAAGACTCTAAAATTAGTATTTCAGACGTAAAATTTTTAAAAAATCGATAAATTTACCATATACAGTTCTTGTCACCGCCCTCTAGAAGTAGTTTTTACACAATCTGACTTCAAATTCATGATCAGCAATCTGAAAAACCCCCAGGATAGTATTTCCAATGTTTATTGACTCTTCAAAAGACGCATGATTAAATTTTAATATTGTTTAAATCCATTTTAGGCAAAATTTTGACTTTTACCGATTTCCTCATCTTTTCAGCCCCATACAGAGGACTAGAATCGCGTTAAAAAAATTTGAAGGTATGGTTTTCCGTGTATTTTTTCCCGTAAAATTTCTTTTTTGAAGTCCAATTAACCGTATCTCATGATTTGTTTTTTCTAGACTCGAAAAACCGCAAAAAAACCGTAAAAAATGAGGTTTTTTCAATAAAACTCTGAGAAAAGGTAGGAAAACCCTATATTTTTATTACAGATTCGGATTCAGCGTCGAAAAATACATGGGAATATGTATGTCCGGTCAAAAGTTCAGACATTTTTTTTCATTTTGTGGGCCTGTGTAATCTAACATTGTTTGATTGGGCGTTTGTAGTTTACACGTCTCTATTTTATAAATTTTCTTAAATTTGAACTTTGAAATTATAAAATAATGGTTCGAGTAAATGGAATTCGTAATTTGACGCAAATGTGAAATGAACATTCTAAATATTGCCCCCCCCCCCAACAAAGTAACAATAGATAATTAAAAATTAAAAAAATAAAATAATAATAACATTCAAAGAGTAGAAACTTGCTACCGAAGATGTTATGACTTCTAATAAAAACAGAACCACTCATTCTTTCTGTATTCATTCATTCATCATTCGCGCTGATAAATACATTTATACCTTAAATCTATATATAAGACAAAACAAAATAAATTAACATGAAAATTAAAATACTTAGAATAAAGTTCATTCGAGGTCGAGTAAGTACATCCTCAGAGCTAACTTGAACCTGCCCAGCGATGGGAGATTTTTTATATCACCAGGCAGGAAGTTCCAAAAATGCGCACCTTGAACTTGAAAGGAATTTCTTCCAGTCTCAGTACGCATGGAGAGCACTGCAAAATCCTTAATCCCTTCCCTAGTGGCTACCCTAGGTACATATCTAGTGAAGAGACTCATTAGATACTCAGGAGTATTTATGCGCACGATTTTGTACATAAGTACAGCTATAAAATACTGTCTCCTTGAATCAGTACGCAGCCAACCAAGCGCAGCTCTATAAGGAGAGATATGACCGCCCATTCCTACGCCTAATACATATCTTACACATGAATTTTGTAGGCTTTGCAATCGTCTCCCCAACCCCTGCGAAGCATCAAGCAGAACTACAGAGCAGAAGTCGAGGTGCGGAAACAGCAAGGCGGCTGCGAGTTGTTTACGCAGGGCCTCATTGGTGTACCGACGAAAAAACCGCAAACTACACATTATCCTATTAAATTTTTTAGTTACCATATTTATGTGCGGCTCCCATGACAACTTAGCGTCAAGCACAACACCAAGGCTCGTAATGGTAACAGAGATAAATATGTCGACACCTTCCTCAAGCTCAATCGTTCTTGGCTCACCATCATAACAGTCATTAATAAATCAACTACTGCCAAAAAGATCGCCTTAGTTTTGCTTGCATCTAATGTGAGAGAAGCATCGACAACTCATCCCGACACCACCTTGGCCGCCCTCTGCATAATACGAATACCTTCATTCAGATGTTCATAAGGGACCTGAGTATAGATTTGGAGGTCATCAGCATTGAATATGTGCTCGACGAAACAGGGGTCGAGCGTGTCACGGATGTTATTCATGTAAAGGCAAAACGACAGAGGTTCCAGCACTAAAATCTGTGGAACTCCTAGATCGGTTGTCAGCCAATCCGAATCTTCTTTTAAATGTGTGGAAACCATTTGTTTTCTACCTAATAAATAGGAGCTAATCCACTCGAGTGTAGCCCTGGAAAACCCCATAGATCTAAGCCTCGCAAGCAATTTGGAGGGGGAGATCGTGTCGAATGACTTACCAAAGTCAAATAGAAGTAGTATCGTGGCAAGTTTCTTGTCAAGATCTGATCTTATGTTGTCTGTAAGTTTCAGTCTGGCAGTCTGCGTAGAATGATGCTTTCTAAAGCCAGTCTGCAAAGAGTCAAGTATTTTGTGTGTCATACTATACTCTTGCAGTTGTTCGTGAGCAATCTTCTCGAGAACCTTTGAAAGAAAACATAATATTGCTATGGGCCTAAAATCTTTAGGCATTTTAGGTGCAGGGCACTTCTTTAAGGCACAATGCGTGCACGCTTCCAAAGCAAGGGAAGACCCCCCGCAAAATAGAGAAATTGAACAGAATCACAAGATGCTCTCCAATGACCGGTAGTATTTTAAGTATCACATTCTGTGGGATGCAATCCTCGCCACAAGCCTGTGATAAAAAATGCGAAATCGCAAGGATTACATCATTAATATTAATTAGCTTACAAGCAAAGCCACTTTCACTACACTCAGAAAGAATCCTTTTACGTTCCGCAGTATCATCGTGTGACGAGACTGATACCCCTGCAAAATGTGCATTAAGCTCATCTGGAGTGAATCCATTTAAGTCCCCTCGAGGTCCGAACAGGAGTCCCAGGTTTTTTAACTCCTTCCAGACATTACCTCTAGCAAGAGTATCGAATAGTCTATTATGATGATAATTTGTTTTAGCTTGTTCTATCCGTTTGTCTATTGTTTTACGCAGTTGCAAAAATTCGGAGATATATCGCTCCTCCTTCGTCCGTTTAAATCTACGATACGTGGCATCTCTCTTGTGCCGCATCTGCGACAACTCTTTATCTATCGAAGGAAATTCATCTTTACCCATGTTAAGTGTTTTTAGTAGCACCAGATTTTGTATTGCTGCCGTAAGGTTGTTACAGAGACAGCCAAGTGCAGATTCTGGGTCAACTGTACCATATGTAAATGGTGTCCAATCACAGCCAGCCAAACTCTGTACCAATAAGTTTGGACAGATATCTTTATAATTCCTATACTTAATTTTTTTATTATCTGTCTTGATATGATTACATGAAATACATACATTAATTAAGTTGTGCCGACTGTGAAAATTCGCTCGTAAGTTGCGTGCGTCAAGTACTGTGTCATTATTGTCCACAAGAATCAGGTCAATCCATGTGTAAGACATTGGAGTGTGATGCGTGGCACCGTGCTAAACCGACTGTATCGAAAGTTCAGCCAACAATTTATTAATAAATTTGGCATCACTGCTTTTGCCCAGTAGATCAGCATTCAGGCCTCCCATTATAATTTTATGAGAGTATTCAGAGGCAAAATTCCTTAAGTTATCCAAAAAATCGGTATTTCTCAAAAAGGAAATTGCAGAAGGTCGATAAATAACAGAAACCAACACGGCTTCGGAGTTGCCCAATTGCAGGGAACAAAAAATATACTCAGGTATCTCCAGTTTGCCTTCACTATGATTAGTTTGAGTATCCGAAGTAGACAAAATAGTGCACTTTAAATTGTCTTTAATATACAAAGCAACTTCTCCACCATACAAGTTTCTGTCCTGTCTGAATACTTTATACCCCTTGACCCGAATGACTTTATCCGAAACAGATGGACCCAGCCAGGTCTCAGCCACTCTAAATATGTCGCAAGAAGGACCATCACTTAGAAACTCACGTACCTGCCCAATGTGAGCCCTCAACGAAGTCACATTCAGAAAGCACGCTCACAGTTCACCCCTTTTCCCTTTACGACTCTCAGAGAAGGCCCGGCGCAGTCATTGGGGAGAGGCCACATTTGAAGTTACTTCATTATTTGTACTTAATAATTGATTCGTCGACATATTTCGTTGAAGACTTCATTATTATCACATATATTATTATTGCACTTAATATTCGATGGAGTTTCAGAATTTTCTAATTTCTTACTATCTGTCAATAAATTATCTAAGTCATTTTCATTAAAACAATTGTGAGCTCTCTCCCCTCTCTCCCTGCTCACTATAAATTTGCCATGTCTGTGCCAAACAAATTTAAAGCCTTTTTCCTTGGCATACTTTTTAAATTTTTTTAAATTAACATATTTTTCTTTAGGCAAAAATTCATTATCAAATATCAAATCGTGACGTTTGCTGGCTAGAAGACTGCCAAGGAGGGAGGGATTAAGATCCGCTGCCGAAAAACCTGTTAACTGTCGTTTAGCTTCAAACACCCTTTGCACCAGGTTCTTCTCAGAAAGTCTAACCAGCAATGAGAACGGACCCCTCGGGCCGCCACTGATCCCACGATCTGCAGACACCCCGCTTACATCATCATGTTTAGCGAGTTCTTAACTCAAATTACATTTGTACGCTTTATTATCGGGAGAATGGTACCAAGAACGGCACAGGTGTAATCATCCGGCTCAACATTAACCGCTGAACAGTCAAACTCGCCAAAGATCACCAATGCACCACCCCCAAAGTCACACTTCGTCTCAACTTGACAAGTCGCCTCATCACTAATTACAGCATGAGTATGTGGAGTTTGTGAAATTCCTACAGATTTAGATGTGTACAATGTATGCTCATTCATTCCCGTGAGATCCGCGACGGCTACGCCACGCCAGCTACCCCGGTTGTAAGGTTGAAGAAACTCTTGTCCTCTCCGTGAAACTTGTTATTAAATTTACTATTAATTGTTTTATTGTATGTTTCAATTTTATTATTCAGAGCGGGCAAGAAATTCCTTTCCGAAGTAACTATCATTTCTCTAAGTTTGCGATTTTCCTCCAACAGCTGCATCTACTCAATTTCTAATTTTTTAATAATTTTATTTTGTGTTTAAATTTTGGACACAATATTCCGCAGGCCCTTGTTAAAATTTTTAAGTTGGCTCTCAAAAGCCAGAAGTCGATCAAAAGAATTAGATATTGTATCAAGCCTGCCAGATAGTGCGCCCTCTAGAGCAGATACAGCTGCCTGCAATGAGAAAGAATCTAAGTCACCTCAGTCTACATCAAAATTATTTTTTTTAAAATTATTACTATTATTATTATTATTATTCAGGGCAGTGTGCGCAGCGCCACCTCCCAGCTGCTTATGAGATAAATGTATACTCATTCTACCTCTTCCTTCATCCACCGTGGCACCGCTGTTGTTGGTCAAAGTTTGCGATGGCAAAGTAGTTTTCACTTTTTCAGGCTGCTTCAGAGAGGTGTTGACAGGTGTCACTTTCGAGTCAGCTCTTGATGGTGTAGAGGCACTGATGGGCTGACTGGGAACAGCTTCGCGTGCGGTCTATGAAACTCCATTGGCCTTGATGTTTCCACCGGCAGACGACGATGAATCATTTCTTATTTTTTCCATGCACCTTTTATATTCATATTTTGTGCCATTTTCCATTTTTGCACGTGAAACACAAATGGAGCTTTGCCATGCCTCATTTATCATTAATGGATAGCTTACAGATCGCACAACTGTCCATAACTTGACCTCTTGTGTACACTACAGCAACTAAAACTAACCTCCTTATAGGGTAAGGTAGACTTCTATCTTATTGGTCGGAGGGTAGATTAAAAAATTAGCCACCAGGATCTCTGCCTGTGGATGAAATTTGCCTCCCGACTAACCTCAAAACTGTAATAATTCTAACCTCCAAAGTTCAGCTTCTTGATGTAAATTACGAGATAAAATGCAAGGACTGCTAATAAAACTGATGATTTACTGCTGAAACGGTGCCTTGCAAATTGAGCGTGCAAGAATCTGTAAGAAAAACGCCAGATAAGAGAGAGAATTTAACAAAAATGATTTTATTTTTTTAAAGTTTTTGTTTATAAGTAATACATTTATTTCAAAAATTTTAAAAAAAGTAAATTGAGTAAAATTTGCATAATAAATATAAAACTAGTATCATTCTCATTATTTTTCAGAGAAGTGATAAACGCAGCTGCAATACTTCAAGATATATTAAAAATTAAATTAAAATAATTTATAAATAAGGAAAAATTGTATTATTTAATTTTATCGTTTTATTTATGGAATATATTAATTAATAATATTATGATTATCATAATGATATTGAAATTTATTGTAAAATATATACTCTGAATTAAACTAATATTAATAAAAAATAAAATGAAATATATTAATTTTGAGTATATAAATTAAAGATACTAAATATTATAAAAAAATAACAATAATTAATATTCAAATATAAGAAATAATTGAAAAATTTTAAATAATAATAATAATATAAAAAAACATAGAGTTCAATTAGGTATTAAACTTTAAATTTAGAATAATTATAATGAAAAAAATTTCTGTGCTACACTATCGTAAGACATGTTACAATTATATTTAATTGAAAAATATCAAGTTATAATAATAATTTAATACAATCAACTATAAAAAAATCTATTATATCTCTAAAAAAAAGTCTTTAACATTATAGATAATAAAAAAGTGGGAATTTAATTATAACAAAAATATACTTGAAAAAATACTGAAATCAATAATGTGTGGTCAAGTTTTAATATGATTTAAAATAATACTTACAAATGATATTGTACCTATATTTTGATGATAATAATGAATCAATAAAAAATTCCTTGGTTAAAAATAAAGTGTAAAAAAGCCTCTACTTTTGTAGAGTGGGCCTGGCAAGTTTATAGCTGTAATATTATTTTTATTCTTACTTTTACGTTAATTACTTATTATTTTTTTAAATTTTGTTGAAAATAGTTTTATATTTTCAATAACATTTTATATGGCTTTTTTACACTTTATTTTTAACCAAGGAATTTTTTATTGATTCATTATTATCATCAAAATATAGGTACAATATCATTTGTAAGTATTATTTGAAATCATATTAAAACTTGACCACACATTATTGATTTCAGTATTTTTTGAAGTATATTTTTGTTATAATTAAATTCCCACTTTTTTATTATCTATAATGTTAAAGACTTTTTTTTAGAGATATAATAGATTTTTTTATAGTTGATTGTATTGAATTAGTTTAAATTTTTGACAAAATATATTTTATTTTTGAGATAATGAAAAAGATTTTTTTTAAAGCTAACTTGCCGTAATTTTATCTTTTTAAGGGTTTTTTGAGGAGATATCACAACTTTTTCAAAGTCGAAAATTCTTATCTCAATAAATTTATTAACGTTACCGATAATCTGATACTTTAATATAATAATACTAATTTTATAGCTAATTGTATCAACCTAATTTTTATACATTTATTATTATTATAAAATATTTGTTTTCGAAAAAATTTTAATCTTATTTTCTTCCGCACTTTTAAATTAATCAACTATTATGAAACTTATTTTGTCTAAATATTGTATGAAAAACTAATTAATTAATTAAGAATGTTTTAAAATATGCAAATATTACTTTTTCATTTGTTGTTGTTTTCATTTTTAAATACCAAATCGGTATTACCGACTTTTGAATTTCACCGCTTTCAACTGTTGAATTTTATGTACGGGACGTTTTACTGCGCACGCGCGAACTGATCATATGAACACCCGTGATTTTGCGGCAGCTCGTCAGCTATATAGAACGAGACACTAAATTCTTATATTGCTTATTTACGCAGTGTCTTTATACATTTATCATGTTCTGAAAGCATTCGCCTGAATACATGCGTTCATTATTAAAAGATATAACTCGTATTCTCTTTCTTTTTCTCACTCTCTATACTCTCTTTCTCTCTCTCATTTATTAGCAATCGTACAACTTGTATTCTGTCTCTTTCTCTTACATCAGACGAAAAACTCTCCGTCGTTCTCTAACATCCGCCGGAAATCTAAAACAACCCGATATAGAAAAGAAATCGACAAACTAACCTGTAATAATATAAAAAAATCATGAAAATTTGACTTTTGGTCATGTATTTTTGTTGTCAGATAAAACATTAGATTATTTTATGTATACTTGTAATCAAATAATATGTAAATATTGAAACATAATCATTTACTCAAAGTTTTAATCTTTGAACATCACAAATTCAAAGTAAATAGGGAAAGCCGTTGCGCTAACATGCCGTAAGGAGCGCTACCGCGCTCCCTGATTATTCTAATAAACATAATTAAACAAAGATTTAAAAGAGATAAATATTAATTGAAAAATTTTTATATAACAATAATATAATAAAGAATTGTACAAATAATAAAACGACTTTCAAAACTCTGTTTAAGAGTCCGCTGTATCTCTGTCCTTTTCTAATTGAAAAATTGACTTTTTTCCCAAAATTAGCAACAAGAGGCAAAAATAAAGAGATGGTTTCGATGTGTTTAATAAAATGTAATATTTTCTTTGATTAGTATGAATTAATTTTATTGCTTCGTTTTTAAGAAAAGTTGGAATAACTTAAAAATTAGAAATTAGTGTCAAATAATGGGATTTTCAAGTTATTCCAACTTTTCTTGAAAATAAAACGGTGGAATTAAATTATTCTTATCAGAGAAAATATTGCTTTCTATTACACGAATCGAAACCATCTCTTTATTTCTGCCTGAAGCTATTAGTTTTTATAAAAAATAAATTTTAAATAGATTCGGTAAAACAGGTAACTGTGTCGGTATACAGCTGACTCTTAAATATGTAATACTGATGGTGGAGGATGGATTGTAAATAGAGTCTATAGTATAAAGAGAAAGGAATATAGACTCTCATGATTGTGTAGGGCTACAGGTGAAGAGAACTATGGTTTTATTTTAAATAATTGTATAAAAAAATGGAATAATTTTAATTAATTTTAACGTGTCTTAAAATAACTCAAAATTATTATATTGATTTTATATAATTATTTAAAGTTAAACAAAAAAACCAACGAGTCGCAATACCATACATTTTTTATTATTTAATTTATATTATAAATTATTAATTGTAAGGTATTACTGACAGTACCTCTTCGGGTGGTGTGAAAATCTGTCTGAACAAATATATAATTAATATTAATTTTATTGATAGTTTTTGTCCGTACGAATTTCATTACTGACTGATATTTTCATTAATGTGAATATGCACGGGGGTTGGCGAGCAGCGCGAGCAGGGAGGTACCCCCCTAGTATATATATATATATATATATATATATGCTATTATTTATGTGGGTGCGTGTATTAATTATATACAGACATAGAAATGCTGATATACTTTTGAAAATAGCGGCAAATTGAAAACGAAATTTGGAAATCGAGCTTGAGAGATCTATATAAAATTAAATTATCATGAATTAAATAAAAAAATCTTTTTGGATTTATTTATTTGTGTATATGCGTAGATTAATTATAGGGTAATGACACTAGTTATCACGAGTCTCGGTAGACTTTGTCAGTTCAATCGATTGAATCTTAGATATAAGTACAATTTTTAATCAGAAAATGTTTGAAACGTATTATTCATAACATAATTAAAAATTGTATAACAAAAAAGTATACTAAAATAGTAAATTATTTAACTAATATTAAATTTAAAATAATATTTTTTTTAACCTATTGTTACGAACTCAATCCAATTTTTACGACCCAGTTTATTACGAACACACCAGTTATTACAACCCAAACATTACGACAATTTAACTGACAGTTTCGAGGTTATGTTTCAATAACAGTACTATTATTTACGACTCTATTTAGATTTCAGGCAATCTTTTACTTCTTTGTAAATGTCGATTTAAGAATGACTGAAACGCTTTTCTTCCAGGTCTGTTATTTACAAACGGAATCGTCTTTTTCAATTCATCACAAATTTTCTTGACGCTGTCACAGAGCATCCACGTGTAACCTATTCCATAGTTTCTTTTGTATATATGCTAATATATATATACACGTGTGAACGATAAATGTATATTTTTTCTTTTCTAGATTTCAATATCTTTAAAATTGATTATTGATTTTCCAAAGTCAATGTATTTGTAGTTTAAAAGAGAAAATTCAGGCACTTATTTATTATGAATAAATAACGTCGGTCAGACGATACTATAATCTCACATTTTTAACTTTAACAAAATTTTCTTTTGTATTTAATTCACCTTGTCTTTTTCTCTTCATTTTAATTCAATTAATATCTTATTTAGGAGTATTTAAATACTTAAGTATGTACAGCGCTTGTTGCTTCAATAATTTCACCGGTAGCACTGATATATACGCAATCTTTTAGGTTAAATTACCTCGTTCAGGATTCGTAAGAACTGGGTTTAGATGCGTACAAGTGTACCAATCATTACTTTCTTAATTACATTTTTTAAAATGATTATTATTCAAATTTAAAAGTATTTTCAAAATCGACATGAGGAGGTCTTTTTAATAGGTATTGTTTATATTAAATTTGTTAATAAAATATAAATCAAAATATGATTTTCAAAATAACAAAAATATGCAAATTTTCAGCCACCAAGCTGCCAAGGGGGCCCCAAAAATGTCCAAAACCGATTTTTACCGTGCGCAGTTTGCAGCTGAAGAATCTAGAAAAATTCAAATAGCTTTGTAATTCAGAATTATATTCGGAATTTCCCACATTTTTTTCAGATCGTTTGCAAATTTTTTTATCCCGAAATTCCCATTTTCGATGATATTTGAATAATCAAATCTTGCACGCACTATTTAAGGCACTTTTTGTCGATGGGAATTTCTGAAATTTTACACAGATCTTGGTCTCCGATGACAATGCAATAATCCTTTGTCTGGTCGGCGATGACGGGTGTGTAAAGTTATTTCCGAGGAAGTTTGAGTGGGGAGGCATCTTTGGGTCGAGGCGAGTTGATAGAATGTTGTTAAGTTGATAGTTGTAGAAAATGCATAGGGATAGGGGAATATATAGGGGATAGGGGAATATATAGGAGATACGGGAATATATAGAGGATAGAGGAATGTATAGGGATATGGGAATGTATAGGGAATAGGGGAATATATAGAAGATACAATTAAATACAAGCTTTTAAAAAAAATTTCTCATAAAAAATTCAATTTCAACTGAAAAGTAGAAAATAAAAAATTTAAAAAAAATATTTTAATAATACGCTTTTATAATGGAGAAAATAGACTAAAAAGTATTAAATTAATTTACTTCCTTGAAATTACTTTTATACAGTTTATTACAATAATGAGAAAACTTTACAACAAATGAAGTAAATTCATTCATTTAATACTTTTTAGTGTATTTTCTCCATTATAAAAACGTGTTTTTAAAATGTTTTTTTAAAATTTTTTTTATTTCTAAATATACGAAAATTCGATTCTTTTCTACTGTGCAACGTGTCTCCAACCATAAGCTTGTCTTTATGTCGCTAGACAGTGTCTTTCGAAATTCTGTTATTCAGAGAGCTGACACCACAAGGCTTAACTTGTTATTGGCTTTGTCTTTGACAGAAATCAATTAAGGTGATTGTATCATAATGTTTTGATATAATATTGAAAAAATAAATATTTCCACTTTTTATAGTTGGACAGAAACTTAAAGTTGCAAATTGCAATTTTTCTGGAGATTTTCTGAAGCATCAATCTGCAGAAACTCTGTAAAATGCTATGTAGCATTTTTGCATTAACCTAAGAGAATTTCTGTGAAAACTCTGCGAAATTCGTACAGTATTTCAACAAAAACTATGCGAGAATCAGTTTCTATCACTACTTTGTGAACGATTTCTCTATATGAGTTCCCCATTGAAAATAGATACGTATCTTTGTTACATATCACAGATTTGTAACATAATTACATAATCCATCCCTAGTGGAAATCGAATCTGTGAATAACTGGGAATAACTGTGAATAACTGGGAACAACTGTTATAAACTGTTCAGTTTGAGACAGGAATAACAGTTATTCCCAGTTATTCCCAGTTATTCACAGTTATTCACAGTTATTCCCAGTTATTTCCAGTTATTTCCAGTTATTCACAGTTATTCACAGTTATTCGCAGTTATTCACAGATTCGATTTCCACTAGGGATACGTAACGTATTATGAGGTAGGTATTTGATATTGATGATACGTTGTTTTAATACGTATTACAACGGAGGATATTTAACTAAGGTGAGCTCCATGATAAATAAATGTAACGTTAATAGGTATTTTATGCAAAAAATACGTAATTTTGAATCGCAGTTTTGGGCTTGCATACGTATTGCCAGTAGAAATACGTAAATTTGAGCACAAGATACGTATCTTTTGTGGCCAAAATTATGTATTTTTCACTTTTGATACGTATTTGAGTCCAAAAGTATGATTGAAAATTACACTGAAAAAAAATTTAATTGAAACAACTAAATATATTTATTTGAATTTCGATTAGTTCATTCAAATACACATTTAGTTAAATCAAATATTTAGTTCTTGCTTCAACCAAATATTTATTTGAAATTAATAACAAAAATATTTGAATTTTTATTCATTTGAATCAAACAACATTTAATTAGATTATAAAGACTCATTAATTAAATCAAATAAATGGTTTATTTAAAATCAATAAATTCATTTGTTTGAAAGGACGAAATAAATTTAAATAAATATTTATTGAGTTGAACTAAATTATTTATTTAAAAGAAACAAACTGATTTTGAATATAAAAAATGGTATATTTGAATTAGCATTTATTTGAATTAACCAACATTTAGTTTGACAAAACCAAATAATTAATTAAATCAAATAAATAATTCATTTGAAATCAGATATTTCATTTGTTTGATAGAACCAAATGAATTTGAATAAATATATAGTGAATTAAACTAAATCTTTTGTTTGAATGAAATAAATTAGTTTTTAATTAAAAACACGTTTATTTGAATTGGCATTTATTTAAATCAACCAACATTTGGTTGGATAATGCAGAATCATTAATCAAATCAAATAAACGGTTCATTTGAAATCAGATATTTCATTTGTTTGATAGAACAAAATAAATTTGAATAAATATATATTGAATTAAACTAAATTATTAGTTTGAATAAAATAACTTAGTTTTGAATTAAAAACACGTTTATTTGAATTAGCATTTATTTGAATTAACCAACATTCAGTTGGATAATGCAGAATCATTATTTAAATCAAATAAACGGTTTATTTGAAATCAAATATTCAATTTGTTTGATAGAACAAAATGATTTTGAATTAATATTTATTAATTTGAACTAAAATATTTGTTTGAATGAAATAAATTAGTTTTGAATTAAAAACACGTTTATTTGAATTAGCATTTATTTGAATTAACCAACATTTGGTTGGACTGTTACGTCACGACGTATCTTTTATTTTAAAATTTATCATTCCAAAAATATGCAGTTATTGATCAATCAGCTAATTTACCTTAGCAAGCATATTGTAAAAGTAAGTCATTTGTTAAGAAACCAAGTGCAATGCGATTTTCAGAATTAACAAAGTAAGTACAATTACGAAGACTACACAAACCAGATTTACTACGTTAACCATATCATTCAATAAAAGTCAAAATGCAGAATAAGCATTGCTCCATCAGTTGACACCAATTCAAATTCTTAAACAAGGCAGGGATCATCAATATAAAAAGACAGATCAATTCAGGATAAAGGAGCACTTCAATAAGCACTTTAAAGCAGACACTTTTTCAAAGCACTTTATCAAAGAATTTCTACAAGCACTTCAAAGATACAATTATTATAACTATATTCCTCGTACTATAAAATTATTCAAATATTCGCGCACTATATTCAGTTTATTATAAAAGTAACAAATAAAATCACTATAATTAAAATATTAAATCAAGTGTACTTATTTACTATCTGCCTGTATCTACTCAGCCGAATCAAGGTAAGATTCTTACAATTATATTTTGATCTACATTATTTCAATTCAAGTATATTTAATCGTGAGAACGATTCATACACGGAAAAAGGTAAATACCATTAAAATCAATACTACACGTAGTATGTATTATTTCTGTGATAAAGTATTGAAAAAAAATGTAATAGTATAATTTTAATCAATACTATACTTCAAATTTTAACTACTAGTGCTGGCATAACTATATTACGAACTGAGTGCATGAATTTCCGCTACGTAGTACCTATTTTTTCGGTACTAGGACTGATATTTCACCTATCCGATCCAGGGGTAAAATTTTGCAGAGAATATAATTGCTATATATAGAACTGATTTTCCCATACTAGAATTAAAAATTGATGATTCTAAAATCATTTTTATAATATATAACCCTTTTAAATTACTAATAATTCATTTTCAACTTAACAGGATGTCAGAGCTGTTAGAATCGATTTTTGCTTTTTTATTTTGTTGACATCTTTTTAAATTCATTAATCAAACAAATATTCTAACGTATCCGCGCTATAGCTATGTTAGTACAATTATTTTTGTTAAAATAAAAAGTCATTTGAATTTATTTCTTTTATAAACTTGGATTGAAAGTTAGATCAAGCTTGACAAACGTAACCTCGAAATACTATACATCGTAAGTTTGTATATAACTTTTTATGTATAGCATCCCGGTGGATTTCATGAGTTGTCCGCACTCAAGCTTAATCTTACAAATTTCTTTATTGTAGCAAAAAAATTCATCTGCTTTTTCCCGTTTATAATAATCAACTAAAGTTTAAAATTAATAATTAATAATTTGAAATTTTTACATATTATATGATCGATATTATATTTATTGATTGCTAAAAATTTTTATGCAATTTAATGGTTTTTACATTATGATAAATTAGCTGTATTGAAGTTTCATATTCGACAGCGCCGCAGTAAATATTGTATAGGTACTATGTTAGTAAAAGATAATTTAGTCCCGTAGTACGGAAAAATTCGGTACTATACCACACAATTCTTGGGACGAGTCGCGTTAAAAAATGTACTTATATAGGTCGTTTTAAAATATATACTGAGTATCAATTAAAAAACGACTGGTAATATTCTTTCTAGTACTGACTCAAATTAGTACATTCTTTTCAGGTATTTTCCTTTTTCCGTGTAACAATTAAAATTGGTAGAGCTTTTCTATCACTAGACTTAACTTTCAAATTAAATATTTTAAAATTAAACTTTGTTCTTTTATTTAATATTATAATAAAATATATTTTCCTCATATCAACAACATAATCAATCATTAACTCCGTCCTGGTGTAAAGCCAGGACTTAACATTTTGGTTCCAGTAAAAATTTTTAATTGAAGGATCGTGTTAAATATACTTGAAGATTATTAGTATAAAAATATAATATTCAATCAGAAGTGAGAAATAACAAATATATATAAAAGTAGGCAATTAAATAAATACAAAAGCAATATAAAATGCAAATATATAAAATAAATCATATAAAGTGAAAATACATAAATAAAATAAAATATATAAAGTGAAAATATATAAATGAAATAAAACATAAAGTGCAAATATATAAAATAAATGATATAAAGTGAAAATACATAAATAAAATAAAATATATGAAGTGAATATACATAAATGAAATAAAATATAAAGTGCAAACAAATAAAATAAATAAAGTGAAATTTAATAAATGAATAGGATGATAAATATCTCCATCGGTCTTACAGTCAATTTAAAATCTATTTAATAAAATAATTAAATAAATATGGACAGTCAGACTGCCCTTGTTTATAATTACCCCCGTATCATACGGGGGTGATTATAAACAAGGGCAGTCTGACTGTCCATATTTATTTAATTATTTTATTATATAGATTTTAAATTGACTGTAAGACCGATGGAAATATTTATCATCCTATTTATTATTCAGTCGACATAAGTATTGTTTTTATTTCTAAAAGGTCTATTGGGTGGTTATTATGTTTTATTTTAGACATATAAATTTAAAATATGGGAGGATAGTAAAAGATTATTGTTCAAAATGGGTTAAGGGTGTTGTTAGAATTTTAATTTTGAGGGAACAATTAACTTTTCTTTTAAGATGTAGGAAATCAAATAACTTTCCAAAGCATATTGATAATAGGTTTGATGGTGGATATTTTTATCAATATAGCAACAAAAGAGTTTCTCATGATTTAGAAAAAAGCATTTTTTTTTTTAAAAATAAATTATTAAATTTAGAGATTAAAAATGTTAATTTTGATATTAATGGTTTAAATAGATATTTGTTGGGTCTTGAATTATATTTATATAGAGTTATGAATTATAATGATTTACATGAATTTTTTCATAATCAGGAGAGGCACTTTAATAAAGTAAAATATATGAAAAGGAAAAATTTAAAAAGAAAATTTGAATATCTTGTTCGGAAAAAACACTCTCAAATCAATCATTATAATGGTAATGATGGTTGGTTCAGAAATCTGACTGATAGAGTAATACCTAATGAAGTGGTGAATGTTATGTCAAGGGGAGCAGAGTTTGCTTTACCATACTTAAACAATGATCTTCCGATTAAAGAAATTATTGCAGATGTGGAAAGTAGTGTTGTTGGTTTTAATGATGAATTGAAGAAAGATTGTAGGGGATCATTGGTTAAGATTATAGGGAATTTTAAAAGGGAGAATAGATTCAATAATTTTATTTATGGGAACTTGTGTCATGATTTAAAGGTAACAAAAAAATTTTTGAGGGATAATGTAGACATAATTTTTCAAAGGGCTGATAAGGGTAATGTAACAGTAGCTTCATTTAAGGGGGAATACATGAATCATTTAAAGCTTCTTTTGGATGATGACACCACTTATAAGAAAATTAGGAATCCATATATAAATAAGTTACAAGATAGTCTAAAGGATTTATTGTTATATTGGAAAAAGAAGGATTTTATAGATAATAAAGTTTTTAAATTTCTAAAATGTGAAAATGGTACAGTTGCAAAGTGTTATGGGCTTCCTAAGATTCATAAAGAACAGCTGACATATAGAATAATAATATCGTCAATTAATTTTCCTACGTATAAACTTGCACGGTTTTTGTCTGATATTTTAATTAATGTAGTTGGAAAAACTAATTCTTTTGTTAAAGATAGTTGGAGTTTTTATGATATTATAAAAGATATTGATATTCCGAATGATCATAAAATGATTTCGTTGGACGTTGTATCTCTGTTTACGAATGTACCTCTGGAGATGGTCAATGAGATCATTTGCGAGAGGTGGTCTAATATCAGTTTATATACTAGTTTAACTCAGAGTGAAATGATTAAAGCACTTCAATTAGTTTTTAATAATACAGTTTCTTCTTTTGATAAAATTTTTTATGAGCAGAGGTATGGTTATCCAATGGGATCACCATTGTCACCTGTGATAGCTAATTTGGTGATGAAAAAATTGGAGGGTGTTGCTTTGTCGAAATTGAGTTTTGAGCCAATAATTTATAAAAGATATGTTGATGACATCTTTGCTGTGGTGCCAGATTGTTTTGTGGATGAAATGGTCGATGTTTTTAATTCTGTTCATGACAGAATTAAATTTATTAAAGAAATAGAGTCAGACAATCAGTTGAGTTTTTTGGATATTAAAGTAATTAGGGACAGTAATAATAAAGTTAAACTAAATTGGTATAGAAAGCCAACTTGGTCTGGTAGATTTTTAAATTTTAATTCACATCACCAGTTCGGAAACAAAATTGGTACTTTAAAGGGTGTGATTGATCGCGCGATTAAGTTATCACATATAGATTTCAGAAAAGAAAATTTGAACATTGTTAGAAAGGCTTTTGTTAGTAATAGTTATCCAATCGAATTTGTTAATAGAATGATTGAGGAGAGGGTGAATGAAATTTATAATAGTAATTTAAAAAAGAAAATTGATGTAGAAACTAGAAGCTTGTATTTTGTTTTGCCGTATGTTAGAGGTTTGTCAGAAAGAATTAGAAATGAATTCAAAAAACATAAAATTCAAGTTTTCTTTAGAAATAATAATAATTTAGGTAGATTTTTTAATAATTGTAAAGATAAGGATGAGAAGGATGAAAAATCGGGAGTCGTTTACAAGATCAATTGTAATGATTGTGATAAATATTATATTGGACAGACAAGTAGATATTTAAAGAAACGAATTTATGAACATAAATATAGTTTGAGAAGTCCAAATGTTGTGTCGGGTTTGAAGCAACATTGTTTGAATTCCGTTCATTCTTTTGATTTTGTGAATGTTGAAATTTTAGAAAATAATATTAAAAATAAATTTAAAAGGGAGAGTTTTGAGAATATTCACATTTTTCAGAATAAAAATAATGTAAATTTAATGTTAGAATCAAGTAAATTAAATAGTATTTATCATCCTTTTCTAACATAATATAGAATTAAAGTGGTGGAGGTATATTAACTTATATTGATGTTTTTGATGTTGGAGGGGATATTCAAATAATTTTTTAGGTATAAATTGGGAGTCATGCGGCGAGAGGAGTTCAGTCCTTGAGGATGAGCAGTAGCGTGCTCGAAACGTTGGACATTATACAGGATTACAATCGAAGAAAGGTTTTTTGGTGGTGTGGGACAGTCAGATTGTGCTTTACTAATTTTATTTATTTTCAGGTTTCTTTCCAGTTAATTTTTAAGTTTTTATTTCAGGTTATTCTACGGGGGTGATTATAAACAAGGGCAGTCTGACTGTCCATATTTATTTAATTATTTTATTATATAGATTTTAAATTGACTGTAAGACCGATGGAAATATTTATCATCCTATTTATTATTCAGTCGACATAAGTATTGTTTTTATTTTAATAAATGAAATAAAATATACAAAGTGCATAAATAATTCAAATATAATAAAAATAAAATATAATATACAAGTGCAATCAAATAAAGAAATAAATATATCGAATAAATAAATAAATATATTTAAAGCGCATATCATATAAAGTAAATAAATTAAATAATATAATAAAATATAAGCGCATAAATAATATTAATAAATCAAATAAAAGTACATAAATAAATAAATAAATAAAATATTAAACGCAAATAAATAAAGTGCAATCTAAAATAAATATTATATACAAAATATGAAATACAAAGTGCATCGATAAATAAACAAAAATAATATATGAAACAAATAAAAAAGGAATTTAATTGAAATATATTAAAAATAAATAAAAGTGCAAATAATAATCATTGAATCAAAATATACAATTTACACAGAATGCTATTCATACCATAAAATAAAATACAAATACAAATATTGAAACAAATTTTAAAATATATTAAATACATAAATATAATCTATGTATCAATACATAAATGAAAAAATTTAAAAGTACTACATAAGTGAAAATAACTAAATCAACAAAAGTGACACAGTTAAGAAATACTAAAATTCACGGTCAACAAAAATTGCTATTAAGCAATATTAAGTTAAGAAAATACTATAAATTTTTGTTATTAAACTAATAATTAATGATATTAACATTTAATAGTATACTAGTAAACTATTTAAGTTTTATAACAATACACATTATACAGCTAAAATAAGCATTATTAAATTTATTACGATTTCTTTAACTAATTAACAATAATCCAATTTATATTACTAAATTTAATTCAAATTAGATACATTATTAATATTAATATTTTATAATTAAAGATAATAGTATAGTGAAAAATAATAAAATAAATAAACTCCAAAAAAAAGTAGACATTGATCATCAAAATATTGCAAAGTATATTGAACTCGTAAAAGTACAAACTCAGCGAAAATTTTTCTTTTACATTACGGCTTTCATATATTAACAACAGCAAAAGGTCAATGTATAACAATAAAACGTAAGTCAGCAGTATTTATAATTTTTTTTTAAAACTAACAATTTTATGTATAAAATTTAATATTTTAAATAAATAAAATTCTTCATTGTTAAGTAAATAATGAAGATTTCAAATGAGTAAAATAAATTTTGATCAGATAGCAAAATATATAAAAGAAGGAAAAACACAGTGGGTAATATCATACTCTAAATTACAATTATCTGAAATTTATCAAAAATTTAATATACCTACTAAAAAAGACGAAAATATTAATGCTATTCGTGAAAGAATTAGAAATCATATTAGACAAGCAGTTTTAGGAGAGCATAACTACGAAAATATTAATCGGTTTCGCAAAAGCACTAAAATTACACGCTCTCCGACTAAAAATCTAGATCAAACAATTGAAAGTAATAATTTGAATAAAACCTTAGACAAAACAGTTGATAGTAATGCTTCAAATACAACCTTAGAAGAAACATCTGAAAATAATCTCTCAAATATAATTACGGACGTTCAATCAGATTCAAGTGAACAAAATACGCTATTAAATAAATATACAGGCACAATTCCAAAAACATTTCCACAAATTACTAAGACGAAACAAAGCCATAATAAAGAAAACAGTTTTACACAAAAATATACTTTAGCGACAAACGTGACGATTTTATCAGAAAATAATACATCACTTAACGATACTCAGGAATTTTTATTTAAACAAACAGGATATCAAGAAATAAAAAGTATTGAAAACGAAAAAAATATTACTTTAGCTGATAACACTAATACAACAGACAAAAACGTGACAATTTCATCAGAAAATAATACAACTATCGACGAAACATTAAACGACGACTTAAATATCTCTATTAGACAGGAAAGTTTTCAAGAAATTGAGGGTATTAGAATCGGAGAAAATATCATTATAAATAATCCTAATAATAACAACAATAATAATAACAATATTAATAATAATAATAATAATACTACGATAGACGACTTAGTAAATTTTATTGAGAATATAAACATGGCGCAACCAGGATATTCATTAAAAGAAATTACAAGATTAGTTCCTGATTTTGATGGTAAAAACATATCCGTAGACAAATAAATTGAAACATTAGAATTTGCTAAAGAATTACTAGATGCTGACCAACAAAAATCGTTTATGAATTATCAGAGATTTAAATTATCAGGGGCAATTGCTTCTGCAGTGAAACATACTACAATTAATACAATTGATGAATTTATTAAAATTGTAAAAAAATTATATCCTGAAATTGATAATTTATATACTTTATATGGAAAATTAGAACAAATTCAACAAGGACTTAATGAACCAGTAGAAGGATATATAACAAGAATAAAAGAATTAACGGAGAAAATTAGAGATAAAAAGAAAAACGAGACTGGAATAGAAAGAGCAACCTTAGAACGATTTATTAATCAATTAAATCAAGATGAATTTAAATATTTCAAACAGGGGCTAGTTAACGAAATAAGATATGAAATGAAAGTAGCAGACAATTTCTCTGATGCAACTATAGAAGCAATTAAAATAGAAAAACAGTTAGAAAAACAAAACGCTATAAGAGGAAATCCAAATAAACAGAAAATTATGTTTAGTAATATTTTTCAAGAAGAAATCAAACAAATACAGTGTTGTCAAATATGCAAAAATACTGGCCACGAAGCATTATATTGCAATATAGCAGATTGCGTATACTGTAAAGAACCAAATCATTCATCATTTGAATGCTCCAATACAAAAAATAAAATAAGATTGATATGTAAATTTTGCAATCAATTGGGTCATTCAAGAAGCACGTGTGATTTATTAAATGACAATGAATATTATTGTCAATACTGTCAAGAAAGTAATCATAAAATTAATCATTGCCCAATAATACGAAAATATGAGATATGTTGGAAATGCAATAAAAATGGACACAACTCAAATTTTTGTACTGATGTTATTGAAAGAAAGCCTACACAAGTATGCGAGCTTTGTAACGATAAAAATCATATGACAAATGATTGCGAAAAGGTAAAAATATTTATAAATCAAGCTAAGGCAAGCAATCAAATTAAATGTCAGTTGTGTGACAAATGGGGTCACTCAGGTAAAGAGTGTAAAAATCATGAAGCTCAAAATACGAATTTTGGAAGAAACAATAGAGTCAACACTAACTTTTACAGACCGAATTTTCAATCGAAATTTTGCAGATACTGCAAGAATAAAGGTCACACTATAGACGAATGTAGGACTTTGAAAAACAACAATAAAAAATTCCAAAATAATAATCAACCTATAAAATGCTCATACTGCAAGAAACCAGGACATTCAATAGAAACATGTTTCATAATAAAAAATTTAGAAAATAATCAGAATAGATTTTGTACAATTTGCAAAAAGACAAATCATGCTGACAAATATTGTCGACTAAAAACACCTGAATCAACAAATATGCAGGGAAACGCTTAAACTCATCTTGGAGAGAGCGTACAAGAGGAGTTACACAACCTAAGTCGCTCAAAAATTATATAGATATACAATATTTTGCAAAAGAACAGATAATTGATTATGAGTTTGAAACTTGCAGTAATTTAAATAATGATTACAACATTGAGCCTATTCATGCAAACATTATTGAACAAAATATACCGTTATACAAAATAACAGAATTTAAAGAAGAAATAAGAAATGACTCAATAACAATAAATACATGCAACGAAACTTTTGAAGTAAATCATATATGTGTTGAACAAATTAAAAAAGATATTAATAATGAAATAGTTACAAATAAAAATAGTATGGACACTGATATCCCAATTCACATATTTAAATTAGGCGATACACTTCAATTTATTCAAATAAAAAACCCATTTACTAACAAATTATGTAAATTACTAATAGATACAGGTGCTCAGCTTAATATTATAAAAGAAAGCTTAGTACCACTAAATTTTGTTAATGATAGTGTTAGAATATATTTATCTGGAATTACCAACACCCCCATTAAAACATATGGTTTGATAAATTTTCCGATTAATGATTTACATACAGACTTTCATGTAGCGTCGGAAAACTTTTCAATACCTTACGATGGAATTTTAGGTATAAATGTATTGAAAAAAAATAAATTAAGATTGGATAAAGGCTATTTGGAAATAAACAGAGAAAAATTTTTTATTCAAACAGATTGCAAACATAATGAGAATGTAATTTCAAATATATACAAACAAAATACGGAAAATACAGACTTAATAACTACTAATACATTTCAAATATTAAATTATACTTCAAAAATACAGGACAGTGAAAATTATTCAATCTCGGAATTTCTTAAAAACAAAAATAAAAATATAGAACATTTTTTAAAAAATATTAATAACACACTAGACAAAGATTATTCTAAAATATCAAATAATGTAGATTTTGAATATCAACAATTTCTTGTAAAACTTCAAGAAAATACGAATTTTAATGTTGAAGAAAAAGATAAAGAATTTCCCTAACAACACATAAACGTTTTAAAAATGTTTTTGAAACGTTTTCTGGTAAACTTATATCCGTTTGTAAATTTCGACAAAAATACGTATTTAAAACGTTTTTAAAACGTAAAATATGTCCGCATATTTTAGATTCTCAAGAGTAATATAACGTTTATGGAACGTTTAAGAAACGTTCAGAAAACGTTTTCTCGATGAAAATTTACGCAAGCTCAAACATCCAAACGTTTCCTTAACGTTTATAAAACGTTTTATTTGGTATAATTTTTTTCTCTATATAATAAATTTTTAGAATGATAAAATAAAACGTTTAAAAAACGTTTTAGAAACGTTTGGAAATTTAAGCTAACGTAACTTTTCACTGAGAAAACGTTTTCTTAGCGTTTCTTAAACGTTGCATGAACGTTATATTACTCTTGAGAATCTAAAATATGCGGACATATTTAACGTTTTAAGAACGTTTTAAATACGTATTTTTGTCAAAATTTATAAACGTATATGAGTTTACCAGAAAACATTTTTAAAACGTTTTTGAAACGTTTTGTGCTGTTAGGGTTCTTACATATTTTGTAGAAGAAAATACCGAAATTATATCAGATATACAAGAAGAATCTAGTAAATTTGAGGAAAATTTAGTGTATGAAAACATAAATCATATTCAAGAAGAAAATTTCGATCGTAATAAAAAATTATTAAATAAAATAATTTTAAATCACTTAAACGAAGAAAATAAACAGATTATAAAAAATTTAATCTTGAAAAATGAAGATATATTTTGGCTAGAAGGAGAGAAAATTGGAAAATGTAATTTAGAACACCATGAAATAAATTTAACAGATAATAAACCAATATATGTTAAACAATTTCCATTGCCATATAAGTCAAAAGAAATCGCTATAGAAGAAACAAAAAAATTAATTCAAAATAATTTAGTGAGACCATCTAAAAGTGCTTATAATGCACCAGCATTTGTAGTAAAGAAAAAACCAGGTAATGATGGGAAAGAAAGATGTCGATTAGTTATAGATTATAGAAAATTAAATGAAAAAACAATACCTGACCCATATTTAATACCATCTATAACAGAAATTTTTTATGACTTAGGTGGAAATAAATATTTTACGACTGTAGATATGGTATCAGCCTTCGCTTGGGTACCTATGAAAGAATCAGATATTTATAAACATCTTTTAGTGTTCATCCATTAGGAAGATTTGAATTCACAGTTTTACCTTTCGGTTTAACAAATTCTCCTCGGACATTTATGAGAGTAGCCAACACTGCTCTGGGTGAACTTATTAACAAGAAAATATGTCACGTATATATTGATGACATAATTATAGCTGCAAAATCACAAAAAGAACATAATATTAAATTCAATTTAGGAGCATCGAAACTTAGAGAAGCTGGATTAAAACTAGAACCAAAAAAATGTGAATTTATGAAGGAAGAAGTAACGTTTTTAGGACATATTATAAGCGAAAATGGGATAAAAGTAGATCCAAAGAAAGTCGAAGCAGTAAAATTATTTCCAATTCCGAAAACAGTTAAAAATATTAGAGAATTCTTGGGATTAGCAGGATACTATAGAAGATTTATAAATGATTTCGCAAAAATAGCAAAACCAATAACATGTTTATTACAAAAAGATACAAAATTTTCGTGGGGTTCGGAACAGCAGCAAGCTCTTGATAAACTTAAAGAAACATTATGTATTGCTCCATTATTACAATTTCCACAACTGGATAAGCCTTTTATAATTACAACAGATGCATCAGGATATGCATTAGGAGCTATATTATCTCAGGGAGAGATCGGAGAAGATGAACCTATAGCATATGCTTCAAGAGTTTTAAAAGGCCCAGAACTTAATTATCACACATACGAAAAAGAAGCATTAGGAATATTATTCGGTATAGAGTCATATAGAAATTATGTTTTCGGAAATAAATTTATTATAGTAACGGATCATAAATCACTACTATCTTTTAAATCAGCAGATAAAAATAATAGAGTTCAAAGATGGCGACTCAAATTATTAGAATATGATTTTGATGTAATATATAAAAAGGGAAAAATGAATGTGAATAGTGATGCATTATCTAGAAATCCCATAGATACAGTAGAAATTAATGACGTAACTAGAGCCCAAAAAGCGAAAAAAAAATCAAGAAAATATTAAATTAACAGATATACCTACAAATGAAATGACGTTACGAAAATTAGATGAGGAACGCACACGTATTAAAAAGAAACGTGGTCGACCAAGAAAGGTAAGTGAAGCAGTAACAAATGAAGAAATCAAAAGTGTCGAAAATAAAGACGAAAAACGAGAAAATATATATTCGAATAAAACTAATACCATTATATATTCTAAAAATTCTATTCAAAATAGAAAAGATAATATACTGCATTTAATCACGAGCGAAAGGATATCTTTAGATGAAATTCAAAATGAATACTTTAAGGTGGCTCAAGCGATTTTTTCTAAAATGATTTTAACTCATAAAATTTTCATAAAAATATTCTTCAAACTCTAATCTTTCGATCTATATTTTGAAAAATATGGGTTGACGAACTATTTTTTGAGAAAAAGTTATTATAAAAATGATAATAAATGTACGTGCTCTTATGGGACTGAATCATAAATCCGATTTTACTCTATTATAAAAAGATACAATGTAAAAAAAAAATTATATACCTATAGTTCATTTCACGGAGATGACATTTGTAAAAGAAAATCAGGACTTGACGAAGAAATACAAGAGAAAATAAATCTAAAAGAATGCGAAATAGAATTTGCTACACATAATGGCAGTTTCTGCGCATGCGCGTCAGATACAGACGCCACGCGTAAGGCTTACGTGCGTTCAGAGTGTTCGTAACCAACAAAACAGCAGGGACGTACCAAAGTAAAACTTGTAATGAGAAAGAAAACAAAAATTTTTTTTTTTTTTTATCACTTTTGATTACTTAAAATTGTTTTCTTATCTTAAGAAATAATCAATAATACTATTTAATTAGCTGTAATAGCTCTATCAATAAAAACATTTTGATGTCGCAGACAGGGCCCCGCTTAATACGGCACCAAGCGCTTGAGCCACCTTAAACACAAAAATATTGAAATAAATAATAATTTAAAAGATAATGAAATTGAAATAATAAATTATAAAAAGAGGAAAATTTTTATAATGTGTTTAAATATAAAAGAATCATCAATATTAATAAAAGAAAAATTGATAAATAATTTTAATACATTCAAAAATTTATTAATTAAAAACAATTGCACTATATTTAGTATATCTAAGAATATTAAAATTTTAAATATAAATTGGAATGAAATTTATATTTAAAATTGGAATGAAATGAAAATCGAAGAAATATTATATAATACTTTTAAAAATACAAATATAAAAGTTATAATTTGTTTAAATAATACAGAATATGTAGAAAATGAGAAAAGAAATGAAATTTTTGAACTACATCATTCATCAAGTTTAGGAGGTCATTCAGGAGTGAATAGAACTTATAATCGAATTAAAAACAAATATTTCTGGGAAAATCTAAAAAGTGATATACAAAATCGCATGAAAAACTGTGAAACATGTCAAAGAAATAAATTAAAAAGAAATAAAACAAAACAACCTATGATAATAACAGATACCCCAGAAAAAACATTCGATAAAATTTCATTAGATATAGTAGGACCTCTTAACATAACTAAAAATAATAATAAATACATATTAACTACTCAAGATCATTTATCAAAATTTTTAATAGCTTTCGCGCTCAAAGATCAAACAGCAGAGTCTATAGCCGATGCATTTATAAAAAAATTCATTTGCATTTTCAGTTCATCAAAACTAGTACTTACAGATAAGGGTGCAAATTTTACAGGCAAATTAATAAAAGCTATTTCAAAAAGATTTAAATTTAAAAAAATTGAAACTACTGCCTTTCATCCACAATCAAATGGTTCATTAGAAAGGGCTCATCATCCCCTATGTGAATATTTAAAAAATTTTGCTGATAAAAAATCAGAATGGGATGATTGGCTCGAACTTGCACAATTTAATTATAATACTAGTGTTCATTCAAGTCATAAATTTACACCACATGAATTAGTTTTCGCCTACCCAGCTAGATTACCATCTAGCAAACCTTTAAAATCATCAGAAAAATTACAAACTTCTAATGATTATATAGAAAAATTATTAATAAATATGAAAGATATTGCGAAAATAGCCCGTGAAAATTTAATACTGTCAAAGGAAAAATCTAAATTTTATCACGACAGATTCATAAATCCTGTAGAATTTAAAATAAGAGATAAAGTATGGCTTATAAAAAGAACCAAAACCAGGTAAATTAGAAAAAAATCAAAACCTGGGACCTTTTGAAGTATTAAAGGTTCACGAAAATAGCAATATTTCTATAGATTTCAAGGGTGGCTCAAAATTAGTTCATGCAAATAAATTAATTTTACATGAACGAAAAAATTAATATTATTTTATGTTTCAGAAAGAAAAAGGTAAAGAGAGAAAAAAAAAATGCTGGTAATTTTATTCATATTATTATCTATTGTTAGAGAAAATGCTGCAATTATTGGCTTCAATTGTGAATCTACAGACCCAATCATCACTACATATTCTCTACTAGACACAGGAGAATGTGACTTTCAACAGGAAAATATTACTATAACTAATTCTACAATAGAACTATTACAAGTTGCAGAATTTAAAAAAATTAAAGTTATACAATGCAAAGTAGAAATTCAAAGAACAGTTTTCCATTGCGGGATGTTCAGTCATTTAGGATCAACTGCTCACGCTTTACAAGAATATTTATATGAAATTAGCCATGAAAAATGTAAATTCATTCACGATACAGGGATATTTAAATATGATAATATACATACTATAGCTGACCTGAAAATAAATTCAACAAAAGCAGTTGGAATAGACTTCGCAGGCTCAGTGAAGGATAAAACGTGCACAGGAGCTTCATACACAGACAATTTTGGATCATGGGACAACGTTTTAGTACAGGGTCTTATAAGAATAACTTTATTAGAAGAATACGCTCAAGTAAGTCTAAAAAATGATAAATTAAGATTAAATTCAGGGACTGTATGTAAATTTTCGGATCAACATTGCATTGATTCACAATCAGGCTATACTTTTTGGGAAAATTTACCTACAGAAGAAGGTTTTAAAACAGAATATGAGACTTTATACAGAGGCCCTGCAACTATAATTAATTCACCTAATCAAAATCCCATATATGGGTAATTCTTTCATACTTTTAAAAATCATGTTACTGCGTCATTTCTCCTAAATATGAGATAGCACATCTTGTTAGCAAATGTTCACTGATTTATTGAGTTATTAGAAACTAATTTTGCTATATTTTTAATGATAATTAGACGTGTCATTTTATGGCGGATGGGGAAAAGAGGTTTTTTTTTTTTAATTTAAATGTTACCAGGCCATGTAAAATGATAAATTATCGCTATAAAAAAAATGACTACTGCTTTTTTGATTTGAAATTCACACCAAAGCTTTATCTATACACATACTTTTGGAAAATCAAGAGCATGGGTGTGTGCCTGTTAACAAAAGTACTTTCTGAAAGGTTATTAAAATGTTACCAAAAATTTATATATTTTACTTTTTTCTGGAAAATACGATGCTGTAAAAAAGACTATTCAGCGGTGACATTTTAAACTACATCAAAAGGTAATATTTAGAATCACAAAGAGAAATTTTTTATTAGGAACGTGTGCCTAGTGTAGATAAAGTTCTTTGTTCGTTTGAAATTATACTTAAAAAACGTGACTCACTTTTGAAAATAGGTTTTTATCCACTAATATGAAAATCTAAGCTTTGATTCACCTTTTCTCTGTTGTGAACTTTGTAATTTACTATTTTATAATACTCAATGTAATCTTTAAGTTGCTTTTGAAGTATTATTTCGAGTATTCTGGAAATCATTGAATTTTTCCCGGCTATTAAATTTTCCAAATTTACATCGATTACCTAGTTTCTATCAATGTTTTAATTCTAAAGAGTTTAAACTTTAAAAAGCTCAGTTTTAGTATGTATTAATAGCTTACACCTAGAACGTTGAGTTGAATCATCACTGAAATTTCTAGATTTAAAAACCGATTTTCTAATTTCGAGATTTTGTTTATATAACCGTGATTTTTCTATTATTCATAATGCTACGATGCTAAGATTATTTATCAAAATTTTTCGATTTTTATATTTTTTAATGTTTATTAAATAAACTAAAATATTTGGTTAAAAGGAATATAAGTATTTTTATTCGAAAACATAAACTACACAAATCTATGTCAAATTTCATACCCTAAGATTGACAATTTTAGCAAAAATAAATTGATATTCCACTCACTTATGATTTGTAATCAGCAATCCCAAAAGCCATTGGGTAACTAATATCACTCAATTTTAATACCCGAATTAATTAATGAATTTTCCAAAAAAATTGCCATTTCTGACATATTTTATTTATTACAAAAAATTTTGTAATTATTAATGTAAATTGCGTATTTAAATATTTTCTGTAACATATTAAACATGTAAAAATGAAAAAGCTCAATGGAAAATGATCTATTATAGCCCAAAATACTTAAAAAACTGATCTGAGATAGGTAAAATATTATACCTGGGTGTGATAATAATGAATATATTTAAATGTCTTATATTAAAAAAAGCTATCTTCAAAAGTGAGTAATGCGATTTTTTCTTTTATTATCATTTTAATATATCAATATTTAAAAAAAATAAATTTGATACATGTGTCTTCAATTTTTTTTAATTTATTGAAAGTAAATTTTAACACTATGAAAAATTTACTCGAAAATCTGTCTTTTGATGTTTGTTAAAAAGACTACCCTTAAAAGTGAGTAACACGATTTTTTTCTTTCATTATAATACGTCAACATTAAGAGAAAATTAGTTTTATACGTGTGCCTGTATTTTTTTTTTTTCAATTTGTTGCAGGTGAAATTTTAACATTATGAAAGATTTACCCATATACTGTAAACACAGAAACAATAACATTTTCTTCGTCGGCGTTAAATAATGTAAAAATTTGCGATAGAATATTAACAAAAACGGAACACCCGAAGTTATTTATTTTAGATATATCTTATAATAAAATATTATTTGATGATAATACGGTAAAAAAAGATGTAACAAATTTAGATTTATTTACATATATACACTCAAAATTTGTATATATTGAAAAACATTTTAGGGCTGATCTTACAGATTTATATTTTAATATTTTAAAAGAAAAATGCGAGATAGAAAAAAAGGTGATTCGCGAATCATTATCCCTTGCATCCATAGCTCCCGATGAATTCGCTTATAACATCATGCAGAAACCAGGCTATATGTAGTACATGTTATTAAATGTACACCAGTAGAGACACAGTTGCTGCATACAAACAAATGTTATATTCAATTGCCAGTATTAACAAAAAATCAAACATGGTTTTTGACACCAAAAACACATATATTATTAAAATCAGGATCGGAAATAAACTGTAATTCGATAATTCCTCAATATTATAAAATTGGAGAAAATTGAATAAATCTCCTACCAAAACCACGACCGACAAAAAATATAGTAAAAGTCTTAAAACCAAACACTCAAAAGTCGTGGATACCAGAAAAAATATCTTCTTTAGCAACAAGCGGAATTTATTCTCAAGAGGATTTACAAGAATTACAGCAACACATCATGTTTCCTTTTGAAAAAGCAGCGCTACTTAATGCCATAGCAAGAGGTATACAGGGAGAACAAAACACACAAGTAGACTTATTAAATAATCTACTTACAGAAAATACATTATCGCATATTGCAGAAAATACTTGGAATAAATTCGTAAATAAATTGACAACTTTTGGGTCTATAAGCTCAGCCATAATGATGATATTAATTATTATCCAAATAATTAAATTGACTATAGACATAATAATAAGGGGCTATACCCTTTACACTATTTATGGCTGGTCTATACATTTGTTAGGAGCAATTTTCAGCTCTCTAACACATTTAATGATTACATTAAATACCAATAAAGTTAAAAGAAAAATAAATTACGAAGAGATCCAACTAAAAGAAATAAGAATAGAAAAACCTTCTATATCAAAACTAACACCATTAAGAGAAACAACACAATCATGCATAGCGAAACCTACACCTCCACCTTTACCCTTAAAAGCACCATACACCAAACCACCAATACCTACACCTGCTCCCAAACCTATTCAAGAAGAGCCTAGAGAATTACCACTCTTCTGCTCTCGCATAGATTAATTAAATAATTATAATTATTACAGATTTTTATTATTATTATTTTTTCTCTAAAATGATTTTCAAATTAAGAAACGATTTAAGCTATGTAAATCATAATTTTAATTATATTGTTACATCTAAGGTATTCAGTTAAAGCTTAAGTCTATTACATTTCAGATTGCATAGTTACCTATACAATCATCTTGAGTCGGGAGGGAAGTGAATGAATATTCACTTATATATTCACATTATATTTAAATGATTTTATACTATTTAAATGATTACTTTTACAAAACATTTTATGTTATTTTTTATCTCATAAGTAATAATAAAAAAATTTCATTTGTAAAGAAAATTTGAAATGTATAGATTAAATTAATTAAAAAGTATTTATAAGCAAAATCATGAATAATAAAAAAAAAAAACTATTTTTAAATATTATAAGTTTAAGATAACTATATAATTTAATAATTTTAATTCTTTTTTAAATATATCTACTACAAACACATCGAATAATTGTAAGAAAATATTCGAACAAAATATTTTACTGAATACCGTATTTAAATAGATTTTAAATTATTTATGTAAATTGATCAATAACTGTACAAAATTTATTACATTTTATTACTCTTATATTTATTAATTCAAACATATACAGTTACTGATCAATCAAAAAAATTTTAGTAAGTCAAAACATTTAAATGCAATGTTATCAAATATTACAAGTTTGAAATAACAATAAAATTCAAGAATTTTCCATTTTCCTTATATTCCATTACCAATAATCATACATTACTTAACAATTATATAATAGATAAATACATCGAATAATTGTATGAAGACATTCAAATAAAATATTTTTATATTAAAATAGATTTAAGATATTTATGTAAATTAATCAACAACTGGAAAAATTGTTATTACATTAAAATTGTTTCTTTTGTTGCTTCTCGTACCGATAAGCAACATCTTGAGCTCCAAGGTGTTACGTCACGACGTATCTTTTATTTTAAAATTTATCATTCCAAAAATATGCAGTTATTGATCAATCAGCTAATTTACCTTAGCAAGCATATTGTAAAAGTAAGTCATTTGTTAAGAAACCAAGTGCAATGCGATTTTCAGAATTAACAAAGTAAGTACAATTACGAAGACTACACAAACCAGATTTACCACGTTAACCATATCATTCAATAAAAGTCAAAATGCAGAATAAGCATTGCTCCATCAGTTGACACCAATTCAAATTCTTAAACAAGGCAGGGATCATCAATATAAAAAGACAGATCAAATCAGGATAAAGGAGCACTTCAATAAGCACTTTAAAGCAGACACTTTTTCAAAGCACTTTATCAAAGAATTTCTACAAGCACTTCAAAGATACAATTATTATAACTATATTCCTCGCACTATAAAATTATTCAAATATTCGCGCACTATATTCAGTTTATTATAAAAGTAACAAATAAAATCACTATAATTAAAATATTAAATCAAGTGTACTTATTTACTATCTGCCTGTATCTACTTAGCCGAATCAAGGTAAGATTCTTACAATTATATTTTGATCTACATTATTTCAATTCAAGTATATTTAATCGTGAGAACGATTCATAACAATTAAAATTGGTAGAGCTTTTCTATCACTAGACTTAACTTTCAAATTAAATATTTTAAAATTAAACTTTGTTCTTTTATTTAATATTATAATAAAATATATTTTCCTCATATCAACAACATAATCAATCATTAATTCCGTCCTGGTGTAAAGCCAGGACTTAACGGCATGTCGGAGCTGCAGCAATCGAGTTTTGCTTTTTTTATTTTATCAATATCTTTTTAAATTCTTAAATTAATCAAATATAATGACTTGTCCGCACTAAAGCTATATTTATACAATAACTTTTGTTAAAATAAAAAATCATTTGGACTTGTTATTTTTTTATGAGCTTTGATTGGAAATTAGATATCAAACTCGACAAACCTAACCTTAAAATACGACATATTGAAAGTTTTTATTATAACTTTGTATGTATTATATTTTGGTGGATTTGTTGAGTTGTCCGCATTAGAGTTTAATCTTACAAATTTTTTCTTTGTAGCAAAGAAACTCGATTAAACGCATCGTTTATTCATAAGTTAAGATTGGAAATATTATTAGAAGGCGGACAGCTTCGTCATGCTCTTAACAGGACAATGCAGAATCATTAATCAAATCAAATAAACGGTTCATTTTAAATCAAATATTTTATTTTTTTGTGATAACCAAATGATTTTGAATAAATATAAAGGTATATGATGGGCAAGTATGCTTAGCAATTTATTTTAATTAACGATTTTAACTATTTTGATGTCTTAAACATATTATAAACTATTTTTTTAGTGATAAAATCAAACCTTGACATTAGAATTTTATGAAATCATGAAACAAATGTCAAGTATTTTTTTTTATAATTGAATTTTACATGGTTCACAGAATTAATCCATTTATTTAGTATTTGAAACTATCGAATCTTGACATTAAAATTTCATGAAATAACGAAACAAATGTCAAGTATATAGTAAAAGTGATAAAACTATGGTACCTTACCATAATTTTTAACAAAAGATTTTTCAAATTTTTTTTTTTATAAATAAACGTTGAATTTTACTAACCAAATTACTTCTTATCTTTTTTTATCATTTATTTAAAAGTGTTCTGAAATTTTTTAAATCTTATTAAATATTTACAAAATTACTTGCTAGGCCCGTTGTACACAATATTGTATTTTATGTTCAGTATATTTTTCAGGAGCGTATCATCTTAATACATTTAAATAATTGTATATTACCTGTATCTTACACCTATTATAATTTCTAGTTCAAATGTTAGAACATACATTCATTAAGCATTTCACCAATAAAATATTTATCCACGGGCCTAGCAAGTAATTTTGTAAATATTTAATAAGATTTAAAAAATTTCAGAACACTTTTAAATAAATGATAAAAAAAGATAAGAAGTAATTTGGTTAGTAAAATTCAACGTTTATTTATAAAAAAAAAATTTGAAAAATCTTTTGTTAAAAATTATGGTAAGGTACCATAGTTTTATCACTTTTACTATATACTTGACATTTGTTTCGTGATTTCATGAAATTTTAATGTCAAGATTCGATAGTTTCAAATACTAAATAAATGGATTAATTCTGTGAACCATGTAAAATTCAATTATAAAAAAAAATACTTGACATTTGTTTCATGATTTCATAAAATTCTAATGTCAAGGTTTGATTTTATCACTAAAAAAATAGTTTATAATATGTTTAAGACATCAAAATAGTTAAAATCGTTAATTAAAATAAATTGCTAAGCGTACTTGCCCATCATATACCTTTTTAAAGGTAAGCTTTTTATAATATTCAGTTTGTTGGTTACAGAGATTTAATAAAATATTAAATATAACCTTATTATTCAAATCATAAACAGCACTCTTTTTTTATTAAAATGTAGTACCTATTTTTATTATCTATTTTTATTTCATATTATATATTTGTAAGTCGAAGAATCGACGAACTGGAGAAAAAGACGTGTGGTAGTATACCTATATATATATACATAAGTTAAAGAATTGACGAACTGGAGAAAAGCACGGCAGTATATCTATATATATGAGTTGAAGAAACTGGAGAAAAATTATAAGTAAAATAGTAATGCCGTCTACTACGAACTTAAAAACTTACGTTACACAAAAAGTATTCATCAAATTATGTTGAATCTTTTAAAAACATAAATAAAATAGTTTTTTAAAGATTCAGCAATAATAAAATATAAAAAAATCTTTTAAAATAAAAATTTTTTTTTCAATCACGAGTATAGACGTTTGTACAAGAGCTTGATTATATGGAAGTGTGATTATGTACTTAATTGTTATGTAAGATAACCATGTGCCCGTCTATGGAAGCACGCGTGTAAAGGAACGGAAGGAATCTAGGAAGAAGAGAAAAACCAAGATTAGTTACAGTACAATATTACGCCGGGACTACCGGCTATGAATCTTTATTTGGTTAACAGTGCTGAGGCTCTAGCACGACTGACTAACGACGCTGACGCGTCTCGCAACGAGGCCCGAAAACCCTCTACAACAATTCCTGACATGCGCACTAAGGCGCTTAGCGTGTAGACCCCTACACTACTCCCCCTCAAAAGGAAAAAAGGAAAAAAAATATTAATTGCAAATGATTAATTCATTAAAGACTTGGCGGTGAAATATATACATATATATACTTCTCTGCAATTACATTTCCTTTCTTTTTTTGTTTACATTACATTTCTCTGTTTAATTATTTTGTCAGCCGTGATGCCCTTTACAAATCAACATATCGCTTTTACAAAACATATTACATTAAAAACGCATATTTCATGTCTGGTTTACAAAATTATGATAACTTTTTAAAATCTATAATTAAGCTTTTTTCCAAACTTTTTATGTTTACGTTTTTTCTTTTTAGTACACTCCAAATGTAACTACTACCAGGAACATAGCAATTGTCTAAAACGACTCGCAATTGACTTGACCATTCAATCGTGTTTACTAAAAAATTAAGCGATAAAGCCTTAGTTTTCTTTTTACCTAAACGATTAACTACTTGAATATTGTTAATTTTGACACTGCTAATAGAGTTTAAAGTTTCATTCGCTTGTAAGCTATAATCAACTGAACACTCTTGAAGTTGCGAGAGTCGTGATAAATTTAATGGCTCTTGAAACTTCAAACCTAACACGTTCAATCTCGTCACACTTGGAATGCATGGAAGCATAAAACGCACTAAATGCTCAAGTTTACCATTATTAGAGAGATTCAGGCGCTTAATTGTTTTGTTCAGTTTTAATGAAGGCTGATACAGCCATTCAACTTGTGAGTCTACTCTATGATCAAATGAGTACTGAAATGATTCCAGTACGTTTTTACCAGAAAAAACTGCTTCAATGATAGTGAAATCCACTCTATCAATGTCTATATTACTACAATTAATTAACTGAAGCTCTTTAAGCGACTGATTCTCTTTTACAAAATCAAATAATGCCTCCATAAGAAGTTTTTTACAATTGATTAAAGATAAAGTCGTCAGGCTTTTAAAGTTTGGTTCATACAAGAATTTTAAACGCGCATTAACGCAATTAACAAAACATAAATTGCTTAACCCTAACAACCTAAACTCCCTATCGAACAGCGCCCGGGTAGTCCCAACACGCAGTTCTTGCACGTCGAAGTGCTCGGATAATTTAACAAAAATTCGATTCGATGCTTCGACGCCTGTCAAATCTATCAACTTTACCTTACATCTATCCCTAGATTTATTTACATACACGAATTGTCTTTCAAATAACATATTTACATTAACCATATAAGCTTCGCGTGAATTCAACGGAAAACTTACACTAGAAAATTTAAAAGTTTTAGCATCTTCATACATAAGTTCTACTCCTTGAGCTCCTCTATACCTGTTGATCGACGCGTCAAAATGTACGCTCAACTTGTGAAAAACTGGGTGGAAACCCGTCGCTTTATAAAAATTAAAGAAATCACCGGGACCTAGGTTCGAGCAAATAATGCTGACCGCGTCTCCACATGCTAAAACTTGGGCGAGCTCAGGTGAAAAACATCGAAGGCTTGGTTGCTTGCCCGCGACGATCTGCTTACACTTAAAATCAGGTTTTACCCTTACATACTTCTCAGATCCGTCTTTATACTTCCAAATGAGCTGTTTTAGGCAGGATTTACACTGAAGCAAACACGAAGCCTCGATGTGGTCAGCCTGCACTATCGCCGACGTACGGTCTTTTCCTTTAAAAATCCTAGTTACGGTGAAATCCTTACATCCAGATGCTTTTAGAAATTTATCAATGTCTTCACAAGTAACCTGGTCGAACAAATTAAACAGGAAGAGCTTCAACACAGGTTTACCATTTACAACCAACACAGGATGACGCAAGATGTTTGGGTTAAATTCTCGCATAACTGTGCGTCCTTGACCTCGGGTAAGATGCCTATGATGGTGATCGAAGAGCAGTGAGATCTTCTGCTTGTAAGCCTGTAGATGTATTTCAGCATTAAAGCATTTGGAGCGGAAGTATGCATCGTCACTGGCAGTTTTCATCTGCTCGAGTTGTTTAAACACCTCATCCAACTGCTCCATCGTGCAACTGGCCAGGTTACCTTCAAGAACAGAGTAAGAGATGCTGATAATAGCAGATAAATTTACTGCAATTACTATAACTATTATTCTTATTTTCTACGCTACTAACTATATCACGTGTTTACATTAAGGTGTTAAAATGAGATCTCTATTTAGTTAACCTACGCTCGTCTTACTGACGAAATTGTCGGTTATACTTTCATATATTTACAGCTGTTTTTTTATTATTTTTTTACATTTAATTACGTATACAAAACAAAACTTCTTCCATAAGAATCAGTCTAAATTTCTCTTTATACAGGTACCGTTTTTTATAGCTTTCGTTCTCAAGTGCGGTGTCCTTGGGCTTGCAGTTGCAAGTATACCATATACTAAAACTTAGTTGCCTCTATTGAGGTATGTCATAAACTTCAGCTTGAAACGTGACTTTCTTGGCACTTTGAGACAATTGAGTATTCACAGACGCTTGCTCTGTTTCGTCAGTTTGCACTCGTCGTGATCTCTTTAATATATTTGGCACAAATTTCTTTCTTCTTGGTGCCTCTTGCCGCTCAGTGTCCATGGAAACGCTGGGGGCTAAACTTTCCGGCATGGCTTGACCATTGTTTTCGTCCTCCGGCTCATTGTGAGTCAACTGGGGATCGATCCGGCTATTATGATTTATACTATTATTATTATTGTTTGTGACGTTGTACTCGTCGTGAGCACTATCTACGTCTTGGACAGGGATTTCAGCTTCTGGTGTTTCCACCATTGACCGTGATAATTCAACGGTAACTCCCTCCTCTGGTTCCTCATGAATAAAATAGGCTGGTTTAATCAGCTCTATGTTAACTATTTTATGAGTGCCATTAACTTCTATTGTGAAGTTTCTACCATTAGCGTGGCGCTCAATAACTTTATGAGGACCAGTGTACGGTCTTTCCAAAGCTGGTTTTATTGCCTTGGTTTTATACATCACGTGCGTACAGTGAGCGATGTCTTTATATCTAAACGGTTTGATAGCATGTTTGTGATTGACTGGCACAGGTCTTACTTCACGCATATAATTTCTGAACTCCTCCAGAAAGTAAGCTCTGTCAGGTTCGGTGTCTTGAAAAGCGCAGAATTCGCCAAGAACTCGAAGACTAGAACCAAACAGAAAATCAGCTGGGCTAGCATTCGTATCTAAACGAACGCTTGTACGTAGGCCCAGTAGCACAGTAGATAAGGAGAAAGCCCAGTCTCTGTTGTTCTCTGCGTGAGTTTTAAGAGCAGCTTTAAGTGTGCTATGCCAGCGCTCTATCATTCCGTTCGATTGAGGATGGTACGCTGATGTATGGATACGTTTACATCCAATTAACTGTAACAAGGCTGCGAACAGCTGAGACTCAAATTGTCTCCCTTGATCAGTGGTGATAGTCACCGGTGCGCCGTAGCGGGCTATCCAATTATCGTAGAAGGCTCGTGCTACGGTAGCAGCTGATATATCGTACAAAGGAATGGCTTCCGGCCACCTTGTGTATCTGTCTATCATAGTTAATAGATATGAATAACCATCACTTCGTGGAAGTGGTCCAACTAAATCTATATGTACATGGTCGAATCGACTATCTGGAGCCACAAAATGCTCAAGGCAACATTCTATTATACCGAGTTACCTTGGCTCTCTGGCAGGCTAGGCAGGCTTTACACCACCTCGCTACGTCCCTGCTAACTTTCGGCCATATATAGGTCATTCTTATAATTCGATCAGTTGCTTTTGCGCCAGGATGCGCGAGAGAATGAGCAGAGTCAAATGCAGCCTTTCTTAAGGTCTTAGGTAAATAAGGTCTAATTACGTGACCATACAAGTCACAATAAATAGGCAACCTGTCTGATCCCCATGCTAGCTTCTGCAACTTCAATGGGTGCTCAGGATTCTGTAAAATTTCAGCTAACTGTTCATCTTTTTGCTGCTCATCGCTGAGTAATTTATATTCAAATAGTGTTGGAAGACTAAATGCATCAATTTTATTGATAACATTCATAAACTGTGGATGATTCCGCAATTCTGGATCAGTCCAGTCAATAGCTATAGCAGAGCTGACTGATTCGATTCGCGACAACGAATCAGCGACTCTATTCTCATCACCCTTGATATAACATATTTCAGTGTTAAATTCTGAAATATATGACAATTGACGGATTTTCCTTGCACTTGCCTTCTCATCGTTATGCGTCAAGGCATAGATCAGAGACTTGTGATCAGTAAGTATCTTGAAGCTACGTGCTTCCACATAATGGTAAAAGTAACGCAGAGCTTCATAGATAGCCGTCAATTCTCTATCATGGACAGAGTATCTTTTTTGTGTTGGCGAAAACTTCCTAGAAAAGAAAGCTATTGGTTGCCAAGAATCATCACATTTCTGCTCCAACGCTGCTCCCATTGCTACATCCGATGCATCCGAAACAATTCTTAACTCAGCATCCTCTTTAGGAAAAGCTAAGTACGAAGCACTGCAGAGCTCATCTTTTGCTTTCTGAAAAGCCTGCTCGGCCTGTAAAGTCCATTTAATTACCCTCTTATCATTCTTTTTTGAATCTTTCAGGTAGTCGTTAAGGACTATTTGAGTCTCTGCCGCTTTAGGGACGCATCTTCTATAGAAATTGAGCATTCCCAAAAACCTACGCAACTGCTGGATGGTGTTTGGTTTAGGGAACTCAGCGATGGCTTTAACCTTATCAGCTGAAGGTTTAAGTCCATTGGACGAGATGCTGTGTCCTAAAAATGTAAGTTCGCTTACGCCAAATAAGCATTTTTCGATGTTAAGATGCAAGTTGCACTGATCTAATCTGTTAAGGACTATTTCTAAGTGCTGTTCATGTTCCTGCATATTCTCTGAGGCGATGAGGATATCGTCTATGTAAACAAACACAAATTCTAAATCTCCCAGGGCTCTATTTACGAACCTCTGGAAAGACTGAGCTGCGTTACGCAATCCGAATGTCATGACTGTATACTCGAATAGGCCGAATGGTGTTATAACAGCCGTCTTTTCTATGTCCTCAGGAGTCACAGGAATCTGATGATAAGCCTTTCTCATATCTAGAGATGAAAATACTTTCTTGTTGCTTAGAAATACTGGGAAGTCATGAAGATGAGGCACTGGATATCTATCAGGCCTGGTGACTGCATTAAGCTGTCTGTAATCCCCACATACTCTCCAAGAACCGTCTTTTTTCGGCACTAAATGTATGGGACTTGCCCATGGGCTAGACGAGGGTCTACAAATGCCCTGCTCGCATAATTCAGCAAACTCTTTCTTAGCTGCTGCCAGTTTCTCAGGAGACAATCTTCTAGCACGTTGCGCTATAGGTGGACCTGTTGTTTTAATATAATGAGCTATTCCCTGCTCATTGGAGAAAACTGGACTCTCTATTCCAATAACCTTGGGAAATTTAGCAAGCACACTAGCAAATTTATGTGACGGCTCTATCAACAAAATTTTAATTTCTTTTTCAACAGTCTTTTGAATCGCTGCAACAGTCATTAGTGTCTCACCATCTATCAGCTGTTTATTTTTAAGGTCAGGTATTAAATGGTGGTATTTAAGTACGTCACCTCCCAAAATAGCGTATGGTACGTCAGCAATCACAAAATTCCAACTAATAGGCCTTCTAAGGCCGAAATTTAGTGTTTTTCTCACCACACCATATGTATTAATAATTGTGTTGTTTGCTGCGTACAACTTAAATTCAGATAACTCCAAATTCCTATCGCCTCTGGGCAGCAAGGAAATTTCTGCACCTGTATCGACAAGAAACAGAGTGCAGGAATCATAATCCCAAACGTGGAGACGTACAGTTGTTTTGTCCAAGTTTGCCGCCTCCTCGCAAACAGGACTTACCCATTTTTTTCATTACTACTATTTGAGTTTCGATTGGGTAACCGTTGAATGGTACGGTTTCGCCAACTACATGGCTGTGTACATCTTACTGCAGCATTATGATAGGTGAAATGGTCGTAACACAAGACGTTGTTGTTACGGTTTGGAGATTTAGCTATCTGTTGGGTAGGCTTTGACCTATTAAAATTATTTCTACGCCAGCTGCCTCTATTTGACGTTTTAAATGAGTTATTCTCATTACATTTACTACTATTTACATTACTATTTCCCTTGTGTGCAGCAACTTGTTTTTCCAGTGCATCTATACGCTTATTTAATTCATTTGAGACCTCCTCCTGGACCACCTGAACCGCAGAAACAATGTTACTTTTTCTTTTATTTTGCAACCTGTAAACCTCGTCTGCCATTTCTAATTTGCTTGCGAGTGTTTGCCCAGGGAGCTCAGGACCCATGCCAACAGCAACCTCAGCAGGCAACCGTTCCTTCCACATTTTAAGTACAGTCTCTTGAGGAATCTGTACACCAGCCAGGTTGGTCAACTGCTTAAAAAATATTGAAGGTTTGTTTCCTTCCATCTGCAAGTTTACGAATTTATCCAATCTTTGCTGTGGGGTTTCTTCAAATTCCTTAATCAATTCAACTTTTACTGCTTCATATCTAGTACCTTCGGGCGCTTGCTTGATGGTTGTTGCCACCACCAACGTCTCATCCGGTTTCAAATTATATAGCAAACTCCATAATTTGTCTGCATCAGTTGATATTTGTGAACTGACAAATTGGCTTTCTAGCAGCATAAACCATGAAGTAGGGTCATGCTTCCAGAAGCTTTGAAACTTTAGCTGTTTAGGCCTATTGATGTTACTTGTAGCTTGAATTTCGTTAGCATTGCGAGAGGTAGGATTCTGCACACCAGGGAAATTTCCTGGTAAAGTGCTTCCGGTATTAACCACTGCGGCAGCTCTTTCTGCAGACTGCCTCAATATTAGCCTTGTCAAGCTTTCAACTTGATTTTTCAGCTCTCGCAATTCCATGACTGGAGTTAAATCGCTACTAAAACCACCAAGCAAATTATTACCCGTCAGATTAAGATTTCCTGGATTAACTGGCGGTGCATAAACTACACTATTGCCACTATTCAATGGGTTATTTCCCCCTAACAAGCTAGGTGCAGTATTATTTTCCAAACTTACTGGAATAACTCCTTCTGTTGTACCCGTTACCTGCGGTGTACCGTTTTTACGCGCCTGATCATTATTTACAATATCTACCCTATTTTTTGGTAATGTTCCTGAACTACTATTATTTTTCGCTTCATCCGTCTCACTCATTTGCCCTGAGGCATTCTCATTCTCGTTTTCATTCATACCTGGCAGGAAGGTTTTACTACTTCTCGTCGTACCACGTGGCGGGGTACGTGCCAGTCTATTCGTTACACCGAATGGGTCAGTTATTTCCTTATCAGAATCGCCCATCAACGCTCTTTTGGACTTACAAAAACGCAACGGCAAAGACACTTGCCACAAAGAGATAGCTGTCCAAAACACACAGCACACACACTATATACATTGCAGCCGAGATGCACGCGCGGTCGAAGGACAGGGTCGCGGGCGCCCTCGAGTTAACACCGCGTTACAATCTCTAAAGCCTAGGACCGACAACTGGCGCTTTGCTCAGGAGTATCTACACGGCAACGCCAAATTGATACTCGTCGCAGCTGTTGTCTTAATACAAACCAGCCGCAGTCCTGGCGGTTTGCAATGATCGACATAAGAAAAAAAGTATGATGCAAGAGCGCCCCCGACGCGTCGTTCGGCCGCACGCACCGCTGGGCAGCTAAGAGAATTCCAAAAACAACTCACACACATTCACGGTACCCGGACGCTGTACGATCACTGAGCTAATCTAACTGATAATATCAATTTTTTACCTTAAAATAGTTACGTCAAACCAGACATGAATTTACTAGTAACTACAAGCAAGCGACGAGAAAAGTTTTTCGTTCGTTACATTACTAAAAATAATCTTTAAAACGGAAAGATTTTTTATTAAAATACATTCAAATTCTTATTAAAATAAGTAAAACATTTCGATTCACTTGCTTGCGATACTCGACGCTCGCCAAAAAAAAAAAAATTTTTGCTTTATTGTTTTATTATTGTTTTTTTTTTTTAAATTTAAGAAATCGCAAAATGAAAGAGAATTACATCAGTGAAAGATTTTATTAAAAAAAAAGAAAAATTTTTAATTTACGTAAAATTTTATATTTTCAAAATGGCGGCCAAGCGTCGGTTTTTATGTACGCAGTACGTTACAAGCACAAAATGGCTACCCGATCTTCATACTAGTATTCAACTTTCTTTTCTCTTTTTTTTAAATGAAAATGCAAAATTGACGTATATTATACAGAAAACTTCTTTTTTTTTTTTCTTTTTAAATTAACCAGTTGTATGAAGGTTAGGTCGCGCATTAAATAAATAATTCTTCGCCTCAACAAATGTTAGTGAATAATCTTTACATACAGAACGCGCGTCCCGGAAACACGTCATCAAAAACCTTATTACATAACGCCTCTTTCTCGAACCTTCGTTCGCCCGTGCACACTATATATATATATATATATATATATATACGTTGTGACGCCAAGATGGCTGCCGAAAACGCTTTTTTCTTTCTTTCAAGTTTTTTATACAATTTTTTCTTGTGATGTTGAATTTAATTAACACTGTTTTTTTTATTTTCGCGCACGCACTGAAAACGCTTTATATGTTAGTACGAAAATGATACTCGCACGCACTTAATAAATACCTTTACCAATAATGCAGCGGGGCTAAACGGAGACACGCAGGCAGGCTGATGATGTTACCGTGATGATACTCTGCCGATGTTGTTGTCGATGACGTTACTCAGAAGCCCCAATGGCCTCGAGATCCTGCTGAATGATCCGGGTGCGACCCTTGTAACAAGGAGGCGCAGCGTCAAATTAACCGTTGATGTCAAATTACAACGCAAATTGATTTTTTTCAATAAATTTCAAATTAACCGTTGGCGTCAAATTACAACGCAAATTGATTTTTTTGCTGTCTCAACCTCTCCCTTTTACCTTTGTAACAAGGAGGCGACAAGCAAGCAGCAGCAAGAACAGCAACTGCGAAGTCTCGTGTAGAGCCAAAATGGACGCCGTCGTTGTATAATGGACTCGTCCGCTTCTTTTAAGATGGAGCACTCCTCCTCCTTCAGACTTGCCAAAATCAGAGACAAAGAAAAAAAATCCTCCTTTCTTCAAGTTCTCGGGGTCACCAATATAGACGTTTGTACAAGAGCTTGATTATATGGAAGTGTGATTATGTACTTAATTGTTATGTAAGAGAACCATGTGCCCGTCTATGGAAGCACGCGTGTAAAGGAACGGAAGGAATCTAGGAAGAAGAGAAAAACCAAGATTAGTTACAGTACAATATTACGCCGGGACTACCGGCTATAAATCTTTATTTGGTTAACAGTGCTGAGGCTCTAGCACGACTGACTAACGACGCTGACGCGTCTCGCAACGAGGCCCGAAAACCCTCTACAACAATTCCTGACATGCGCACTAAGGCGCTTAGCGTGTAGACCCCTACACGAGGTTAAACACGAAAACTTAACGTATATAAAGGCTTGGAGCGCCTGATTGCTTCGCCTACTTGCCATCGGGGGCGCTGCCGCGCCCCTTGATATTGAATTATATTAAATTATTTGTTTGATTAGAATAAATTGGTTTTAAATTAAAAACACGTTTATTCGAATTAGCTTTCATATAAAATATAAATATATATTTAATTAAACTAAATTATTCGTTTGAATGAAATAAATAAGTTTTGAATTGAAAATATGTTTATTTGTATTAGCATTTATTAGAAATAACCAAAATTCAGTTGTATAAAACAGAATTATCATTTAAATCAAATAAATGGTTTATTTAAAATCAAATATTTTATTTTTTTGAGAGAACCAAATGATTTTGAATAAATACATATCTAATTATACTCAATTATTTGTTTGTTTGAAATATATTGATCTTAAATTAAAAACACGTTCATTTGAATTAGCTTTTATTTGAAATAACCAACATTTAGTTGGATAAGGCAGAATCATTATTTAATTCAAATTAACGGTTTATTTGAAATCAAATATTCAATTTGTTTGATAGAACAAAATGATTATGAATTAATATATATTGAATTAAGAACATGACGAAGCTGTCCGCCTTCTTATAATGTTTCCAATCCTAACTTATGAATAAACGATGCGTTTAATCGAGTAGTTTTGCTACAAAGAAAAAATTTGTAAGATTAAACTCTAGTGCGGACAACTCAAGAAATCCACCAAAATATTATATATACAAAGTTATAATAAAAACTTTCAATATATCGTATTTTAAGGTTAGGTTTGTCAAGTTTGATGTCTAATTTCCAATCCAAGCTCATAAAAAAATAACGAGGCCAAATGATTTTTTATTTCAACAAAAATTATTGTATTAATATAGCTTTAGTGCGGACAAGTCATTCTATTTGTTCAATTTAAGAATTTAAAAAGATATTGATAAAATAAAAAAAAGCAAAACTCGATTGCTGCAGCTCCGACATGCCGTTAAACTAAATTATTTGTTTGAATGAAAGAAATTAGTTTTGAATTAAAAACACGTTATTCGAATTAGCATTTATTTGAAATAACCAAAATTTAGTTGAATAAAACAGAATCATTATTTAAATCAAATAAACGGTTTATTTCAAATCAAATATTTCATTTGTTTGATAGAACAAAATAAATTTGAATGAATCTATATTGAATTAAACTAAATTATTTGTTTGAATGAAATAAATTAGATTTGAATTAAAAACACGTTTATTTGAATTAGCATTTATTTGAATTCTATCATTTGGTTGGATAATGCAGACTCATTAATTAAATCAAATAAACGGTTCATTTGAAATCAAATATTTTTTTTTTTCTAGAGAACAAAATGATTTTGAATAAATATATATGGAATTATACTGAATTATTTGTTCGATTAAAATAAATTGGTTTTAAATTAAAAACACGTTTATTTGAATTAACATGAATTTGAATTAACCAACATTTAGTTGGATAATGCAGAATCATTATTTAAATCAAATAAACAGTTTATTTTAAATTAATTATTCCGTTTTATTAAAAGAACAAAATGATTTGAAATAAATATTTATTTTAAATTATTTTTTTTAAAGAAATAATTTGGTTTTGAATTAAAAACACGTCTATTTCAATTAGCATTTATTTAAATTAATCAACATTTAGTTGGATAATGCAGAATCATTAATTGAAACAAATAAACAGTTTATTTGAAATCAATCATTTCGGTTGTTCGAAAGAACAAAATGAATTCAAATAAATATTTATTGAAAACTAAATCATTTGTTTGAATGAAATAAATTGATGATTTGAATGAAAAAAAAAGAATCTTTCACTTAAATTCTCATTTATTCACTTTAAATAATATTTATTTGATCTAAATAATAAGATTTGTTTTGTCAACAAAATTTTTTATCTACAACCAATAACTTCATTTTTTAAAGTTATTTACATGTAAATAAATAGTTAGTCAGATTAAAAGGCTTATTTATCCAAATTAAAAATATCTATTTTCGTTGACTAAATTAATTATGAGTGATAAAATGCTTAAAATCAAATAATTATTTATCTAAAATCAAAAAATACTTTATTGAATTTAACAAAATATCTTTATATTTTGAATAAATGATTTATCGAATCAAACTTTTTTGGATTTTTTTTTAATTTAAAACATTATTTAAATATTTTTTAAATACATTATCATTTGATAGCATCTGAAGTACAAATATTAAATTAGTTATTTGAATCATATAATCTATTTGTATTAATTAATTTTGCTAAAAGATTTTAATTTTTTTATGTAATTTTAAAAATAACTATTTTTTATTAATACAAGATATAAAAAAAATTAAAAATTATTCCATCAATTAATAAAAAATACAAATAGTTATTTTTAGATTAATTATGAATAAAATTTAAAAAAAAAAAAATTGCCATGTTGGGATCGAACTTGGAATTTCTAAGTTTAATAGGATAGCAAAAAAAAATTTATTTAATTCAAATAATTTATTTATGTAAAATAACTAATTCAAATCAGTACGATGATTTGACAATGTTACTGCTTGCTGGCGTCGTTAATTTTCCTCTTTACTGAATCTCGCAAGTGGTTCGAGGGCTTCCAGTTTGATATATAAGGAAAATCAGAATTGAAGATAATAATAAAATTATAATGCGTGCGATATTTATGTTGAATGTATTATGTGCGATAAACTTTATAAAGCGTATTAAGAAGGGGCCGAACTATCTGTCTCTGTCTAATAGCGTTTTTCATTATTTATATAAACACTATCCTTTATAACAAGAAAAAAATAGCAGCCCCCGCTAGATATTAGTATAATTAGTAAATTTTGTAATAACAATCAAATTTTTTACCGCATAGTTTTTGACTAATTAGAGACCTACTAGCCACCTAGAATATAACCTATCTTTTTTTGGTAGGTCTCTAATTATTCAAAAACTATGCAGTAAAAAAATTTGTTTGTTATTACAAAATTTACTTATTATACTAATATCTAGCGGGGGCTGCTATTTTTTTCTTGTTATACCGGATAGTGTTTACATAAATGATGAAAAACGCTATTAGACAAAGACAGATAGTTCGGCCCCTTCTTAATGTCGAAACCTTTGTATAATTATTAGCTATCATATATATAAATAAAATAAATCGTTTAGTTGTCATTAATTATTTCATTTGTTTGATAGAACAAAATGAGCTTAAATAAATATTTATTGAATTAAAGTATATTATTTGTTTGAATGAAATTAAAAAAAAATATTAATATTTATATATATATATATATATATATATATATATATATATATATATACTACAACGATTATTCATAATCGTGCAGACAGGATATTCAAATCTCCCGCGAGGCACGATAGTAACAGGCTCAACCGCCAGGTGCCGTCAGTTTTTGCTGCTCCCGCAAGAGGAACAACAAGCTCGTGGAGATATAAGAGCTAAGGCTCAGCAAAGAGTCGAGGCATTGGGTACTATGCTCTCCCTCTCTCCCTCAACACCGAGCCGCCGTACCGGCCGTTTTTCGTAAATAGTAATTTTCATTAATTCATTATTAATTAATATTTGATATTAAGGCTGATTCACACCGAACCGTTATATACCGCCGAGCCGCCGCGCTGACCCGTATATAAGACATTTTATCAAAGATTAGTTCGTAGTAACTTCAAGGTGTCTTTCCACCTGTTATGACCGTAATGTTAAGTTAGTATTAAGGGTGTTTCCCACCCATTGCCGCCGCCGGAAAAAGGCAAGCCAGGATTACTCTATCCATGTGCATCTGGTCGCGCATTAGAGAATCATAGGCCTTCAGCCGTATCCCGCGATACCACATTAAGGGTGTCGTCCACCCACCATTATTAGAATAGTTTGTTTAGTATTATAATTATTATAACTTTGTCTGTTCATTAAAACCGCCCAGGCCGTTAACGCCGTTAGTCTTATATGACTTATTATTAAAGTTAAAGTTTATTTCAAATTATTTTTGATTTCATTTATTTCCGTCGCCGACAAGAGGCGCATAAGCCGTCAAGAGGCTTATATTAAATTCATTCTTTATTTCTTTGTATCTCGTGTACATATATTAGGTTAGTTATTTTGATTTATATAATTTAGGTTAGTTTATTACTTTACATCATTATTGTTATACGTCGTTGTAAGATATGAGTTTAGAGTACAATAAAGCTCTGGTACTCCCTAGCATAAACAAACGTGTCAACCCGTTTACTATCCTTTATCTTTCCACCGTCCGTCCTAACCGATCTCTTGCCTCGAACCCTGGTCACTCACTGAAGCGTCTGGCAACAGGAGGTAAAGACGTAATATTTCCCACCCGCGGGAAATAAAAACGTTACAATACATATATCAGAAGTCTTAATATGTCAATCGATTAAATATTTTTTTTATTTTCAAGAAATCTTTTATTGATAAAACCAAATAGTTTATTTGAATTAAGGCGACTTCGGATTTTAGGTTAGGTTTTATTTTTGAGTTTACAAATTACTCTTTCAATATGTAAAATTTTTCAGATTTTTTAATTGTTCACCATTCTACGGATTATAATAAATGGTGGAATATTAAAAAATTCAAAAAATTTTAGAAACTGAAAGAGTAATTTGTAAACTACAAAATGAAATCGAACCGAACTTCCGTAGTCGCCTTAACCAAACATTTTGTTAATTTAAAGAAATATTTTATTGGTAGAATCAAATGTTTTATTGATAAAACTACACAATTTATTTGTTATAACCAAATAATTTATCCATCCAAACAAACATTTATTTCGATCTACAAAGCTCAATTTTCAAATTTTGTGCTTTGAATCAATACAACATTCTTTAAATTCAAATGAATATTTGTTTGCTTAAAGAGGATTGGCTCTGCAATTTAATGAAATATTTAGTTTTTTGAAATAAATATTCAGTTGATTTAAACAAATTATCAAGCTAAATTGACTAAAAATTTATTCGATTCAAATAAATATTTGCTTGATTTAAATAATAGGATTTGCCATTTGAGTAAATATTTAATTCGTTTAAATAAATATTTAGTTGATTTAAATAAATTATCAAGTTAAATTAACTGAATATTTATTTGGTTTAAATAAATATTTGCTTATTCTAAAAGAATGGGATTTGCCATCTAATGAAATATTTAGGTCGTTCAAATCAACATGCAGTTGATACAAACAAATTATCAAGTTGAATTGATTAAATATTTATTTGATTTGAATAAATATTTGCTTGTTTTAAAAGAATGGGATTTGCAATTTAATAAAATATTTAGTTCGTTCAAATCAATATTTAGTTGATTCAAACAAATTATCAAGTTGAATTGATCAAATATTTATTTGGTTTAAATAAATATTTGCTTGTTTTGAGAGTGTGAAAAATTGATTTCAATGCAATATTTAATTGTTTAAAATTTTATTTAAAGTAATCAAATATTTATTGAATTCAACTAAATATTGTGGTTTGGTTCAAATAAATATTTGTTAGGGAGTATTGGAACAAACCATTTAGTTGAATCAAATAAATTTTTATTAAAATCACTAAATTTTTTTTCAGTGTACGTATCTTTTGCATTTAATGCATATTTTTGACATGTTTATGGCCTTAAATTATGTAATTTTTCGCTATGAAATCTGTCTCATAGATACATATCTTGTACTAAAATTAACGTATTTATACTGGCAACACTTATTCAAGCCCGAAACTGCGATTAAAAATTACGTATTTTTCGCATGAAATACGCATAAACGTTACATTTATTTACCATGAAACTTAGTTTAATTAAGTATACTCCGTTGCAATACGTATTAAAACTACGTATCACCAATATCAAATACGAATCTCATAATACATAACAAATTCGAACGCTCTGTTGCGTATGGATTACGTATTTATGCTATGTATCTGAGATACGTAACAAAGATACGTATTTGTTTTCTATGGGGTTATGTAGATTTTTTGCAGACACCCAACAGAACTTTTATACACATCGACTATTTAAATTTTGCACAAGGTATTCAAAATTTGTTATATATTTTTCCGTAAAATACATTAAAATATCTTGCAGAAATTCTTCATACATACACTGCAAAAAACGAGAAAATTCATGTCGAAATTCTCCTAGATATTTACAGAGAATTCGCAGAGCATCAACAGAAATTCCTACAGGAATCCTTCACAGCGTATGCAGAGTTTTTGCAGAGTTCTAACAAACTTTCTGTAGATTTTCTATAAGAACATTTGCAGAACTTATGCATAAGCTCTGCATTAGTTCTGCATAGAAATCTGCAGAAACCTTGCAATGATTCTACAGAATATTTTTGTGGGGCAGTTAATCAATAAACACACTTAGGCGAATTTGCACTAATGTGCAGTTAGAGTTAAATTATTTAAGATCAGAAAGTTGCATGCGTTATAAACTTCCAGGTGGCGGATTATAAAGTCAAGATTTAAGATTTAAGATAGCAATAATAAATAGTTATAAACAGTCTTTTATTTTTATAAGATTTTTAACAGTATAAATAAATCTTTGGTCCATAAAATTGATTAATCTATCTCTAGCATTTTCTAATTGTTTTTGCTTATGTATAATTATATATATTGTGGGTTATAGATTTTACAATTAAAGGAATACGTTGAAAAGACAATTTATTTATAAAGATAAAATAAGGTTACTTTTGCAAAGTGTGCGCTCGTGCGTAGAGCAAATAAACGAATAGAAACGCTAAGCCGGAGCAACAGCACTTAAAGATAAGATTTCCCTCTCTTTATACTCACACAAACGCCATGCGCATGCGCCGCAAACGTCACAAGTGTATACATTTGCAAAATTACTACTTAGACGTTTTCATAACTTTACTAATGACATTAATCTTAGTAAGAAACATATTGAACTTTTCAAAACATAAGGGTTTAAAAATTTCTTTATTTCGTACCTTTTCGCAAATAAAATAGTGACGAATATCTATATGTATCGTTCTTCGATGGAATATAAAATTTTTACTAAGTTTAATCGTACTCTGATTATCTATTTATGATGTTGTAGGACTGTCGCGAGGATGACAGATGTTTGATAACAGCTTCCTTAGCTAGATTGATTAAAATAAAATATATTAAATTGATTAATTATTTCATTTATTTAACAATCTTAAATTATATGATCAGTCCTTAACGGCATGTCGGAGCTGCAATAATCGAGTTTTGCTTTTTTTATTTTATCAATGTCTTTTTAAATTCATAAATTAAACAAATATAATGACTTGTCCGCCCTAAAGCTATACTAATACAATAATTTTTGTTAAAATAAAAAATCATTTGGACTTATTATTTTTTTATGAGCTTGGATTGGAAATTAGATATCAAACTCGACAAACCTAACCTTAAAATACGATACATTGAAAGTTTTTATTATAACTTTGTATGTGTAATATTTTGGTGGATTTCTTGAGTTGTCCGCACTAGAGTTTCATTTTACAAATTTTTTCTTTGTAGCAAAAAAACTCGATTAAACGCATCGTTTATTCATAAATTAGGATTGGAAATATTATTAGAAGGCGGACAGTTTCGTCATGCTCTTAAGAAACTATTTCTTAACTTTAAACGCATAGTAGCAAATTTTTTCAACTTCATGAAGCAGTTGCGGCAAATACACCATTTCTTAACTATTAATGAATAAAAATTTCGTCGATTTTTCTCTATTTAAATGCTCCATTCATTAATAGTTACCTCGCCGACTTCACTGTTAACTTTTCTTTCTATCAGTGTACATAAATTAAAATTAATAAAATGAAAATTTATTTAAAAAGATACAATAATGTTACTTTTACAAAGCGTGCGCTCGTGCGTAGAACCAAAAAACGAATGAAAACGCTAAGCTGGAGCAACAGCGCTTAGAGATAAGATTTCCCTCTCCTTATATTCATACAAACGCCACGTGCATGCGCCGCAAACGTCGCAAGTATATATATTTTCAACAATATAGTACTGCTCCAAAATTCGTTAAACCCTACACTGTTAAAAAAAAAATAAAATTTAATGTAGTTTTCAACGAATTTCGCAAAAAGTTAGTGTGTTCCGAACAGTAAAGTGATTTTAAGGTGTATTGACATAGGAATCAATGCACTTTACCATGGACATCAATGCATTTAACGTTAAAATTTATGTATACGTACTTCATAATTTAGTTACATTTACATTAAATTGTAAGTACATGAATTACTTGTACACTAATGTATATATACTTGATTTTTAAATTATAACTGCAGTAAAATCGATTTGTATCTTTTTATACCAAGAGAGCACGGTGGTCCTCGATTAATTTTAACCGTGAAGTCTTTGCACCTCGGATTTTCCTTTTGGATATGATTCTAGACATATTTAGGATCAAATTCCAACAAAAACCAAAATCGAAGAATAAACAATTTTTTATTTATGCAATTTTTTAAATTTTTTTAAAAAATTTTTTTATTGATAGTTTATGAAATTAATTTCTAGAATCGCGTTTTCGAATAAAATTATGAATTATTTTAAGCAAACATTATATATTTAAAAAAATTTTTGATTATGTAACAATGTAAGCGTAACGTTAAAATTAAGATCTTTTTTTATAAAACATGATAGTGATAAAAACTATAACGAATGATGCGTTTTTAAAATGATTATAATTAGAAAATACAGTGTATTAATATTCTATTAGAACACGATACAAAAAGAAAATATACCCGAATGGAAATTTTTCGGTGTATCAAAATGTATAAAAGTGTATGAAAGTGTATTGAAGCATACAAAAATGTATCAAAGTGTATGAAAATGTATCTAAGAGCGATTTTTCAGACCTTATTCTCGATCCATTTTGATACACTCTGATACACTTAGATACACTTTGGTACACTTTGGTACATTTCTTAAAAAGTGAGCTGAAATTAAATTTCCTCAATTTTTTTGATGTTATACACTTTGACACATTTTGATACACTTTGACACATTTTGATACACTTTTACACACTTTGATACACTTTTACACACTTTAATATACTATGGTACATGTTGATACACTTCTGAGTATTAGCCTAAATTGTTTTTCCTGTTTTATTTTGCACACGTTTGTACACTTTGATACACTTTTACACACTTTGATACACTTTAATATACTATGGTACATCTTGATACACTTCTGAGTATTAACCTTTTCCTGTTTTATTTTGCACACGTTTATACACGTTGATACACTTTTACACACTTTGACACACTTTAATATACTATGGTACATCTTGATACACTTCTGAGTATTACCCTGGTGAAAAAAATCAGGTGACAAATCACCTGATTTATCAGGTGATTTATCATGCCAAAACATCATGTAACGATTTTTTTGGTTTTTACACGTTTCAAACCATACTTATTCAATTCAGAACAGTTTTTAAAAATTTTTGAAAATTTTGAACTTAGAAAATTTTTTAGATAATTTGGTCTTAGAAAAAATTTTGACTAATTTTACAAAAAAATTTCTAAGTTCAAAAATGTCAAAAATTTTCAAAAAATGTTTTGAATCGACTAAGCATTGTTTGAAACGTGTAAAAACCAAAAAAATCGTTACATGATGTTTTGGCATGATAAATCACCTGATAAATCAGGTGATTTATCACCTGATTTTTTTCAACAGGGTATCCTTTTCCTGTTTTATTTTGCACACGTTTGTACACTTTGATACATTTTTTTTTCTTTTTTTTTTTTTTTTTAAAGATTAATATATAAAGGATATTGTCCTCTATATGATTAATCTTTTTTCTATGGTGAGGTCGAGGGAGTCCCCGCCCGGTATCTGTTTATCACATTACATCAGGCTAGACTGTCAGACCCACCATACCGAAAACTTTGACTACCGATGGATGGTCAGCCACTTTTGGTGACCAACAATCAACCGATACCCAATGAGATCGGATTTTTGAGAGTCGCGATATAAAATGGCACGTACACTAATTTTCTTTCGAAAAAAAAGTTTAGAGGTACCTGGCCAGGATTCGAACCCATGCCCTCCGCGTTGAAGGCAAGAGCTCTATCCGTTACGCCACCGCGCTCTCTTTATGTAATATAATACATTTTAATAAAACACGATACACTTCGATACATTTCTAAGTAAGAAATTAAAAATGGTTTTACCATGCACACTTTGATACACATGCGTACATTTTTTATACATTTTAATAGTGTTTAATACACTTTTTAGGCATGAAACGGTGTATTAAAATAAGCCGTTTTCATTTTAGATATTTTCATAAATTTTAATGTATTAATGCCCCTTGGGATAAATGTAAGGTTAATAAAACGACAATATTGAAAAAATTGAAAAATATTTTTATAAATTATAAAAGTAAAATATAAAAAGTAATTCAAAACATAAGAATTAGCAATATATATTTGAAATATAATTTGTAATGAAAAACTTACATTCTATATTAGCATTAAATATTTAAACATTAATATTATTAGAAATTTATAAATAATAAAAGTTTAATAGAGACAACTTCAAAAAAATAATTATTCTTTTGTAATACATATCAAGTAATGAGATAAGATAAATAATTTATACTAATAAACTCATTTTTAATTTAATAACATTATTAAATATAAATATTTAAACATTGTTGTTTCTAAGATAGTTTTTTTTATAAATTTTCATTTGTATTGTCTATTGAGACTAAGTTATTTTTTGTAGTCTTTGCAGTCGCATCTTCATTATTATTAGTATTATTGCTGTTTCCATTTTGCACAGTCAATATGTTACAGGGATCTTGTTGATTATTTAAGGAAGAGGCTTCATTTAATGGAAATTTATTTTAGTTAAAATTTTTAAAATGTATCAAAGTGTGCAAAAGTGTATCAAAGTATGCAAAAGTGTATCCAATAAAAACGACATTTTTCCTTTATTGGAAAAATGTATGAAAGTGTATTAAAGTGTGCAAAAGTATATCAAAGTGTATCAAAGTGTGCAAAAGTGTATCAAAGTGTGTAACACATAGCAAATGTAGAAATTAATTTTAGTCAACATTTTCGAAAAGTGTATCAAAGTGTATCAAAGTGTGCAAAAGTGTATCAATGTATGCAAAAGTGTATCCAAGAAAATCAACATTTTTCCTTTATTAGAAAAATGTATGAAAGTGTATCAAAGTGTATGAAAGTGTCCAAAAAATATATGAAAATGTGCAAAAGTGTATTAAAGTGTATCAAAGTGTATATCATTAACGAATATAAAAAATTGATACCAAGAAACTTTTTTTTGGAAGTGTATAAAAATGTATGAAAGTGTATCAAAGTGTACCAAAGTGTATTAACATTTGGTCCGAAATATCGCTCTTAGATACACTTTGATACACTTTGATACACTTTCGTATGATTTGGATACATTTACCATTTTCACTGGGGTATAAAGTAACGTAGCTCCAGTTAAGATGAAAATTGTTTGTAAACAAAGCATAATCATCGCTTCTATTCACGAACGTTTTGTTGAATTTTTGAAAATTCCAATGTTATTAATGTTTATGAATGAAGTCAGTCGTTTTGTGGTAGTGAATTGAACACCATGCCGCCAAATATTATTAAAAACCACACGCGTACTCATGAGAAAAATCGTTATGTTATCTGTTCGCTTTGTTTTAATAAAAGTGAATTGATGGTTAACGTAACCCCGGCTTTAAAACTTAAAATAACTAAGCTATTTGCAACTTATGATGAACAAAATGAGTGTCTTCCAAAAGTAGTGTGTCCATTTTGCCAAAGAAATCTGTATAGTGTATTAACATATGTTAAAAGAACTTAAAAAGGAAGCCAATGATTGGGCAGAATACTGTAGTATTTAACGTGAAATAACCTTCCTTCTTTTAAAGGAAACAGTTGCAAAATATTACTAAATAATATCGATTTCTTGCGATCCAATGGTAACTTTAATTGTTTAAAATATGTTGAGGTTTTTGAAAAGTTTAACGTGGTTGTCAACTCTTGCTTTACTGTTTCTTTAAATCCAAAATTTATTGAATTTATCGATGCGTTTAAAGATGCTTATCTATCTTTAGGTATTTCGGTAACACCAAAAGTACATGCAGTGTTTTTCCATGTAAAAGACTTTAGTATCGAACATAATCGAGGCCTAGGTTTTAAAAGTGAACAGGCTATAGAAGCGGCCCATCATGATTTTTCTGCAACGTAGGCTAAATACAAAGTATCACAAAATAATTCTAATTATACAGATAAATTATTAAGAGCAGTCTATGAATATAATTCACAGCATGTAACTTAAGTAAAAACTGTGTATATGTATATATGTAACTGTGCGTGTATATATGTATATATATATTTCAATCATAAAAGTAAATATGTATATTTATGTACTATTTGATTCATGAATAAGTATTCAGGTATTTGTTGTACATATATCTTGCAATAGTTTTCATTACGATAATATGTCGGAGAAAAATAATTTCAACCTTTTGCATACATTGCTACATAACTTAAGAGTCCGCTGTATCTCTGTCCTTCTCTAATTAAAAAATTGACTTTTTTCCCAAAATTAGCAACAAAAGGCAAAAATAAAGAGATGGTTTCGATGTGTTTAATAAAATGTAATATTTTCTTTGATTAGTATGAATTAATTTTATTGCTTCGTTTTTAAGAAAAGTTGGAATGACTTAAAAAATTAGAAATTAGTGTCAAATAATAGGATTTTCAAGTTATTCCAACTTTTCTTGAAAATAAAGCGGTGGAATTAAATTATTCTTATCAGAGAAAATATTGCTTTCTATTACACGAATCGAAACCATCTCTTTATTTTTGCCTGATGCTATTAGTTTTTATAAAAAATAAATTTTAAATAGATTCGGTAAAACAGGTAACTGTGTCGGTATACAGCTGACTCTGAAGATTTTTTTAAATATGTTTACAATAATTTTTGCTTGAAATATGTAAGTAATTCGAAATATTATTCAAACAAGCCATAGAAATTGATTTTATAAATTATCAATAAAAAAATTTTTTTTATAAAAAACTATGTATAAAAATTAAAATTTGAATAAATAAAAAAGTGCTCATTCTTCGATTTTGGTTTTTGTTGGAATTTGATCTTAAATATATCTAGAATCATATCCAAAAGGAAAATCAGAGGTGCAAAGACTTCACGGTTAAAATTAATCGAGGACCACCGTGTAAGAAGCTCTGAGATTATAAGATGCTAACGTCACGGGACGCTAAAGTTGAACTCGCGTTCGCGGTTAAATTTATTCGTAGATGTATATGTATAGTATAGTCTATGATAAATATATATATATAGTATGTATTTTAATATAGCGATGCGAGTGTGTGTGTATTTCATTTGTGAGTAAGTGAGTGTAAGTGAGTGAGTGAGTGAGTAAGTGAGTGAGTGAGTGAGTTAGTGAGTGAGTTAGTGAGTGAGTGAGCGAAAGAGAAAGAGAGAGACCAAGAGAGAGAGAGAGAGAAAGAGAAAGAGAGAGAGAGAGAGAGAAAGAGAGAGGGAGAGAGAGAGAGGGATTCTAAGAGTGGAAGATTGTGAACGAGAGATTTGGAGAGGGAGGGTGCATCTTTTCATTCTTTATGCAAAGCTCTGATGTAGTAGACGCTACGTCGCGGGCTGCTAGATTTGAACTTCAGTTGGAGTCAATTTCTTATTACGTATTCAGTTTTTTGTTATTAGTATACTATTTATTGTTTATATTATGTAATGAATTTAAACATATTAATGTATGATTGTATGTGTATTTATTATTGATAGAGTTCGTTAGAGTGTTAATATGAGTGAGTGAGTAAGTGAGAGAGGAAGAGAGAGTATTATAGAGTGTGATAGTAGAGTAAGTAAAATATAATTTTATTATGTATAATATTTATGTCATTTATTATGTGTTAATATTATTAATAAATTAAATATTTAAGAATTGCGAGTTATTATGTATATGTTTCATTATTTTAATTAATCATCAATTTTTATTAAGAGGAGGTCACGTATCTCTGTCCTTTTCTAATCAAAGAATTGAGTTTTTTACTGAAACTAATAACTTTAGCAAAAAATGAAGAGAAAGCCGCATCTCGTAATAAAAAAAACAATATTTTCTTTGATAAGAAAGAATTAATTTTATGGCTTCGTTTTCAAGAAAACCTTGAAAAACTTAAATCATAGAGGTTAGGCTGGACAATTTGGTTTTTCAAGGTTTTCTTGAGAACGAAGCAATAAAATTAATTTTTTCTTATCAAAGAAAATATTGCTTTTTTTGATACAAGATGCGGCTTTCTCTTCATTTTTTGATAAAGTTATTAGTTTTTGTAAAAAAAAAATTTCTTCGATTAGAAAAGGACAGAGATACGTGACCTCCTCTTAAGAGTTTTTTCTATTTCATTTTCATTTTTTTTTCTTTCTTTTATATCGAATATAATATTGTATTTTTTTTTCATTTTATTTTGATTGAATTTTTATTTATTTATGTTTATATTTAAAGTTAATTATAATAATTTGAAACATGAGACTTTTTGAATTAAAAAATAAGCAGACACCGGGCTCGAACTCCGCTCCTCGAGATCTCCAGGCACGAGCTCTAACAACTGAGCCAGTGCCGCACTGCTATATACAAGTTAAAATCATACATATAAGGCTCTTCGCCGGTATAGTAGAAATCTATATACAAATATAATATGTGGATGGAAAATCCACCATGTTACAAATTATTAAATTAAATATTGAAGTTCAAATATAATTATAATTAGGAAAAATTTGTTGTATTTAATTTTCATTTAAAGGAAGTCTTAAAAAATAAGTTTGAACTAAAAAAAGTTTTGATTGATAAAATTTTGGATATAAAAAAATTAGCATAAGGGAACCTGATTTAATCGAACTAGATGAATGGAATTATTATGATTTATTAGGATTCTTATGATTTAATTAATATTTAATTATTATTCAATTAAATATTAATTTAAATTATGATTGAATATTTGATTTTAATTTTCATATTTCATGTACTAATAATAATTTATTATTAGTACATGAAATATGAGAAATTAGACATCGCGGGCTGCTATATTTGAATTTCAGTTGGAGTGAATTTCGTATTAAGTAATTCGTTTTTCGTTATTAGAATATTGTTTATTGTTTATAGTATGTAATGCGTTTGAACATATTAATGTGTGATTTTATGTGTATTTATTATTGATTAAGTTCGAGAGAGTGTAAATACAAGTGAGTGAGTGAGTGAGAGAGGGTGAGCGAGTGTTATAGAGTGTGATTGTAAAGTAATAAAATAATTTTAAAGTAAGTAAAATATAATTTTGTTATATATAATATTTACGTCATTTAATATGTGTTAATATTATTATTAAATTAAATATTTAAGAATTGCGAATTACTATGTACATGTTTCAGTATTTTAATTATTCATCAATTTTTGTTAAGAGATTTTTCTATTTCATTTTCGTTTTTTTTCTTTTTTTATATTGAATATAATATCGTATTACTATTCGAATTAAAATAATTAATTTAAAAAATTTTTTTCCATTTTATTTTCATTGAATTTTTATTTATTGATGTCTATATTTAAAGTTAATTATAATAATTATTAAATTAAATATTGAAGTTCAAATAGAATTATAATTTAGAGAAATTGTTGTATTTAATTATCATTTATAGGAATTTTTAAAAAATTAAGTTTGATCTAAAAAAGTTTAGACTGATAAAATTGTGGATATAAGAAAATTAGCATAAGGGAAACTGATTAAATCGAACTAGATGAATGGAATTATTATGATTTATTAGGATTCTTATGATTTAATATAATTATTAGTACATGAAATATGAGAAATTGGACATCGCGGGTTGCTATATTTGAATTTCAGATGGAGTCTTAGAGCATATACTGAAGTATGTAGATTCGGGCGCGTCTACAATGCCTTGATGTCCGATATTGCGTTTTATAATCAAAGCCGTATCAAGTACCTTGGATAAGGAATCTGTTGTATATGGAAGTGGATGTAAATAAAAATGACAATAGACTGATGTTGAATGTTGTAAGTGGAGAATTATATTTTCTCAGCAAGTTCCTGTACAAGGTTCGAGGACGAAGTGTCCACGAGTGTGTTTTCTTAGGCTTACATTTTTGGTCTTTTCTCCCTCCCTCGCCTCTATTTTCTTTTCTTAAAACTATACATAAAATCTATCGATTATAAAAAAACTAAAATTACTTTGGGTATATTTGCTAAACAGTAACTAACTGTATTTTTGAATGTCGATGTGCACATATGCATCGTTCATGACCTGAGTAATAAAAAGATTTAAACGGTTGGGGAAAACCTGGCCTTTGTGTGCTGCTCAAGTATTTTCTCTCTCTTATATGCTGTTTCTTAATTTTATGGTGGCAAATGTTTTCCTATTTGTATTTTCTTTTATATTCCTATAATCATTTTCTGTTTTACACCTTTTTAAATATACGCGCCGTTATTTCGGCTTATGTGTATGCATGTGTATAAATACCTTGTATACACATACATACACTATACGTTACCCCTTATCGAAAAAGTCGTGACATGAAAATGAAAACGACTTTTATGCTAATATTACTGTCTATTATGTATAAGGTAAAGGTCCCAATAACTATTCTTTGATACCGAAGCCTATGACATTTTTAAATAATATACTATTAGTAATAAAAAAAAATTTAAAGAACCTAAGGATGGTTTGTTGATATATGAAAAAAAAAATAGAGAATTCAATAAGAATATAGAAAAAATATAAGCTACCATTTTTTTAATACAATTCTCATAAAATTATTGATTAAATTAAGAAGTTTTACAAGGATCTATGAAATTCATTATGAAAATTTTTGTTAAAAAAATTTTATTATCGATAACATGAAGGAACATCTTAATATTGAATTTTAACACAGGATTCAATTGAAAATTTCTAATTTATAATATAAAATTTAAATAAATGGCTATATATATGTCTATGGGAAGTTAAGAGGACGTTTACCCTATTTATTTCTCTTTATTATACATTTTACTCGATCATTATAAATCTTACATGATATTTGGCATACATATTACTTACATAACTATACTTTACATATTTAGCTTAACATAATTAATTTTTAACACAAATTTGACATACACAATTCATAGTTTTTATACTGATAGTGTCCTCTGCACTTTTTAGAGAAATGGAACGGCTCCATTCATGATTGTTTATATTTTTGTGTTTAAAAATCGGGTAAAGGCTCTGGTCTAATGCATGCTAGTTTTAATTTATTTCTGTGTACAATTTTATATCTATTATTACCTAAATCAATTTCGGCGTTTACATTATCAAATAATCTTGTTATTTTGTATGGGCCATCTCATCTTATATCAAATTTATGTCTCATCTGTTTCTTTTCTCTAAAGAGGTACACTTTGTCGTCTACCTTGAACTCTCTTGGGTTTAAATTTTTGTCATAGTAAAATTTTATCTTTTCTTTTGCTTTTTGTAAATTGTGGATCGCGGATGATTGTAAATAAGTTATTTTATTAAACACCCAAATGCCCTCCTGTAAGTGATTCATGATATTCTTTAATGATGTTATTTCTTTCGAAATTTACTGGGATTATTATTTCACCATTACAAATTGTTATTATGTATTCAGGACTATTAAATGTTGTTTTTAATATGTGTAATATGTAGGACCAATCGTATGTGTCTAAATCGTTATTGTTACGTGATATACTAATTGTTTTTAGGTTTAGTTGATCCATAACTAATTTAAGAGATTCGATTGAAGACTTTATATCAAGGAGGTTAGGAATCTCGTCATAATTTTCTTTTATAAATAAATTTATTAGATGGTAATTTTGATTTTGAAATGTTATAGCATCACCGATTTTTATATCAATATTTTTTTTTTTTTTGGTCGTTTTATTAAAAATTTATTACATCTTAGTAAATCCTGACTAACTTTTGAAGTAAATTTGAGGTCAAGAGAAGCAAATTGGATGAGATTATCTTTACGCATAAATAGTTCATCTTTACTTTCCATTATCGTTGGAATTGTTATAAAAAATATTGTTTCTTTGAGTAAAATAGGCTTTTGTAACTTTATTCTTTTGCAAGCGTTCCTGTCCGTATTTTGTGTATTTAAATTTATCTTAGCTTGTGAAACAAGTGCGGTGCTCTTCATCATCGAACGCAATTGTTCGTGATCTAAAGAGTGGTTTTGCACTTGTTCTCTCTCTTTACAACTGGTCCAAACAGGTACGGTGCTCTTCATCATCGAACGCAATTGTTCGTGATCTAAAGAGTGGTTTTGTACCTGCTGCGACTCTTTTAAACTTTGGGAAACAAGTGCGGTGCTCTTCATCATTGAACGCAATTGTTCATGATCTAAAGAGTGGTTTTGCACTTGTTCTCTCTCTTTACTACTGGTCCAAACAGGTACGGTGCTCTTCATCATCGAACGCAATTGTTCGTGATCTAAAGAGTGGTTTTGTACCTGCTGCGACTCTTTTAAACTTTGGGAAACAAGTGCGGTGCTCTTCATCATTGAACGCAATTGTTCATGATCTAAAGAGTGGTTTTGCACTTGCTCCCACTGATATTTATTATTACTTGCAGGTGCAGTGCTCTTCATCATCGAACGCAATTGTTCGTGATCTAAAGAGTGGTTTCGCACGCTGCCTACAGCTGTTTTTACTTCCCCGCTGTCGTCGTTGTTAACGGCCTCGTTACTTTGTCTATTTTACTCTTTTCTAAAATTAAATCGTGTTTTGTTAATGCATCGTTATAATTGTCTTTACTATTATTTTTACAAAATATTGAATAAATTACTGATTCATAGAGATCGTCTGAATTATCTGCGCTCGTTTTGAAATTTGGAACCGATGATTCGTCTGCGCAGTCGAACATCTTTTCCACACTTCTAGAGCAATTATTAGGATTTGTTTAAAAGCATGATGTTTTTTGAGTATTTAAAATTAATTTATTCTGTGTACTTCCTATTGGATTATGTGAAAGAGAATCTGCATTTGAATTTATCCGACCTGGCTTATAGATAATATCATAATCAAACTCATCCAATTTAAATCTCCATCTCATTAATTTAGAAGAGGGGTCCTTGGCGTTATGTAAATGCACAAGTGGGCGATGATCCGTTAGTAGCATTGGATTGGCCTACTACTACCATGCTCCGCGAGCGGCCGGTATGCGGAGCTGCGTTGGAATTTAAATGATTTTGTTGGATCTCAACATTTTCAATCTGTTTTACCCTATTTTGATTAAAACTTTCGTCTCTTTTTCTTTTTAAACAATTTATTGCAAGATGATTGGTTTTTTTACAATAATTACAAAATTTTTGCTGATAGTTAAAGATTTTACGTTTGTTATTTTCACGTTTAGGGCAATTTATTTTAAAATGACCGGGTTCATTACAATTGTAGCATGCACGAATATTATTTATTTTATGTATTTTAGCGTTAAAGGGGTACGGTCTAGAATTTATGGTCTGTTTATTTTGAACGCTAACGTTAAATGTTGCTGCTTGATTTTCAAAGGATTGTTCTAATTGTGAAGCTAAACGTATAGCTTCATGAATACTATTTATATTACTCTGTTTTATCCAACTAACGATTATTTGATTACGTAAACCTTCAGCAAACGTGTTTATAGCAATTTTATTTAACATTTCGATATTTGCGTTTGCTTGAATTACAGTGAAACTTTCTCGAGCCGCTTCTTGTACGCGAGGTAGAATATTACTTACACGCGCTCCAAAAATTTGTACCGATTCATTTTCATTTTGTTTTTGTGTAGTTAATTCACGGTATAATGTATTATAATCGAAGGATTTTGAAAAGCATTCTTTAAGTATTTGTGTTAATTCTTGTATAGTTTCCGGATCTTTACTAGAGATTACTTCATCAGCGTAGCCAACTATTTTATTTCTAATTAATGTTAATAAATTAATTCTATCACTAGGTTTAACACGTGAATTTGCTTTTTTACACTGTTTTAGAAATTTGTTAATGCACGTTTCTTGTCCATCAAATATCGGTACTAATTCTAATGCTAATTTAACTGATAAATATGACTCTGAACCTGGGCTAGAATAATTAGAAATATTATCAAGGCAATTAATTTCTCTTGGAGCTAATCTAGTTGTTTCAAAGTTATTATCGAGTGAGAAAGAAGGAGACGAAATCGACATTTGACTTTCCGGAGATAATACGTGGAAATTTCTAGCGTAATTCACGACCTCAAGAGCGTTCAAGGAGACGTCAGATCTATTTTCTTCTATATTTGACATTTTTGTTTTTTTTATTTGACAATTTGTTTATACTTAATACTAAAATTTTTGTTTAATATTCAAACTAAAATTATGATTATTTTTCCTAACTTGCCACCAAAAGGAGAGAGAAAAATATATTACTTACAGTTCCGAAGCGTAGAATTGGCAAACGTAATAACTAGATTTACAATAACATTATTTAATATTCACTTAGAGTAACTAATATTGTCTATAACTATATTTTTGTACACTTTTACAACTTAATTTGCCAATTTCTTCTATCTCATTACTTGAAGTTGAAGTTGCCTCTGATGGTTGACGTTCGTCCAGCGCCCCTTTTTTTGCACTTTTTCTTAACACCTTTTTTTTTCACTCTTATTGTTCTTTACACTTTTTTTTTTTTTTTTTTTTTTTTTTTTTTTTCAAACGATTTTGATATACGCAAAAAAACCGCTGTCACCACTGAAGTATGTAGATTCGGGCGCGTCTACAATGCCTTGATGTCCGATATTGCGTTTTATAATCAAAGCCGTATCAAGTACCTTGGATAAGGAATCTGTTGTATATGGAAGTGGATGTAAATAAAAATGACAATAGACTGATGTTGAATGTTGTAAGTGGAGAATTATATTTTCTCAGCAAGTTCCTGTACAAGGTTCGAGGACGAAGTGTCCACGAGTGTGTTTTCTTAGGCTTACATTTTTGGTCTTTTCTCCCTCCCTCGCCTCTATTTTCTTTTCTTAAAACTATACATAAAATCTATCGATTATAAAAAAACTAAAATTACTTTGGGTATATTTGCTAAACAGTAACTAACTGTATTTTTGAATGTCGATGTGCACATATGCATCGTTCATGACCTGAGTAATAAAAAGATTTAAACGGTTGGGGAAAACCTGGCCTTTGTGTGCTGCTCAAGTATTTTCTCTCTCTTATATGCTGTTTCTTAATTTTATGGTGGCAAATGTTTTCCTATTTGTATTTTCTTTTATATTCCTATAATCATTTTCTGTTTTACACCTTTTTAAATATACGCGCCGTTATTTCGGCTTATGTGTATGCATGTGTATAAATACCTTGTATACACATACATACACTATAATACTACTGGAGGAAGCACGCCTGAACAAAAAGTGTAGACAATATTGAGAGAGAAGGCAATAGTTTGGATAATCGTTTTCTCTTAGAAAGAAGTAGCGTCAACCAATCATGTGCCTGCACGAGAGAGAAAAATGGTACCCAAACTGTCTCTCTTCCGCTTGCTCGTTCGTTTACACTCTTTCTATAAACGTGCTTCCTCCAGTAGTATATGCTCTAAGGTTGGAGTTAATTTCGTATTAAGTAATTCGTTTTTCGGTATCAGAATATTGTTTATTATTTATAGTATGTAATGCGTTTGAAGACATTAATGTGTGATTTTATGTGTATTTATTATTGATTAAGTTCGTGAGAGTGTAAATATAAGTGAGTGAGTGAGTGAGAGAGGGTGAGAGAGTGTTATAGAGTGTGATAGTAAAGTAATAAAATAATTTTAAAGTGAGTAAAATATAATTTTTTTATATATAATATTTATGTCATTTAATATGTGTTAATATTATTATTAAATTAATTATTTAAGAATTGCAAATTATTATGTATATGTTTCAATATTTTAATTATTCATCAATTTTTGTTAAGAGATTTTTCCTTTTCATTTTCTTTTTTTTTCTTTTTTTTTATATTGAATATAATATCGTATTACTATTATTCGAATTAAAATAATTAAATAAAAAAATTTTTTTTCTTTTTATTTTGATTGAATTTTTATTTATTGATGCTTATATTTAAAGTTAATTATAATAATTATTAAATTAAATATTGAAGTTCAAATAGAATTATAATTTAGAAAAATTGTTGTATTCAATTATCATTTATAGGAATTCTTAAAAAATTAAGTTTGATCTAAAAAAGTTTAGATTGATAAAATTTTGTATATAAGAAAATTAGCATAAGGGAAACTGATAAAATCGAACTAGATGAATGTACTAATGACTTCGGAATTTTAGAATTTGTATCAAACGCAATGATCGAAATTGGAAATAGATGTTACTGAATTTAATTTAAATTGTAAATTATAAATGATTTACAGTAAATGATACAAATTATTATTATATAATATATCATATATTCTATATCACTCATTATTTTTGCAATCAGATAATTAAGATAACAATGTCTAATTATCATTTTGACGGTGTTTCTGACATTGCGAGAAATATGGAACGTAGTGAAACTCCTAGAAATAATAATGATATTAATAATAATCGAAGTCAAAGTAGATCTAGATTAAGACGTACTTCTGAGGAACGTCGTATTATGATGATTGAGCGAAAGAAACGATATAGAGATCGATTAAGACAAACTGAAACAAATTTTTGTCAATCGCAAAGTTCTGAACCGAGTCCATCTACTTCCGGTAACATTTCCAGTACGCGTCGATTAAACATTGCAGCGAGAAATAAACGATATTATGTTTGAATTCGAGAATTAGAAATTAATTCTACATCGCGTTCTTTCATAGTTTAAGTGTTTCTTGCAGATCGTTGTTGTTTAAGTTCTGGAAGAAATGATGTTTATTATAATAAATGCAAAATCATGTCACCGTTCATAATGGTAGCCAAGTTCGATTTAATCAATTTGAGCATTATTTAGGAGCATTTAATGCTGTGTGTAAATATTGTAATGCACAACATTTTTTTAATGGAAAAATTTGAGGAAAATTTAATTCTTTTAACGATTGTTGCAGTCATGGCTCTGTTACATCTAATAATTTTGACTATTTTCCTAACTAATTGCAATCCTTATTTGATGGTTCCCATGAAAAATCTTCTGTATTTTTTGAAAGAATTAGGAATTATAAGGGTTTATTTTCTTTTGCCTCATTTAATGCCAATTTAGTGAATTTACTATCTGTCAGACGAGCTCCTTATTGTTTTTAAATTCATGGACAGATTTATTATTAAATTAATGAAGCATTGTATCCATCGGGCTACGATTATTCAACTTATGGTCAATTATTGATCCACACGAGGCAATTGACTATCGAAATGTTTCTAATCCCGGAACGGATGTCGATATTCTTGGTATTATAGAACGTTTAGTGCGCGAGCATAATATATTAGCTGAATCATATGAAATGATGGAACAGGAAATCAATTCTCATATTGCAGAGAACGGTGTTGAACCTAAATTATGGTTATTATTTACCTTAAAACCTGGATATGATAGAAGACCGCATAATTTTCAGCGAACTAATGAAGCTGCTGCTGTATTTTCTAGCACTGCCAATGGTGATATTCCTGAATCATATGTAACTGTTCGTAATAAAATTTCAAAGTCATTACAAGTTTTAAGTTCTTCAGATGTTAATGTAGAACCTATGGTATATCCATTGTTTTATCTGTATAGCAAGGGTCATTAGAATTGAAATTTGAAGAAAAAAGTGTTGATCGATATTCTGTTGACTGCAATGATGATAATAATGATAATGATAATTTAGAAAATCACGGAAGAAAAAATTCTCGTATAAGTCGTAATGCATTTATTAAATATAATATTGGTATTCGAGCAGATGAATTTAATCCAATCTTACATGGGCGCCGATTATATCAACAATGGTTGGATGATAATCACGTTAAAGTTGAGTAAGATAGAATTCAGTGGTGTTAAAATAATCAAAAATAATTGCGAGCTGATTCTTTTTAAGAATCGATTGATTATATGTATAAATCGGCAGATAATTTAAATTGTCAAGTTGGCAAAATTACCGTCTACGTTTCTGGGTTCTCCTCGGTATATGATGCAAAATTATCAAGGTTAATCAAACAAGTTACAGGCAAACCTGATCTTTTTATTACGATGACCTGTAACCCTCAATGGCGTGAAATTCGTGAAAATTTATTTCCAGGACAACAGGCTTCTGATCGTCAAGAGTTACGTATGTTTGAAAAAGAAACAGTCAATTCGATTAATTACAGAAAAAAAATATTTTTTATTCGTAAATGCTTATGTTTATGTTGTTGAATTTCAGAAACGTAGATTGCCTCATGCTCATATATTTATAATATTAGTCAGTGGTTATAAATTTACGACTCCTAAAATACTTGATCAATATATGTCCGCTGAAATACCCGATCCCGACGATGATTTAAAATTGTATGAGATCGTCGTTAAAAATATGATTCATGGACCGTGTGATGATCGACGTATCGTAAATGATAACCTACACAGCATGAAAGATTTCACTCAAATATTTCAAAATCTTCCACTGAAATAATTTCAATGGAACCTTTGATGCAGATTCTAGGAAGACTTCACGGGATATGCCGAAATATTCCACTGGAATCTTCCATTGAAAGCTCCCAGGAATATTTATGGAATATTTCAAAGAAATATTCAAAAACTTTTCTGAAATATTCTGTAAAATATTCACGGAAGATTTCTGGAATATTCCATGAAATATTACATGTAATGTTTGGAAAATATTCCAGTGGTATATTTCATGGAAGATTTCAGGAAGATTTCATGAATATTTCCCTGAAAGATTCCAAAAAACTTTTAAATCGTACAGCAGAATATTACATAAATCTTCCAGAAATATTTCACAGAATATTTTACAGAGAGATTGAGGTAATCTTCCAGTAAAATATTGCATGTAAGATTTCAGGAAAATTCTATTAATATTTCGCTGAAAGATTACAAAAAACTTTAAAATCGTACAGCCAAATATTACATAAATCTTCCAGGAATATTCCATTAAATATTTCATTGACAGATTTAAGTAACCTTCCAGTGGAAAATTTCATGAAAGATTTCAGGAAGATTTTATAAATATTTCGCTAGAAGATTCCAAAAAAACTTTTAAATCGTTCAGCGGAATATTACATAAATCATCTAGAAATATTTGACAAAAAGATTTCAGTAATCTTCCGTTGGAATATTGCATGAAAGATTCTAGAATAATTCCATGAAGTTTTCGTTGGAAGGTTGCGCGGAATGTTACGGGAAGTTTTCAGTGACGCCGATCGGGGGATGTTTGTTAAATGGGAGTTTTATCCACAAGTGGTTGAAAGATACCTTACTCACAATATAAACGAAAGGGTATCGTCGCTTTGTTGTGAACAGTCGAAGCGAATATGTAAATGCGATTTTATTACTAAATGTTTATGTATACGTATATGTATTGATGTATAAGTTGAATGTGCTATTATATAATATATGTACTATCCCCTAACAACATTTCTCAACCTTTTATAAAATATTCCAGAAATATTTTGTGGTAGATCAGAAACTCTAAATCTTCCATCGAAATCTTTCAAAAATCTTCCAGGAACATTTCATGAAAGATAAGAGATTATTACCCAAACCGTTCATTGAAATATACCGTGAAGGACGTAATTTCTGATCACCTAAGAGGTATTTCTGATCACATATTTACATGTAAAAAAGTAAAAGTATATTTCTTTTTCACACCAACGAAGCATTTCTTACGTTCAATCTATTTTTCCTCATAAATTAAAAAAAAGGTTTTTCCTACTAAAATCTTAAAGATTATGATTTATAATAAATAATGATCAGAAATTACGCCCTGATCAGGAACTACGTATTTTACGGTACTTGAAACCTCTCGAGAATATTCCAATGTGAGAAGAATCAAAGACATACGAATAGTAAAGGAATATTTAATGAAAGATTTTAAAATATTCCAAATCTTCCGTGTCAATATTCAGCGAATCTTCCATAAATATTCCACGGAATATTTTACGATAGATTATAAAATCTTCCAGAAATATTTTATGGAATATTTCATGGAAGTTTTCTAAAATATTTCAAATCTTCTGTGCCAATATTCCGGGAAGCTTCCATAAATATTCCATGCCATGTGGTAAATGTTCGGAACATTTTTCCAAAGAGTTTAAAACTGAAACTAAAATGAGCGCTGATGGTTATCCATATTATCGTCGTCGAAATAATGGTTATTCTGTTAGTCGACGCAATAAAATTATTGATGATCGATTCGTTGTTCCATATTGTTCAGGTTTATTGCGAATTTTTAATTGCTACATAAACATTGAAGTTGTTTCTAGCATACAATCAGTTTAATATTTATATAAATACGTATATAAAAGTCATTGTGCTGATGAAGTTTCCATTGTAACTGCTGTAAATAAAGGATCCATGTTACTTGGTTCTTTTGCTTTGAATTTACGTGATGAATTTGCTCAGCAATATTTATACACTGAGATTCTAGGCCATTATGTTTTTAAAAGTAGCTGACGGTAAGAACGTTATGAAGTGGGTGAAATGTAAAAAATATTTTAATTATATAGGTCGTATGTATTCTGTTAGTCCCAGTCAAGTTGAATTACATCGTTTACGATTGCTACTATTGAATGTACAAGATGCTATGAGTTTTAATGTTTTAAAATTCGTAAATGTATCACAGTGCACTACATTTTCTAAAGCATGTTTAATTTTAGGTTTAATTGAGGATGATAATGAATGGATCCGTGCCTTGGATGAGGCTGTTAATGGGATGATGCCATTTAGTTTTCAGCGTTTATTCGTTTGGATTTTTATTCATTGTCAACCTCTTTATCCTGAACAGTTATGGCGTGATTATAAAATTTCTTTTTCTGAAGATTATTATCATTCTATTAATGATGTTGAACAGGCTTCAAATTTAGTTTCGTCGGTCTATAGTTGATTTTCCTTCAATGCCTCAAATAATTTTGACCGATGAAGATTTTTTAGCTATTACATTAATTACTAATTATTTAATAAACGGAATTCAATTATTTGATCAATTAAATAATGAACAAAAAGTAATTGTTGATAATGTGTTGCAAATATTTAATACCGATAATGATGATCGATGTAAATGTTTTTATATTGATGGACCTGGTGGTACTGATAAAACATTTATATTTAATACGTTATATAATTTGTTCCGAAGTAGAAATAAAAACGTATGTTGTATCGCTTTTACAGGAATTGCTGCCACTTTGTTGCTTAAAGGAATGACTGTTTACAAAGTATTCGGTTTACCTGTACCACTTCACGCTGATTCTTCATCTAATATATTAGTACAATCTAATGAAGGAAAATTCCTGAGATAGTACAATCTAATGAAGGAAAATTCCTGAGATAGTACAATCTAATGAAGGAAAATTCCTGAGATGTACCGATGTATTTATATGAGACGAAGCACTTATAACACCGCGATATACGTTAGAAATTATGGATCGGAAATTGAAAGATATGATGAATAATGATTTAAGATTTGGTGAAAAAATTGTTTCATTAGGTGGTGATTTTCGACAGTTATTACCTGTTTTACCTAAAGGGACCTGAAGTAAAATAGTAAGTTTATCAATTAAATATAGTTATCTTTGGAATTCATTATATAAATATAAGTTAACTCAAAATATGAAAGTTTTGAACAATGAAATGGATTTTGCCCAATTTGCTTTAAATATTGGCAATGGATCTATAAATGATAATAATGATTATGTAGAAATTCCTGATTGTTGTATTATACGTAATTTCAATATTGCCAATTTTGCCATATTATTTCCTCGAAATATTGTTGTCGACATAATTAATAATGAAATTGTTTCAAAGTTGGATTGTAACGGTGAACGTTCATATACAAGTATTGATTCAGCTAGCAGTTGTGATGACAATAGTTCAATGACTAAAGTAATTATTACCAGAGTATCTTAATACCTTAAATCCTCAATCTTTACCACTTTATAAATTGTATTAAAAAATAAATGCTATTGTAATGCTTCTATAGAACATTTGTATTAAGGAGATGTAAAACGGACACTACACCTATACTTATAGATATTAACTTCCTTTCCATTTTATTGCTGAATTTCCAGAAAAGAAATGCATTAGTTTGTAGTATGTACCATGATGATTATTTAGTTAAATTTTCAAATAAATTTATTTATTAGTAATAAAGAATTTTGGGTTCCGAAATTATTTATTAAAATTTTTTCGTACAGGAATCCAAATATCTTTAAAACTAATGAATGAATTTATTTGAAATTTTAACTGAATAATCTTTATGGTACATACTACAAGCTAATGCATTTTTTTACTGAAAATTTTGCAATAAAATGAAAAGATAGTCAATATTTACGAGTACAGGTGTAGTGTCCATTTCACATCCCCTTAACGGCATGTCGGAGCTGCAGCAATTGAGTTTTGCTTTTTTTATTTTATCAATATCTTTTTAAATTCATAAATTAAACAAATATAATGACTTGTCCGCACTAAAGCTATATTAGTACAATAATTTTTGTTAAAATAAAAAATCATTTGGACTTGTTATTTTTTTATGAGCTTTGATTGGAAATTAGATATTAAACTCGACAAACCTAACCTTAAAATACGATACATTGAAAGTTTTTATTATAACTTTGTATGTATAATATTTCGGTGGATTTCTTGGGTTGTCCGCACTAGAGTTTAATCTTACAAATTTTTTCTTTGTAGTAAAAAAACTCGATTAAACGCATCGTTTATTCATAAGTTAGGATTGGAAACATTATTAGAAGGCGGACAGCTTCGTCATGCTCTTAATGAAGGTTCATGTAACGGTACTCGATTACGTATATTAGATTTAGAAAATAATTTACTTAAATGTAAAGTATTAACTGATAATAAAGTTGGTGACCCTGCAAAAAAAAAATCTATAAATATAGCTAAAAATATAGGTAAAAATACAGCTACATTGTGAATTATAGCTAAATTCACGTGTTTTTTTAGCTGTATATCTATGAGAAATATAGCTAGATTTTTAGCTATATTTTTACCAATCTTTATAGGTACAATCCCTATTTTAGCTCATTATAGCTAGAAATATAGCTAAAAATCTAGCTATATTTCTCATAGATATACAGCTATAAAAACACATGAATATAGCTATAATACACATCAATATAGCTGTATTTTCTTTACCTACCCTAGTGGAAATCAGTTTTGCTAATAACTGCAAGAGACTGCTAATAACTTTTATAAATAGTTTGGTTTGAGACAGAAGTAGCGGTTATTTGCAGTTAATAGTAATTACTTGCAGTTATCAACAGTTATTAACATTTATAAGCACAACAATTTTGTGCAATACAATTTTTAAAAATTAAGATAATAGTAACAGTTATTTGCAGTTATTTTATTTTTGCAGTTATTTACCGTTATTTGCGGATTCTTTCAGTTATTTGCAATTATTTTCTGATTTTTATAGTTATTTGCAGAAACTTGCAGTTATTTATAGTTAATAACAGGGTTGCGAAAAAAGTAATTAAAAATTATTTGAATTACGAATCATTTTTGAATTTGTAATTAAAGTTTTATTTAATTAACAATTCCTTTTAAATTGATAATTAAAAATATTCTAATTAACAAATCAAAATCTAATCGTGAATTGAAAAGGCTTTAATTAAAAAATCAAAAAGAATTCTTAATCAAATAAATTTCAATTAAGAAATCATAATGTAATTGTGAATTGAAAGGACTTGAATTACAAAATCAAAAGAAATTCTTAATTAAATAAATTTAAATTAAGAAATCAAAATTTAATCGTGAATTAAAAGGGCTTTAATTACAAAATCAAAAGGAATTCTTTATTAAATAAATTTCAATTAAGGAGATGTAAATCGGACACTACACCAGTACTCATAGATATTAGCTTCCTTTCCATTTTATTGCTGAATTTCCAGAAAAGAAATGCATTAGCTTGTAGTATCTACCATGATGATTATTGAGATGAATTTTCAAATAAATTCATTAATTAGTTTTTAAGATATTTGGATTTCCATACAAAATTGAAAAATGTTAATAGATAATTTTGGAACCCAAAATTCTCAATAACAGATGAATGAATTTATTTAAAAATTTAACCAAATAATCTTCATGGTACATACTACAAGCTAATGCATTTTTTTATTGAAAATTTTGCAATAAAATGTTAAGATAGTGAATATTCATGAGTACAGGTGTAGTGTCCATTTTACATCCCCTTAAGAAATCAAAATGTAATCGTAAATTGAAAGAGCGTCAGCTATGATTATGATTTGTGAATTCGAGGACTTTAATTAAAAATTCCACAATTCCTTTTTCATTAAATGTACTAAGGAATTTTTATCATATATGTATATAGAAAAACATATAAGGACGCGCACATACATACGCACCTGGGCTCATATATATGCAACATTTCATGTCGACCCACACGCACACATACAGACAAGTTGATATATAAATATATATATATATTTATACACACATACATACATACGTGAGACATTCCACGTCAATTAGAACGCACCCACAGACATGTTTAAATATATATATATATATATATATATATATATATACATATTTATTTATATTTATATATACATACATACATACATACATGGGATTATATATATATATATATATATATATATATATATATATATATATATATATATATATATATATATATATATATATATATATACATGCGACATTTCATGTCAACTCGTACGTACTCATAATCACAGGCTTTTCTATATACATGGGACATTTCATGACAACTCTCACACACCTATCCGAGTTCCTTCAGGTTTACATATATGGGACGTTTCATGTCAATTTGCATTCATGCATACACGCTTTTATATACATGCGACTCTTTATGTCAACTCATGTACGACCTTACAGACAGGTTTTTGCATATCTACATGGTCCATTTCATATCAAATTGCTCACGTTCACCCGCAATTTTTTTTGTTTATATATATATGGGACATTTCATGACAACTTGTACACACCTATCTAAGTACCCTTAGGTTTATATATATGAGACGTTTCATGTCAATTCGCATGCATGCACACACGTGTTCATGTACGTGGGACTTTTCATGTCGACTCGCAAGCATGATATAAACATATATATACATATATACATAAGGGACATTTCATGTAGAATCGCACGTACAAACACAGGTTTATTCGAGTTTATATGGAACATTTAATTTCAACTCATACGCGCACGCACACGCTCACACATACAAACACATATTTAACTTTATATATATACACTTTACCTTATCGATATAGACAATATTTAAAAAATAGTTATTTATTATGCTGCGGTACCCACGATCGCCGCCTTTGGATACCTAGGTGTTAATGACAACTTAAACATCATCTACAGCTAAAACTTTTGAAATTCTATTTATAGTTTAATAACTACTTTGAAGTTGTTGCAAATGTTATCTAGCCAAACATGGATGTTCCGAGTAAGATAAACATTGTCTACAAGAATATCTTTTGAAATTTAGCCATTATTTATTAATAACATGTACGTTTCCCGAGATGACATCTCACAATATCCAGATGATCCTGGCTACCTGGAAGTCGTCTATATGAATGAATTTTGAAATTTTCCATACCGGTTATGAAGTTTACAGGCATTTGCAGGGACTACGTCAAATGAAACTTGGAGATTCTTTTCGATTTCGATTCTAAGGTTGTTTGATTAGATCGGAGAATACTCGGAAATAAAAAGATTTTAAAAGAACAATTGTTTAAGATTCATGCAACTTCCATGAAATATGTTGATTTACTCGTAGTCGATATCCATACATAAAGATCATTTATACAAATCATCTCGCATACACTGAGAAAAAAATTTAGTTGAGTCAATGAAATAAATTTAGTTATTAAATATTTTGTTGATAAAAATTAATTTTGATTGAAGTAATATGCAAAGTTATTAAATCACTGAAATATTTAGTTGGGATAAAAAAATGATACCTAAGTTAAAAAAAAATAAATATTTTTTTAAAATAAAGAAAAATTTATTGTTTTGGTTAAATTATTTGATTGATTTAATCAAATCAATTTCATTAAGGCAGCTAATAAAATTTTATAAAATATTTATTTGTAACAATAGAATGTGTTTGTAAATTATCTATATATTTTGTTGCAGTAATTAAATATTTATTTTAGTAAATCGTTTATCAAGAGGCGCGGCAGCGCCTCGACGGCGAGTTAAGGTACGAATACGAAAACGTCGAGGCGCTCCTCTTATACTTTGAATTAGAGTGTCGAAAATTTTAAAATAGAATCTTTTGAAAATGCATTCATATATTTTATAAATACAAATTGATAATGAAAGATTTTTATTTTATCTTTAATTTAAAAAAAGTTTTATGACGATCGGTTTACTCAATCTCGAGAAAACGTAATCTAAAATTTTAAAGTGTCGATTTCGCGTTATGAAAATTCTTCTTCGTCATCAGCCCTTCAATTTTTGTTTCCAGCCTGTGACGTCACACTTTAATATTGTAGGAGAGCTATGAGCATATTTTTTATGTTTTTCGGCTATAGTATAGTAGTTAGTATGGTGCATGCGGTTTGTATTCAAGTTAGTATATCATGCTATAGTATATATATCGACGGCGAGTCAGGGTACGAATACGGAAATTATTTATTTATACTTATAATTAAAATAATATTTTCGTATAAACGTATTCTATAATTCTAACATAGTATGATTTTTTTATTATCAACTAAACCCTTTCTTGTGAATGATGTTTCGTCGACCCGGAGGTCCTCCAACTCACCTAAACATCATCTACAGGAAATGACAAAAATGTATATATTTCCAATTATAATACTAAATGTGTTTCCTCGTGGATGATGTTTCGTGATCCTGGCGGCCATCCTGGCCACCTGGACATCATCTCTAAGAAGTGACAAAAAATTTTAAATTATAATACTAGATTCACTTTCTCGAGAATGATGTTTCGTCGACTTGGAGGTCGTCCAGGTCACCTGGACATCATCTCCAAGAAGTGACAAAAAATTTATATATTTCCCATGAAAATACTAGATGTGTTTCATTGTGAATGTTTCGTGATCCTGGAGGCCATCCTGGCCACCTGGACATCATCTCCAAGAAGTGACAAAAAATTTTAAATTATAATACTAGATTCACTTTCTCGAGAATGATGTTTCGTCGACCTGGAGGTCGTCCAGGTCACCTGGACATCATCTCCAAGAAGTGACAAAAAATTTTTAATTATAATACTAGATTCACTTTCTCGAGAATGATGTTTTGTCGACCTGGAGGTCATCTAGGTCACCTGGACATCATCTATAGGAAGTGACAAAAATTTATATATTTTCAATGATAATACTATATGTGTTTCCTTGTGAATGATGTTTCGTGATCCTGGAGGTCATCCTGGCCACCTGGACATCATCTCCAGGAAGTGACAAAAAATTTTTTAATTTAAATTATAATACTAGATGCACTTTCTGAATGATGTTTCGTCGACCTAGAGGTTGTCCAGGTCACCTGGACATCATCTTCAGGAAGTGATAAAAATGTACGTTAATTTGTAATTAATGTATTCAAGCGTCTACTGAAAAATCGTGTTACGATTAATTAAACATAAAAAAATTAATTGAACATAAATGTTTAATTTAATTAAACATTTTATCAAATTTTGTTCACTTTCTAATTTTTTTTGTTTTGAATATTTAATTGTCTACAATTTCTTTATAAATTTTAAAAAGATTTTTTGTTATATTTCGTATCTAGTTTTATAGAGTTATACAAAAGTTATATATAATCATTTTCAGATACAAACTATATCCAGTAAACTATATCGAGTACTTCCGTATTTAATTCATTCTTTTTGATATGAAGTTCGTAATCTTTCAAACTATTAAATAAATATACAATTTTGGCTGAAGAAAGTTTAGAAATCAATCAAGTAATCGTCGAGTATTACTTTATTCAATTCATTCTTTTTAATAAAAAGGAATGAAATTGACATTGATTAATAAGCTCTTTTGTTTCAACTTTTTTAAATAATATAAAATTCATAAAAATACCATTAAACTATTTTTTTATTTTATAATTTTATCAAATTTCTTGAAATTTTTTGAATATTATAACTGTTAATTTTGTTTTTAATCATTGTTCAAATTGATAAATACTATTTAATCTTTATTATTACTTTTAAAAAAGTATATTTTAGGCGAGTTCAGGTATTGAATAGTATAGTATTCTTTAGAACATTTTTTCTAAATATTTTATTTTACCCAATACATAATATTTTTTTTATTTTAGCTTTCGAAAGTACTGAAATATCATCATCAAGTTTATACTTTTTATTTGATTTATCTTTAGTTTTTGCTTAAGAAAGTTTTGAAATCAATCAAGCAATCGTCGAGTACTTCCGTATTAATTCATTCTTTTTAATATGAAGTTCATAATATGAATAATATGAAATTCATAAAATATTTACAGTTTTGGCTAAAGAAAGTTTCGAAATCAATCAAGCAATCGTCGAGTACTTCTGTATTCAATTCATTTTTTTAAAGCTTTTTTTAGAGCTTTAAAACATATTAAATTTTACTAAATATCTACAAAATAACTTGCCAGGCCCGTAGATTAATATTTTGTTGGTGAAATGCTCAATGTTAATGTGTACTGGTTTATAATTTAATTGTTAGCTAATTCACGTGTGTTAAATAACAGTTTAAAATATGAATTTAATAAATACATATACATTCAAAGATAAAGAACAAAAATACATCCTATTACAATAAATAAAAATCTATTTTGTGCTCAAAAATTATTTTTTTTATATGTGATGTTATGTAACGCAGAGAATTCAATATTCTTAGTTTTCTTTCGCTTTTTTTTACTATAAAAACTTTAAAATTATCAATTACACCATGAACTATTAATCTACGGGCCTGGCAAGTTATTTTGTAGATATTTAGTAAAATTTAATATGTTTTAAAGCTCTAAAAAAAGCTTTAAAAAAAATGAATTGAATACAGAAGTACTCGACGATTGCTTGATTGATTTCGAAACTTTCTTTAGCCAAAACTGTAAATATTTTATGAATTTCATATTATTCATATTATGAACTTCATATTAAAAAGAATGAATTAATACGGAAGTACTCGACGATTGCTTGATTGATTTCAAAACTTTCTTAAGCAAAAACTAAAGATAAATCAAATAAAAAGTATAAACTTGATGATGATATTTCAGTACTTTCGAAAGCTAAAATAAAAAAAATATTATGTATTGGGTAAAATAAAATATTTAGAAAATTAAATTTACAAAATCTTTTATAACAATAAAAAAATATTGGTCAATCATCAATATAATATTTGCTTGAATTAACGGTCATCCGATTAAGTTAAAGAAGCTTATATTGTAAATAAACGCTTCACTAAGTTAATAACATAAAATACCTAATCATTTTAATTCAATATTTAGTTGCTTTGATGAATGCGTTTTTTCTCTTTATGAAATATATGATTGATTCTATGAAATATCTCATTGTCTTTTACTCAAATAATTTCATTACTATATTATAATTAATTGGATGCATTAAATTAATTAAATTTTCAATTGATTCAAATATTTGATTTATTTTGTTCTATAAAATTATTTTATTACTTTTATTATTTAATTATATTGCGTCTATGAAATCAGTGATTAATTGAATTAATTATTATTTTTAACAATTAAATATTTTATTATTTATGTCCCAATTAAATATTTTGTTGTATTAATTAATTTCTTCATCAGATCGATTAAATAATTATTTGATTATCTTAATGAAATATTTATTGAAACAAGCAGTTATTATTTAATAACATATTTACTAAATCAAATGAAATATAATGTTAAAATTAATATTTAATATTATTGAAAAATATTTTTTTGTATAAGTTATTATCCTTTATACTCAAACAAACTCATGTTTTAAATACGTGTCTTGCTAAGTGAATAACTTAGCAAAATATGTACTAAAGTTAATAAAAATTACAGAGAAATCTGATTAAATACTTGTTAAAATCAAGTAAATCCACTATTTGATTCAACTACATAATTTATTTTATTCAAATAAGACATATTTGAACTCAAGGAAACATTTATTGTTTTAACAAAATCATTTAGTTCGATGGTTTGATGATACTACCGCTTGGTCGCGTCGTTAATTTTCGATCTCGCAAGCGGTAAGAGGGCTTCTAAGTTGATATATAAGGAAGTTAAAAATCCATGATATATAATACGTAAATTGTAATGCGAGCGAAATTTATGCTAGATTTACTGCGTGTGCGACCACTGTATAAAGCATACTAATGTTAGTATGTTAATAATTGTTATTCTTTACCATATAAATAAATGGAATCATATTCACCTGTCTTTTAATGAGTCATCAATTCATTGATGTTAATAAATAAATATAAATCACTGAAAGCAAATACTGTTGATTAAAGATAGTATTTGTTCGATTAAAATATCTATAAATCGAATTAATTAAATATTTCTTTACTTTGAAGAAATATTTTATTTGTGAAACCGAATAATTAATCAATTTTTTGTTAAGACAATGAATTAATTTTATTAAATCTTAAAATTTTATTAAATTTAAAATATTCAATAAATTAAACTTTCATTTGAAAATATAAAATATTGAACTAATTTAATTTCAATATGACGAATAATATGATGAAATGATTAATTAGAAAAACAAATGGACATTTTAATTGATAATTTTTTTTTATTAAAACAATGAATTAATTTTATTGAATCAATCTTCGCGACATTTAATAAGTCAAATATTCAATTGAAAATACAAAATATTATTTGATTTAATTCCAATATGTATATTAATGTAATGAAATAATCAATTAGAAAAATAAATGGGCATTTTAATTGATAAAATTTTTTATAAAAACAATGAATTAATTTTATTGCATCAATCTTCGCGACATTTAGTAAGTCAAATATTTATTTGAAAATACAAAATATTATTTGATTCAGTTACTACATGCATATTGATGTAATGAAATAAGCAATCAGACAAACAAATATGCATTTGAATTATTAACAAATTTTTTTAAAACAATAAATTAATTTTATTCAACCAATATTTGTGATGTTTAGTAGAATCAAATATTTATTTAAAATAAATGAAATATTTATTTGATCAATTAAATATTTGTATTAATGTAACAAAATATATTATGTGCCGCCCGCACCTAAGGGATTTCATTGATTTAATTAAGCCTTACTTAATCCAACTAAATTTTTTTCTCAGTGTATAAATTTGTGGTAGTATCCCTACTAATTTATGAATTTTTTGTTCAAATAATGCCAGCGAAATTTAACTTCGAGAAAGCATATTACTATTGTAATTAGTGAATAATTTTAACATTTTTTCATCAAACATCATTCTGATATACAGGTAATAAGCGTTATTATTTAAAAAATTTGAGAATTTATGAATCTTAGCAATTATTTACTTACCACGAAAGTTAAGAAATCATATTAGTAATTCATTTTATTTGAATTGAATCATTTAAAATCTATATAAGTCAAATTCCAAAGATAAAGAAATTCTGAATTAGTTATGCATTTACATATAATTTTTATTAGATCTTTAACATTTTTGTTTATTTAACCGAACAATAAACATTCTTGCTATTAACATAAAATCATGAAACTTTAATTTTTTACAAAAATAAAAAGTAATATTTTCAAACATCATTTATTATAAATATTATTTTCTTAATAGACATAAATCTTTGAAATCATTCGAGATATCTAATACTATTACAAAATTATAGAAAATGAAGAGATATTTTAAGAGGAAGAATCATATTTCTGTCCTTTGCTAATAAGAAAATTGGTTTTTCGAATAAAAAAAAATAAATTAAAATGGAGATAATATATTGACTATGAATAAGATTTACATAATTAGACGCATTTATGCATATTGTGTATGGACTATGGATACATCGTATATTAATTATGTGGGCTCAGATAAATACACAGGTTCTCTATAGCTGTTTATGCATGACTTCTGAATTTTTTTCTGTACGATGGGACCTTATATAAAGCAATAAAACAATTTTTTTCATGTCGTTTATTTAAATTATTTATTTACTTCATGCTGCTAAAAATTTACAATATTATATGTGGCGATAACTCAGCCAATGTACATTTTTGGTTAATTTTTAATATCATGATTGCATATTTAACACAAGAGTTTGAATAATAACTTTTCAAGTGGCGATTACTCAGCCAATGTAAGTTTTCAGATATTTAATAATATAGCGATTATTTTCTAATATGAAACATTTGAAAAGAATTTTTTAAGTGGCGATTACTCAGCCAATGTATGCTTTCATATATTTCATAATATCGCGATTATTTTCTAATATGAAACATTTAAAAAGAATTTATGAAGTGGCGATTACTCAGCCAATGTAAGCTTTCATATATTTCATAATATCGCGATAATTTTCTAATATGAAACATTTAAAAAGAATTTATGAAGTGGCGATTATTCAGCCAATGTAAGCTTACATATATTTCATAATATCGCGATTATTTTCTAATATGAAACATTTAAAAAGAATTTATGAAGTGGCGATTACTCAGCCAATGTAAATCTTTCGATGATTTTGAATATTGCGATTATTATTCTAAAAAATTTTTACCTATTCATATTGAAAGATTGCTTTTATAAAAAATGTTTCTGTATAATTATAAATATTCAATTATAAATTATTAAACTTTTTGCTTATTCATAAAAATAATAAAATAATAATAAATTATTAAGTTTAAAGCTTTATACCCTTACAAATAACTTTTGAGTCCATTTGCTTTATACAGTACTCGTTTTTCGAATTCAATATCGGACAATCTATTAAATTTTGGCATGTTCATTAAAGTAGCATGAGAAATTAATCTTTCTACTGGAGCTGAAGAAGGTAATGTAGTATTAAATTTCAAAAATAAGCTTTTAACAATTGGCAAATTATTTAAAGACTCCAAAGACATCGTTTTTTCATTTAAAAACCTCATTAGTTCATTTTCTTCTTGTTCTTGAGGTGCAAAAGCCGTGTTTAGTAATGCATTTGAGCTGTCATCATCAAAATCCAAAAACGTGTCTTTAGTATCCTCATTATCTGGAACAGCTGATTCCGGCTGTTTAGGCCTAACCAATTCTTCAACAAGCCTTTTTATTTTTGCTTGTGTATTTTTATCAAAGCACGAAATCCATTTTGCTCTAAATTTGGGGCGCATGAGTGCTGCTATAGCTGCTGATTCGCCATTGTTGATGATTTCAAAAAAATCATGAAATCTTTTGTCTCAAGCTTCCTTTACATATTTCAACAGTGGCTCACACATAGACAAACTTTTATTTGCCGATAAAGTATTCCATTTTTTTCGGATAGTCAACAATGTTGGTAAAAGATAACCATAATGACAATCTTTTTCTCCTTGTAAAATATCAATCGCTGAAGCCAGGGGTTGACACAATTTCAAATAATCTTCAATAAATTCAAAATCTTTTTTTCTTAAGATTTTATTAGATTCCAACATGTCATGAATTCTTTCATCATCAATTTTTTCTTTTAACGAAATGATTTGTTTAAAGGCGTCATACGTAGAATTCCACCTTGTTATAACGGGCCTCTGTAAACTGCATTGAAAAATTTTTTTCATTTCTTCTCGTTTTTTTGGTGATCTTAAACATTTCCATGGTTGTTGGCATTTTTCCATGACAAATTTATGACACTTTTTAATATTTGGAACTCTGTCAATTGCGTCTACAAGATCTTTTGTTGCAATCAAACTCAAGGTATGGCTGGCACATCGAAAATGACGAGATAGTGTTATATTTGAAAATATGGCTTCGTCTTCTACAGGAACTACATTATCGTCACTGTTCATAAACAGTGATTCTTCGCCATCATTTTCTTCAAACTCTTCCATTTCCTCTTCAGCATCATTTGAATCCTCATCTGCAATAATTTTTATATAATAATTTGAAAATTTATTAAGATTTTATGAAGATTTTTCATATAAATTTGAAGTTCAATTTTTTAATTTTTTTTATTATATTTATAACTTTTAAGCAAAATTAGCTTTTTTAATAAATTTAGATTTGTTTGATTAAATTTTGTTTCATGAGAAATTATAAAATCTAAATAAAATCTACCGATAATTGACAGTTATTACACTTTTTTTCTGATAAGGTATATAACTTTAATATAAATAATGTTCAATTTTATATATCCATAAGAGAAAATTCATCATTGAACAAGATATTTATTGAAACATGATACTTGATATTTCATCTAAATATTAACTTTATATTTGAATGTACTGTCATAAAAAACATCAAAATTTTTTTTCAATTCATACCATTAAATATTGACCTTATCAAGGTATTTTTAAAAAAGTACAATTTTTACTTTTTAAATTTTGCAAGTCACAATCCTCTTTTAAAAAAACGATGGCCGGATGTTGTGAAACATTTTATACTAAGAACGTGATTGGTGGATTGAATAGAATCATATGATTGGCGAAAAACGAGATTTGATTTAATATAATATGCTTAAATAAAATCATCGATTTAAAATTTAATAACAAAAACCATTGATAAATAATTAAATTATAATTATTGAGTTATAGTTGGATTTTTTAAATAAAATTATCAATGTAAACATCGCTAACTTCCGTTTACAAAATTCTTTTGTGTGAAGATGTCGAGAGTGCGAAGTACCGCTCTATATTCATTTGTTATTGTATATTTAAAATTAGAACATTGTAACAATTCTATGCCATTTACTTCTGAATTCTTTTTTTAAAAATTGTACCATAAAATAGTTATTAAGCAATAAATTTAGCAATAAATATTTTTTGAAAATACAGATGTTATCAACTTTTTAGCTTATAACAAGGCAAATGATTTTGTAAATTTAAAAAAAGATTTAAAATATTTCGGAATATTTTAAAATAATTTATAAAAAAACCGATAAGTAATACAATTTTGATAATATAATTTAATATATAAAATATTTCTAGATTGACAGCTTAAAAATTTTTTTTCAAAAATATAGTATAATACTTGCCTAAAATGTACTATTTTTAAAAGTTTTTTTATTTAATTTCAAAATTTAAATTGAATCACGCTTAGAATAAACAGTTCTTCTGCAAAATAAAATAAAAAATTTTTTGGTTGAAAGAATAATATAATTACTATAATTAAGAAAATATAGATTAGAATTTTTATTTTTATTTCTATTTTAAAAATAGGAACGATATACATATCGTTAAGAATGGATTTGAACTATTTTATTTTTTATATATTTTATGGATTTCATATTGTTGAAAATATTAATTTTTAAATAACTTGATTCATTGGTTATTAAGAATTTAGGATTCCAATATTACATATTAAAATTTTTCTGGCACTTATTTTAATTCTCATTTAAGATATATCTTGAAAATCAAATACGTTAGATTTATATTAAGTGTATAAAAAGCTAATATATTCGTAAAATAACTTTTGACTTTGTAATAGTTTACGTTATTTAAATTTTGAAAGATTTAAGAAATGTCTAAAAAATAATCTAAAAGTTTACCATTTCTTCAATTTTTTAAAATAATAATAAGAAAATGAATATAGCGATAATATATCTTTTAAATGGGATTTATTTTTCTCGAAGTTTTCCGTGTCTATAAATTCACTGATGCCGCGTAAACTACTCTGATACATTAGTATATAACATCAATTTCTTTACTGATGCAGATAGTAGATATGAAATTATTATTATTTAATAATGAACAGAAAATAATAACACTATATTAACGGTTAATCATTAAAAATTTATATACATTTAGATTAGATATAGAGCGCGCTTGCGCGCATGGATTTTCTAGTAACAATAAATAAATTAGTTGATTTAATAACATATACATATAAAAACAATAACCTTTAAATGGCAATAAAAATTTGATGAAACTTTAAGATTTCCATGAATAATTTGGTTACAAGTCATGCATTTTGCTATGATTTTATCGCCATTTGATTTCGTCAAATCTGCTTCAAAAAATTTTCCAACCAAATAACAAGTTTTACAGCAGACATCTAACATTTATTTTTGCTCATCACTTAATGGAACAGAAGGCACCGTTGAAACATTTGTAATTCTTGTAGAATTACTCAATCGTGATAACTCATAATGGGTACCATTATTTGCTGTCCCCTGACTTCCATCATCATGTAATGGTTCACCATCTATACCAACTCTTAAACTAGCTAGCAATTCATCTGTATTATCTACTGAATTTTCTTCACTGTTCATTTTAAATCCTTAAAGTGAACAACAAAACAATGAATAACATAATAAAATACAATGTATTTATAGGTTTATTGATCCAGTAAGAATGATTTGAGAGTTTATTTTATAAATAATATTCCTAAAATTAAATTTTTACGAGGTCTAAAATTTGTAAAGTATGAATTTAATTATAATCTTTTTAACGAAAATTCAATTTTACAAAACCCAACTTTGTTAGAAAAATACATAAACATTAATTTCATGCACTAGAAACTAAAAAATGTTAAATAATTAAAAGTTTCAAATTAAAAAAAAAGGGGCCCGATACGCTGTCTTTGTTTAATTAAGGTTTTCATATTTTACTCAAATATTTGTTGTAGTTGTAAATTAATTTTTAAGTACAAAAGATGTGATTATAAAGTTATAAAATATTTGCATAAAAAACTGGTGTGGCAGTCTTTGGGACTGGCCGACAAAGTGAAACTTCTTTACAAAATTATAGAACTCATAAATGTTTATTTAACTTATAACACTGTTTTATTTAATTTTAAAACTAAATAACTAGAAAATTAAATAAAACTAAATTCAAATAGTTTAGTTTATTTAAGGAATTTATTTTTTTAATTTTAAATAAGATAGTGTATAAAATTTTTTTTAATAATATTTATTTTTAAAAAATTCAATTTAAAAAATGTTGGGAATAAAGGGGTTCACCATAAAACATTATAGAGAAAGAAAGAAAAAGAGAAAAGGCATTCAGATCTGATTCTGATATTTGTATTGCATATATAGTATGCACGTATACATATACTATATCTGTGCATTTGACATCAAGTCAGTCCCGCGAATTTTTCTTTATACGTATTTAGTACCTTGATCTACATATAGGGATATATCTGGAACTTTTTAATTTTGAGAAATTGTCTTCACAACAATTGAAAAGTCTATAATACAAGTTTCTGGAGTGGCACACACCTCAATAAGGGCTTAAATTACTCGTTTCTGTGAGTAGAATATGTAATTAAATTTTGGTATCGATTGAACCATCGTTGTTCACGGTACATAATTTTATTTGTCAAAAATGATACTTTTTTCATATTTTTCTACGTGTGTTTCTTGAGCTATAAAAAAAGTAACGTACTCTCGATCATTCTCAAATTTTCTCATCATAATGAATATGGTAAAAAGAACAGTTTAAGCCTACCCTGGTACATGTGCCTCTCTTTAGGAAGCTGTTAGAATATTTTTAATGTAAGTGTAATTTTTAGGTGAAAATTACACTAACATTAAAAATAGTCTAACAGCTTCCTAAAGAGAGGCACATGTACCAGGGTAGGCTTAAACTGTTCTTTTTACCATATTCATTATGCTCAAAAAATTTGAGAATGATCGAAAGTACGTTACTTTTTTTATAGCTCAAGAAACACACGTAGAAAAATATGGAAAAAGTATCATTTTTGATGTATAAAATTATATACCGTGAACAACGTTTGCTCAATCGATACCAAAATTTAATTACATATTCTACTTACAGAAACGAGTAATTTAAGCCCTTATTGAAGTATGTGCCACTCCAGAAACTTGTATTATAGACTTTTCAATTGTTGTGGAGACAATTTCTCAAAATTAAAAAGTTCCAGATATATCCCTATATAGGAGGCGCGGACGCCCCTTATATATATACACTTTCCTTTCATTAGTTCCGTTGCATGTACCGTCATGAAATCAATTCACTCCCGTATAATTTTTTTATACGTCTCTTATGGGAGGTGTATACCGTCGCTAAAGAAGTTTCACTTCAAAATAGAAAATTTATAATGACGTTATTGAGAAAATAAGTACGGAATGCCAAAGTAAAAGGTTATGTTATACAGATATCTACGTTCCCTAATTTTTTTTAAAAATTGTCAGCCAGTTTTATGTTATTGTACAAAGATTTGCATTTATATTAATTGCGGTAATAAAATAACTGGTAGTCTATAAATTATTCTTTCAGTTACAGATTAATCATATATTTTCATACACAAAACATATACAAAAAATTTTATAGGTCCAAATCATAAAAGTGTTGAAATGCGACAATGTAAATTAAAAAAATTTTTTTTTGCTATGAATTCCGTAATGAATTGTTTTCTCAAATACTATAAACTTTAGATAAATACTCAAAACAATAATTGATGTTAAATAAATGACACATTTTGCAAATTATAATATGAAGATATGAGTTTATCTAATTGGTGAAATAATATAATTAAATAAAAAAATGTTTTTTCCATGTTGAAAACACGTTGTTAAAAAAAACCAATAATTGAAAAAATGCACTAAAAAGTATTAAATAAATTAATTAAATTTCTTAAAATTACTTTTATACAGTTTCATTGCAATAATCAAGATAAAATTTTACAACAAAAATTATAAAAGAAAAGGGTGTGCACTGATTTTCAGTAAATCTAATAATAATTTTAATACTATCTTTAATAATTTCTTAAAAAGATTTTAGAAAAAATTTCAGCAACCACACTTTTCTTTTTAAATTGTTGTTGTAAAATTTTCTATTGATTATTGCAATGAAACTATATAAAAGTAATATCAAGAAAGTTAATTTATTTATTTTATACTTTTTAGTCTATTTATTCAATTATTGTATTTTATTTTTAAAGCATGTTTTAAAAATTTTGTATTTTCTACTTTTAAGTTAAAATTGTTTTTATTATCATTTAGAGTTACATTGCAACCAGACTTTTCGAAGATTACACTCAGGTACATCCGTTATCGGCGACTTGGTACTTCAGTTCGACCTCTTTATCCTAAATCATTATTATGCATTATAGATTCACTTTCAAACCTCGAATTAGGTTTTAGCAGTCCCGAAATCCCCCGGGGAACCCACCTCGACCCAGAGAAAGCCTCCCCACTTGTACTTCCTCGGAGACGACGTCCATGCGTATTCTGGACAGCGTGCATCACTTTGTGGCAATTGTTTGATCTCAAATTCGGTTTTAGCAACCCAGAAAACCCCCGAGAAACTCGCCTCGACCCAAAGAAAGCCTCCCCACTTATACTTCCTCGGAGATGAATTTTCACACCCATTATCATCGACCTGGATGTCCAGGTACCAAAATGACAACTGATTATTGTATTGTCATCCAAGACCAAAGTCTATACCAATTGTCAGAATTTATATCTGTCGAAAAGTGCCTGAAATCGAGCGCGCAAGATTTGATTACAGACAGACAAACAAACAAACAGACATGAAGGCGAATATAAGAAAAGCGTATATAAAAAAATAATATTTACCTACGTTAAGTCTGCTTTAAGACTAATTATCTTTAGTTTTTTATGACAAAAACAAGTAAATTGAATTTGAGAAAATTTCTATAAGTTACTTAAATTTATGAAAAAGTCAATATAAATCGTCATTTTTGCAGAACTATGAAGATTATGATTATTTTCGCGGAAAATATAAAGTTATAGAAATTATTTATGAAAACGTTTTCGATTGGAAAATTTGTGATTATTGCAGTTGAATTTTGTTATATCATCATCAGTTATATCCTCGTTAAAATGACCCGAAAATTTCTGAAAGAATCGGAACAAATTTTTTTTCGGTCTTTAAAGAATGTTTAAGAACTATTATGAAATGAAAATTGATAAATGTTTCAAGTTTTCCGAATCGTTCCGACATTGAAATTTCAATTATAAGCCGTTACTCATAAAATTTGGAAAAGTCTATTGTATGCAACTATTTTTTCAGTGATTCAGTTGTAATTTATAAAATTGTGAATTTGGGTGATCCATTATGTTTCTTTCCGTAATATTTATCTGATGTTGGAGCTGCAGCAATCGAGTTTTGCTTTTTTTATTTCATTAATATCATTTTAAATTCGTAAATGAATAGTATATTGTGTAACGAGTAAGGTTTAGTTGACTATTGCGCACGAGGGCAAATTGGCGCACGAGCGTAGCGAGTAGCGCCATTGCCCGAGTGGCGCAATAGTCAACTAAACCGAACGAGATTCACATGCTATTTTTTCTCATAAGTGCTGGGTGTAAGAGAGAAAGAGAGAGAGAGTGACATGTTGGTGCGTGGAAAGGGGGGGTTTGGGGGGAGCCCCCCCTTTTAAAAAAATTAATATGTAAATCAAAAAAAGCATCTCATAAAAATATTATTTTTTTGCATTGTCAACAACTTTTATCAAGAAGCTAGCACACAACTGACTTCTACATAGAAACTCGTGCACGTTCCTGCGTGTTTTGTTTCCTTTCGATATAGCATTCTCTTACTCTCTCTCTCTCTCTCATATCTGCCGTACGATTGACTCGCAATAGTATATTTCAATACTTTTTGGTACTATTATTTGTAATTAAATTACATACTTTTAGTTTACCAATTTCTCGTATATACCGAATAATTACGATTTCGTTAAGGCGACTTCGGATTTTAGGTTAGGTTTTATTTTTGAGTTTACAAATTACTCTTTCAATATGTGAAATTTTTCAGATTCTTTAATTTTCCACCATTCTACGGATTATAATAAATAGTGGAAAATTAAAAAATTCAAAAAATTTTAGAAACAGAAAGAGTAATTTGTAAACTACAAAATGAAATCGAACCGAACTTCCGTAGTCGCCTTAATGTAAAAATAATACAAGAATAGATGATACGATTTACTTTGTCAGAGGTTAAAGCGAGATAGAGTATAAAATTCATCATATGGTCGATGAGATACAGTATGAGGGCGCTGCGCTTGTATAAAGCGATTTCACATTAACTAACGCTTTTGCGTGACATTATTTTACAGAATGTAACGTATTTACGTGATTCAATAAAAAATAATATTATACATAGCTGTGAAACACACGCCCTCAAAAAACAACACACGCACCGCGCGCTATTAGCTACTTACTACCCCGAAAACGCATGCGCTATAGGCCACTTACTCAGCACGGATGAGAAAAACAAATAAGGTAAAATAGCCTATTATGGAACGATTTTCGATAATTTTTTTTTCAACACAAAATATAAATAAATAAATTACATGAAATAGAATACTATCATAGCTCATTGGATGCGCTTTTTTCTGTAGAATAAGTACTTTTTTAAAAATTTTTAATTAATGCTATATTCAATAATTTATTTAAAAAATAGTGAAAAGGTTTCTGGAGCCTATTATTAAACGCAATTTTCTTGCTGGCACCCCTGTTTCATTCCCTATTATAAAACACTTTTCATTTTATAATTTACAAATCATTATTAATATTTAAATTAAAAATAGTTAAAAAATAGTTAAAAAATGTTAAAAATCGTTTAAAATTTATATTGGGAAGGTTTTTATGTCAGATTAAATCTATTTTAGCCATTTTAAAAATTTTAGATAATTGTAAAAAGTATTACTATTTTTAGGTTAGAATTTAGATTATGATTCCATGTTTTAAAATACATAGCATTTCCTATATACCATAAATAGGAGTCTATTTAAATTTTGAATCCTATTAAGAAACACACGTTTATTTTAAGATTATTGTTTTCAAAACCAATAATTAACGATATCAATCAATTCTATGGTCTTTTATCTACAAAACAAATAACTGTTTATGTCAAGTTATGAAAAAATAGCAATAAAATTAATAAAATAGTTACGAGCTTTATTCGTCCATGATTAGTCAATCAGTCAGTATTATTTAGTGCTTATCTTGAACAGTCTCATTATATTAATTTTTTAATTGGTATAGTTTATATATGACTTTTATTTTGATTGTATCAAAAAGAGGAGGTGTAGACGAAAACGCGTATATTTTACTGTAACTTTAAAAACATTTGAATTTCATATAAAATTACATATTACACGCGTGTTTCATAATCGGAGCCACTTTTCTTACTGTTCCATAATAGGCTACTTTACCTTATAATGACTTGTCCGCGCTAAAGCTATGTTAATACAATAATTTTTGTTAAAATAAAAAATCATTTAAACTTGTAAATTTTTTATGAACTTGGATTGGAAATTATATCAAGCTCGACAAACCTAATCTTAAAATACGTTACATTGAAAGTTTGTATTGTTACTTTTTATGTAGTATTTTCGTGGATTTCTTGAGTTGTCCGCACTCAAGTTGAATCTTACAAATTTTTTCTTTGTCGCAAAAAAATGTTATTAAACGCATTGTTTATTCATAACTTAGGATTGGAAATATTATTAGAAGACTGGAAGCTTCGTCATGCTCTTAAAAATAAAAATAATGTTATTTAATTTTAAAAATAATATCAATCTGAATAATATATCCTCATCAGAAAAGTTATTGTAATTTATATATTTTTGGAACCTTTCCAATTTCATGTGTACCACCATGGTATTATATGGGGATATCCACCCAACTTTAAATTCTCTAGTAACAGGTCATTATTTAAACTAGGTTATAATCTTTTGTGCTATCCTGTAACTCTATTTCTGATGTATTTTGTAAATGTGCCACAAACGGCGCAGCAGATAATTCTATAAAAAGTAAATTTACACATAAAATGAATTACGGTAATTTTTTATGTGTGAAAATGAATGTTTTATAGAAATATCTACTGCGCCGTTTGTGGAACAGTTACAAAATACATCAGAAATAGAGTTACAGGATAGCACAAAAGATTTGAACCTAGTTTAAATAATGTGCATCATGCGGTAACCCAGTAACAGCTGTAATATGACCTGTTACTACAGAATTAAAAGTTTTGTGGATATCCCCATATATAAAAAAATATGATTATGACTTCTTCAGATTCTTTATGAATTTCTAATATATTGAATAGTGATTTTCGAAGGGCATATCATAGTATTAATTAAATTAACTTATTAATAAACTGAAAAATTGCCTAGTATTAATAAATCAGTGCGATTTATTGTATTTATTCACAAAAAAAATTTATAGCTTAGTCGTGTTAAATGGCTTTATTTCCACTATCGAACAATTCCATGGTATGCTTAACTATTTCAAGAGTTAAAAAAATTTAATAATACGTATATTTTTTTATAACTTCAAAATCGATACTGAGAATCATAAATAATTTTCACGGTATTTTATAAATAGCAGGTCGTATATCCCTATCCTTTTATATTAAAAAAATTCAATTTTCTGCAAAACCTTATGATTGTAGCAAAAAATAAGAAGAAAGCCCCATTTCGTATAATAAAAAGCAATATTTTCTCTTATGAGAAAATATTATTTTTATCGCTTCGTTTCAAAAAAAACTTTGAAAAACTGAATTGTCCATCCAAACCTCGATATTTTATGTTTTTCAAGGTTTTCTTTAAAATGAATCGATAAAAAAATTTTTTCCTCATCAAAGAAAATATTGCTTTTTATGATACAAGATGGGGCTTTCTTTTTATTTTTTGCTAAAATTATTAGTTCTTGTAAAAAAATCAATTTTTTGATTACAATAGGACATATATACTCGACCTCCTCTTAAGAGGAGGTCACATATCTCTGTCCTTTTCTAATCAAAGAATTGAGTTTTTTACAGAAACTAATAACTTTAGCAAAAAATGAAGCGAAAGCCGCATCTCGTAATAAAAAAAGCAATATTTTCTTTAATAAGAAAGAATTAATTTTATTGCTTCTTTTTCAAGAAAACCTTGAAAAACTTAAATCATAGAGGTCAGGGTGGACAGTTTGGTTTTTCAAGGTTTTCTTGAGAACGAAGCAATAAAATTAATTTTTTGTTATCAAAGAAAATATTGCTTTTTTTGATATACGATGCGGCTTTCTCTTCATTTTTTGATAAATTTGTTAGTTTTTGTAAAAAAATCATTTCTTTGATTAGAAAAGGACAGAGATACGTGACTTCCTCTTAAGGATCTTTAATAGCTATTAAACTCTTTACAAGATTGTAATAATTCATCTCGATACTTCCATAGAGTTCGTGAAGTTTCATTATCCTTTCAATCAATATACAGAAAATATAAAGATTCATCCGTATTCTTGAATACGGATGATACGTATGATCCTATAGATTTATAATCATTTATTTACCAATAATTTAATAAATATATTTGTACGATGATAAAACGTAAAAAATATTTCTGAAGAATTTTTTAAAATACAATCTAGAAGGTTTCTCCTGAAAACTTTACAGTGCTGTTCAATTCTAAAACGATCTTAATTGTTCATGGGAATACGATAAAATCAAGGTTACTATTCCTTAGTAAAACTTAATGAATCAAAAAAGTTCAGAAGGTATCAACGACAATCATGACAATTTTTTTCAAAAGAGTTCGCAAAGTTGTATTATGGACTGGTACTAAAAACCGCAAAAAATTAGAAAGGTTCTTTTACATCAGGATCTTTCCAAACCTTAATGTACATTTTAACCAAGGTATTTCACCTGAATACGGAGGACATTTATAACTAATATAGGTAGCTAGGAGAGTTTCCATAGCCGCTGGAGATCCACGGCTCCACCAAATTTTTTCCTATGTATTTTGGTGCCCTGAACACGAATTTCGAGGGTGGATAGCTGGAAAATAGTTAGGAAAATCTCTAAAGTAAATTTTCTGGTTGTTAATTTTTCGCGGAAAAACATAATTTTTCGTGTTTTTCATTAAATATTAAGTCGAAAATATTCTTATCAATTTTGCCGTACATTGCACCATTTCTCTGTAAAAACATCATAAATATAAAAAAAACTCATTTTGCCATTTTTAATGATTTTTTTTATTTTATTGCACCAATCATTGGTGACCAATATACTTAAGAATTTTTACATTTCAATTAGCTAAAATTATTCTTTAATCCACCAACTGTTGATAAAAAAAGAATGGTTTAGGCTGGTTGCGGTCTTCCTTTAATTTTTCACGAAGAATTGAACCACTTATTCAGAGAGTACCGCGCAACGATGCTCACATAAAAAAGTCACGTCGGAAAATAGGGGAGATTGCTATAGTAATATTAAAGTCCACTGTTCCAATAATTTTTTTTTATATATTTTGTCACTAAACATTAATTTAAAGGGGGTAAAGTCGGAAAATGTCCAGGAAAATTTGTATGATATAATTTCCAAAAATTTGAAAAGTCTATTTTTGAAATAAAAAACATTATGTCGCTTATTTTATGCAATTTTCATGCCAAAGTTATGAAAAAGAATAAGTTTTATAATTTTTTTCAATTTTTTTATATTAGAATAAGACTATTGTTACAGTGCAGCAGAGATTAGAATAGGATTTCCTAAAATTTTATTTCATTTGCTAAATTTATGTTATAATTTATAAATACATTTAATTAATCGTTATTTGTATTTTAATCTTATTACATTTTTTAAATGTAGAATTTATCTACAAGAACAATATTTACAGTAGGGTAGATGTGGGTATTACAGCGGAATCTACGTATGATGAATTTTAAACTCATAAATTAAAGCTTATAGATGAAGAAAACTTATCACTTTTATTTTCAATAAAATATTTAAACATTGATTAACTAGAAAAAAATTAATTTAGCATTTAATTATAGAGTTAAAATTAAGAAAAAACGAATTTAAAATAAAATGTATTTGTGGCTATTGCTGCGGCCGTGTTTCTAATGCTGTGTGCCAGTTACTATTGACACTTTTATATATTCCGTTCGAAAAGTTGAGGTTAGGTTTACCACGTGTTATAGTAATAAAAGGATGCCACAGTAATTCATATTTGGTGATTTTAATGACGCATAATACTAAGGTGTAAAATTAAAATATTAAATACGTGCTAGGTGAAATTTCCAAAAAATATATAACAAGCAAAGATATATTTTATTTAATAATGATCTCATTTTACATAAAAAAGAATAAAAACAGAAAATATTGTCAAATTTAGGATGCATACGTGATCGCGATTTTACGAAATTTATCAAGATTTTAGAACAGTTCAATTTCAAATAATCAATATTAAATATTTTTAGACTTTTTTTGTGAGATATATTTTTTAAAATATTAAATGATACTTATAATATTTGATTATGCATTCAAATATTATTTATGGACTTGAAAAAAATTATTTTTACGAATTTTATATGAAAAAACAGTAATTAGCACCTCCTCAGCAATACCCACATCTACCCTACGCTATTCATTATTTTATGAAGTTTAAAAAACTTGTGTTTTTATAATTTATAAAATTTTTTAACGAAGTACAATTTTTTTCTGTGAACTACTCTTTTACTGTTACATATTTTGTAAAAATATATCTTTTTAATAAAAAAATAGGTATATGATTGATTGAAAATATTAATTTTAATTAATTTAATTTATGTATAACCCTGTTGAAAAAACTCACTGACATGGTAACATTTTTTTTAACTATTAATAATTGAATTTATTGATTTGTTGATTGTAATTCCTTAATCATTCATTTTATTTCCGCAATTCAATCCAAAATATCCTTAATTTATAATCCTTCAGTTGAAAATTGAGGCAACACACTAATTATAACACATCCAAAATAATTTATAGCAGCATCATCAGTGTCACAACCAAATTTTAAAATTGCTAAGCATAAACTTTCAAAACGAATGTCAGGAAAAAGTAATTGACATTATAAAAGAATTTTTTTATTACAGATAAATATTATGTGAAAAACTTTTTCTAAAATAAAATCATATAATCAAATTATCGATCAAAAAGTAAAACCATTCCTTAAAAAGCTTCAAGATTTTTATCAGTATTAATATTAGCAACTTTTCCTGAACTAGAATTTTTTTTATTTTAAGTAACATAGAAAAAATAACCTGTTTGTGTAACTAATTAAAAACTGCTCACTTGTTAAAAAAAAAATCTGGTGGCACTCATATATATATATATTTTCGGCTGAGGTGCCCGTAACCGTGCTTTCATGTATTGAGCACGCTAAATATGTAAAAAGATTGATTCCGTCGGAGGACCGCTCCCCGACTATAATCACTCACTCCTTGACTATAATCATTCCTCCTCGGCCATAATCCTCATGAAAAGGTTGAGGAGGCCCGATACCCATTGATTTAAGCTACAGAAAAAGTGCAACAGAAAGAAAAAGGAGGGATAATGCTAGAATTTCCCCTCTGTGCAGATACAAAAGCGCCCACATACACTAATAAGTACAACGACAATATAGAGAAAAACAAAGCTTTCATTCACACCAACTATTGAGTCATGCATTTTTGAAAACAAATGCATGTATTGACGTGCCTATAACATCAGCAGTAAGAACAGAAATCATTCGCTGTTAGTACTGGCTGTTCTACACATGAAAATGGATTTTTCAAATATGTTCACGTTATTAGATAAAAATAAAAATTATATAAGTGATATTGAAAGTGATAATAATTGTGATGATAAAATATATCACAAAAAGTGTCGAAAAATACAACTGATTCTTCAACAAATAAAATACAAAAAGAAAAACCACTTTATATTTTTAACAATTGTAATATTAATATAATTAATCAATGATTTTTAAGTAATAATTTTTGTAATTTTTAATAGTTCGAAGTAATTAATAATTTTTTAAGTTTATGAAATAATGTACAAAAATTAATAAAATAAAATGAAATTTCTTATACGATGAAAGCCCGGATACGGACACCAGAGCCGAAAAATTGTTTATGCACCATGGCCAAGAGTCACTTGATTATGTCGAGGGGTATTTGTAGGGAGAGGGGGATAGAAAAGTCGAGGCCGCGTCAGCGGCCGAGACTATTCTATTCCCCTCTCACTACAAACAATCCGACTCCCGCCCAAGGTGCTTAAATAACTAATATACCTGTGTGTGTGTGTGTGTGTGTGTGCGCGCATGTGAATCGACATAAAATATCTTATGTATATGGATGTACATATATTCATAAGCCCATGTGTGTGCGTGCATGCGCTTTGACAGAAATAGCCCCATATATATATATATAAAAAAAAATATATATAAACTCAAGTACGTGTGTCACGCATGTAAATTGACATGAAACGTCCCGTATATATATAAGCATGTGTGTGTGCGCGCGTGTGAATTAACATTAAATATCCTATGTATATGTGTACACAGATATACACACACCGAAAAAAATCCGTTATGCCAATGGTTCCATACCTCCTACAACTGTTATTGTTCGCGAGGTTGAAACTACAGCGGTCTAAAATATGCGACGCACATTATTAGATAGGTACCGTAAAGGACGTAGTTCCTGATCAGGGCGTAATTTCTGATCATTATTTATTATAAATCATAATCTTTAATATTCTAGTAGGAAAAACCTTTTTTTAATTTATGAGGAAAAGTAGATTGAGCATAAGAAATGCTTCGTTTGTGTGAAAAAGAAATATACTTTTACTTTTTTACATGTAAATATGTGATCAAAAATACCTCTTAGGTGATCAGAAAATACGTCCTTCACGGTATAGTAACAAAGTAGTTCACTGTAAATACTGCAATAGTTCGAGCGCTGAACGTTGGCTGTTGGAGGTAAATGAAATACGATCTGTCAAAACACACGAACGCGCGTGATTCCAGACTCGAATGATATAGCGTCGATGAGGCTTTAGTAAAACGTTTCATGTCAACGGATGCAAGTTGACATGAAACGGACCATGTATATATATATATCAACTTGTCCGTATGTTTGCGTGTGGGTTGACATGAAATGTTGCATATATATGAGCCCAGGTGCGTATGTATGTGCGCGTCCACATATGTTTTTCTATATACATATATATGATAAAAATTCCTTAGTACGTTTAATTAAAAAGGAATTGTTGAATTTTTAATTAAAGCCCTCGAATTCACAAATCATAATCATAACTGACGCTCTTTCAATTCACGATTACATTTTGATTTCTTAAGAGGCGGTCGGGTCTATTCGCCGCTACATATAGGGTGGCGCTGCGGTCAGGTGAGAGAAATCTATTAAATATTTTTTATACAGTTATTTACAATTTTCTGAGACGACAATATACTTTTAATGTTGTCATTTTCTCTAGCCATATGTATGTAGAATAATTATTAATACTTATCTCGTTTGAAAAGTCTAAAATATTGTTATAAAGCGAAAAATGCGATGCAAAGTAGGATCGATGTAAACATGCGTGCACCTTCCTTTAGTACGACAGAGAGAGCAATACTAAAGAATGATGTATACTAATGTTTACGTCGGCTCTACCTCGCGCCGCATTTTTCGCTTTATAACAATATTTTAGACTTTTCAAACAAGATAAGTATTAATAATTATTCTACATATATATGGCTAGAGGAAATGACAAGATTAAAAGTATATTATTGTTTCAGTAAATTTTAAATTGCTGTATAAAAAATATTTTATATTTTTTTCTCACCTGACCGCAGCGCCACCAAGCGGCGAATGATTCCGACCGCCTCTTAATTGAAATTTATTTAATTAAGAATTCCTTTCGATTTTGTAATTAAAGCCCTTTCAATTCACGATTAAATTTTGATTTCTTAATTGAAATTTATTTAATTAAGAATTCCTTTTGAATTTGTAATTTAAGCTTTTTCAATTCAAGATTACATTTTGATTTCTTAATTGAAATTTATTAAATTAAGGATTCCTTTTGCTTTTGTAATTAAAGCCCTTTCAATTCACGATTACACTTTGATTTCTTAATTAAAATATTTTTAATTATCAATTTGAAAGGAATTGTTAGTTAAATAAAACTTTAATTACGAATTCAAAAAGGATTTGTGAATTAAAATTTATTTAAAGCTCAAAATGATTTAAATATTTGCAATCCTGGTTAATAATAGTTATTCATAATAATTTATTGTCTTAGAAATTTTTTCCTATATATAAAAACTTAAAAAATTTTTTAAAAAGCGTATAATTGTTAATAACTGTAAATAATTAAAAGAAATTGCAAATTTCTTTTAATTATTTATTATCTATTTTAAATTATAAATTAATGAAATAGCAAATAACTGCTTATGAATGCTAATAACTGCTAATAACTGATGATAACTACTATTCACTGCAAATCACCGCTACTTCTGTCTCAAACTAAACTATTTATAACAGTTATTAGGAGCTTTTAGCAGTTATTTGCAGTTATTAGTATTGACATAAGAATCAATAGACTTTACCATGGGCATTAATACATTTAGAGCAAGTTATATTCTCTATCCTTTCTAATGAAGAAATTAATTTTTCTGTGAAACCTAATAATTGGAGCAAAAAATAAGAAGAAATCTCATCTCGTATAATAAAAAACATTTGCTTTTATGAGGAAAAATTATTTTTATCACTTTTTTTTTATTTTATTTATTATATAGGCGTACCCAGACCTTTAATTAAGGTTCATACGGCCTATAATTCGTACATATACTTATATATTTTATATTACAAAAATTTAATTACTTAAAGATTACAAACATATGACTAAAGATTAAGGTTACACTTTTTAAGAAAATTAATAACTATTTCAATAATATTTGAATTTAAGTTCTTTAAAATATGAGTCACATCACAATTAATATTAATTTTAGCGTCTTTGAAACTTTTAAACATGTCGTAGCGTTGATCCCTGTAGAGTGGGCATTCTCATAGAAGGTGTTCTATATGCTAATAATCGTGGCCGCAGGTACATGCTGGGGAGGAAACGATATTTTTCCTGGCCATCGATGAAGCTGAGCTGTAATGATCAGCTCTAAGACGATTGTATGCCTGGGAAGATTTTTGTCTTCGAACCAAGGATGTTTGGAATTATTGTTGAACTTATTAAAGTATTTAATTACTTTTAAAATTCTATCTTCCATATTAGATTTGTACGTGTTGTCATAGGCAAACTTTTTCCATGTTTGTCCAAAGTCCTTGTAGGGATCTTCGTTGTTTTCAGATTGTTTGCTCGTGGCCATTTTGGCTAATTTATCGGCTATTTCATTGCCTTGGATGCATATATGGGCTAGAATCCAAACAAATTGTAGTGGTTGATCTTGAGAACTATTGGACGATATTCGATATATTTTGTTTCCTGCTTTAACTATTAGAGGGTGATTGAATGTGTTGGATTCATGGCTTTGTAATGCTTGGAGTACGCTTAGTGAGTTGGAAAATATTACATGCTTGTAATAGTTGGATAGAGATGAAAATTTTAACGCAGTGTTGATGGCAATGGCTTCGGCAGAAAAATTGAAGTGTGCTGGTTAGAGCTTGTTATATTAATGTTTCTAGCGTCGTCGGTAATGTAGGCGGAAGCCACAGATTTGGAGCCTGGAATTTTACTGCCATCGGTGAAAATTTTACCAATTGAATCGTTGGAGTAGTATAGGTCCAGCATCAGATCCGGATCTTTGGCTTTTTTAATTGATTTTCCAAGACTAAAATCTATGTTTGATTGATGGTACATAGCTTTGAAGGGATGTGCATATATTTCATTGAGGTGACTTATGTATAATGTCTTGTTGGTTTCTGTGAGAACTTTAGAAATGCATTGAGAGATAATTCTCTTTTTTTTTGCCTTTACTTTTTCTATTTTTAGTGTAATATTGATTTATATTTTTGGAAGCAGGATTAGATCTATTGGAAAGAACTTTGGTGTCATAGTTAAAACCTGAATATAAAGCCTGATCTATCATAGAGGTGAGCTTGGTTTCGGCTAAGATAATGTTTTTGGGTGTAGATGTACGATATCCCATTACGGTCCTGAGAGAACCATACTGAATTTTTTCAATGGTTTGTGCCAAGGTCTTTGATTTTGGATAATAAATAAATAATCCATAGTCCATAGTGGCTCGAACGACGTTCTTGTACAGAACTAATAAAGCTTGGGGATGAGCACCCTACTATGTTCCGCATAGGTATTTGAGAATTTAATGAGCTCTTTGACACTTAATGGCGATGGTCTTGACCTGTTGCTCAAACTTGAGTTGAAAGTCGATAGAAATCTGGCGGATTCAATGGATTTAATGGTTTCATTAATAATGGTGATGTGTGTGTCCCCAGGTGGTATATTTTTGTTGTTGAAATGGACTAATTTAGTCTTTTTAACGCTTAAACTGAGATCCAATTCAAATGATTTATTGCGTATGCTTTCTGTGGCCTTTTCAATTTGTGTAGCACTTTTTTCCAACGATGATGAACTTGTTTAGAGGAGAATGTCGTTCGCAAATTGGGAGATGTGTATGAATCTAGATATGTTTTTATGGATGTCCTTTACGTAAATGAGGTAAGGAAGGGGGCTAAGTACACCACCCTGAGGTACACCTTTGTAGGCATGACCATGATAATCTAGATTATATTCAGTGTGGATTGAGCGTTTGATTATAAGATGTTGTACGAAGTAAAGTACTGTTCGAGAGCATGAAATCTCTTCCAGTTTACGAAGAAGAAGCTGGGGGTTGACATTGTCGAACGCTCCCTGAACGTCCAAAAATGCTGCAAGAGTATCCCAGTCCTTACTGAAGTTGTTGTCGATGTGAAGAAGAAAGTTTGCTAAGTTGTCGTATCAGGATCTACCTTTTCGAAAGCCGGAGTTTGATTCTGGAAGACTGTTGTTGTGTTTGCAGAACCGTTGTAGTCTGTTTTTTACCATGTGCTCATATATCTTACAGAGACACGATGTCATAGCTATAGGCCTGACCTATCTGGTTTGCTGATGAAGTGTACAAGGGATTCTTGCCAGTTTGATGGGTAGATATTTTCCTGATGCATCTGGTTGTTAATGTCAAGTAATTCCAATTCATACTTTAGTGGAATCTTAGTAAGTGTGTAATAGTCAATGCCACCCAGACCGCAGCCGGAGTGTTTGTTTCTAGATTCAAGGGCGACATTGAATTCGGCAAAATCGAAGGAATCGTCAAAAAAGGAGTCTTTGGGATTAAACGATTGAATCGTCGAAGGCTCAATATGATCGGCTTGTGGTTTTGCGGAAATTTTGTCCATTACCACCTCTGCTTATGATTTAACTAGTGACCTATCGTGACTAGTTATGTGTGCCTTAACCCACTTGTTTTTTTAAATTTTGGTTTTATTCCAAACATATGAGACATTTTTCCGGAAATCAATGGTTTCTGCAAATTCTCTATTTTGTTCTTTTTTCTTCTTGAAGGTTTTCCTTAGAGTATGATCAGCTTTTAAGTAGCTTTAGTAGTAACAGGCAAGTCTATAAAATTCCCACTTCTTAAATGCAGCTTTGCGTAGTTTTTTAAGTTTATCGCACTCTGCATCCCACCAGGGGACTGGGTTACGGAATCTGGAGGGGGCGAACTTTCTCTTCGAAGGTGTGCTACTTATGATATCATGCTTGATCTATTTAATCCAGAAATTATATTTGTTAATGGGTGACGAATTAATGTAGTCACTGTTATGAAATTCAGAGTAGTGTTGGTCAAGCATATCATTGCATCTTGGCCAATCTGTTTTTTCAGAATACAATTTGAATGACTTTCTGGCGTAGATGACTTGATCTATACTAACTTGGATGGTAATGGCAAAATGGTCCGATACGTGTGGATCGTCAAAAACCTTGTGATTGATGCGATCAGCCATAGAGAACGTTATGGATAATTAGACCATTCCCATCTAGGGAATCCAATAAATGTATTTCATCATTGTCATTGTAACTGCAATTCCAGCCAACATGATGTGATTTAAAATCTCCAAAAAAATAGTTGGCTCGCAACATATTACACTGTTGCTCATAATCTCATTCCAAACTCTTGGAGAGGGATGTATATGAGGTAACTTGTAGCATGCGAGTAAATTAAAAGAGTGATCTTTGGTTTTAATCCCAATGCCCCCGAGTTTGATTTCTGGTTCAGATGGGGTATTATTCAGAACTTGGAAGTCGATGACTTTTTTGACAATAAATATAATGCCACCACCAGTGACATTTAGGCGATCGAATCTGTGTATATTGAATCTTGTGAAATTTACGGGTTTATCTGGCTTCAGTCAAGTCTCGACTCCGATGATGATGTCAAATTGAATTTTCATTTTTTCTAATTCGAGTCTCTTTGCATTTAAACTCCTGAGATTCTAGAACGAAATATTTAAATTTTTATTTTGCATGTTAGTATTTTATAGATATTTTTTATATGTATATATTATTATTTTCCCCTTTGTGAACGTGTGACTGTATGTTGAATTTCTGATAACTTTGTTAAATTTTCTTCATTTTGTAATCCTGAATTAAGCCTTTTGAGAAGTTTTTTAATACGATTTTTAAGTTTGGGATCCAGTATTTTGGCTTCTACTACATACAGCCACTCAACTAAAGCAGGAGTGTCCTGTGTGCACTCCTTACTAATATTAAAAACTTCACGTTAATATTTAATTTTCTTAAGAGCATGACAAAGCTGTCCGCCTTCTAATAATATTTCCAATCTTAACTTATGAATAAACGATGCGTTTAATTGAGTTTTTTTGCTATAAAGAAAAAATTTGTAAGATTAAACTCTAGTGCGGACAACTCAAGAAAACCACCAAAATATTATACATACAAAGTTATAATAAAAACTTTCAATATATCGTATTTTAAGGTTAGGTTTGTCGAGTTTGATATCTAATTTCCAATCCAAGCTCATAAAAAAATAACAAGTCCAAATGATTTTTTATTTTAACAAAAATTATTGTACAAATATAACTTTAGTGCGGACAAGTCATTATATTTGTTTAATTTAAGAATTTAAAAAGATATCGATAAAATAAAAAAAGCAAAACTCGATTGCTGCAGCTCCGACATGCCGCGCCGTTAAGAAATTTAACTAGCTGGTCGAATTGAAGAACATAGTGAAAATCAACATTTTTGTACATATTTCTGACTGGAGCTAACTGAGGTCGTTGGTGTAACCCACTATAGCATTTAACACAACAGTTTGTTTAAATGTAGGGAGTGAGCTCCTACTAATAGTATTTGCATAGGAGAGCCTATCTCTGTAACTTGACATTTCAACGGCTTGAACGCCGGAATTAAAATTCTTTTTGTTTATAACTAGTTGAGTAAAGGTAGACCCACCGTCGTCACCAACAACAGAACCCGACCTACGACTATGTACAGCGTCAAGGGCTGCCTGAAAACCTTTTAGACATTGCGACGCCCCATTGCCGGCACCGGCCACCGGAGCATCCACACCAGCAAACATACGCAAAAGAGTACACTTTGAGCCCTCAGACGCTGCTCGAAGGCACACGCGCACAAAAAACAGTGTGCAAAATAGATAGCAAAAACAAATACAAACGAGGTGATAGAACTCCACTGCCCACATCTACACTGTACGGCGTCTTGCGTGCGATTGATCGCTTCGTTTTTATGAAAACTTTAAAAAACCAAATTGTCCATCCTAACCTTTATTTTTTAAGTTTTTCAAAGATTTCTTCAAAACGAATCGATAAAAATAATTTTTCCTCATCAAAGAAAATATTGCTTTTGATGATACAAGATAGGGCTATCACCTTATTTTTTGCTACAATTATTAGTTTTCATAAAAAAATCAATTCTTTGAGTAGAAAAAGACAGAGATATACGACCTGCTCTTAACGGTTAAATTTACGTATACGTACTTTATAATTTAGTTGCGTTACCATTCAATTGTAAATACACGCATACATGTACACTAATGTATATGTACTTGATTTTTAAAGCATAACTGCAGTAAAATTGATTTGTATTTACATGAGTTTCAAAGTTTGTTAATAACGTAAAATACATTAAAAGTGGAGCATCGCTATGAACATTAATCCACATAAACCGTGAAATATCTCACACAGCATGGAACATTTAGGGAAGCTTCCCGGAATATTGGCACAGAAGATTTGAAATATTTTAGGAATCTCCCATGGAGTATTCCTGTAATATTCGTATGTGCTTAATTCTTATATTGGAATAATCCATGGAATATTGTTGAAAGATTCCAAGGATATTTCATTGGAAGATTTGGATCATCTCAAATCTTTCATTGAAATATTTCAGGAACCTTGCAGGAATATTTCATGAAACATTTTGTTGAAACATTTATAGAAGATTTCCGGAATATTGGACGGAAGATTTGAAACATTTCATGAACCTTTCACGGAATATGTACGAAACATTTAAGGAATCTTTCATGAAATATTCCATAAAATATTTCTGGAAGATTTTAGAAATCTATCGTAAAATATTCCGTGGAATATTTATGGAAGATTCGTAGAATATTGGCATGGAAGATTTGGAATAATTCAGGAATTTTCCATGTAATATTCCTTTAATATTCGTATGTCTTTGATTCTTCTTACATTGGAATATTCTATGGAATATTCTTGAGAGATTTCAAGAATATTTCAATAGAAGGTTTGGGTAATCTCACATCTTTCATGAAATGTTGCTGGGAGATATTTGTAAGATTTCGATGAAAGATTCAGAGTTTCCGATCTACAACGAAATATTTCTGGAGTGTTTCATGAAAGGTTGTGAAATGCCTTAAGGGGATTGTATATATATTATATAATAACACATTAAACTTATACATCAATACATATACGCATACATAAACATTTAGTTATAAAATCGCATTTACGTATCCGCTTCGACTGTACACAACAAAGCGTAGATACCCTCTCGCTTATATAGTAAGTACTTGGGGATAAAACTCCCATTTAACGAACATCCATCCATCGGTGTCACTGGAAACCTCCCGTAACGTTCCGCGCAACCTTCTAACGAAAACTTCATGGATCATCCTAGAATCTTTTATGTAATATTCCACTGGAAGATTACTTAAATCTTTCGGTGAAATATTTCTGGAAGATTTATGTAATAATCCGCTGTACGATTTTAAAGTTTTTCGAAACCATCCAATGAAATGTTTATGGAATCTTTCTAAAATCTTTCATGGAATATTCTAACGGAAAATTACTGAAATCTTTCTGTAAAATATCTCGTGGAATATTTATGGAGGATTTATGTAATATTCCGCTGTACGATTTTGAAATTTTTCGTAATCTTCCAGTGAAATATTTATAAAATCTTCCTGAAATCTTCCATGAGATATTCAACTGGAATATTTCATGAACATTACATGTAATATTTCATGAAATATTCCGGAAATCTTCAGCATATTCGATAACGACCGAGAATCGAAAATCCGTTGTTTAATTTTCTCCTACGTATATGTACTATACGTAATAGAATGTATTAAGATTTTAAATACATCCACGATATTTATTTCTCTATTGCGCTCGCCGAAAATAATTAAAGAAAATTTTTTAAAATTAAAAATTTTATACTACAGCTGTCTATTAAACTCTAAGTACGGTTACTTACTTTTGGTTTAAAATATGGTGAATTTTATGAAAAAAAACATCTATCATACAATCATGAATGTCTACAAAATTGCGCTCGATAACAAGTTCTTTTGAAAACAGTGTAGTTATTTTATCTATGATAAAATAACATTTTCACTTCTCGGTCGGTAATCAAAACTGCTCCGGCCTACTCTTAACATATTATAAATGATGTAGTTGTTCTATGGTAGATTAACATAAGTCGTTGAATCACCCCTAAGTCATAAAAATTCATTTTTTGCACTAGGAATATGAAATATTAAAATATAGAAGTCATTCTTATTATTAGAGAAATAATTAATTATAATTAGCATTTTGCATGAAGAAATGTATTATATCCGTCAGATAGAATACGAAAAAATAAAAGACCCGTATTCTATTGTTTTTCAAAATATAATGAATTGCAAAAGTTACAGCCGATATAAGTTATCACAATTTTGATATATATAGATATAGCGCTATGATAAATGACGTCACGATTGCTATTGGCAAAATGACAATCGTGACGTCACACCAATTTCAACTGCCTCTATCTCTTCAAGTTTTCATTTTCATGAAAGAAGAAAAAATACCTATCTTTTATTTTTTCATTTTCTTAATAACGGATGTAATGGATTTAAAAAAAAAAATTCATGCAACATCCCAATTATTTATTTTATATTTAATACTTTATATATTTTCATATTTCATGTTTCTATATTTTACGTTTATTATTCTAAATAATGATTTAATAATTTAATTAATTATTATATAATAATAGAATATAATTGAAAAGAATCTTTGGCAAAAGTAGAGTGCATAAGTTTCAGCGTAGAATTTTTTTTTAATCAAATCACTTGAAATTTACTACAGTTGTATATAAAGTTTAATCTTTAATAAATTAAAATTAATTAATAAATGTACACTAGTAGTAGTAGTAAATTTCGTCATTGACGAAATGTAGTAATATACTACTGATTATATTTTTTTGATCCTGATGAGGGACATGAATTTGAATAAATGTCCGAAATGTTGAGGAGAAGAAGTTTGTTGTCAATTCTTTTGATTTCCTGGTAGAAAGGCCGTTAACTTCTTATAATATCGTAAAATTTAATAGTAATATAATAAAACATTTTATGTTCCTGTTAAATTTTACTATGTAATATAGTAATTTTTCGGTATAATGTACCTTCGCTACCATTGTACCTTGTAATTTTCACGAGTGGATTGTTCTTAGTGTATACATTTTTTTAAAAATTACCAAAGATTGAAAAATTTATGGAAATTTAAAAATTTACTACTGTAATAGGTGCAAAATAAAGACGTATTTCAGGCGCGTTAGAAAAAATGATGCAAATGTTAACTATATCATACTTAAAATAATGTTGAATAGTTTTAATATTATACATAATATCAAAAATTAAGCTTTAATTAATATATACATTAGTGTAATATGTTAGATAAATATTGATCAAAATCAAATTTTAAAAATTTTATATAATATCAAACTAAGATTATTGTAGCAATGCCTGGACACCAATCGTAATGGTAAGCTAGAAAAATAATTATTATTAGAATATATTAGCTATAACACAATGGTCCTCGAATAATTTTGACCATGAAGTTTTTGCACCTCTGATTTTCCTTTTGGATATAATCTTAGACACATATAGGATCAAATTCCAACATTTAAAATTATTTAAAGACGTCATTTGAAGTAAATGTAATTAGAAAATACTGTGTATTAATATTCCATAAGAACACTGCATGTACTTCTGGTATTTCAGTAACACCAAAAGTATATTTTCCATGTTTGGATTCAAAGCTTTCACGATAAATGTTAGACATTGTAAGAGGATTTTTTCGGATTTGGATCGTGTAAGTTGTGGTTTGGTCTTACAGAAAGTAATCATGTGATTTTTTTATGTGAAATTTTCACCTAAAGGTTTTACATGATTTTTGTTTCAATTTATTACATGATTTTTTTAGGTAATTTTTTCATGTAATTTTTTTAGGTAATTTGATGATGGAATTGAAATTTATTGTGATTTTAAAAATCCAACGTGAATGTTAAGTGGAAGTTTAGGTGGGGAGGCATCTTTGGGTCGAGGCGAGTTGATAGAATGTTGTTGAGTTGATAGTTGTAGAAAATGCATAGGGATAAGGGAATGTATGGGGATAAGGGAATATATAGGGGAATGTATAGGAGATAGGGGATACGGGAATATATAGGGATTAGGGGAATATATATAGGGGATAGGGTAATATATGGGATAGGGAAATGTATAGAAGATACAATTAAATACAAGCTTTAAAAAAAAAATTACGCATAAGAAATTCAATTTTAACTAAAAAGTAGAAAATAAAAAATTTAAAAAAAAACATTTTAAAAATACGCTTTTATGATGGAGAAAATGCACTAAAAAATATTAAATAAATTAATTTGCTTCCTTGAAATTACTTTTATACAGTTCATTGCAGTAATTAAAAGAAAATTTTTGTTGTAAAATTTTCTCTTAATTATTGCAATGAACTGTATAAAAGTAATTCCAAGGGAGTAAATTAATTTATTTAATACTTTTTAGTGTATTTTCTCCATTATAAAAGCGTGTTTTAAAAATGTTTAAAGAAAATTTTTTTTTTTAAATTAAATTTATTTATGTTTTTCATTACGATCTATAAAAATATCTCCGTTCACTAAATAGAATAGAACGTGAGAAAGCAGGCCGAATAATCGTCGTTATAGACCAAATAAAATTGTTAGTTCATAAGCTCTAAACTCTTTTATTCTTTTCGTGCGCGTTCGCTTGCCATAAGAAAGTCAATAGGTAGAAAACGGAGTAGCCCCCAAACGGTTAATTATCAGTACTATTATATAAATGTGTATATTTATATTTGATGACTAACCGTTAGGGGGCTACCACGCTTTTTATGTATTGACTTTCTTATGGCAAGCAAACGCGCACGAAAGGAATAAAAGATTTTAGAGCTTATATATTGACAGTTTCATTTGGCCTAAACCGACGATTATTCGAGCTGCTTTCTCACGTTCAATGAATAGAGATATTTCCATAGGTTGCAATGAAAAACATGAATAAATTTAATTTTGAAACATTATTATTTTAATCTCTAAAAATATCCATCTATAAATTTATGTTGGATTTATGAAATTACAATGAATTTTAATTGGAATTTCATCATTAAATTACCTCATAAAATTACCTTAAAAAATCAGCTAAAAATCAACTAAAAAAATCACCTAAAAAAGTCATGTGATAAATTAAAACAAATATCATATAAAAATTTTAGGTGAAAATTTCACATAAAAAAATTACATGATTATTTTCAATAGGGGGAATACCGACCGTTGTAATGTTCACAAAATGTCAATATCCTAAACCACAACTTACACGGTCGAAATCCGAAAAAACTTAAATAAATAAAAAAGTGCTCATTCTTCGAGTTTGGTTTTTGTTGGAATTTGATCCTAAATGTGCCTAGAATCATATCCAGAAGGAAAATCTGAAGTGCAAAAACTTCATGGTTAAATTTGCTCGAGGACCACCGTGATAAGTAAACTTTTTGTTCAATTATGTAGAGCGGTATTGAAATAATAAATTTTAGCATTTTGCAATACTTTATTCGTTATTTTTATTGAATAATGATTCAATGAAAATCTTGGTACAAGTGTTAGTATAGATATTGTCCTCTATAAGTTAACCTTTTTATATGGTGATATCGAGAGAGCCTAACTCGGTTCCCGTTTAACACATTACATCAGGATAGACTGTCTGACACACCATACCGATAACTTTGACTACCGATGGATGGTCAGCTACTTTTGTGACAAACAATCAACCGATACCTAATGAGGGCGGATTTTTTAAGAGTCGTGATATAAATAACACATACACTAATTTTCTTTCAAAAAAAAAGACAGAGGTACCTGGCCAGTATTCGAACCCATGCCAACCGCGTTGAAGGCAAGAGCTCTATCCGTTACACCACCGCGCTCCTCTTTTATAGGGTTTTATAATGGCAGGTTGAACTAGCCAAAGCGTCTTCAGTACCTGGCCTATATATAACACTGAAACTAGAAAATCGTGTTGGCTTAAATTCTACATTTTTATTAAAAAAATTTTAATAAATAATCTTAATTCATAAATAAATAAAATTTCTTATCAATTTAATGTGGATGATCTTAGTGGATTTCCCAGATAAAATAATTTAGATTTTGAGGTAAGTGAATTGGTTGTTAATAATGAAAGATATTTTTTATTAAAAATATCTTTCTTTGTGAACAACAAATTCACCTTTTTCAAAATCTACGTTATTTTATCTAAATTCGTTGTTAAGAATTCCAATTGGAAATTCATAATGGGATTCCAATTAGAATTGTAGAAAGCCAGCGTAAATTTATGGATATTTATAAGTGACTAAACATTGTTTTAAAATAAAATTTTTTTATATTTTTCATTGCGATTTATAAAAATATCTATTATGTTCATTAAATAAAATAGAACGTGAGAAAGCAGGCTGAATGATCGTCGTTTTGGACTAAATAAAACTGCCAGTTTATAAGCTCCGAACTCTTTTATTCTTTTCGTGCGCATTCGTTTTCTATAAAAAAGTCAATAGCTAGAAAGCGTGGTAACCCCCTGGCGGTTAATTATCAGTACTATTATATAAATGTGTATTTTCACATTCGATGATTAGCCATTAGGGGGCTACCACGCTTTCTGTCTATTGACTTTCTTATGGCAAGTGTATGTGCACGAAAAGAATTGAAGAGTTTGGAGCTTATAAACTGGCAGTTTCATTTGGTCTAAGCCGACGATCATTCGGCCTGCTTTCTCACGTTCTATTTTATTTAATGAATATAATAGATATTTTAATAAGTTGCAATGAAAAACATAAAAAAATTTTATTTCAAAACAATATTTAGTCACTCATAAATATCTATAAATTTACGTTGGATTTCTACAATTTTAATTGGAATCCCATTATGAATTTCCAATTGGAATTATTAACAACGAATTTAGATGAAATAACGTAGATTTTGAAAAAGGTGAATTTGTTGTTCACCAAAAAAGATATTTTTAATCAAAAATATCTTTCATTATTAACAACGAATTCACTTACCTCAAAATTTAAATTATTTTATCTGGGAAATCCATGAGGATCATCGACGTGGATATCCATCTGGATTTTTTCAATAGGGTAAACACTTTTAAACAGTTTTGAAAAGTTCGAAATAATTTCAAACAGTGTTTCATAATTTTGTGTTTGTGAAAATTTCCTTATGTATATTAAAATTCATATAATATATACGAGAAAATGATCGCTTCAGTTCCAAGTTATTCTGTATTGTTCAAAACTGTTTAAAAATGTTTAATACTGTTTATAACTGTTTTAAATGTCCTAAATTTCACACTTACACGGGAAACATTTGGCACGTTAACGGCATGTCGGAGCTGCAGCAATCGAGTTTTGCTTTTTTTATTTTATCGATATCTTTTTAAATTCTTAAATTAAACAAATATAATGACTTGTCCGCACTAAAGTTATATTAGTACAATAATTTTTGTTAAAATAAAAAATCATTTGGACTTGTTATTTTTTTATGAGCTTGGATTGGAAATTAGATATCAAACTCGACAAACCTAACCTTAAAATACGATATATTGAAAGTTTTTATTATAACTTTGTATGTATAATATTTTGGTGGTTTTCTTGAGTTGTCCGCACTAGAGTTTAATCTTACAAATTTTTTCTTTTTAGCAAAAAAACTCAATTTAACGCATCGTTTATTCATAAGTTAAGATTGGAAATATTATTAGAAGGTGGACAGCTTCGTCATGCTCTTAAGGAAGTGTGCTTGTGAGACATCGTGCGTCTGCTGCATCGGCACTGAAAAATACGGTGTCGATGTTACTTCATTACAGTGGCTATCTCTGTAGGATGTCAACACTTGCCTCGAGGTGCACGAGGGGCGCTACTGTGTAAAACAAGGCAGAGTCACATATGTTAAGCGTGCGTTGCTATAGCTTTGACTGCCACGCAATCTCGACACTTAAAATCTAGTGCCGGCATCGTGCCGCACAACTTAGTCACCGTCGCTGTGCGTGCGAAATGTTTTCCGTGTATAAACTATTTTAAACTATTTTAAACAGTAATGCACATTTTAAATTTCCACTAGGGAAAGGATATTCTTTTGAATGTTAAGAGGCGGTCGGGTCTATTTGCCGCATTGGGGCGCTGCGGTCAGGTGAGAGAAAAATGTAAAATAATTTTTACTCAGCGATTTACAATTTACTGAAACAATAATACACCTCTAATGTTGTCAATAACTCTAGCCATATATATGTAGAATAATTATTGATGCTAATCTTGTTTGAAAAGTTAAAAATATTGTTGTAAAGCGAAAAATGCAGCGTGAGATAGAGCCGGCATGAGCATATGTATTCATCATTCTTTAGTATTACTTTCTCTGTCGCACTAAAGAAAAATACACATGTTTATATCGGCTCTATTACGCGCAGCATTTTTCGTTTTACAAAAATATTTTAGACTTTTCAAACAAGATTAGCATCGATAATTATTTTACATATATATGGCAAGAGTTATTGACAACATTTGAAGTATATTGTTGTCTTACTAAATTGTAAATCCGTGTATAAAAAATATTTTATATTCTTCTCTCACCTGCAGCGCCACCAAGCGGCAAATAGTTCCGACCGCCTCTTAACCTCGAATTGCAACATCGCATATTTTACCACAGACATAAGGCAATTCCAAATTATAGAGCAAATTTCGCATCATCGTTACTTATTACTTAATGACATAATTTTGGTAAGCAAACATAATTTTTTTCTTTTTTCATGATCCGAATTATGATTTTATAAAATATAATTTTTATTTCTTAGTTCATAACTCATATAGAATCTAATATGGTTAATTGAAATTATATAAGCAATAAAATTTTAGTCGTTATCATTTGAATTTTGCATAAATAACCTATATGAAAAACAAAATAATCATGATGCGGAAATCAATGCATGAATACGAAGTTCTCTTACGTCTGTGGTAAAATATGCAGCACTGCCATTTCAGGTCCACATTCGGAAAAATATTCTTTCCGTCAAGTTTACATGGAATCAAATTTATTTTTATAAAAAAAACAGGAGTGGCAGTCGTGGGGACTGGCCGACAGAAGCTATGCTTCCAGTATATATACATAGAAATTAGGAAGTGTGACATTTGCAAAATTATAATTAATTTTTAAGTGAAAACGTTATTTTTCATTCGATGTATTATGTATTTAAAAATATATTAATAATGTAGTTTTTTATTAATATCAACCCTAATGGAAATCGAATCTGTGAATAACTGGGAATAACTGGAAATAACTGGGAATAACTGTGAATAACTGGGAATAACTGTTATAAACTGTTCAGTTTGAGACAGGAATAACAGTTATTCCCAGTTATTCCCAGTTATTCCCAGTTATTCTCAGTTATTCCCAGTTATTCACAGTTTATAGCTTAAAAATAATTTGAAAAAACAGAGGTACGAATAACAGTTATTCCCAAATATATTTATAATAGAAAAAAAAATAAAAAAAATATATATTTTTTTCATTTTTTCAAATTTATATTTTTCAAATTATTTTTAAACTAAACTGTAAATAACTGGGAATAACTGTGAATAACTGTGAATAACTGGGAATAACTGGGAATAACTGTTATTCCTGTCTCAAACTGAACAGTTTATAACAGTTATTCCCAGTTATTCCCAGTTATTCACAGATTCGATTTCTACTAGGGAATTATTAAAAAAACATATATTTAGGTAAACGTAATTTTCGTCATGTGCATTGTAAATAGAAAAATACAAAAAAACGTTATTTTTCATTCGATGTATTATGTATTTAAAAATGTATTAATAATGTAGTTTTTTATTAATATCAATTATTAAAAAAACATATATTTAGGTAAACGTAATTTTCGTCATGTGCATTGTAAACAGAAAAATACAAAAATTTTATTAAATTTTATTAAATTTTCATTTTTTGTTATTAATGTAGTAATTAATAACAACTATATAAATATACACATATTAATAAACGGAGGAAGATAATGAGAGAAAATAAAAAAATTCTTGCCAAAAAAATATATTAAGATTATAATATTATAAATACAAACGCATATTTTCATACGTATACTAATTTTAAAATTTAAATTAAATAAATATTATTTACATAATTTATTTATTTAATCATCGTATTCTACGTCTATCCTTCTCTGTCCACCGGTTTTAAGAATTGACTCTCTCCCTCTCTCTTTCTTTTTCATAAAGAATAGAGAGGATTGCGTCTATCCTTCTCTGTCCGCCGGCTTTAAGAATTGACTCTCTCCCTCTCTCTTTCTTTCTCTTATATGTACAATAAAGGTAGCCGCGAATGGAGGGGGCTATGTCTAGCCTTCTTTGCCGGTTACAACAAGGCAGTCTCTTTTTCTTTATCTTTCTTATATGTATATACATGCATATTCTTAAGCGGAATGGGAGAGAGGGAAAGAAAGAAAGAGAAAAAAGAATGTTTGTATGTTGATAGCAATAATGGCATCCTGTGCCGTATTCGTTCATTCACGCTGGGTGACATTTGGGACTGTCGATTTTTATACATTTAGTGCCCCTGCCGTAACGTCGCGTAAGAAGCATAGCTTCAAAAATACGTGAACATTCAAATATTTCTTACATATTTATTCATTTTATATATAATAAATTTGAACCATTATATTTATTTTGGATCTTGTTAAATTTTTTCTAACTTTGCAAAATATCTATCTTGCACTGAATGATTGATTGTTCGAGTTCTTCTAATACCGAAGTGAGATTCTAATGGCTGCTCTAAATGAACTCTAATTTCTTTATCGGTTTCCTTCCCTAGTGGAAATTGGTTTTGCTAATATCTGATAATAACTACTAACTCTTGCTAATAATTACAAATAACTGCTGATAAATGTTATAAATAGTTGGGTTTGAGAGAATAGTAACGGTTATTTGCAATCGATAACAATTATTAGCAGTTATAAGCAGCTATAAGCATTTATAAGCAGTTACTCACAATTTCGTTAATTTATATCTCAAGATAAAAAGTACTAATTAGTGCGTGAAAGTGATTTTTTCCTTGTGTGGTGGTTTGCGCCCGAGCGAAGCGAGGGTGAAAAGGTCATACGAGGAAGAAATCACTTTCTCGTACACTGTATTTTTTGACACGACGTGTAAGGAGCTCAATTTTTGCACGTGTCACTTCGTGAATCGTGTGCGAAATTGAGCTTCGCGCACGGAGTATTAAAAAAAATATTTTTAACGTATTTTTTTTTATTTCATTTTTCATATTAATAACGTGCGGATATTAAAATCCACAGTACAATTTTATTTGATGTTTTCTCAAGTGATTTCAAACTTACATCTGTGCCGTAAGATCTGCAGTTCATAAAGAATTGGATACTTTACTTGGCCGCGTACTTTATAATATTTATATATAATTATAATTTCATTTTATTTATTATTATTCACAAAAACTCAAAAGTTAATATTATAAATTGTAAATTAATTTAACATTTTTTAGTACACTGAGAAAAATGTCTGCATAAAATTTACTACAAACATATATAAAATTACTATTTAATATGGTAATGCTGTGACATACTCGCTTTGTAATAAAAATTAATAATTTATATAGTAAATTTTAATTAAGAGGCGGCCGTATAGTTCTGTCCTTGTCTAATCTAAATATTCTTTATTATTAATAAATTAAATATTTTCATAGAAAAGTAAGACAACCGCCCAATAGAGCAAAAGGCAAGCAAACGATTCTTTTTTATGAAAAAATATGAAATTTTGATTATTTTTCGAGTGAAGTCTGAAACGGAAAAACAGTTGGATCAACTCAATCAAGTTCGATTGTTTTTCCGTTTCAGACTTCACTTGAAAAATAATTCAGATTTTTTCATAAAAAAGAATCTTTTGCTTGTCTTTTTCTCTATTGGGCGGTTGTCTTACTTTTCTATGAAAATATTTAATTTATTAATAATAAAGAAAATTTAGATAAGACAAGGACAGAATGATATGGCCTCCTCTTAAGCAGATAATATGTAGAAAAAAATTTTTATTCGTTTTATATTTTCATCTCGAATTATTTTTAATTTACTTATTATATGCGAAACAATTTTTTTTAATTATTAAATTACTTTTTTGATTTATTAAATTTATTTAAATATTATTTAAAAGAAAACTCAGAAAAAAAATCTTACCTATGTTGGGATCGAACCACCGATCGCGAGGACGTGAAGCCTGACCCATACAGCATGAAAGGACTTTGAAAGGATTCTGAAAGGATTCATGAAAGGACTACAATCTTTCAGAAATATTTCACTAAAAGGATTCTGAAATAGTTCTATGTCCGAGGTATTATTCTTTTAAAAATAATACAAAAAAATATTTCATAAAGAATTCACAAGAGATTTCAAAATCCTTTCAATGAAAGAATTCTGTAAGGATCCATGAATTCTTTTGGTAATAATTCGTAAATCTTTTCATACATCTTCCATTGAAAGGATTCTGTAAGAATGATATGAAATATTTTTAAAATATTTCATTGTATTATTTCTAAAAAGAATATACCCCGGACATAGAATCATTACAGAATCCTTTCAATGAAAGAATTCTGTAAGGATCCATGAATTCTTTTGGTAATAATTCGTAAATCTTTTCATACATCTTCCATTGAAAGGATTCTGTAAGAATGATATGAAATATTTTTAAAATATTTCATTGTATTATTTCTAAAAGGAATATACCCTGGACATAGAATCATTACAGAATCCTTTCAATGAAAGAATTCTGTAAGGATCCATGAATTCTTTTAGTAATAATGCATTAATCTTTTCATATATCTTTAGTTGAGAGACGTGTAAAGTTGTAGAAACTTTATTCTTTCCTGTATTATTTAAGAATTAATCTAGAATTAATACATACACACACACATATGTAAATATATATATATATATATATATATATATATATATATATATAACGGATATGATAGTATAATTATTTATAGGATTACGAATAGTTTCACGGCGGTAAAATCGAAGTTATCATAACACAGACATCGCACGCATAACAATTTATAGTTTCCATTTTAGATTCTTATTTTCCTTATATATGAAACGGGAAGCACTCTTACCGCTTGCGAGAGTAAAAGATACCGCCATCAAGCGGATAAATTTTAAACTAATCCCGAAAATATTTCTAAATGATTCTATTATATTTTACGTTTTTTTTCAAAAAGTCCTTTCAAAGTCCATTCAGTAAGTATTCATGTAATAACTTTTATTCTCGTCATGATAAGTTCTTTCATGAATTATTTCAAAAAGATTTCAAAATTGTTTCATGTATGATTTTTTAAAACTTTACCAAAATATTGCATGAATTATTACATGAATGCTTTTTGAAAGAATCTCGAAATGATTCGGTGAAAGAATACCTTACATCATTCCGAAAATCTTTCTGAATTATTTTACGACTGGAACCTTCGAAAGAGTTCTGAGTTCTTTCTTGTTTCCTTTCAAGAAGTCTTTTCAAAGTTCTTTCAGTAAGAATTTATGTAATAATACTTTTATTCTCAAATATTTCAAAAAGATTTCAAAATTATTTCATGTAAGATTTTGTGCGACATTACCAAAACATTGCATGAATTATTACATGAATGCTTTTTGAAAGAATCTTGAAATGATTTGGTGAAAGAATACCTTAGGTGATCCCAAAAATCTTGCTGAATTATTTTCTGATTTTAATCGTTAGAAGATTTCTGAGTTGTTTCTTGTTTCCTTTCAAGTAGTCTTTTCAAAGTCCTTTCAGTAAGGATTCATGTAATAATTTTTATTTTCATTAGAAGTTATTTCATGAAATATTTCAAAAAGATTTCAAAATTATTTCATGTATGATTTCTTAAGACTTTACCAAAATATTGCATAAATTATTTCATGAAAGCTTTTTAAATGAATCTTGAAATGATTCGGTGGAAAAATACCTTAGATCATTCCGAAAATCTTTCTAAATTATTTTATGATTAGAACCTTTGTAAGATTTCTGAGTTCTATCTTGTTTTCTTTCAAGAAGTCTTTTCAAAGTACTTTCAGTAAGGATTCATGTAATAACTTTTTCGTCATGATAAGTTCTTTCATGAATTATTTCAAAAAAATTTTTTAATTATTTCATGTAAGGATTCGTGAGATTTTACGTAAATCTTACATGGAATTATTACGTTAAAGCTTTTTGGAAGAATCTTGAAATTATTCGGTGAAAGAATAACTTGGATTAATTCGAAAATCTTTCTGAATGATTTTACAACTAGAACTTTCGAAAGATTTCTGAGTTCTTTCTTGTTTCCTTTCAAGAAGTTCTTTCAAAGTCCTTTCAGTAAGGATTTATATAATAACTTTTATTCTCATCATAAGTTATTTCATGAATTATTTCAAAAAGATTTCAAAATTATTTCATGTATGATTTCTTAAGACTTTACCAAAATATTGCATGAATTATTACATGAATGCTTTTTGAAAGAATCTCGAAATGATTCGGTGAAAGAATACCTTAGATCATTTCGGAAATCTTTCTAAATTATTTTACGACTGGAACTTTCGAAAGAGTTCTGAGTTCTGTCTTGTTTTCTTTCAAGAAGTCTTTTCAAAGTCCTTTTAGTAAGGATTCATGTAATAACTTTTATTTTCATTAGAAGTTATTTCATGAAATATTTCAAAAAGATTTAAAAATTATTTCATGTATGATTTCTTGAGACTTCACCAAAATATTGCATGAATTATTTCATGAAAGCTTTTCGAATGAATCTTGAAATGATTCGGTGAAAGAATACCTTAGATCATTTCAAAAATCTTTCTAAATTATTTTATGACTTGAATCGTTGGAAGATTTCAGAGTTGTTTCATGTTTCCTTTCAAGTAGTCTTTTCAAAGTCCTTTTAGTAAGGATTCGTGTAATATTTCATGTCTTAACTTTCGTTTCCTTTTTGGTATTATTTTTGTAAAGACTTTGTAATCTTCCTGTGTATTATTTCATAAATTCTTTTCAAAAGAATATAGTTATCTTTTTAAGTTTTTTTTAAATGCTTTCAACGTATTATTACTTGTAATATTTCATGAAATTATTTCAAAATTCTTTCATGCTGTGTGGGTGAACGTTACCGACTGCGCCATGCTAACATGTTACGCGTTATACTTCGAATCGTGTTTATATTTTATAAAGGATACTTTGAATTTAGTTGAAAATTTCGAGGTTAAGTTTTCGAATTCAAAATCAGACGAATTGAGTATACTACATAAAATAAAATTTTTTACTATATATATTCCAAGGACTTTATGCTTTTCGATTTTACATTATTATTTACTATCAAGGCAGTGAATTTTGGTATCTTTATAGATAAAATTAATAGTTAAATCAACAAAATTTACTAACTTAGGGCTTCTCCCTCCATCTGTAAGTAGTTAAACACGTTTTATTTTTCGCTCTTCTTATTTTTGTTCTGGTACTGCATTTTTGTGCCCTAGGGCGTTTTTCTTACAGACTCTTGCACGCTCAATTTGCAAGGAACCGTCTCAGCTATAAATCATCAGTTTTATCAGCGGTCCTTGCATTTTATCTTGTATTTAGCATCAGGGTGCTGTTCCTTGGAGGTTAGAATTATCGCAGTTTTGAGGTTAGTTTGGAGGCAATTTGGCATCTGCAGGCAGAGATCCTGGTGGCTAATTTTTCCGACCGATAAAATAGAAGTCTACCTTACCCTATAAGGAGGTCAGTTTTAGTTACTGTAGTGTACACTAGAGGTCGGAGTAATGGACCGTTGTGCGATTTGTAAGCTATCCACCAATGATAAATGGGGCATGGCAAAGCTCCATTTGTGTTTCACGTGCCGGCAGCGTTGTCATGCGAAATGCATGACGCGTTCAAAAATGGAAAATGGCACAAAGTATGAATGTAAAAGGTGCATTGAAAAAATAAAAAATAATTCAACATCATCAGCCAGTGGTAGCATCAAGGTCAATGGAGTTTCGCAGATTGCACGCAAAGCTGTTTCCAATCAGCCCATCAGTGCCTCAACACCTTCACGAACTGACTCGAAAGTGACACCTGTCAACACCGCTCAGAAGCAGCCTGAAAGAGTGAAAACTACTTTGTCATCGCAAACTTCAACCATCAACAACAACAGCGGTGCCACGGCGGATGGAGGGAGAAGTAGTTTAAGTATACATTTATCTGATAAGCAATTGGGAGGTGGCGCTGCGCACGCTGCCCCGAATAATAATAATAGTAATAATCTTAAGAAAAATAATTTTGATGTGGTCCGAGGTGACTTAGATTCTTCCTCATTGCAGGCAGCTGTATCTTCTCTAGAGGGCGCACTATCTGGCAGGCTTGATAAATTATTTAATTCTTTTGATCGACTTTTAACTTTTGAAAGCCAAGTCCAAAATTTTGACAAGGGCCTGCGGGATATTGTGTCCAAAATTGAAAAACAAAATGAATTTATTAAAAATTTAGAAACTAAGCAGATGCAGCTGTTAGAGGAAAATCGCAAACTTAAGGAAATAATAGTCACTTCGGAAAGGAATTTCCTGTCTGCTCTAAACAATAAAACTGAAACATATAATAAAATCATCAGTAATAAATTTGATAACATTCAAACTTTTCTTAACAACGAGTTTCACGGAGTGGACAGGGGTTTCTTCAACCTTACAACCGGGGTAGCTGGCGTAGCGCAGGCCGTTGCGGATCTCACGGGAATAAATGAGCATACATTACACGCATCTGAATCTGTGGAAATAACACAAGCACCACATACACATAATATAATTAGTGAGGAGGCGCCTCGTCAAGTTGAGACGGAGTGTGGTCCTGGGAGTGGTATATTGGTGATCTCTGGCGGGTTTGACTGCTCAGCAGTCAATGTTGGGCCGGATGATTACGCCTGTGCCGTTCTTGTTACCATTCTCCCGACAATCAAGCGTACGAATATAATTTCTGTTAAGAAAATTGCTAAACATGACAATGTAAACGAGGTGTCTACAGTGCGTGAGATCAGTGGCGGCCCGAGGGGTTCATTCTCATTGCTGGTTAGACTTTCTGAGGAGGACCTGGTGCAAAAGGTGATTGAAGCTAAACGACAATTCACAGGGTATTCAACGGCGGATCTCAATCCCTCCCTCCTTAGCAATCTTTCTTCCATCAAACACCACAGCTTGATATTTATTAATGAATTTTTGCCTAGAGAGAAATATGCTAATTTTGAAAAATTGAAAAAGTATGCCAAAGAAAAAGGCTTTAAATTTGTTTGGCACAGACATGGCAGATTTCTGGTGAGGAGGGAGAGAGGGGAGAGAACACACAACTTTTTTAACGAAAATGATTTAGATAATTTATTGATAGATAGCAAGAAACTAGATCACGGTGTAAATGCAAATAAAGACAATTCTGAAATTCTATCGAATATTAAGTGCAATAATAATAAATGTGATACTAATACTACTAAAGCCTCTGATCATCAACGAAATATACTGGCGAATAATGGATTAACGTCAAGTGTGGCCTCTCCCCAATGACTGCGCCTGGCCTCCTCGGGGGGTCGTACAGGGAGGAGGGGTGAACTGCGAGCATGCTTTCTGAATGTGACCTCTTTGAGGGCTCCCATTGGGCAAGTAAGTGAGTTTCTAAGTGATGGTCCCTCTTACGACATATTTGGAGTGGCTGAGACCTGGCTGGGTCCATCTGTTTCGGATGACGTCATTCGGGTCAAGGGGTATAAAGTATTCAGACAGGACAGAAACTTGCGTGGTGGAGGAGTTGCCTTGTATATTAAAGATAATTCAAAGTGCACTATTTTGGCTACTTCGGATACTCAAACTAATTATAGTGAAGGTAAACCGGAGGTACCTGAATATATTTTTTGTTCCGTGCAATTGGGCAGCTCCGAAGCCGTGCTAGTTTCTGTTATTTATCGACCTCCTGCAATTTCCTTTTTTAGAAATACTGATTTTTTGGATAACTTAAGAAATTTTGCCTCTGAATACTCTCATAAAATCATAATGGGAGACCTGAATGCCGATCTCCTGCGTGAGAGCAGTGATGTTAAATTTATTAATAAATTATCGGCTGAGCTTTCGTTACAGTTGGTTCAGCACGGTGCCACGCATCACACTCCGACGTCTCACACGTGGATTGACCTGATTCTTGTGGACGATAATGACACAGTACTTGACGCACGCAACTTACCGGCGAATTTTCACAGTCGGCACAATTTAATTGATGTATGCATTTCTTGTAATTTTATGAAGATAGATGAAAAGATAATTAAGTATAGGAATTATAAAGATATCTGTCCAAACTTATTGGTGCAGAGTTGGGCCGGCTGTGATTGGACGCCATTTACAGTTGGTACAGTTGACCCGGAATCTGCGCTTGGCTGTCTCTGCGACAACCTTACGGCAGCAATACAAAATCTGGCGCCACTAAAATCACTTAAAATTGGTAAAGATAAATTTCCTTGGATGGATAAAGAGTTGTCGCAGATGCGGCACAAGAGAGATGCCACGTATCGTAGGTTTAAACGGACGAAGGAGGAGCGTTATCTCTCCGAATTCTTGAAACTGCGTAAAACTATAGACGAACAGACAGAACATGCTAAGACAAATTATTATCATAATAGACTGTTTGATGCTCTTGCTAGAGGTAATGTCTGGAAGGAGTTAAAAGACCTGGGACTCCTCTCCGGACCTCAAGGGGACTTGAATGGATTCACTCCTGATGAGCTTAATGCATATTTTGCGGGAGTGTCAGTCTCGCCACACGATGATACTGCGGAACGTAAGAAGATTCTTTCGGAGTGTAGTGAAAGTGGCTTTGCCTTCAAGCCAATTAATATTAATGATGTAATCCTTGCGATTTCGCATTTCTCATCACAGGCTTGTGGCGAGGATGGCATTCCGCAGAGTGTGATACTTAAGGCACTACCGTTTATTGGAGAGCATCTTGTGACACTTTTCTATTCCTCTTTTGCGCGGGGGATCTTCCCTTGCCTTTGGAAGCGTGCACGCATTGTGCCTTTAAAGAAGTGCTATTGGTCTAAAGATTTTAGGCCAATAGCAATATTATGTTTTATTTCAAAGGTTCTGGAGAAGATTGCCCATGACCAACTGCATTAGTACATTACGACACACAAAATACTTGACTCTTTGCAGACTGGCTTCAGAAAGCACCATTCTACGCTGACTGCCATACTTAAACTTACAGACGACATGAGATCAGGTCTTGACAAGAAACTTGCCACGTTACTACTTCTATTTGACTTTAGTAAGGCTTTCGACACGATCTGCCTCTCCAAATTGCTTGCGAGGCTTAGATTGATGGGGCTTTCCAGGGCTGCACTTGAATGAATTAGCTCCTATTTATCAGGTAGGAAACAAATGGTTTCTACACACTTAAAAGAGGATTCAGATTGGCTAACAACCAATCTAGGAGTTCCACAGGGTTTAGTGCTGGGGCCTCTGTTGTTTTGCTTTTACATTAATAACATACGTGACACACTCGACCCCTGTTTCATCGAGCACATATTATATGCTGATGACCTCCAAATCTATACTCAGGTCCCTTATGAACATGTGAATGAAGGTATTCGTATTTTGCAGAGGGCGGCCAGGGCGGTGTCGGGGTGGGCTGTCGATGCTTCTCTCACATTAAATGCAAGCAAAACTAAAGCAATCGTTTTTGGCAGTAGTCGATTTATTAATGACTTCTATACTGGTGAGTCGAGAACGATTGAGCTTGAGGGTGGTGTCGACATATCTTTCTCTGATACCGTTGTGAGCCTTGGTGTTGTGCTTGACGCTAGGATGTCATGGGAGCCGCACATTAATATGGTGACTAAAAAATTTAATAGGATAATGTATAGTTTGCGGTTTTTCCGTCGGTACACCACTGAGGCCCTGCGTAAACAACTCGCAGCCGCCTTCCCACATAGCATGAAATATTTATGAAAGCTTTCAGAAATATTTGCAAGGAAAGAATGAAAGATTTCACACATCTTTCGATGAAAGATTGTTGAAAGCCCGCTATGTCCGCCTGAGGGACTGCAAATAAATATTTCAATGAAAGTTTTCTGAAAGATTTCTACAAGATTTTCTAAAATATTTCAAATAAATATTTGAGAAATATTTATGCAATATTACGAAGCAATATTTAAACAATCAAATAAATCTTTCATGAAAGATTTATGAAAGATTTCAGCAATATTTACGGTAACATTTCAAGAAAATATTTATGAAAGATTTCTACAATCTTTCATTGCAAGATTATCATAGTTTTAAAAATCTTTCATGAAAGATTTATGAAATGTTTCAACAATATTTACGAAAATATTTCAAGGAAATCTTTCTGAAAGATTGATGCCATATTTCATTGCAAGATTATCACCAGTATAGAAATCTTTCATGAAAGATTTATGAAATATTTCTCCTTTCTTTCAGAAATATATTTACTGTACATATCGATAAAATCTTTCATTAGCCTTTTGTGAAAAGTTTTAAACGGAAATGTTGTTGAATGTCCGCTATGTCCACCTGAGAGACTGCAAATAAATATTTCAATGAAAGTTTTCTGAAAGATTTCTACAAGATTTTCTAAAATATTTCAAATAAAAATTTGAGAAATATTTATGCAATATTACGAAGCAATATTTAAACAATCAAATAAATCTTTCATGAAAGATTTATGAAAGATTTCAGCAATATTTAAAGTAATATTTCAAGGGAATCTTTTTGAAAGATTTCTACAATCTTTCATTGCAAGATTATTAACGTCATAGAAATCTTTCATTTTTACAATCTTCCGGTGATATCGATATAACACACACACACACACACACACACACACACACACACACACACACACACACACACACACACACACACACACACACACACGCACACGCACACGCACAGGCACACGCACACGCACACGCACACGCACACGCACACGCACACCCACACACATTCACAATAATTATAGTTTTTATTTACATAATACTATATTATATTTTGATACATTATACTTCTACATGAAATACATATCCGCATACATAATTTAACATTCACTTATAAAGTCGCATTTATATTGGATAAGATGAGCGCTGCGCACGTATGCACTAATCAGAGCTTTTGCCTTATATAGTAAGTCAGCTATCCTCTTACCACTTGGAGACAAAACGCGCATTGAACGCGCGTCCTCCTATCGGCATGATTAGAAAACTCAATCGTTGCAGAAAAATAACTCCTAAAAATATTTCATGAAAAGATTTCTGAAATATTTTACAAGATTTCTAAATCATTTCGAATAAATATTTACACAATATATCGTGGCCAGATTTAAGTAATCAAATAAATCTTTCATTGCAATATTGTAACTATCATAGAAATCTTTCATGAAAGATTTATGAAAGATTTCAGCAATATCAACAGTAATATTTCGGGAAAATATTTCTAAAATATTTCTACAACCTTTCATTGCAAGATTATCGGAGTTACAAAAATCTTTCATGAAAGATTTATGAAAGATTTCAGCAATATTTACGGTGATATTTCAAGAAAATATTTATGAAATATTTCTGCAATCTTTCATTGCAAGATTATCAGAGTTACAAAAATCTTTCATGAAAGATTTATGAAAGATTTTAGCAACATTGACGGTGATATTTCAAGAAAATATTTATGAAATATTTCTGCAATCTTTCATTGCAAGATTATCAGAGTTACAAAAATCTTTCATGAAAGATTTATGAAAGATTTTAGCAACATTGACGGTAATATTTCAAGAAAATATTTATAAAAGATTTCTACAATTTTTCATTGCGAAATTACCACAGTTTTAGCAATCTTTCATGTAAGATTTATGAAAGATAGTGTGAAGGTTTTTGGCTGAAGCATGGAGAACACTGGAGAGAAATCTTTTATAAATCTTTCAAACAGGTTTCCTTAAAAATTTCTATGAAAGCTTCCAACAATCTTTCGTTGTAGTCTAAGTAAACAAAAAATCTCGCAGAGAAATATTGTTGAAAGATTTTATAAAATATTCCATGAAGCTTTTTTTGAGAGATTACTACTATATTTCCTTGCAATATTACATGAAAGATTTACGAAATATTGCGTCAAGATTTTTGGGAACAGCATGGAGAACGCTCAGGAGCAATCATTCACAAATCTTTTAATTCTGTTTCCTGAAAGATTTCGATGAAAGCTTCCAACAATCTTTCATCGCAGTCTAAGTAAACCAAAAATCTTGCAGTGAAATATTGTTGAAAGATTTATGAAATATTCCGTGAAGCCTTCTCTGTAAGATCGCTAATATATTTCCTTGCAATGTTGCATAAAAGATTTATGAAAGATTGCGTGTAGGTATCGAGGTACAGCTAGGAGAACGCCTGTGAGAAATCTTTCATAAATCTTTCAATCATGTTTCGTGAAAACTTTCTTTGAAAGCTTTCAGCAATCTTTCATTGTAATATAAGTAAACCAATAATCTTGCAGAGAAATATTGTTAAAAGATTTATGAAATATTGTTTGTAATATTTCATCGAGATTTCATGAAATATTTCAACATAATATTACTGTAATATTGCTGAAAGATTTCATTGAAAGATTTTTTATCCGTTCGTTTTATCTTGCTACGAAATATTTCAACAATATTTATAAAATATTTCTAAGAAATCTTTCACTGAAAGATTTTGAAATGTTTCACTGTTTTATTTCATGCTATAGGGGTTGTTGTTTCCGCACCTCGACTACTGCTCAGTAGTTTTGCTCGATGCTTCGCAGGGGTTGAGAAGACGTTTACAAAGGCTACAAAATTCATGTGTGAGATATGTAATGGGTGTGAGAATGGGCGATCATATCTCTCCTCATAGAGCTGCTCTTGGTTGGCTGCGTACTGATTCAAGGAGACAGTATTTTATGGCAGTACTTATGTACAAAATAGTGCGCATGAATACTCCAGAGTATCTAGTGAGTCTCTTTACTAGATATGTACCTAGGGTAGCCACTAGAGGAGAGATTAAGGACTTCGCGGTGCCCTTCATGCGTACTGAGACTGGAAGAAATTCCTTTCAAGTTCAAGGTGCGCATTTTTGGAACTCCCTGCCTGCCGATATAAAAAATCTTCCATCGCTCGGCAGGTTCAAATCGGCTTTGAGGAGATACTTACTCGACCTCGAGTGATCTTAATTTTAAGTATTTTAATTTTATGTTAATTTATTTTGTTTTGTCTTATATATAGATTTAAGGTGTGAATGTATTTATTAGCGCGAATGATGGTTGAATGAATGCAGAAAGAATGAGTGATTCTGTTTCTTTTTGTTAATAGTTATGACATCTTCGGTATCAAGTTTTTATTCTTTGAATTTTATTATTATATTATTTTTTATTATTTATTGTTGCATTGTTTTGTCCAATTTTATTTTTATTTGATGTCTTAACTATGCTTTATGCTTTATCTTTTAAATTGTGTAATTTGATTTTAATTTGATTTTAATTTTATGACTGATAGATATTTAAGACTGTTTTTATTGTAATTTATGTTTTCATGCTTTCTGCGTGTATTTAGAGTAGTCTGTGATATCGCTTTTACATAGTGACTTACTGATACAGTATTATATATTAATTTTAATATTTGACTGTGATATCTTATCATATTATGTGCAATACTTTATACAGAATTATTATTTATTGTTTGATGTATTACATGCCTTTTTGTACTCTTTTACAAAATAAATTAATATCTATCTATCTATCTAACTTATGTAGTAAAAATTATTTCTACAATTTTTACTATATTACGTAGAAATTTTTGTTGAATATCAATACTACTTTTTCATGTGTTTTCTAGTAAAAAATATTACATACATAAGAATTATTTGTCGAAATAAAGTAATATTTCTCATAAAACGAGTACGTCACAACGTTACTATATTATATAGTAATTTTATATATTTTTGCAGTAAACTTTATCCAGACATTTTTCTCAGTGTAATTTATATAATTTTAATCTATTTATTTTATATTTTCACATAGCAGCTAAGTTAGGCATACTATTTTAGTTCGTGGCCAAGTATGACTGCAATCACCAACATAATTTTAAGTATGGCATAATTAACGTTTGTATGTTTTTTGACGCGTTTGATATACGTCTTTATTAGATTAAAATACGACTTTATGAGATGCAAAATCGAGATACGTTTTCGTTAGATGCATGCCTGAGATACGTCCTTATCAATAGGGGACGTCGGTATTACCTATACTTCTTCATATTACGCGGGTCATTTGAGAATTTTTAATCATTTTATTCACAAATTAATACTACAAAAACTACATTATCTGAAAGGAGATGTATTAATATCAGAATATTTTTTAAATATGCCAAACGTTTATTTCAAATATTTAGTATCTATTTAATATTTAAGAGCAGGCCGGATTCGCTGTCCTTGTCTAATTGAAATTTTTGTTATTTACTCAAGTATTAATCGGCGTATCTGCAAATTGAAGGTTAAGCGCAATAGATATTATTATTACAAATATTTATGCACAAGAAGAAAAAAATCTACCGATTTGTTTTTGAGAAAAGTAAGGAACGCAAAAATATTATAAACATAAACTTTTACTTCGGTATTCCTTACTTTTCTCAAAAACAAAGCGGTAGAATTTTTTTTTCTTGTGCATAGATGTTCATAATAATAATATCTATTGCGCTCAACCTTTAATTTGAAGATACACCGATTAATACTTGAGTAAATAACAAACAACTCAATTGTTACTCGGTCGGTATCAGGATCTACTCCGGCCTGCCGTTAATGGAAATAATACAATCGATAAAGATATGATCATTCTCGAATTATTAGTAAATTTGTTAAAATTAGTATAATCAACTGAAATATCTACTTGACAATTAAAAACATTTAAGTTAATTTAAATAGCTTTTTAATTAAATTAAATAAATTTTGCCACAAACATTATAACGTATTTCTCAGTGTATCAAAAATGATAAAAGTGATAAATTATTGAACACAAATTTTTTATAGATCATGATACATTCCATTATCATTAGGATAATTTTGAGAAAAAATTAACATATTTTCAATTTATTATTACATGGAGATATTTTCATCTGCATTTAAAATATGATTATGAAACTATAATTTATAGAAACAATTTCTAATTTGTACACTTCATAATAGAAAATATTTACTTCAAGAAAAAGATTTCTGAAATATTTTTAATTAAAATCAATACATTAACTTTTTTTCATGATTTTAATTTTATTTTTTTTATTTCAACTCAGAAAAAATCTTAATTAACGACAATTTTATGTAAAAATAATTATAATTTTGGATATTTACAAAGTAAGATTAATGCTTTTCTACAAAGTTCAATAACAGTAAAAGTCTATATCCATATAGGCATAATCTGTCTGTTAACTAATATTTTATTGAAATACATATTATCAATCTTAAAAATAGGGATTCTGTTTTAAATTAAATTTTCATTTTAAATGCAATATCAACAACTAATGTCGAGAGGGTGTTGGATCGATCGACGCTTGGACGTTGACGTTGACGGCGTCGGGCGGGGCGAGATGGCGCTTATGCTACTGATTTTCGTAGTACGTGAGCAGTTTACTCTTGTCAAAAGTTGTCGAGTTTTCTGCTGTGTTATTGCTCGTTGTAATAAAAATGATTCTTAAATAATTTTTGAAAAGATTCTTTGTTTCGTAATATATGGTAATGTTCAAAAATTACAGTCAATCATTTGAAGTATACTCGTGAAAAAACATTTAATATTGCATACATGAATACAATAGTTGTGTACTTAAAAGGTGATTACATTTTAGAAAATCGTGTTGAGTGATATTTGTGTCAATTTAAATTATTTTTAAATATATTGATTTTGTTTGTAATGTTATTTTATTTTTATTGATTACCACTATTAGTTAATAAATTTCTATTTTCTTTTTATTGACTATTTTTCTATCGTTTTGACTCCTTCTTTCCTTATTTAAATACATACAATTCTATTTTTTGTTTAAAACCATTGTGTTATCATGATAAAACAATAATTTAAAATTTAAAAGTCATATGACTTTTGATTTAAAATTTTAATTTGTAAATTTATAAAAATTACACTTAGAAATATTAATATTTACTTAATTTTGTATAATATGGATACTTATATCACCTTAAATTACGATATGAAATTGAAATATGCATTCATTATTATGTTACTTAAAAAAATTTATATTGCGATGAGGAAAAAATAGAATTTTACTATTTTTAAAAACGGAATAAACTTTAAGCTTTTTCAAGTTGTTCTAACTAACAAGCTTCTGAAAGTGCATATATATTTAAGCTATCATTTATAATTCAATATTCACTCAATTGTAAGATATTTGTTGAATAAAATATAAGATTTTCAAATGAGATTTTTGTAAAGCTTTATGTTGATTTTAATTTCCTATCTTGTATATTTTTAAACTTAAATAATAATTTTTCTTTTTTGTATCCTCTTCTATTGTAGCTCACAATTATATTTACATTAATCTCTCATTTGTACCTAAAACATTTTCTTCTTTCTTACTATGTACATCCAACTTTCCTTTTTATTACCCCTTCATATTCGTTTTTGCTTTAACCTTTTTCTCGACGTAAAAATTTGATTATTAGCTCTTTACTAATTTTTTATATATTATTTTCAAATTTGATTAATGTTTTCTTCTTTCAAAATTATTACTTACTCGATTTTCATTTATGATTTAGAAAACTTGAGATTATCTTCTTTAATTCTAATAGTTTCACCTATAAATAATTATATTTGATAGATATATTGTATATCTATAAGTAATATTGAATATATATATATATATATATATATATAAACGTGATTTATTTGTATTTAAAAAAAAATATTTACGGTCAATTAAGCTTCTTTATTGCTATTGTAGTGTATAAAGAAAAGTAATGCAGTTAAAATTTTAAACTGAATTGACCTTGACAAGCCAAATTCCATAGACTCAAAATTAAAATCTTAGTTACCTTCACTCCTTTATTTTAAGTCACTAGACACTTAGTTTATCCTTAGAGGATGCTGGATCTCTCTATCCTTTTTTACTTAAAAAATGTAGATTTTTGGATAAATTAGTGATTATTCATAAATCAAGAGTTGTCCGCAGCTTGTACAGTAAGAAACAATATTTTTTCTGATAAGGACAAATTAATTTTGATGCTTTACTTTCAAGAAAAGTTTGACATACATAATTTAGGCTAGAGAATATGATGTTTAAGTATGTCAAACTTTTCTTTAAAACAAAGCATCAAAATTAATTTGTTCTTATCAGAGAAAATATTGTTTTTTACTGTACAAGTTGCGGAAAACTCTTAATTATTAAAAATAATTACTAGTTTTTCCAAAAATCTACATTTTTCAATTAGAAAAGTACAGAGAGATCCAACGTCCTCTTAAATTTAATCCAACATAATGCAGAACTATTCTTATATGAAATTAAATAGTAAATAATTAAGTTGTTCAGTGTAAGCTGATTTTTATCTTACTACACGCAGAGAACTGGTATAAGAAACAAAATTATAGATTGTAATAGAAATTACTATATTGTTTGGGAAGAGTGAGACATTTCTGCGTTATAAGAAAAATTACATTATATAGTAAAATTTGTGAGAGCAGATAAGGTAAGTGGATATATTGTGGGACGGTTGGAGCTTTTGTAAAAAATTATAAAATGTAAATGTTTAATTTTTATTATAAAACAATGGGCTTGGATATAAGAAACAAGAAAACAACTAATCAAATTAAATTCACCATTTAATAAATTATAACAATAAAAAATTATAGGTACCTATCTGCACCCATTGTGGCTCGTGAATTTTAGACATGCACCCCTCTTTCACTTCTGCATGTACTAGTTGTGAAACAGCTACAAAATAATAATTAATTTTTAATTTTATTAGTTTTATGATTACAATTTGGGGTATAAATATGAATGTTTGAAAAAAAGTAATGTTTTAATAATATTATTATAATTTATAGCATATTAAAATTAATAAATTACAAAATGTTTAAAAGCAGGCCGAACTATCTGTCTTTGTCTAATAGAGTTTTTCATCATTTATATAAACACCATCCGTTGTAGCAAGAAAAAAACAGTAGCTCCCGCTAGATATTAGTACACTGAAAAAAATAGAATCTAGGAGTAAGAGGAAAAATCTATTTGATTCTTACCCTGGTAACATCACTGCAAATTCATGTGTGTTAATTCACACACTGATAGTGAGTACTTTTACACGTTTTAGTGTGTAGATTCTATTATGTGTGTAAAAGAACGCTTTTATGTGCGTAATAGTATCAGTATACACATTTTATGTGTAATTTTACACACATGATCAGTTTAGTGTGAAAATTTACACACATAAATGCGTAAATCTACACATCTATGTGTTTAAAATTTATATAAATTTAAAATTATATTTGTACATTAATACATTTACTGTGATTCATTTTTATTTTACATTAGTAAAGTAGATAAATTTTCAGGTAATTACAGTACAACATTAATAATTTTTAATCAAAGTTTTTCTAAAAATATATATTTTTAAATATTAAATTGTATTAGAACTACAATATTCATTATTTCAAATTTTATATAGTCTTTTATTTTAATTGCCTTAAGTAATTGATGATAATATTTTATTATTTAATAAGAAGTTTAATTAAAATTTTTCATATGAAAAAAAATAATTTTATTGAATCGAATGCATCTATTAAATTATTAATATAAAATTCAGTAATCAATATTAACCTTATCAAATAAATTATTTAATAATAAATTATTCATATACGTTTATTTTTTTGTAAAAAAATAATTATTTATTTGATGAAAAATTAAATTTTTAATAAATAAGGAATTAGATATTCTTTTGATAAAAAATTATTTTAATCATACAAGAAAAATTATTCTACTGATCTTTATTTTTTTTTAATTAATATTAATTACTCATGATTATTATTATTTATTTCATTTAAATTTAGAAGTGTTTAAAAATAATGAAATTTTTATATTAATACACCATAAATATAAGAAATTATCATGATTCAACAAGCGTTCCGTAGCGTAATAGGTAGCGTCGATGCCTCGCATCCCGTAGGTCGTGAGTTCGCGCCCGAGTCAGGTCGAAAATTTTTTAAGCGTTTTTTTAGGCGATATAATTTCAATGGGTTGATTCTTAAAATAATTGCGCATTAAAATAAAAAAATTCCAACACAAAAAATTGCAACGCCCATGAAATTAATTTTTAATTTTTAATGTATTTCAATCTATTACACGTTTTATACGTTTGAATTTACACGTTTACGTATGTTAAATTAAACATCTAAATTGAGTTATAGATTTAACACACAAAAAAGTGTGTAAAAATGGCGACAGCCGAATTACACACGTAAGTGTGTTAAAATAACACACTTAAATTTGCAGTGATGGTCAACGCAATTTTGCTGCAATTTTGCTGTAATTTTCTTGAAAATCAAAAACTTGCAGCAGAATATGTGCTGTCTGTTTCCGCATTCCATAGGGTTTTTTATGAAAAGAAATTACAGCAGATAAGTGCAACAGAATTACACGTTTCTGGCAGAGAGAAAGTGCAATCTACGGAACGGAAAGAATGCGCAGAATCTTGAAGATATTTTGCAGTAAACTTGCGGAAAAAACTTATTACAGACACTAGCAACAAAATTGAGTAAATAATTCCCGACAAAGTTTCGCAGCACAATTACGTAAGAATTGCAAATTGTCAAGTGCAGTTTTGCGAATCGTAATAAGTACACAAGCATATAACAGAATCGAAACAGTCTTGCATCAGAAACTTGCAGCAGCACTTTACCTCAGATTTACATAAGAATGACAAAAGTTAAGTGCAATTATATGACGAGAATAAACATGCAAACTTGCAGCAGAATCAAAGAAGTCTTCCGTAAGAATCTTGCAGCAGCACTTTACCCCATAATTACATAAGAATGACACAAGTTAAGTGCAATTATGTTACGAAAATAAACACGTAAACTTGCAGCAGAATCGAAGCAGTCTATTGTAAGAATCTTGCAGCAGCACTTTACCCCCGAATCACATAAATATGACAAAAGTTAAGTGTAATTTAATGATGAGAATAAACACGCAAATGTACAGCAGAATTGAAGCAGTTTTATGTGAGAATCATGCAGCAGATTTGCGTTAAGATTACATCAGAAGGACAAAAGTTAAATGCAATCTTATCAGAAGAATAATCACGCGAGCATGCATCATACTTGAAGCTATCTCGCATAAGAATCTTGCGACAAAACTTTACTACACTGAGAGAAAAATCATGTTATTATTCCATGAAATTTCAAGTGATCATTACATGATATTTTTTCACCGAATATTATCGAAGAAACAAGTGATTTTTCAATGATATTCATGTTTTTAATAGATAGCGATGCATCATGTTAAAATTACTTGAGACCCACGGGATTTTCACGTGGCACTCAAGTGAATTCATCGGTGGTGCGGCCGACTCAGTAGCACAGGCTTTGAAAGGAGATAGAGAGGGGGAGAGAGAGAGAGAGAAACAAAGTAACTAAAGGGCTTCGCTAATAAAAATCGACAGGAAAATGAACCCCCACTCTACTCGCACAGTATGTGTACTCTAACTGACTGCTGCTACGAAAATACACTTATATTCTTTAGTCTCTCTCTCCCTTCCTCTCTCCCTCTCTCTTTCAAAGCCCGCGCTATTCGGTCGGCCCTACCACCATCGAATTCACTTGAGTTCCACGTGAAAATCCCGTGAGCGTCCAAGGAATAATATCATGGCGCCTATAGTATTTTAAGTTAGAATCAATTGACGTTAAATTAACTTGATCTCATGAGAACTTTACATAAATAATCATATAATTTTAACGTGTTAAATTTATCACGAGAAAATAACATGATTTTTCTCTCCGTGTACAGAATTACGTATGAATGTAGAACCAAAATATTTATCATCTTTTACTGAAATTTATTCAAAACTTTTCTTAGATATTATAAAAAATTTTTATCTACGTTTTTTATATTTGACAGTTGGCTGCAATGGTCTCCTCTCTTCTCCCGAATGTCTACATGTATATAATTTTATACTATAACATCAGCGCCCACCCCTTTATGTATATATGTTGATTGTTTTTTGCGTTGCTTCTTTTTTCTTTAAGCCAATATGTGCCTATAGGTGTAGGCATTGGTAGTAAGAACACGTAAAGTTTAAAGAAATGCATTAAATGTATCGCAATTAAAAATTTTTATATTTTCATTAAATGATAAATTATAATTTTTAAATTCAACATTTGCTTTCTTAAAATCTGTCAACAACTCTTATAAACATGTTCTCGTTAGTTGAATGTTAATAATATTCACAATGAAATTTTTTTATTAAAATACAATGCATTATCTTTATTCTATAAAGTGACTTCAATTTTTGAACTATTAATTAACTCTGAAATTCTATAAACTGTGCTGCTGCAAGATTCTTACTGAAGACTGCTTCGATTCTGCTACAAGTTTACGTGTTTATTCTCGTCATATTATTGCGCTCAACTTATGTCATTCTTATGTAATTCTGGAGTAAAGTGCTGCTGCAAGATTCTTACGGAAGACTGCTTCGATTCTGCTGCAAGTTTACGTGTTTATTCTCGTCATATTATTGCGCTCAACTTATGTCATTCTTATGTAATTCTGGAGTAAAGTGCTGCTGCAAGATTCTTACGGAAGACTGCTTCGATTCTGCTGCAAGTTTGCGTGTTTATTCTCGTCATATAATTGCACTTAACTTATGTCATTCTTATGTTATTCTGGAGTAAAGTGCTGCTGTAAGATTCTTACGAAAGACTGCTTCGATTCTGCTGCAAGTTTGCGTGTTTATTCTTATTTTAGAATCGCACGTTTTGATTGGCAATCTGTTACAAATGTGATGCACGTTGCAGTCGCAATTAAATTTCAGCAGATATGCATTAAAATGTGGAAACAGACCACGCAAGTTCTGTGCAATCGTGCTTGCAACAGATTGTGTTACCAGGGTAGTTCTTGAATCAAATAGAAATCTAGTTGTACCTTATAACTATAATCAAGATGAATATTCATCGTATTAAAGTTTAATTGCTTCAAAAATATTTCTGCTAGGTGGTAGCAGAATATCTATTAGAAGGAAGTCGATATCATTGAAGCAGATTTTCCTCTAGAGTCAAGCGGAATTCTACTATGGCTTAAAACAAAACGAAAATCTTTTACCATTAAGCGGATTCTCATTGGTTCTAGATTCTATTTTCTTCAGTGTATAATAAGTAAATATCGTAAGAACAAGAAAATGATTTTATCACGTAGCTTTTGAATAATATGAGACCTACGAACAAACTAAAATATAACCTACACTGAGAGAAAGATTTCATAACTGTTAACTTAGTATATTAACTATTAGAGTATATATTGTAGATTCTAATTAAATATACAAATCTTAATAGTTGAAATCAAATATTAATAGTTAAGATATTATATTCTTTCTAAAGATACGTAAAGTTTTATAGTAAATATATGAAGTTATTAGCTTTATATATATTAATTATTAATATATAATACAATAAATACTAAGAAAACTCAAAACTAAAATCAAATATACAGATATTTTAACAGTTATTAAACTTTTCTCTCAGTGTATCTTTTTTGGTAAGTCTCATATTATTCAAAAACTACGCAATAAAATAATTTGATTGTTATTACTTTATTTATTATTTATACTATTGTCTAGCAGGGGCTACTATTTTTTTCATGCTACAATGGATAGTGTTCATATAAATGATGAAAAACTCTATTAGACAAAGACAGATAGTTTGGCCCTCTGTTAAGTAATAATCTTATACTTTTTAAAATTAACCCATATGGAAATAATTTATGTGAAAAACTGTAAATAATAGTAAATAATTGTAAATAATTGTTAAAAAATGTAGGAATTGAGACATAAATAATAGTTATTTACAGTTATTTACTATTATTTATTATTAATTACTATTATTTACAGTTATTTACAGTTATTAACTGTTATTAACTGTTATTTACAGTTATTTACAATTATTTACAATTATTTACAGTTTTTTATAATTATTTACAATTATTCATAATTATTTACAGTTATTCATAATTATTTACAGTTATTTACATTTTCAAAAATTTTTGAATTAGTGGATAATTTAATGTTATTAATAATTATTTATAATTATTTATAGTTATTTACAGTTATTTACAGTTTTTTACAGTTATTTACAGTTATTTATAATTATTTACAACTATTTACAATTTTCCATAGTTTTTTACAATTATTCAGTTATTCACATTTTTAAAAATTTTCGCCTATATATAAAATTATTAAATAAATTCGTGATAATTTTCGAAAATGTAAATAACTGCAAATAATTGTAAAAAACTATAAATAATCGTAAATAACTGTAATTAATTGTGAAAAAAGTGAATAAATGTAAATAACTGTAAATAAATATAAATAACTGCAAATAAATAACAGTTAATAGGTGTAAATAACAATTAATAACTGTAAATAAGTGTAAATAACAGTAAATAATTGTAAATAATTGTAAATAATTGTTATTTATGTCTCAATTCCCACATTTTTTAACACTTTTCTACAGTTATTTACAGTTATTTACATTTATTTACATTTATTTACAGTTATTAACAGTTATTTACAATTATATCCAAAAATTTTTTCCATATGGGAAACTAACTGGTTAGTTTATGTAAAACTTTTTTTTTATAAAATTTTTCAAACAAACTTATAAATTTTTACAAATTTTTTGTATAATTTCTAAGTAGATAAATTAAAATTTCAATTAATTAATTGAAATTTAAAATGAAAATTTAAAAGTCATTTTTCTTTTTTTATTCAAAAACTTAATTGTTTAATCTTTTGATGATATTCTTTATTTTATTGTTACAGAATAGAAAACTTAATTTTTATGTAAAACTTTCACCAGTTTGAATGATATTTATATTTTTAAAGAGTTTCTAGAAATGAAAAGAGAAATTGTTGTGGGTACGGTCTATTAAAAGTCAAAAGCTTAAGCTTCCATAAATAATAAATAATTTAAATGTTTATTGTTTTATAGGATGAATGAGCCCGTACCTGGACACCACCCGGTAACTAAACAAAATTAAAGATAATTCTTGAACATTCGGTTTCCTAATATATATATATATATAAATTTAATCTTCTGCATGTAGAGTAATTACATTGCGGGATTGTATTGTAAAAAATTTTTTTGTTATTTTAACATTATTAATTTGACAAGACTTTAAAAAGTGTCCATTTACCGGCTCTTTGATCCTAATATTTTTAAACAAAAAATTATATACAAATTATTCATTATTATATACAATTATAGTTATTTTTGTTTGAAAAATCTCTCATTAAACTAAAAATTATTGTTAAAAACTATTTTCAAGTGTGATATTTTGATTTTAATATTCCAATTTATTTATCTTTTTATAATTTCTTCATATTATAATTATTTTGATATCAATTAATTGTTCCATGTTATAATCAGTTAATAATACTTATATATAAATAATTGTTAGTTCTTATTTTTATTAATGTATTAATCAGTAGATACTAATGGTAAATTGATTGTTGAGTCTACATTTGTATTGATACACTATTAGGTATTATTAGTAGATTAATGATAGTTAATTCTACACTTAACAATGTTTTTACACTGATTTTACTTCCAGAATATTTATTCTCATTTTTAATATTTTTTCATTGTTCTGCTTATTCTTTATTATAATAATTTTAATCTTCAAAAATTTTTTTTTTATTCAATAAATTTTTATTTCCTGTTTTCATTATAAAATAGAATCTTAACCAAAAAAATAAATAAAAAATTTATTCTGCCCTAGTAGAAATCGGTTTTGCTAATAACTGTAAATAACTGTAAGTAACTGTTAATAAATGTTATAAATAGTTGGGTTTGAGACAGTAGTAACGTTTATTTGCAGATATTAGCAGTTATTAGCAGTTATTTAGTTATTAGCAGGTATCAGTAGATATTAGCAAATTTGTAAAATAAAATCTTCAAAAATAAAAAAAATAATAACAGTTATTAACTCATAATAACTATTTTTATCAGTTATTTACTGTTGTCTGAAATTATTTATTGTGATTTGCCGTTATTTAAGAGCATGACGAAGCTGCCCGCCTTCTAATAATATTTGCAATCTTAACTTATGAATAAACGATGCGTTTATTCGAGTTTTTTTGCTACAAAGAAAAAATTTGTAAGATTAAACTCTAGTGCGGACAACTCAAGAAATCCACCAAAATATTATATTTACAAACCCTAGTGGAAATCGAATCTGTGAATAACTGGGAATAACTGTGAATAACTGGGAATAACTGTTATAAACTGTTCAGTTTGAGACAGGAATAACAGTTATTCCCAGTTATTCCCAGTTATTCACAGTTATTCCCAGTTATTTACAGTTTAGTTTACAAATAATTTGAAAAATATAAATTTGAAAAAATGAAAAAAATATATATATTTTTTTATTTTTTTTTCTATTATAAATATATTAGGGAATAACTGTTATTCGTACCTCTGTTTTTTCAAATTATTTTGAAGTTATAAACTGTGAATAACTGGGAATAACTGAGAATAACTGGGAATAACTGGGAATAACTGAGAATAACTGGGAATAACTATTATTCCTGTCTCAAACTGAACAGTTTATAACAGTTATTCCCAGCTATTCACAGTTATTCCCAGTTATTTCCAGTTATTTCTAGTTATTCCCAGTTATTTCCAGTTATTTCTAGTTATTCCCAGTTATTCACAGATTCGATTTCCACTAGGGAAGTTATAATAAAAACTTTCAATGCATCGTATTTTAAGGTTAGGTTTGTCGAGTTTGATATCTAATTTCCAATCCAAGCTCATAAAAAAATAACAAGTCCAAATGATTTTTTATTTTAACAAAAATTATTGTATTAATATAGCTTTAGTGCGGACAAGTCATTATATTTGTTTAATTTATGAATTTAAAAAGATATTGATAAAATAAAAAAAGCAAAACTCGATTGCTGCAAATCCGACATCCCGTTAAAGTTATTAGCAAATTTTTGCAGTTTTTTTATAGTTATTTGTAAAATCTTGCAGTTATCTGCAGTTGATAATAGTCATTTATAAAAATTTATTGTCTTGGATAATTTTTCCTATATATAAAAAGTTAGAAAATTTTTAAAAAAATGAATGATTATTAATAACTGTAAATAATTGTAATGAATTGGAAATGATTGTAAATAAATGCAAATAACTGCTAATAACTGTTAGTACTTTTATTTCGAAATATAAATTAACAAATTGTGAGTAACTGCTTATGAATGTTATAAACTGTTTTTAACTGCTAATAATTATCAACTGCAAATAATGACCGTTACTACCGTCTCAAACCCAACTTTTAATAATATTTATTAGCAGTTGTTTGCAGTCATTAACAAGAATTAGCAGTTATTATAAGATATTAGCAAAACTAATTTCCACTAGGGTGAAAATCAATGCCAGTAACATAGGAAAATACACATTGGAGGTTAGGATAACTATTCGGCATTTTAAATACAAAAAATTAGACTTACATATAAATTATTTATATTAGTGAATTTCAAATAGAATTTATGCACTAAAGTTATACATTTTTATTGAAATTCATGTTTTTTTAAACAAAACTTACTAAATCATCACGTGTTTAAACACGCCCTAGTGATAATAGGTCCCATATGGAAATAATTTATGTGAAAAACTGTGAATAATAGTAAATAATTGTAAATAATTGTAAATAACTGTTATTTATGTCTCAATTTCCACATTTTTTAACATTTTCTACAGTTATTTACAGTTATTTACATTTATTTACATTTATTTACAGTTATTAACAGTTATTTACAATTATATCCAAAAATTTTTTCTATATGGGAATCTAGAAATAACTAGGAATTACTGAAAATAACTGTTATAAAGTGTTGAGTTTGAGACAGGAACAACAGCACCAGTTATTTTCAGTTATTCCCAGTTATTTTCAGTTATTTCCAGTTATTTTTAATTATTTCCAGATATTTTGTTATAAAAATAATTTTAAAAATCGAAAGTATTAATAACAATTATTATTTCCAGTTTTTTTCCAGTTATTTCCAGTTATATACAGTGTAACGTAAATTTTATGATACTTTTATACTATATATTTAGTAACTTTATATATTTTTAATGCTTTATCCTTAATTCAATTGATACGAAATAAACAGCAGGAATAGAACTTTAAGGAGATGTAAAATGGACACTACACCTGTACTCATAAATATTGGCTAACTTTCCATTTAATTGCAAAATTTTCAGTAAAGAAATGCTTTAGCTTATAGTATGTACCATAAAGATGATTCAGTTAAATTTTTAAATAAATTAATTCATTAGTTATTGAGAATTTCGGGTTCCAATATTATTTATTAAAATTTTTCGATTTTGTATCAGGAATGCAAATATCTTAAAAAATAATGAATGAATTTATTTGAAAATTTAACTAAATAATCATTATGGCACATACTACAAGCCAAAGCATTTCTTTTCTGGAAATTCAGCAATATAATGGAAAGAAAGTTAATATCTACGAGTATAGGTGTAGTGTCCATTTTAAATCTCCAATAACTTTTACCAATCTTGCCATCTTCTCTATAAGATGTTTTATTCGACGACTTTACAACCCAGCAATGACTATGGGGACCTTTTGTTTGATGTTACACAAAACAAAACAGTTATATTCTTATATGTGTATATATAATTAGACAAAACGAGAAATTGTTGCATACAATAATATGACATTTATTTTAAGGGGGGGGGGGTACAGACAAAATCTTGTTTTTCAATAAAAAAATGACGTTTTTTATTTTTAATTTTTGACTCATAGCACCTACAATATAATTCATGCGTGATATTGTTCAAAACCATCTAAATAATCTATAAGAAAATTTTCAGCACAAAATATTAAAACGTGGGATTTCTAGTATTTTAACCCTGGTAGAAAATAAACCATTCAAAAATGGCCATTAGTCATTTATTAGTCATTTTTTTATAACTAATTTTTTAATCACAAAATGACCAAAATATGGCAAAATTGCTAATATATATAGATATATACTTTATGCAAATAAATTTATAGATATATTTCTTTTCTTCAACGAAGAGATTTTCTTTACAAAAATTAACTTGCTAATACGGTAAAGTTAAAACGGATCACAAAAAGCCTAAAAATTATGTTACAGCATAATAAAAATGACAGAGACTTTAAATAAATATTTTAGAGATTTAAGGTTAGTCCTCAGGCTGCCATGACTCTGTTTTAACCTTACCTTGCAAGTACGCTAAAAGAAAGTAAGAGAGGAAGAGAAAACGAGGAAGAGAGAAAAAGCGTTAGAGTTTCCAAAACTTGAGAGAACTGCAAAACAGACACAAATTAATAAACTAGTTCATTTTTTGAAAAGTACGGAGTTTTCAAATAAGAAAAGAAAATTTAAAAAAAAGGAAGAAAATAGACTAATGTATCATCAAGTCAATAAGTTTAACAAGTCTATTGGAGAAGAGTAGGAAAGTGTAAAATTTGAGGTTATTAAAAACAGTGTAAACAATGGTTGCAGTGAGAATGAATTAACTGTTGAAGAAAGCTGTGATATACTTCTCAAGACTGTGATTTAGAAAAAATTTGTCAACTACACTAACTGATGTAATATCGTGAATGGAATACATAAATTAAATTTTTTCATCAAACTCGTTTCTCATTAAAAATAATTGATAAAAGTTATATTGTGGTTACAAATTTTATTTAATATTAATATTGTTTCATAGTTTAGTATAATATTTAATAATAAAAATAAGTTAATGTATTATCTATTATAATAATATAATAAAATGATTGATCATATTTATAACAGTTTTTGACTATTAACCGTCGTCAATAAGCGGATAAATTGGCCATTTTCTGATTAATATTGGTCATTTCTTGGTCATTTTTTCTAAAACTGGTCAAAATATGACCAAATAATAGTGAAATTTTCTACCAGGGAACTGCTGCCTCGTTTACCTCTAAATCAAGCAGCAGTTAAAATATTACTAGTCCCACAGTTTTTAATATTTTGTGCTGAAAATTTTTTTATAGATACTTCAGATGGTTTTGAACAACATCATGCATGGATTATGTTGTAGGTCCTATGAGTCAAAAATTAAAAATAAAAAACGTCATTTTTTTATTGAAAAATAAGATTTCACCTTTACCCCCCCCCCCCCCTTCGCCCTTAAGACCCACACAAAATTGACTCAGTATGGTTCGTGAAATAAAAAACCCCACATAAAAAAATCCTGTAGGATATCCTGTAGGACATCTTATAGGATATCCTGTAGGACATATTATAGGATATTCTGTAGGACATCCTGTAGGACATCCTATAGGATATCCTGCAGAACATTCTGCATGCATTTTGCGTTTAAGTCCTGCAGGATGTCATACATTTTTAGTGATAAATCAAATTTATTAAAAAAAATCGGTAAAAGTTTTAAATTTATTTTATTTTTGATAATTCCACAAGTTAATTACTTGGTAATTATGTTCTTCCTAAAGGAAGGTCTAAAAATATCATAAGCATCAACTCTTCACAGATCGAAGAGCTTCTGAAAAGAAACGCAGAATATTATAATCTTATTATAAACTGCAAGAATCCGCAAATAACGGTAAATAACTGCAATAATAAAAAAATAACTGCAAATAACTGCTACTATTATCTTAATTTTTGAAAATTGTATTGCACAAAATTGTTGTGCTTATAAATGTTAATAACTGTTAATAACTGCAAATAATTACTATTAACTGCAAATAACCGCTACTTCTGTCTCAAACTAAACTATTTATAACAGTTATTAGCAGTTGTTTGCTGTTATTAGCAAAACTGATTTCCACTAGGGTAACAGTTAAAAACGTAAGTATTAAAAAAATTGTTTGGATTAACTATTAATTCGGTCTTCGATTGATAGGTTTGTTTGCAGAAGCTCTTTGATCTGCGGAGAGCTGATTCTCATGATATTTTTGGACCTTCCTTTAGCAAGAACATAATTACCAAGCTATTAACTTGTGAAATTATTAAAAATAAAATAAATTTAAAACGTTTACCAATTTTTTTTAATAAATTTGATTTATTACTAAAAATGTATGACATCCTGTAGGACATCCTGCAGGATAATCCTACAGGACTTCAGCGCAAAATGCATACCGGATGTCCTGCAGGATATCCTGCATGATATTGAGCTGGTCATATGTGACATCTTTTTATCATACTCATTTATGAGACCGAAAATACATAATTTATTTTTAATTTCAATGGAGCCTTTTAATATTTATTTTATATTATAACGTTGAATCTTAGTGAAAGAAAAAACAATACTAGATTTAACAATGCAAAAAAATAATTATTTAATTTCATAGAATTAACAAACATAAAAAAAAACAAGAATTTAATTATCATTTAATGATCAATGAAAAATTAAATTATTAAAGGTTATATTGAATTTTACTGAAAATTTATTTGAATTGATTTTCTTTCTTTATCAATTGAAGGCCCGGATGCAATAAGGGCACTTACCCTACTGAAAAAATCCACCTGGATTTTCACGTGGATTTCTACGTGAAAAAATCCATGTGGATTTTATGAAAGCCATGTTGATTTTATAAAACCCTCGTGGACTGTTAAAAAATCCATATGGATTTTATGAAATCCATGTGAACTTTCAAAGAACCCTCATGGATTTTATAAAATCTGTATTAATTTTATGTACTCCTCGTGGATTTTTAAGAAATCCATGTTGATATTTAGAAATCCATGTGGATTTTTAAGTAATCTACGTAGATTTTGGACTTGGATATCTACGTGGATTTAAATAAAATCTGTATTAATTTTATGTACTTCTCGTGGACATTTAAGAATTCCACAAAATCCATGTAGATATTTAGAAATCCATGTGGAAATCCACATGGATATTTTGAATAGAAAATAACTCGATATTTATTAGCCCGGTAGTTTCAGGTCTTTGAAGATCAAAGAGCTCCTGCGATTCAACTAAGAGTATTATAGCCTTATATATCTGCGTCTTTAAAATTTGTATTAGGAATCACAAAACTTCAAAAAAGCCACCTATAGATTCAAAATAGAATCGATGTAATCAATCATCAATTTGACTGTAAGTCACAAGATGGCGTTTCTTTAAATTTTGTAATTCATCATATAAATTTCGAAGTTGCAGATATATAAGACCAGAATACTCTCAGTTGAATCGTAAAAGCTCTCTGATCTTCAAAGAGCTGAAATTACGAGGCTTACCTCGTTTTTGGTTTTTACTTTGAATGCGAAATAAATATCAAGTCATTTCCTATTCAAAATATCCATATGGATTCCCACGTGGATTTTCATTTAAATCCACGTGGATATCCAAGAGAAAAATCTACGTTGATTAGCTAAAAATCCACGAGGAGTACATAAAATTAACACAGATTTTATAAAATCCATGCGGGTTCCTTGAAAATCCTCATAGATTTTATAAAATCCATATGGATTCTTTAATAGTCCACGAGGGTCTTATAAAATAAACATGGTTTTCATAAAATCTATAAAAACGTTTCAAATACGTATTTTTGTCGAAATTCACAAAAGTATATAAGTTTACATCATCTACATACAAAAGCACATAAATATTTTTACAGATATGATTGTTATTTAGAAAACATAAACAATGATCTACTGAGGAGTTTTGAAAACCATTCTTAAGTGTAATTTCAAAATGTTCAAACCAGCATCTTGCTGATTGTTTAAGACCGTATAATGCCTTATTTAAGTTACATACGTAACCTTCAGGAGCTGAAATTCCTTATGACACACTCATGTAAATCTCCTCTTTCAATAGACCATAAAAATGCAGTTTTCACGTCCATTTGATAAATCAATAAATTATGTGGATTTTCAAAGGCAATAAGTATTCTAAAAGTTGTTATTCGCGCAACTGGTGTAAAAGTTTTATTATAGTCTTGTAAATATTGATGACTGAAACCTTTTGCAACAAGTCTTGCCTTATATTTACATGGAATTGCTTTTTCATCCATTTTAATATTAAAAACCTATTTGCCATCAACTATATTTTAATTTTTCGGACGTGGAAGCAATTCCCATATTTTGTTTTGTATTAACCTCCAGACGGCCGGCAACACCACTATAGTGGTGTTGCCATGATTCGAACATATCCGAGGATCATTCGGGGATGATTATATGGAAGTATTCCACCAAAGTAGGCATGTATCAACGAAAAAAATCCCGGCCATCTGGAGGTTAATGATTGAATTTCATTATTAATAGCTTGCTCCCACTTACTTTTATTATCACGATATATTATCTCATTTTACGACTTAGGAATATTAGTATTTGTCGACAGTGCATAAATATGATGATCATAATTTTCATCATAATTTATTTGAAATTTATATTTTATTCTTGCACTTTGTCGTAACTCACTTTCACGAGACCCAATCTGAGCTTTAATCTTTTTATTAGAATTGTTTACTTCAGTTTCTTGTTTCTCGCTGATTTTATTTTCATCAGCTTTAAGGGCATGCATACGCTCTACTATACCGGCCGGTATAGCAGAGCGTAGGCCGAATTTCTAGAATCGAAGAATTAACTTTGTAAAAGAACTAATCATCAGAATGAATTTTCCTTTTACAGTTCACTCTATTGTGAGATAATAAAGGGCGAAAAATAGAAAAACCTCAGAAAAAAAGTAAATTTTTCGAAAATAGAGATAATAGTATAGCAGAGCGTAGGCCGAATTTTTAGAATCGAAGAATTAACTTTGTAAAAAAACGAATCATCACAATGAATTTTCCTTTCGTAGGTCACTCTATTTTGAGATAATAAAGGGTGGAAAATAGAAAAACCTCAGGAATACAAAAAAAAAAAAATTATTTTTTTCAAAATAATATGAAAATAATTATCATACTAGAAAGTGTAATGTTGTCAGGTTGGCAATACCTGACTCTGATGCGATACATTTTGGCGTTTTTCTTATGCTGTGGCGTGAACTTCGAAGTTTGAAATATATTGAATATTATCATTTTATGCAAATGATAACTCAATCATTCTTTATTCTTCTGTGATGAAAGCAATGATGTTTTATTTTTTTTGGCAACAAAAATATTTTATAAATAAAATATTTTTGTTGTATATGTGTGAGGTATGGTGAACGAAATAGAAAGGAAAAGATAATACAAACGTGTGCGTACGGGTATAGGACACGCACACATCTGAAGTCGCGTTTTCAGCTATTCTGTTGCTTTCTTTTTCCTTTTCTAACATTATTCTTGTGTGTACGTGTTAGTGATGATATATTCGAAAATGAATTAGCTATTATTGTATGCATTGCAAATGTTTAGAATACATTATTTCTGCATGAAGGAAATTTTTATGATTTTTCATTAGAAAAAAAAGAATATAAAATACTCTACTTTCTGTTTTATATGTGTGAGGTACAGTAAACAATGTAAGAAAGCCCTTCTTTCATTGTTTACTGTAAGAAGGGCCTTATTGTAAAAAGAAAGTAACAGAATAGCACAGACTTCATGTGTGTGCGTGTCTTATACCCGTACGCACACGTTTGTATTGTCTTTTCCTTTCTATTTTGTTCGCTATACCTCACACATATACAACAAAAATATTTTATTTATGCCAAAAAAAAATAAAACATCATTGCTTTCATTACAGAAGAATAAAGAATTATTGAGTTATCATTTGCATAAAATGATAATATTTAATATATTTCAAATTTCGAAGTTCGCGCCACAGCGTAAAAAAAACGCCAAAATGTATCGCATCAGAGTCAGGTATAGCCAAATTGACAAAATTACACTTTCTAGTATAATAATTTTTTTCATATTATTTGGAGAAAAATAATTTTTTTTTTTCGTATTCCTGAGGTTTTTCTATTTTATTATCTCAAAATAGAGTGAACTACAAAAGGAAAATTCACTATGATGATTAGTTTTTTTACAAAGTTAATTCTTCGATTCTAGAAATCCGGCCTACGCTCTGCTATACTATTATCTCCATTTTCGAAAAATTCACTATTTTTATGAGGTTTTTCTATTTTCTGCCCTTTATTATCTCACAATAGAGTGAACTGTAAAAGGAAAATTCATTCTGATGATTAGTTCTTTTACAAAGTTAATTCTTCGATTCTAGAAATTCAGCCTACACTTTGCTATACCGGCCGGTATAGTAGAGCATATGCATGCCCTTAAAACTTTTTATTTGAAGATGATCGTCTTGAAAGTCATTTTTTGCATGTACAAATGTTGGTCTCGAATCTTTAAAGTTTATTTCATCGATTACAACATCACGTGCCAAAATAAATTTATTTGTTTGCAAGTTTAATATTTTGTATCCATTTCTCTCATGGTCAACTGAGATTCCTTTAACGGCATGTCGGAGCTGCAGCAATCGAGTTTTGCTTTTTTTATTTTATCAATATCTTTTTAAATTCTTAAATTAAACAAATATAATGACGTGTCCGCACTAAAGCTTTATACAATAATTTTTATTAAAATAAAAAATCATTTGGACTTGTTATTTTTTTATGAGCTTGGATTGGAAATTAGATATCAAACTCGACAAACCTAACCTTAAAATACGACATATTGAAAGTTTTTATTATAACTTTGTATGTATAATATTTTGGTGGATTTCTTGAGTTGTCCGCACTAGAGTTTAATCTTACAAATTTTTTCTTTGTAGCAAAGAAACTCGATTAAACGCATCGTTTATTCACAAGTTAAGATTGGAAATATTATTAGAAGGCGGACAGCTTCGTCATGCTCTTAATAGATTACTTATTAAATTCATTTGGTCTATTTTTATCATAATAATAGACAGTGCTACCAAACATTTTTAAACAATTTAATTTTGGTTTTTTATTATGCCAAAGTTCAAAAGCAGTTTTGTTCTCCACAATGGCTTTACTTGGGGTTATATTGACTAAATAAGTAGCCGTTAAAATTACCTCTCCCCATAATTCTTTTTTAAGTTGAGCACCATGAATTATAGATCGTGGTTTTCCTATCAGAGATTTATTCATGCGCTCTGCTATAGAATTTTGCTGTGGCGTATAAGGAATAGTTAAATTATATTGGATACCTTTTTGTACACAAAATTCTTTGAATTCATTCGACAAACATTCATTCCCATTATCACAATTTAAATTTGCAATTTCTAAGTTTAAATACTTCATACTTATATGAAATGAGATAAATACCGTATAATATGTAATACGATTGAAAAATGTTACAAAATAATTTTTATCATCAATAGTCAAGGGCTTTATGGGACCACATACATCAGAGTGTATAATAAATAAAGGTCTCATAACATGACTTCTATCTCTTTCTTTTGAGAAAAGAAAACGTGCTTGTTTTCCGTAAACACAAGCTTCACATAAATCATTAGTAAGACTTATTGATTCGATTAAATTATTATCATCGATTAAATTACTTTGTTTCATTTTGATAAATTTAGATTTTTCTATGTGGCCTAATCGTTTGTGCCATAATTTATATGCATTTAAAATAATGATATTATTTGCATACGTTTTATTACACGTATTATTTACAGTAAAAACTATGCATACTAAATTATTTATTGACTTACCAGTGAGAATGGTCTCACCACTTCTTTTCATAATTACACCTCCAGATTCACCAAAAATGACGCTTATTCCAGCCTGCTGGATACGTTGCACAATAGGTTTGTTGAAGAAGGTGTAGTCAGAAAGCACAAAGAAGTAATTTTTATGAGTTCTTTATTTTGTGCTCTCTATCATGCTGTCAGACTTGAACTAACTAGATGGCCATGCACTTATTGCTCTATGGACCTAATCCTAAATTATTATTAAAAAAGATTAAAACTTAATATGTCTGTACTTTCTATGTAACTTTATACGTAACTTTTTTTTTGTTAAAATAATATAAAGAATATTTATTAAAAGATTATATTAATTTTTGTACATATATCAATACAGTCTGTATCAAAAGTTAGTTTTTTTAGAAAATTGCTTATATTTTTTGGTAGAAAGTAATTATCCAATTTTTAACTCAGTGACTTTTCAGATCCTTCTTAAAAAAATGATGAGCCGCCATGTTGAAGCATCTAAAGATCGAATCCTGATTGGTCGATATAGAATAGGTGCCAAAAATTAAATTTTAAAGGGTTTAGATTTTTTAAATAAATAAAAATTAATTTCTAGGCATTGTTTTTTAAATATAATAGAAATAACTCAATTAAAATAGAATAAGAATATTTTATTTTAAACCAAGCAATATTATTTATGTATATAACCAATGTATAGTTTAATGATAAAATATATAGCTATGAGCACAAGCAATGTGACTACCTTTTATTTAAAAATTCCAGTAAAATTGTAAAGACATCAAATAATATAACAATTCAGATAAGTAATTTATTCCTTTATTGCATAAGTATTGCTTAATGCAGGTACAATATGTATATATTTTTAATTGTTTTTCATTTAAAAATAAGTATAGTAACAGCAATTAATGAAGGTTTGAGGTTATGAAGGTTTGAGGTTATGAAAGTTTTATTATTCTATATTTCTATTACTCAGATTAAAAATCATCAAAGTACCAAAAAAAAGTAATATATTTAACTAATGTTTTAAAGATAAATTTGTGCACATTTTAATAAAAAAATAAGGTTAGAATGAATCAAGATCAAAATTTACTGATAACAATGGATGATACAATTGACGAACAAACTGTATGTCTATTTTTAATGAAAATTTAAAGAATCTACTTATACGAGTGTGCTATTTCATAATATACAATACTATTTAGTTAAACTTATTATATAAAATATTAATACATAAATAAATAGAAGTATAAAATGTGTGTTTTCAGTAAATGTAGTTTGAAAATAATTTGCACACTGATAAAAGTATGACTACGATTGGCAGCTTTGTTATAGATTAACATATAAAATTTGTATTACAGTTGACGAACAAGCTATATGTCTATTTTTAATGAAAATCTGAATAATTTACTTATTCATTTTATATAAGTGTGCTATTTTATGATATACGATGAATTAATATTTAATATAATGTATTTAACTGAATAGTTTGCTTATACGAGTGAGTTATTTTATTATATACATTACTATTTAACTAAATATTAATACATGAAATTAAAAAATGGAAAAACAATTTATGTTTTAATGAATAAAGCTTAAAAATAATTAACATACTGATAAAATTATAACTATAGTAAGCATCCTTTTTATATATTTGTATATATAAAATTTGCATTACAGTTGACAAACAAGCCATATGACTATATTTTCAATAAAAATTTGAATATTTACTAATATAGGTGTGTTATATTTTATAATATAAAATGAATTAATATTTAATATAATATATTTAACTGATTAGTTTACTTATACATATGGGTTATTTTATAATATACAGACATAAGCTGAAATAACTTGGGCGCCTATGCACTTTCTACTCAACTGTAGTTATTTGAGCTATCAGACCTGAGTTTCAGTCTGAAAAAAAATCAGATTTAAATGTAATTGATAATTTTTTGTTATTATAATATTAACTAATAAAACTTCTTTTTAACTTAAATATACATTAAATAAAAAAGTTTGATCCATGAATAGTTTTAAAAACCCTTATCTGATGCTTAAAATCCTTTTGATTAGTTAAAAACTTGATTTTGTTTATTTAATAACACTATTTAAAATGAAATAATGTTGTATGTATATCATGTCTTGAGATTTATGAGTTATAAATGTATTTTAATACACTTCTACTTTCTCATAAAGAAAACATTGTATCAATAAGAAAATTTGTTCTATTTTTTTATTAATTTGTACATATTCAGCCTCGTGGAAAAAAGTGGATTCCACCCTGTTAAAAAAATCAGGCGAGAAATCACCTGATTTCTTAGGTGATTTATCATGCCAAAATCTCATGTAATGATCTCTCACCTGATTTTTTTTTGTAGGGCAGAAAATGTCTGTATGTATGTGTGTGTGTATGTACTCATTATGTCAATTAGATCTCGAAAAGTACTCGACAGATTTCCTTCAAATTTTGCATACAATTTATTTTTTTGTCTAACTGGTACGGAAGCTATTGAAAACTGGTTTTCTTGGCATAGTTTTAATTTTAGAACAATTTAAAACATTTTTTTTCAATTCTAATTTTTAATTTTTTTTTGTATTTTACTTTAAGTACTCGATGGATTTGCTCTAAAATTTGCTTGGAAATTATTTGCGACTACCAAAAGAAAAACTTTTGAAAACTGATGGGAGGGGCTCGAACATTAGAATGTTTTTTATTTAATTAACATTTATTTAGAAGTTCATATAAATTATGTGCATATCAAGACTGTTCATTTATTCATTTTAGAATTTTCGTATTTTCAGCGACTGAAGTAACGAAAATAACTAATGCGAGTAAAGCATTTTAGAATATTCACTTTATCGAAATAAGAAGTAGCAAAATAAATGTACGTCTAAATTTAGAATAAATTATATCAAGATTTCGAAAGAACTCTAAATATTTTAATCGAATAATTTGAGATTATCACTACTGCTTTTTGAAATCATGAAAATTCATTATTACTTTATTCTAAATTATGGAATACGCTATTCGTAATTGTGGCACTCTAAATAAATATTCATTAAATAAAAAACATTCTAATGTTCGAGCCCCACCCAAACTGATTTTCTTAGCGTGGTTTTAATTTTAGATAATTTTGTAAAATTTGAAAAAAAATTCATTTTTCTTTTATTTTACGTAAATTACTCTATAGATTTGCCCCAAAATTCGCATGCAAGTTATCCGCTATTGTCAGAAGAAAAAAATTTTTAAAAACTAATTTTCTTAGCGCAGTTTTAATTTTAGAGCATTTTGAAAATTTTGAAAAAATTTTTATTTGAAACTACTTTTTTTGACTCCCGGAGTCTAAATATGTACAAATTAACGAAAAAATAGAAAAAATTTTTTCACCGATACAATAATTCTTCTTTGAGAAAGCAAAATGAAATCAAAATACTCTAACACAATGAGCTCTATGAGAAAGCATTACACCAAAGCACTTGGCAGCGTTTTTGTAAATGCTTAAGTTCAAATAAATGTAATAGATATATTTATTATTACCTATAATGCGGTTATGAAGTAGCTAAGTAAAGTCATTTATTTAATAGTCATTAAATATATAAAGATGAAAAAGATGCTTTTGTAATTTTAAATAATGAGGGATTTTTAAACTCTTATTACCAATAATAGTATTTAAAAATTTAATTTACTGCAATATTTAATTTAAGGGGATGTAAAATGGACACTACACCTATACTCATAAATATTCACTATCTTTACATTTTATTGCAAAATTTTCAATAAAAAAATGCATTGGTTTGTAGTATGTACCATAAAGATAATTCGGTTAAATTTTTAAATAAATTCATTCATTAGTTATTGAGAATTTTGGGTTCCAAAATTATTTATTAAAATTTTTTAATTTTGTACAGGAATCCAAATACCTTAAAAACTAATAAATGGATTTATTTCAAAATTTATCTAAATAATCATCATGATACATACTACAAGCTAATGCATTTCTTTTCTGGAAATTCAGCAATAAAATGGAAAGGAAGCTAATATCTATATGTACAGGTGTAGTGTCCGTTTTACATCTCCTTAATTTAATGCTATCCAAACTAAAGATGTAACGCATATAATAATTAGTGAAAACAATTTTATATGAATGAGTTGAAACAAAATTTAATGCAAGTAAAAATAAAATGTTTTTTTTGTGAAAAACTTTTTGATTCTTTATTGCAAAATTTATGTTATTTTCATACATTATTTTAAAACTCGGAAATTGATAGTGATAAAAATCAATAATGAATCAGATGAAATGGTTCTTCTAGAATATTTAAATTCTTTTAATCCTTCCAGTAAATTACATTTGAGAGAAAAATTTATTGTAATGCTTATAAGAAATATAAGTATTAATAAAGGTTCATGCAATAGTGCGAGATTGCAAATTTTAGAATTTTCTAATTTATTAAAATGTAAAATTTTGACGGGTGGTATAAAATAATATTTTTCCAAACCGTAGTAGATTATATTGTGAAAATGAATATTCCTTTTACATTTAAAAGAACGTAATTTTCATGTGAATTATCTTTTGCTATGACGATTATTAAATTACGTGGACAAACGTTTGATAATATAATTATTGTTTTAAGGAACTGAACACGGTTAAAAACAATTGTGTAGTCTGTTAACTTTTATTTTCTGTTACTAAATTGTCTGTTGAAGTAACAAACAAGGATGTGACGATTTAACAGACTTTATGTCAGTTGATTCTGAAAATGTCCGTAACAAACGACTAAAATAGATAGTCCAGGGGCAAACTACATAAGTCTTGGTCGATCGAGGTCCTCAATTCTACCCAGGTTTTTTTATGTATTTTTGACCTGCTGAATCCGAATTTTTTGGGTAGAATGTCTGAAAATGGCGCATTTAATAATTATTAACAATTTTCATAAACAAATTATAAAAATGCACTTAAAAAAAAATTTTATCATATTTTTTTAGTTCATTTTGAGTAAAAAAGGTTCTCATGAACATATTGCTAAAATGCACTGAATCGGCAGAAAACAAATTGCAAAGTTTGAAAAACGAGATTTTTTCCAGATATAAATTAATGTTTTTCAAAATATTAAAGAATTTTTTAAACTTTTGATTATTATGAACAACAAACTATAGCAAACTATAGCTAGCACATGAGACTCCTTAAACGTGAATTTAAAAAAATAAAACTATATATAAAACGTGTATGTATGTGTACGGAAAACAAGACCAAAAAAAGTTTTAGTACATTGACAGACAATGTCTGTAATTTATAAGTAAAATTTTAACAGACATTTGTTTGTTAAATCCTTTAAAGACATTTTGTTTGTTAAAGTAACACACATTTTTGTCTATTAACTGGTTTTAACAGACTTTGTCTTTGATATTTCTAACTGTGAATAAACTAATAGCAGCAGCTGTTTCAATTTTTCTTTATTTCTATAAGAGAAAAAACGACTTTTCTCCTCTATTTTTTAGAGAGGCCACTTCAGGTGCTAAAACATAAAATTTAATAACAACTGATAACAGTTTCTTAATGATTAAAAACTTCTAAATTCATCAACAATACATTAAAAAAACATCACCTAAAACAATACATTTTAGGCGTAACAATAAAAATAAAAAATGAAACTTACAAGTATTAAACATGTGGTATTACATAACTATTTTTGTTTTATAAAAATGTATAATAATAGATATTTCTATTATTAATAAAAATTTACGCAATCTAATATGCGTCGTCATGATCTACGTGACATTATGAAGTGTAAGTTATTTCAACGAATATAGACGCTGATAGAAGCGTACATGGGAAATTTCTGCCAAAAATGAGTTGGTTCTGTTACCCAGCTACTTGGGGACGCCATCAAATCCCATGTATTTTTATATCTATATAAATCATATATATAGCACATTTTTCATATGTATAGATATACAAGCAATGTTGAAGTGTTACCCAGGCTTTTGGACGAAAAATGTAACCCAGAAGAATCCTTCTATAAGCGTCTATCTTCTTTGGTTATACAAATCTTTAACATAGGTAATTTAGGTTAGTTACGTATGTACAAAGTGACTAGCAAGTGTTTTCTTTTATGTACTTGGTATTTGATTCAAGATTTTGACTCACATGAATGAATTTGATTTAATTATATTTAATCTAATTTAACAATTATTGCGTTTTATTGTAAATAATTTATTCTTGAAACCGTTTTATCAAAAAAATTAATTTCTTTTTAATAATTCAACTATGTATTTATTATATACGTTGTTTAATTTTTGAGTGTCGTGTATTATTGCAATTTTCATATTTTTTAATATTTATCATTTCTGATAGCAATTTTTTTTGATAGTTGCATTCAATGTCTAATATGTTTGAGGTTCCTATGTTTGTATCAAAGCTATGGCTAGAATTTTTACAGTGTGTAACCAACGCAGATTTGTCTCTATTATGTTTCAAATCACTTATATGTTGTAAATAAAGAAAAATTGAAACAGATACTGCTATTAGTTTATTCAGTTGCTTAAAAAAAATTTTAGCTGTTGTTAGCTGTTTAAAAGAATAATATAATTATTGATTGATGAAGAGAAGTTTTTGATCATGGTCAGTTGTATGCTGCGGTATCTAGAGTTTGATCTTATATCCTACATGCCAAAAAACTAATATAAATATTGAAAATTATGTATGTAAAAAATTATATTAAAAATTTCTTTTAATTTAATTTTTTTATTTTTTGATGACATATTAAAGGCACTTCGTACTGTTTGATTTTAAGGTTCATAATTTTAGTTTTTATTTAAAATTAATTTTTGATAGATGACCACTCATCATTTTTTTAAAAACAATAAAATTGCTACTAAAATAATTTCGTTTATTAAAATTACTTATCATGTTTATAGATGTTATTATATCCATAGTTGACCCTGGAGTATAAATTTGTTGCGCGCTTCGCGCGCATGAATGTAGCTAGTAATATTAAAACAATCATTTTAAATTTCGTTTCATTTGAATATAATTAAGAGGAGGTCACGTAACTCTGTCCTTTTCTAATCAAAGAAATGATTTTTTCACAAAAACTAATAACTTTATCAAAAAATGAAGAGAAAGCCGCATCTTGTATCAAAAAAAGCAATATTTTCTTTGATAAGAAAAAATTAATTTTATTGCTTCGTTCTCAAGAAAACCTTGAAAAACTAAATTGTCCACCCTAACCTCTATGATTTAATTTTTTTAAGGTTTTCTTGAAAACAAAGCAATGGAATTAATTCTTTCTAATCAGAGAAAATATTGCTTTTTTTATTACGAGATGCGGCTTTCTTTTCATTTTTCGCTAAAGTTATTAGTTTCTGTAAAAAACTCAATACTTTGATTAGAAAAGGACAGAGATACGTGACCTCCTCTTAATTATTGAATAATTATAAAATTTTCAAGTTTATAACTTTTACATAAATCTAATGTAATCATAAAAAATAATGCTAAAGTTTGAAAAATTATTTTTCTGCCCTCCGGCCAGAAAGCGACAACTTTCTGGCCGCTGCCCAAAACAAAGTTGCCGCTTTCTGTCGTCGTCGGGCAGAAAAATACAATACGACCCATGGCCAGTAAAAAAGAAAGCCTCAGATCACATGTTTGTCAACTTTGGCTTCGCCTCAGCCGACAATTACATGTGATCTGAGACATTTCTTTTTTTTTTGGCCTTGGGTCGTAATATACTATTTCTGCCCTCCAGCCGGAAAGCGGCAACTTCCTGGCCGCTGTCCAAAACGAAGTTGCCGCTTTCCGGCAGAAAAGTGCATTACAACCCATGGCCAGTTAAAAAGAAAGCCTCAGATCACATGTGATTGTCGACCGAGGCGAAGCCTTTGTCGACAATTACATGTGATCCGAGACATTCTTTTTTTTACTAGCCATGGAATGTAAAATACTATTATTTGACTGCAACAAAGTTTATTTTGTTTAGTTTAAAATTTAGAATGTATTGACGAGGATGAAATTTCAATTTTTATTTTTCATTAAAATTTATAGCCAATTTTTTTTTAAAAAATGCATATGTCTGAAACGGTACTCACTGTTTCATCATAGAAAATTGGCTATAAATTTAAATAAAAAATAAAAATCAAAGTTTTATCCTGGCTAATAGATTCTTAATTTTAAACTGAATAAAATAAACTTTGTTTCAGTCAAAAAAAATCATTTTTCAAACTTTGGCATAATTTTTTTTATTGCATTAAATTTGTGTAAAAGTTATAAACTAAAAATAAAATGCTATAACTCATTAATAATTAATTTACTCATTAATAATTAATTATATTTAGATGAAACAAAGTTTAAAATAATTGTTTTAATATTATTCAATAAGTTACTAAGCAAAAATTGGATAATTACTTTGCTGTTAAAAAAAATTCGTAACAGAATGACGTATTTTGTCACGTACCAAATTTGAATTTTTGATTACGTAATTTAATATTGAATGCGTAATTTTATTACATGATTTGTTATTAAATACGTAATTTTGTTACATAATTTGATATGAAATACATAATTTTATAACGTAGTTCTATATTGAATACATAATTGTATGATGGAAATCTTGCATAAAGTAGATAATTTTGTTTTGCATTTTACGTAAATGATTTCGTATAAATAACGTGATTTTATTATGTTAAAAATAATAATTTTCGTAATTTCATTACATAATTTGATATTTGATACGTGTTTTCATTATGTAATTTGATATGACATACGTAATTTTATTACGTAATTGTTTATAAAATACATGATTTTGTTTCATATTTTACATGTAGAATTTTGTATGAATAATGTAAAAAATTTGATTTAAATACATAATTTTAAACCGTGTTGAAAATAAATACGTAATTTTGTTATGTAATTTTGTTACGTAAGAAAATTACGTAACAGAATTACGTATTTTGTTACGTACCAAATTTGAACTTTTGGCTATGTAATTTAATATTAAACACGTAATTTCATTACGTAATTTGATATTAAATACAGAATTTCATTACATAGTTTGATATGAAATACGTGCTTTTATAACGTAATTTGATATTGAATATATAATTTTATTACGTAATTTTATATAATGTCCATAATTTTATTTCGCATTTTACATGTATAATTTTAAATAAATTACATAATTTTATCATGTTGAAAATAATAAATTTAGTAATTTTATTCCTTAATTTGATATTAAATACGTAATTTCATTATTTCAAAAATAATGTTTTACGAAACAAAAATACGTATTTCATAGAAAATGTCATAATTTTAATAAGTAATTTGTGATGAAATCGGGTCAAAAATACGTATTTTTCTGCTTTTATGAGAAAATTCAAAAGCAATTAACCGACACGATAAAAATTTTTTTAGTTTTTTTTTGTGACCCACAAAAATATCCCTGTCCATGAAATAAAATAGAACGTGAGAAAAAAGGCCGAATGATCATTCTTTCAGATCAAACGAAACTGTCAGTTTATATGCTCTTAACTGTCTTATTTTTCCCGTGCGCACTTGCTTGCCATAAGGAAGTCAATAGCCAGAAAGCGTGGTCGCCCTCTGACGGTTAATCATCAGTACTATTATATAACTGTGTTATATACATATTCAATGATTAACCGGCAGAGGGCTTACCACACTGTTTAGCTATTGACTTCCTTATGCCAAGCGAGTGCGCACAAAAAGAATAAGACAGATTGGAATGTATAAACTGACAGTTTGTTCTGAAAGAAAGATCATTCAGCCTGTTTTCTCACGTTTTCTTTTATTTAATGGACAGAAATACTTCTGTAGGTCGCAATGACAACAAAAAAAATTCTTATCGTGTCGCTTAATTGCTTTTAAATTTTCTCATTAAGAGGAGGTAGGAACCATTTGCCGCTTGGCGGCGCTGCGGTCAGGTGAAAGAAAAATATAAAATATTTTTTACATAGCGATTTACATTTTACCGGAACAGTAATATACTTCTAATATTGTCAAAGGCACTAGCCATATATATGTAGAATAATTATTGATGATAATCTTATTTGAAAAGTCTTAGCTATTGTTATAAAACGAAAAATGCAGTGTGAAGTAGAGCCGGCGTGAGCATGTGTATTGGTGAGTGAACGATACCGCTACGATCCTGGCGGATATACATAGAAGCTGACATAAAATACCCAGGTATTATATCTATATATATAAAAAAAAGCTTTAACTCGACGTTAACTCTAGTTCCAAACTTTACCACCTTATGGAAATTGTTGCGAGCTTTTGGCGCTGCAGTATCGTTCACTCACCAATACGTTGTTTTTTAATATTACTTTCTCTGTCGCACTTAAGAAAAATACCCATATGTTTACATCGGTTCTACCACGAGCCGCATTTTTCATTTTATGATAATATTTTAGACTTTTCAAACAATATTAGTATCAATAATAATTCTACATATATATGGCTATTTGCCTTTAAACTTTAGAGGACGGGGATTTGGGTTTACTGTTTTCTCTCACTTTTCTATAGAAATCGAGTTTTTGTGATGTCTCACATCTCAAAACTAACACATCTAAAGGATCGATCCTGGGCATGGCCCGTATAGGGGCCATCCCGTCCTCTAAAGTTTAATAACGTTATAAGTATATTATTGTCTCGGTAAATTATAAATCACTGAATAAAAAATATTTTCTATATTTCTCTCACCTGACCAGAGCACCACCCTATATAGAGCGGCGAATAGTTACGACCTCCTTTTAAAGCAGAAAATTACGTATATTTTACCCAATTTCATTACAGATTACGTACCAAAATTATGTAATTTTTAATAAATTACGCATTTTTGTTTCATGAATCATTATTTTCAACATAATGAAATCACGTATTCAATATCATTTTAAGTTATACAATTATGTATATTATATAAAATAACGTAATAAAATTACGCATGTAATATCAAATTACGTTAAAAATTTACGTATTTCATATCAAATCATGTAATAAAATTACGTATTTATTGTCAAATTACGTAATAAAATTACGTATTTGATATTAAATTACGTAATCAAAAGTTTAAATTTGGTACGTAACAAAATTACATAACAGAATTACTTATTTATTTTCAACGGGGAATTTCCAACGAAAAATAAATTTTGTTACGTAAAAAAATTACGTATCAAAATTAAATATTTTGTTACATAACAGATTTGAACTTTTAATTACAAAAAAAGAAACTTTCGCTTTGGAGATTCCTATACTATACATTTGCCGATTTCAAATAAAAATCAAACTTATACAACACGAGATTTTGAATAGATTCGATTTTAAATAAAAGTAAGTAACGTTAATAAATATTGGAATAATTACAATGCATAACTTAAACTTAATTAATCTTAATAGAATTAATTAAATTCAAAGACTCGGTGAAGTAGCGTTACTCAACGCTCAACGTCATTACTTACTTTACTTCAACTTTGGGAGTCTAAGAAGCCCAACGTCGAGGTCTCTGACTTCGATGTACTTTTGAACTAGACGAATTCTGTTTTTGAATTTTATGACATAACTAAGGATTTTAAGGCGACTACAGAAGTTCGGTTGGATTTCATTTTGTAGTTTACAAATTACTCTTTCATCACCGAAAAAAATCCGGAGTCCCAGCGGTTCTGTAAATCCTTCAAACGCTATTGTTCGCAAAACCGCAACTATATTCGTATAAAAGTCTAATCACAAACGTTCCATTATCCCTTAACTCGTTGGATTCGATTGAAGTATGCGTGCGTTGATATTAACTCAATAGTATAAGTTAAGCGTATATGTAATGCTATATATTCCATAACCAAAATGCACATGATTATAAACGTAAACGAAAGCGATTCTATCGATATAGTATTAGTACAGTCCAAAATACGCAACGCATACAGTTACATTAACGAATCACAAAGATTAAATAGGTGCGGTAACATAGCAGTTCACTGTATATACAGCGCACAACTCTGCCGTCGAACTGTGGCCGGTGGGGGTAAGTGTAATATGATCCGTCAAAATTAACAAACGCGCTCTGTTCCGGACTCGAAAGACAACGAGTCGATAAGGTTTTACACGATATTATTTAGGAAATGAAGCGATTGAAGCGACATAGTTTAACAACACGAGTTTAGTCAACACTATCATACATTAATTCTATATATAAAAAATGGAACCATTAAAGCTTATGGGAACGATAGCTATTTAAGAAAAGGAGAATCGCACTTATTCAAATAGTTGAATGCGATGATGTTTCATATTTACTTTTTAATTATTTGAGTAAATTATAATAGAAATGATGAGAGAGATACTAATACATTATTATATATTTATTAGTTTAATATTTCATTAAATATTTATAGTAAATAAATAAATCTGTATTTATTACTCGCACGCTTGAAAAATAAAAATCGCTGCAAATCAAGTAATATATATTCCATTTGCCATTCAAAATAACATATAAAAAACTTTAGAAATGTAGTCTAGAGTTAGGATTTATAAGATATTTCGAATTTTTAAAATTCTAAAATAAAATTTTTAATGCTTTTTTCATACTAAACAATTATCAATTTTTAATACTGAGTTAATTAAATACTTTTTGTTAGAAAGATAACATATGATATTTTAAGAATTATGATATGTAGGTTATTTTACTTATGTGATTAGTGTAAATATCATATTTAATCCATCAAAATAGTTACAAAGTTAATATTTTTATAAACTTTAGTTTATTTTTCCATCAACAACCAGGGAAATTCCTGAAAATTAATTATTTTTGTGAAGAAAAAACTTTTAGAAAAAATGTATTAAGAGCAGGCCGGATTTGCTGTCCTTGTCTAATTGGCATTTTTGTTAATTACTCAAGTATTAATCAGTGTATCTGCAAATTAAAGGTTAAGTGCAATAGATATTATTGTTACAAATATTTATGCACAAGAAAAAAAAAATTTATCGCTTTGTTTTTGAGAAAAGTAAGGGACGCGAAAATATTATAAACATAATATTTTACTTCGGCGTTCCTTACTTTTCTCAAAAACAAATCGGTAGATTTTTTTTTTCTTGTGCATAGATATTCATAATAATAATATCTATTGCGATCAACCTTTATTTTGAAGATACACCGATTAATACTTGAGTAAATAACAAACAACTCAATTGTTACTCGGTCGGTATCAGGTTCTACTCCGGCCTGCCGAACATTTTTTTCGATTCCAAATCATTTGTACAATCTAATTTAATTTTACAGATCGTTATTAAAGTCACCATGAAGTATAATTTACTAAAAATTGAATAAAAAAAAATTTCAAATCTATTTTTATTTCATTAACATTGTTTCCAGTCAAGAGGGCTATTTATTTATTAATTTATTCATTCATTTATCCACTTATTTAATTATCAACGAGAGTGAAATATATATGTGATTTACGTTAATTAATTGTTTATAAATTAACAACTTATCTATTTAAAAAACAATAACCCATATGGAAAAAATTTTTGGATATAATTGTAAATAACTGTTAATAAATGTAAATAAATGTAAATAAATGTTAATAACTGTGAATAACTGCAAAAAAGTGTTAAAAAATGTGGGAATTGAGACATAAATAACAGTTATTTACAATTATTTACAATTATTTACTGTTATTTACTCTTATTTACAGTTATTAACTGTTATTTTTTTAAATAAAATTAATATTTACAAAATTTTTTACTAGGTCTATGAATAAATACTTTATGATATTGTTTTCAGCAGTTTTCTGCATTTGTAACATGATATACTATTTGGTAAATAATAAAAAATGTTCTATGAATCATCAAAATTTGTTCTCATACGAAATTTTTGTCAAATTTGTATAAAAAATATGAAATTTATCATACAAATTATCTTATAACCTAGAATTACACTTTTCACCATTAAAAAATGTGTATTATTCATAAATTTTTGTGTTACAATATTTAATTTTAAATTTACAACAAAATTATTTGTAAATTTAACACAAAAAAATTTGTCTCATCTGAAACACTTATGTCATATAAAATAAAAATAAACTTTTTATAGTCATACATTTTTACTAAAATAATTTAGATAATAAAAATATGTTTAAATTATTTAAATTAACGAGTACTCACATTTATGTATATATTTTATAAGTCAATGAAAGCTTCAAAAAAATATTGAAACTAGTACACAGTAAAATAATTGAATTAGTCTTGTAAATGCTTAATTGTTGAGAGAACGATTTATCACAAATTTTATTTATTTTATGAAACAATAATGAAGGCAAAAAAATTATAATAAAATAATAAAACAAAATCTCATTTTTTGTTTTATGGTATTTATGAAAGCATAAAATGGTTACAATTCTTCAAATATTGCTGTTTTGCGAATTGTGATAAGACACAAAAATAATCAAGTTCTAATTTCAATTCTGAAAGAAAATAATTCATAGTGTCCATGTATGTGTAGAAAAAAATTTTTTAATGGAAAGATTTTCAATTGAATATATTTTTGTTTGTAAAAATTTTTTTACAATTATCAAAAAAAAAAAAAATTAAATAAAAGTTTTTTTAAAATACATTACTTTTATTTTAATGTTTACTATTTAGTAAATTTCATAAGATTTCCAAATAAAAAATATATATAGAAAAGTTTATTATATTTATTAAAGATTATAAAAATGATTTTCTGATGTTTTTAAATTATTCGCAAATGTCAGTATACGGTATGGATTGAATGTAAAAATTTGAAAAAATTAAGACATATCTCATACTTGTTTCGATATTCTTTGATAATTGTTTATACCTGCAGTAATTATTTCATTGGTAAATGATATATTTGAACAATATATTAAAAATTTAATAATGTAAGATTCTGTTTTGTTGTAAGAAAGACAAATATGCAAAAGTTCTCATTCTATAAATTTGTTTTTAAGAAGATCTCACATTTTCAACCTTTTTTTAGTCATAAGTTCCGTTGAATTCGATATATAATTATTTAGAGGGGGATCCAATATTTAGAATGTTCATTTCACATTTGCGTCAAATTACGAATTTCATTTATTCGAACCATTATTTTATAATTTAGAAGTTCAAATTTAAGAAAATTCATAAAATAGAAACGTGTAAACTGCAAATGCCCAATCAAACGAAGTTAGATTATTAGAATATTATTTATTCGACACTATTATTTCGAAATTACAACTGTACTAATAAACATAAAAATAAAATAGAAATTTATCTAATCGAAAATCACTGATTTATTCATTGCTGATGTTTTAAACTTAGTAGTTTTCGGTTAAATAAATTTCTATTTTATTATGTTTATTAGTGCAGTTGTAATTTCGAAATAGTTGACTTATTATTAATGTCGAATAAATAATATTCTAATAATCTAACTTCGGTTGATTGGGCATTTGTAGTTTACACATTTCTATTTTATGAATTTTCTTAAATTTGAACTTCGAAATTTCGGAATAATTATTCGAATAAATAAAATTCGTATTTTTGACGCAAATTTTAGATGAACATTCTATATATTGGACACCCCCCCCCCATTATTTATCTAATAATTTTCTAACCAGTTTATAATCAATAATGTTTTTTTGAAAAAATTATATTTATAAATATTGTTAAGGATCATATATGAAAAAAATAATAAAAAACTTGTCTATGATTTAGTGTTTTAACACTTTTTGTGAGCAAGATTTTTTTTGTGATTTCTTAAAAACTGTTAAGAGGCGGCCGTATAGCTCTGTCCTTGTCTAATTTAAATTTTCGTTATTATTAATAAATTAAATATTGTTATACAAAAGTAAGGGTATAGCCCAATAGATTTCAAGACGAGCAAACGATCCTATTCTATGAAAAAATATAAAATTTTCATTAGTTTTCGAGTGAGGTCTGAAACGGAATAGCAGTTATCAAATTCCATTGTTTTTCCGTTTCAAACCTCACTTGAAAACTAATGAAAATTTTATATTTTTTCATAGAATAGGATCGTTTGCTCATCCTGAAATCTATTGGGCTATATCCTTACTTTCCCCAGTGAAAATGGTAAATGTATCCAAATCATACGAAAGTGTATCAAAGTGTATCAAAGTGTATCTAAGAGCGATATTTCGGACCAAATGTTAATACACTTTGGTACACTTTGATACACTTTCATACATTTTTATACACTTCCAAAAAAAAGTTTCTTGGTATCAATTTTTTATATTCGTTAATGATATACACTTTGATACACTTTAATACACTTTTTGCACATTTTCAAATATTTTTGGACACTTTCATACACTTTGATACACTTTCATACATTTTTCTAATAAAGGAAAAATGTTGATTTTCTTGGATACACTTTTGCATACATTGATACACTTTTGCACACTTTGATACACTTTGATACACTTTTCGAAAATGTTGACTAAAATTAATTTCTACATTTGCTATGTGTTACACACTTTGATACACTTTTGCACACTTTGATACACTTTGATATACTTTTGCACACTTTAATACACTTTCATACATTTTTCCAATAAAGGAAAAATGTCGTTTTTATTGGATACACTTTTGCATACTTTGATACACTTTTGCACACTTTGATACATTTTAAAAATTTTAACTAAAATAAATTTCCATTAAATGAAGCCTCTTCCTTAAATAATCAACAAGATCCCTGTAACATATTGACTGTGCAAAATGGAAACAGCAATAATACTAATAATAATGAAGATGCGACTGCAAAGACTACAAAAAATAACTTAGTCTCAATAGACAATACAAATGAAAATTTATAAAAAAAAAACTATCTTAGAAACAACAATGTTTAAATATTTATATTTAATAATGTTATTAAATTAAAAATGTGTTTATTAGTACACTGAGAAAAATAGATTATAACTTTAGTTATAGATAGTAATAAAAATTACTATATTTTATAGGAGAGCTGGGACATTTCTGCATTATAACGATTTTTATTACATTTATAACAAATATTACTATAAATTTGATAAGGTTGGCAACAATCGTTTAAGAAATGAAACTATATCTTATTAGAAAAATTGCTATATTACATAGTAAAAATTATGCTATAGTAAAATTTGTTATGACAGAGTAAAAATATTTGATATCTTATGTTGGAATTAATGTTATAAAAATAATAAATTTTATTATGCATATAATAAATTTCATTATGCATATAATAAATTTTATTATGAATATAATAAATTTTATTATTTCAAATAGTAATGTCGAGTCGATGATCTGTAAATTTATTTCTAACCTCAAAATTTTCTACCAAATTGAGAGTATAGTTGGGTAACATATGTAGACGATTCGAAATTTTATGAGTAACATGTCGTAATGGCGCAGTCGGTAACGTTCACGCTTTCCAGTCTCGAGGTCCCGGGTTCGACTCCACTTCAGGTCCGTTTTTTTCTTAGGTAATTTATTTTTAAAAAATTGATATAATTAAAATTAATAAATAAATTTAAATTTAAATGTATTAAAAAATTTCAATGTCAAATTTCGGGTACAAAAAAAAAAAAATTTTTTTTCTACATATCTGTTTTCATAAATTTTACTATATGTAATATAGTAAAATTTATTATATTGCAGAAATGTCTCACTCGTACTATATAATATAGTAATTTTTAATACAATCTATAGTTATATTTATTATAGGATTTCTCTCAGTGTATAAATTATTTATCTTATCTCATTACTTGATATGTATTACAAAAGAATAATTATTTTTTTGAAGTTGTCTCTATTAAACTTTTATTATTTATAAATTTCTAATAATATTAATGTTTAAATATTTAATGCTAATATAGAATGTAAGTTTTTCATTACAAATTATATTTCAAATATATATTGCTAATTCTTATGTTTTAAATTACTTTTTATATTTTACTTTTATAATTTATAAAAATATTTTTCAATTTTTTCAATATTGTCGTTTTATTAACCTTACATTTATCCCAAGGGGCATTAATACATTAAAATTTATGAAAATATCTAAAATGAAAACGGCTTATTTTAATACACCGTTTCATGCCTAAAAAGTGTATTAAACACTATTAAAATGTATAAAAAATGTACGCATGTGTATCAAAGTGTGCATGGTAAAACCATTTTTAATTTCTTACTTAGAAATGTATCGAAGTGTATCGTGTTTTATTAAAATGTATTATATTACATAAAGAGAGCGCGGTGGCGTAACGGATAGAGCTCTTGCCTTCAACGCGGAGGGCATGGGTTCGAATCCTGGCCAGGTACCTCTAAACTTTTTTTTCGAAAGAAAATTAGTGTACGTGCCATTTTATATCGCGACTCTCAAAAATCCGATCTCATTGGGTATCGGTTGATTGTTGGTCACCAAAAGTGGCTGACCATCCATCGGTAGTCAAAGTTTTCGGTATGGTGGGTCTGACAGTCTAGCCTGATGTAATGTGATAAACAGATACCGGGCGGGGACTCCCTCGACCTCACCATAGAAAAAAGATTAATCATATAGAGGACAATATCCTTTATATATTAATCTTTAAAAAAAAAAAAAAGAAAGAAAAAAAATGTATCAAAGTGTACAAACGTGTGCAAAATAAAACAGGAAAAGGATAATACTCAGAAGTGTATCAAGATGTACCATAGTATATTAAAGTGTGTCAAAGTGTGTAAAAGTGTATCAACGTGTACAAACGTGTGCAAAATAAAACAGGAAAAGGTTAATACTCAGAAGTGTATCAAGATGTACCATAGTATATTAAAGTGTATCAAAGTGTGTAAAAGTGTATCAAAGTGTACAAACGTGTGCAAAATAAAACAGGAAAAACAATTTAGGCTAATACTCAGAAGTGTATCAACATGTACCATAGTATATTAAAGTGTGTAAAAGTGTATTAAAGTGTGTAAAAGTGTATCAAAATGTGTCAAAGTGTATCAAAATGTGTCAAAGTGTATAACATCAAAAAAATTGAGGAAATTTAATTTCAGCTCACTTTTTAAGAAATGTACCAAAGTGTACCAAAGTGTATCTAAGTGTATCAGAGTGTATCAAAATGGATCGAGAATAAGGTCTGAAAAATCGCTCTTAGATACATTTTCATACACTTTGATACATTTTTGTATGCTTCAATACACTTTCATACACTTTTATACATTTTGATACACCGAAAAATTTCCATTCGGGTTTGTATAACAATATTTAATTTATTTATAATAACGAAAATTTATATTAGACAAGGACAGAGCTATACGGCCTCCTCTTAAATCAATTATTTCCCATATGGAAATAATTTATGTGAAAAACTGTAAATAATAGTAAATAATTGTAAATAACTGTTAAAAAATGTCAGAATTGAGACATAAATAATAGTTATTTACAGTTAATTACTATTATTTACTATTAATTACTATTATTTACTATTATTTACAGTTATTTACAGTTATTAACTGTTATTAACTGTTATTTACAGTTATTTACAATTATTTACAATTATTTACAGTTTTTTATAATTATTTACAATTATTCATAATTATTTACAGTTATTTACATTTTCAAAAATTTTTGAATTAGTGAATAATTTAATGTTATTAATAATTATTTACAATTATTTATAGTTATTTACAGTTATTTACAGTTTTTTACAGTTATTTACAGTTATTTATAATTATTTACAATTATTTACAATTTCCCATAGTTTTTTACAATTATTTACAGTTATTCACATTTTTAAAAATTTTCGCCTATATATAAAATTATTGAATAAATTCGTGAATATTTTCATAATTTACATTTTCATAACTGCAAATAATTGTAAAAAACTATAAATAATCGTAAATAGCTAAATAATTGTGAAAAAAGTGAATAAATGTAAATAACTGTAAATAAATATAAATAACTGTAAATAAGTGTAAATAACAGTTAATAACTGTAAATAAGAGTGAATAACAGTAAATAATTGTAAATAATTGTAAATAACTGTTATTTATGTCTCAATTCCCACATTTTTTAACACTTTTTTGCATTTATTTACAGTTATTTACATTTATTTACATTTATTTACAGTTATTAACAGTTATTTACAATTATATCCAAAAATTTTTTCCATATGGGTTATTGTTTGTTAAATAGATAAGTTGTTAATTTATAAACAATTAATTAACGTAAATCACATATATATTTCACTCTCGTTGATAATTAAATAAGTGGATAAATGAATGAATAAATTAATAAATAAATAGCCCTCTTGACTGGAAACAATGTTAATGAAATAAAAATAGATTTGAAATTTTTTTTTATTCAATTTTTAGTAAATTATACTTCATGGTGACTTTAATAACGATCTGTAAAATTAAATTAGATTGTACAAATGATTTGGAATCGAAAAAAATGTTAATACATTTTTTTTAAAAGTTTTTTCTTCACAAAAATAATTAATTTTCAGGAATTTCCCTGGTTGTTGATGGAAAAATAAACTATAGTTTATAAAAATATTAACTTTGTAACTATTTTTATAGATTAAATATGATATTTACACTAATCACATAAGTAAAATAACCTACATATCATAATTCTTAAAATATCATATGTTATCTTTCTAACAAAAAGTATTTAATTAACTCAGTATTAAAAATTGATAATTGTTTAGTATGAAAAAAGCATTAAAAATTTTATTTTAGAATTTTAAAAATTCGAAATATCTTATAAATCCTAACTCTAGACTACATTTCTAAAGTTTTTTATATGTTATTTTGAATGGCAAATGGAATATATATTACTTGATTTGCAGCGATTTTTATTTTTTAAGCGTGCGAGTAATAAATACAGATTTATTTATTTACTATAAATATTTAATGAAATATTAAACCAATGAATATATAATAATGTATTAGTATCTCTCTCATCATTTCTATTATAATTTACTCAAATAATTAAAAAGTAAATATGAAACATCATCGCATTCAACTATTTGAATAAGTGCGATTCTCCTTTTCTTAAATAGCTATCGTTCCCATAAATGGTTCCATTTTTTATATATAGAATTAATGTATGATAGTGTTGACTAAACTCGTGTTGTTAAACTATGTCGCTTCAATCGCTTCATTTCCTAAATAATATCGTGTAAAACCTTATCGACTCGTTGTCTTTCGAGTCCGGAACAGAGCGCGTTTGTTAATTTTGACGGATCATATTACACTTACCCCCACCGGCCACAGTTCGACGGCAGAGCTGTGCGTTGTATATACAGTGAACTGCTATGTTACCGCACCTATCTAATCTTTGTGATTCGTTAATGTAACTGTATGCGTTGCGTATTTTGGACTGTACTAATACTATATCGATAGAATCGCTTTCGTTTACGTTTATAATCATGTGCATTTTGGTTATGGAATATATAGCATTACATATACGCTTAACTTATACTGTTGAGTTAATATCAACGCACGCATACTTCAATCGAATCCAACGAGTTAAGGGATAATGGAACGTTTGTGATTAGAATTTTATACGAATATAGTTGCGGTTTTGCGAACAATAGCGTTTGAAGGATCTACAGAACCGCTGGGACTCCGGATTTTTTTCGGTGTTAGAATAACTAAGTTTAACATTTTAAAATAAATGCAAGCGAACTCACGAACGAAAGAAAATGGAAGAAGAAACTACAATTGTTCAGAAAGAAGAAAGACAGGTAACCATGGAAACCTGGAAAAAAACATGGAATCAGGCGAGAAAAGGCCGATGGACCCACGTGTTTTTTTTTTAAAGTTTGTTTATTTAATTTCAGAACTTAAATTATTAATAATTTCTAGAATATAGTATTCAGAATTCAGAATGTTATAAAGAATACAATGCTTTTCAATATTTTAATTTGTATTAAAAAAATTCTTCACCTAGAAATTTGTTTTTTTTTTTTTTAATTAAGAGGCGGTCGGAACCAAATTGGTGACTTACGGTATATATCAAGTAAGCATTTTTCGCTTTACGATAATATTTTGTATATTTTTATGGCTTAAACTATTTCAAATTATTCTTTATATACATGACTAGAGGAAATGACTATATTTTTACCATATGAATAAGTAAATTAATTATTATAAGCATTTATTACAAATATCAAACTGACTTGACATATACCGCATGCAAAAAACTGTCGTGTCGATTGTTAGGTGACATTTTTCGCTTTATAACAATATTTTGTATATTTTTGTGGCTTTAACTATTTTAAATTATTCTTCATATACATGACTAGAGGAAATGACTATATTTTTACCATATTAATAAATGAATAAATTATTACAAGCATTTATTACAAGCACCGAACTAAGTCACCGATTTGGTTCCGACCGCCTCTTAAAGAAAGATAAAAAATGAAATAGTCGATAGAACATTGAAAAGAATTCAAAGAACTTATTTTTAGGTCCATAAACTGCAATATATACATTTTCTAAAAGTTTTTCTTATGTTTAAAAATTATATTATAATAATAAAATAAATTTTGTCATAAAGAAAGTAGTTTAAAAAAATATTCTTCTATTGTTAATTTTTGTATTTGATAATAACTTGAATTAAATGTTTTTTCAATGCCTTCTTATGAATCATAAACAATTAAATTATTTTTTTTATATTTAATATTAGTCTGGGAGCCAGCGACCGATGAAAGTCGATGATTTTCTCTCGGCTAAAAAATTGCGAACTGGTTAAGAAAATTCTACTTTGTAGCTTAGTGAACGTGAGCTGGTACATCATAAGTAGGTTTGACCACCATAGCTTCCCAAATACGGGAAAAAAAATCATTTTGTTATTTCCTCCCAATTTAAATTTTGTCAGATGATAGTTAAAACTGTACTTTAATAGAAAATAGACGTCAACTGGGTATAACATAGTGGATTATACATGAGCTGGGCCGAGCTGGGCACATGAACATGTAAAAGAAAAAAATTATTTTTAGTGATTTCCTCTCATTTGTAAATTTATCAGATGATAGTTCACATGATACTTTAAATAAATAAATAAAAACGTCAGCTATATAGAAATGTCAAAATTCTATTGACAATAAAATCATACTTTTTAAACGTCTTTTTATAGTTTTAAATTGAATAAATGAGTAAATAAAAGAATTTATTTTTAGTTTACGAATGTTTGCAATAAGGTTATATTATCATATTTGAAAAAGTGTTGATAAAATTTTTAAAAAATACTTAAATTAAGTCAATTAATTTAAGGCATCTATGTTGTGTTATAATATCTTTTCAAAATTTAATAATTTATTGAAAACACCAGTGATCTGTATTATCTATTAAAAAAAAATTTATTTTGCTTATTTCTTTAAGAATGCACGATTAATTTAAATAAAAATTTTTTGCATAAAAGTATATTAAAAATTTAAATGCATAAAATAAAACAGCTGTGTATTCATGAAAAAATGCATTATCGATAAGCTTTTTAAATGACACAATATAAAATATCTATTTTGCAAGTATTATCGTTAACTTTATGAATACTCTTCGATTTTAATGTTTGTTTTAAAAACAATGGATGAATATACTTTTTTAATCCTTCTTACGTTCACATAAAAATAAAGTAAAGAGTTATTCTTGAAACCATATTTTGAATAAAAGTAATTCTTAAAGATTTCATGAACACATTTTCAAATATGATAATTTAACCTTATTGCAAACATTTGTAAACTAAAAATAAATTCTTTTATTTACTTATTTATTCAATTTAAAACTATGGAAAGGCGTTCAAAAAATGGTATAATTTTATTGTTTGATAAGATTTTGAAGTTCCTATATAAAGTCATTTTTATCTTTTTTTTACATCGATTTTTAGGATCATTTATTTTTTAACATTCTTGAATAATGAATTTTTTCATTCGTTATAAAAAAAATCAAGTTTTTTTTTATTCATTGAGAAAGATTAAAATTTCCATATTCATCATTTTTATAGCTATATTTTTACCATTTAAATCAATTTAATATTTCTTATTTTACGGCTTTTGTGCTTACTTATCAGTTACCACTCAAAATTTTTAAATAAAATAGCAATATTGGACAATAATACTTGGCTTTTAAAATTAATTAAATAATTAAACGATCATTTTTAAAACAAAATTTTGAATAAGAGTATTTATTGACATTTTATGAGTAATTACATTTAGAACAGACATTTCTAAATTGAAGAAAAATTTTCTTTTGATGATTTGGCTAATTGGGTTATTTTTTCTCGATTGAAAATTTGTCAGATGATCATTAACACAATAGATAAAGTAGTAAAAATAATCAGTTAATAATATGCTGGTAGAAAACTCGTTCATTAGTGTATTTAAATAGACGATCGACGCTTATTTCTGGCTTCTGCGATACACCCTTCACTGCATCAGCTGACGATGTTTCCCCCGTCATACAGCCAGCTGACGTTTTTATTACACGGTGAAAAATAAATAATAACTTCAGTTATAAATCGTAAAAAAAATTACTATATTTTATAATAGAGCTGGGACATTTACGAATCATAAAGAGTTTTATTACATTTATAACAAATACTACTATAAAATTTAATAACCCAACAAGCAAACGGTGTCAAAGAGAGAATTAAAAAAGAATTCTTTATGTATACTTTCGTAAACGAAAGTATCAATAAAGAGTTCTTAATGATTGCTTTGTTTATTCGCGAATGTCCGACCACTTTAGTTTTTAAAGTATTCACAAAGTATTCTTAAACAATTCTTTTGATTGAATCACATTCTCAAAATACTTTTTTTAATCATCAAATTATAAATAATCCTTCTATTTTACATGATTATGAAAAACAAAAAATGTTATAATTGATTAAAAATAAGCTATTAAATTAAAAAAAAAAAAAAAAATTATTTGTTCGAGATTCGAACCACGGTTCTTGAAGATGTCAAACAAAATGAAAAAAGCTGTTGCCCATGACTTAGCCTACTTTGCTACCAACTCATCTGTTAATAAATTCTCGAAACTTGTACATGTTAATTGGTATAAGCATAAGAAATGTTAGTAAATTTGTTAATTAATTATTCATGGTTAATAATATTAGCCAAACTACATTTTTATTTGAATAATTTAAGTAAAAATTTATTAAATTTCCAAGAGATACCTTAATTTAATAAAAGAAATTTTTTGTGAAGTCATGGTTAATTTAATTTAAATTGAAGAATGTTTAGATATTTGTTTAAATTCTCAAAATGAGAATTTATTTAAAACACACTTAAAATATTTATATATTTTGTTTCATAAAATGTTAACAATTTTTTCGTTTAAAATAGATAAAAAATATTTAAATTATTAAATGATTAATTAAATTGAATTTTTACAATTTATAAAATTATCAGGAATTTCAAGTTTTCAATTTTGAATTTCATGAAAATCAAAATTAAAAATGATTTTAAAACAATCTGAAAAGCGATAAAATATCCATTAAGAGGAGGTCGAGTATACCTGTCCTTTTCTAATCAAAGAATTTATGTTTTCACAAAAATTAATAATTGTAGCAAAAAATAAGAAGAAAGCCCCATCTCGTATAATAAAAAGCAAGATTCTCTTTTATAAGGAAAAATTATTTTTATTGCTTCGTTTTTAAGAAAACCTTGAAAAACTGAATTGTCCATCCTAACCTCTATTTTTTAAGTTTTTCAAGGTTTTCTTCGAAACGAATCGATAAAAATAATTTTTCCTCATCGAAGAAAATCTTGCTTTTTATCATACGAGATGGGGCTATCTCCTTATTTTTTGCTACAATTATTAGTTTTTGCAAAAAAATTACTTCTTTGATTAGAAAAGGACAGAGATATACGACCTGCTCTTAACATCTTTCGATTTTTGAAAGTGACTAAGTTACTAGAAAATCAGTGTTTCAAAAGTAAACTTTTTGACTACTTTATGAATACTTTGGATTATGATTACTTTTTCAAAAAAGAATTCTTTATGAATACTTTCTTAACCCTTTTAAAATATTTATAAAGATACGTTGAAGAGTTATTTTTTATTTAAATTTTGTGGAAGAATACTTTGTGAATATTTTATGAATACTTTATTAATATATTTTATTAACTTCAAAGCGGACATTCGTGAATTCTTAAAGAATTCTTTTTTCCAGATGTGTGCTTATTGGGAAGGTTAGCAACATTGTTTAAGAAATAAAACTACATCTTATTAGAAAAATTGCGATGTTACATAGTAAAAATTATACTATAGTGAAATTTGATATGACAGAGTAAAAACATTTGATATCTTATGTTAGAATTAATGCTATAAAAATAATAAATTTTATTATGCGTATAATAAATTTTACTTTTTCAAATAATAATGTCGAGTCTATGATCTGTAAATTTATTTCTAACCTCAAAATTTTCTACTAAATTAAAAGTATGGTTATGTAAGACGATTCGAAATTTTATAACTAACAAGTCATGATGGCGCAGTCGGTAACGTTCACGCTTTCCATCCTCGAAGCACCCGAGTTCGACTCCACTCCAGGTCAGATTTTTTTCAAAGGTAATTTATTAAAAAAAAATTTAATTAATAGAAAAATTAAATTATAATTATTTAATAACAAGCTTTGGATTTAAAAAAAAATTAAAATTTTTTTCTACGTACCTGTTTTCACAAATTTTACTATAAATATGTAATTTTTATTAGAACGCAGAAACAACCCACTCTTCCTATATAATATATCAATTTTTAATACAATCTATAATTATATTTACCATAGAATTTTTCTCCGTGTACGCTTCAAATAATTGATCAATAAATTTCAGTAAATTATTTGCAATTTTATTTTTAAAAAGTTCAAATACTGTTTGATCCTTACAATTTTGGATATTGTAAATCATTTTGTGTATTTGTACGCTCTTAAATGAGCGTGTCTCGCTAAAAATTAATTGAACGAAACAAATTATGGATAATGAAAATGTATTGAAAATAAAACACAAGTGAATGCACAACACTGTATACTTTATTCAATACAGTAAGGAAAGGAAATAGGTGTTCACTCCTTGAAGTTTAAAAGTATTCTGTCGTATTTATTTTTGGTAAAAATAAAGCGTATGCCTATGCAGGTAAGAAAATACATAAAAATAGAAAATTCGTACGCATCCCTTTTTTATTAATACCGGAGATTTTCGAACGAAGGGATAGACTACAACTGTATGCCAGATGTTTTATTGCTGACCGGTCGAAAACTGGTCAGGCTGCACGTACGCATTTTTTATAATCTCAGTTCGAATGAATGTTGATGATTTGACCCTACCATAATAATAAGGCTTAAAATTCTATAGTTTGAAAAATAGCATTATAAAGAAAATGCTGAAATTTCTTGTTGGACTAAAGTATTATTGGAAAGGTTTAGTTATTAAATAACTACAAATATTAAGAAGCTGATATGGAAAAATAATTATAAATATACAAAATTAGAAAAATAAGATAAACGCACGCTTCAAGGGCCCTTGTAAATTATATTTTAGTCGACGTATTTTAATACATATAACATTATTATTCATTAAACACATAACAAATGAAGAACGTTTTTTTTTATAGTTATAATAATGTGTGCGCTTGTACATACTCCCCCCGTTGAGAGGGTAACGATCAACATAATACATACTTAATTTTACCAATGTATATATACACATATACATTGTAACGTTTTTATTTTCCGCGGGTAGGAAAATTACGTCTTTACCTCCTGTTACCAGACGCTTCAGTGAATGACCAGGGTCCGAGGCAGGAGGTCGGTTAGGACGGACGGTGGAAAGATAAAGGATAGTAAATAGGTTGACACGTTTGTTTATGCTAGGGAGTACCTGGGCTTTATTGTACTCTAAACTCATATCTTACAACGACGTATAACAATAATAGTAAAAGTAATAAACTTACCTAAATTATATAAATCACAGAACTAACCTAATATAAGTATGCGCGTCGTACAAAGAGATAAAGATTTAATTTAATATAAGCCACTTGACGGCGCATGCGCCTCTTGTCGGCGACGGAAATAAATGAAATCAAAAATAATTCAAACTAATATATAATGCTTTCTTTTAATCAAAATAAAATGAATCAAATTAGACTAACGGCGCGCGGTTAACTGCCTGGACGGTCTGCCGGATTAATTCGGTAGTTATGTAACGAACAAACAAAATATAATATTAATAAACTAATTATTATAATAACAATGGGTGGAAGACACCCTTAATGCGGTAAGATGAAATGCGGCTGAAGGCCTATGATTCTCTAATGCGCGGCGGACGCACATGAGTAAAAAAATCTTAGCTTGCCCTTTTCCGTCGGCGGCAATAGGTGGGAAGCACCCTTAATACTACGGTTATAATAAGTGTGAAGCACCCTTAATACTACGTTTATAATAGATGTGAAGCACCCGTAACGTTACTATGAACTTATCTTAGACAAAGTGTCTTATGCACAGGTCGGCGCGGCGGCTCGACGGTATATGCGATGACGGTTCGGTGTGAATTACCCTTAATATCAAATATGAATTTATATTGATTTAAGGGGAGACACAAGTAAAACTGCGTTTTTTAACAGAAAAAATAACGTTTATTATTTTTCATTTTTTACCTATAACACGTACAACATAATCCATGCGTAATGTTGTTCAAAATCATCTGAAAAATCTAAAAAAAAATTTTCAGCCTGAAATATTAAAAATTGTGAGACTAGTTCCATTTTAACTGCTGCTTGGTTTACTGGTAAATGAGGCAGCAGCTAAAATGGAACTAGTATCACAGTTTTTAATATTTCGGGCTATAAATTTTTTTATAGATTTTTCAGATGATTTTGAACAACATTACGCATGGATTACGTTTTAGGTGCTATGGGTTAAAAATTAAAAATTAAAAACGTTATTTTTTTGTTGAGAAACACAGTTTTACTTGTGATAAAGACTTAATAAAGTTATTATTTTACAAAACGGCCGGTACGGCGCACTATAGGCTCAAACGACTTTTTATTGGACAAAATTAAGTAGCGCCTAATAGCCCTATTGAAAAAAAAACACGTGTTTTTTACACGTGTTATTTACACGTGCAAAATACACGTGTTTTTTACATGTAAAATTTGCGTGTTTTTTCAAGCATTTTTTTCACGTGCTTTTTTCACGTGTTTTTTTCACGTGCTTTTTTCACGTGTTTTTTTCACGTTTTTTTGTTGACGTGAAATATTGTGAAAATTGAAAAAAAACACGTGTTTTTTGTATATTTTTTCATATTAAAAACTACGCATTTTTCATTAACGAACAATGAAAATGTTTTGTAAAGAGTATTTATAATACTTTATTATACTTTATTTTGACCTTTTTGAAAAAAATACGTTGTGTATCTACACGTATTTTTTATAACTCTTCGAAGATCGAAGAGCTTGTAAGACCCAGAGTGTCTGGCTTCATATATCTTGTGTCTTCGAAATTTGTATAGGGGATGACAAAACTGAGAAAAACGCCACCTAGTGACTTAGAGTCAGACCGACATAATCGATCATCAATAGCGATTTTAAATCACTAGGTGGCGTTTTTCTCAGTTTTGTCATCCCCTATACAAATTTCGAAGACACAAGATATATGAAGCCAGACACTCTGGGTCTTAGAAGCTCTTCGATCTTCGAAGAGTTATAAAAAATACGTGTAGATAGAACGTATTTTTTTCAAAAGAGTCAAAATAAAGTATTATAAATACTCTTTACAAAACATTCTCATTGTTCGTTAATGAAAAATGCGTAGTTTTTAATATGAAAAAATATACAAAAAACACGTGTTTTTTTTCAATTTTCGCAATATTTCACGTCAACAAAAACACGTGAAAAAAACACGTGAAAAAAGCACGTGAAAAAAATGCTTGAAAAAACACGCAAATTTTACATGTAAAAAACACGTGTAAAAAACACGTGTATTTTGCACGTGTTTTTTTTCAATAGGGAGGATAGGGTTACGGGGGTCTACCAGGGCTCATTTTGAAGGTCTTGTGATGTTCTTTTATAGAAAAATATTCATGAAAAGCTTTCTGAGACAGAGATATCTTAAACAACCCGTCAAGACCATGGTTTTTTCCAATTTTTCGCTTATTTCTCCTTAAACGTTAGTACGAACGAAATAAGGACGAAAATACATCACAAATTATTAAAGTAGAGTGAAAAACCTTTAACTTTCTATTTTGAAAACGTTTCTAGGTGCTATAAAACTCAATTTACAATGATTTTAAGTTAACAGTTTCCTTAAGGGGATGTAATAGAGTATATGATTTCTACATAGTTACCGACATTGCAGTTTTCCAAAATTTTTATCTTTATTCAAAAATTTTCAGAAATATCTCTATATTAGGCTCTTTATTAGTAGGAATGGAAGACTTTAATATAGAGATATTTTTAAAAATCTTGGATTAAGAACCAATAACTTGGAAAACTGTAATGTCGATATTTTACATCCCCTTAAAAATAAGATTTTTCAACATATTCCGCTTGTTTCTCTTGAGGATTCATTGGAAAGAAAATCAGGATGATAATACATTATAGACCATTAAAGTAAAGTAAAAGAATTATTTTCTTGGTTTTTAAGAAGGGGCCGAACTATCTGTCTTTGTCTAGTAGCGTTTTTCATCATTTATGTAAACACTATCCGGTATAACAAGAAAAAAATAGCAGCCCCCGCTAGATATTAGTATAATAAGTAAATTTTGTAATAACAACCAAATTTTTTCACTGCGTAGTTTTTGAATAATAAGAGACCTACCAAAAAAAGATAGGTTATATTCTAGATTGCTAGTAGGTCTCTAATTAGTCGAAAACTATGCGGTAAAAAATTTGGTTGTTATTACAAAATTTACTTATTGTACTAATATCTAGCGGGGGCTGCTATTTTTTTCTTGTTATACTGGATAGTGTTTACATAAATGATGAAAAATGCTATTCGACAAAGACAGATAGTTCGGCCTCTTCTTAAGTGCTATAAAATCGTTTTCACAGCTATTTCAAATGAAAGTAGCGAATATATTCAACCATTTCCACTTGGCTTTAAGTATAATAACCCGTGTTAGCCCAAATGAGCATAAATTTTTCGACTGAATATTTTTCTATATAATCATAAGTAGAAAAATTTGTAAATTAATTTTTTTAAGTATTTTTGTCCGTACTTTTCAAATCTTTTCTTAATTTTTGCCTATAATATTCTATTTTTTCAAAATGACAACTTTCTTGCAAAAAACCCAATTTAAAAAATTTTTTCATCTTTTTATCGTACTGGGTTGTAATATTCCCTCTATATAATCATTGCGAATATTAGAATTCCATGGAATAATTATCATACCTAAAGTTTAAGACGCATAGGATATCAAAGTTCTAAATGGCTGATTTAATATGATGATGTTTACAAGAGTTTTTTTATTTATTTCTTTTTTTTATGTTATGAGGTCATAACTTTCGCTTTCTAAATAAATTAATTATTTTTTGATTTTTTAATAATTATTATCTAAGAAAATAGTGATATAAGAATATATAGAGTTCCAAATAGCGAAATATGTCATAATATTCTTAAATTTATTGATTTTTTTTTCCAAAAATTTACAAGTTTTTGCATACAATATATTGTTATTCCTTAATAGTTCTTACATTCATTTTCCAAATTTGTTATTCATTTGTTCGATTGTAAAAATTATAATAATTCAATAATTCAATATTCTAAACCGACCGTTGGCCGTAAATTTCACGTTGCCCGACTTTTGTCAGAACATTTTTCTACCTTACTGAAAAAAATGACATGAGATGTCATGTGAGAGAAAGAGCAGATTTGAAAAGTACGGACAAAAATACTTAAAAAAAATTAATTTGCAAATTTTTCTACTTAGATTACATAGGAAAACATTCAGTCGAATAACATAAAAAATTTATGCTCATTTGGGCTAACACGGGTTATTATACTTAAAGCCAAGTCGAAATGGTTGAATATACTCGCTACTTTCATTTGAAATAGCTGTGAAAACGATTTTATAACACTTAAAAAACAAGGAAATAATTCTTTTACTTTACTATAATAGTCTTTAATAGTCTATAATGTATTATCATCCTGATTTTTTTGCCAATAAATCCTCAAGAAAAACAAGCGGAATATGTTGAAAAATCTTATTTTTAAGGAGACTGTTAACTTAAAATCATTGTAAATTGAGTTTTATAGCACCTAGAAACGTTTTCAAAAAAGCAAATTAAAGGTTTTTCACTCTACTTTCATAATTTGTGATGTATTTTCGTCCTTATTTCGTTCGTACTAACGTCTAAGGAGAAATGAGCGAAAAATTTGAAAAACCATGGTCTTGGTGGGTTGTTTAAGATGTCTCTGTCACAGAAAGCTTTTCATAAATATTTCTCTATAAAAGTACATCACAAGACCTTCAAAATGAGCCCTGGTAGACCCCTGTAACCCTATCCTATTAGGCGCTACTTAATTTTGTCCAATAAAAAGTCGTTTGGGCCTATAGTGCGGCAGTTCGGTGGTACAGACTAATACAATCTCATATTAAATTAAACTAATTTATTATTTACAGTGCGGTCGGTACAGCGGTACAACGTTGCGGAAGTGCATTTGCAACTTAACTCTGTTGCACTCGATTTAGGCGAGCGAGCGCACTACGCTAGAATCGACCGCATCTCAATTTGCATTTGAAGCTATATAAGCGAGCGCACTCTATATAGGCTTTAGTGCGAGAGAGAGAGAGAGAGCATTCTTAGCCAGAGCGAAACTCTGGGTAAGATAGCTGCTACTGTTGTCTCCCCTCTCTCTAGGCCAGCGAGCTCACTCGGCGAAGAGAGAGAGGGAGAGCTTAGTCTGCAAAGCTTCTCTGGTACATTGAGCCTTGGCTCTTATATGTTCTCAAGCTCGCTGTTTCTCTTGCGGGAGCAGCAAAACTGACGGCGCGTGGCGGTTAAGCCTGTTACTACCATGGCGAGAGATTTGAATATCCTGTCTGCACGATGATGAATAATCGTTGCAACATATATACAGACACACATACACATACGTATTGTTACAACGATGTAAAGTTGAAATATAATTTTTATGAACATTAAACAATATGTATTGATTCTAGAGTAGAAATTTAAAGTCTTGTAGTTAATTAGTTTTTTCAATGGGTAAAATAGCCATCTTAGATGTTGTTCGTTTTTTGAGTCCATTGTTCGTTTTTATTGTCGCGGCTCGCACTATGTTGTCTGTACCTAGATGTAATTCATGTTTATGTCCTCGTAGGCCGTATTCGTGTCAGTATGTAAAGAGCATGCTAAATTTGTATTGGCATCGCATATGTCTGAGACGCGCTCCTCGACTCGTTACAAGCTTTCTATGTCCTCCTGAGACATATTGAGACTCAATATGTCTCAGGAGAAATCAATATGGCCCTACTATGTTTCGTTCAATATGTCAAAGAGCAATCATATTGAACGTAGGTTAGTGAAAAAAAATGACTCGCGCTTCGACAGCAGCTATACTCATTACAAAATGTCAATCTAAGAAACAAAAGAAAAAATCAATAGAATTCAAATTTAATTTTAAAATTATTGGAAAAAAACATTAATATTTTCAACTAATAAGTTATAGTTCCTCATACGGTCTACTTCGGACATAAAATTATCTATGTCCTTTGGCCGTTTATTCAGGTGGAATCTGAATCTCAAACAATGTTTGCCGCTTGAGCAAAAATCTACCTTGGGCGCGCTTCGCGCGCCCTCGGCAATTTCAGCTCAAGCGACAAACATTGTTCTCGATTCATGTTCCACCTGAATACGGCCAAAGGACATATATAACTAATACGTTCTATATTCCAATGCATGCTAGGAACATTATCTTCTTTCAACAAGACTAATTCACCAATTTTTTAATTGAATTTTCTTATTTCGTTTTTGATGACGAATATTTAAACTATTTAAATATTCCTTGTGCCATCGTGACCAAAATTCTTGTTTTAATTTGGTTATAATTTTCCTTGCATTTAAATGATTCATTGGTATAGTATCATAATTGTAGCAAACGTCTTAATGAATCACCAGTGATGAAATGTCCAGGTGTTAATGCTGACAAATCATTTATGTCGGTTGACATTTGTGTTAAAAGTCGTGAATTTAATATTGCTTCTACTTCATGGGCAAAGGTTGTGAATTCAACGAAAGTAAATTTTTCATCATATGCGACGCGTCGAAAATGATGTTTGAATTGCTTGACGTCTGTCTCCCACAGACCTCCGAAATTAGATATGTAAAATGTGGAATAAAATGCCATTGTATTCGATAATTAGTTGTTATTTTTTCTAATTGATTTAATAAATCATTGGAGTTAAGTAAATTATATAGTTCCTGCAATTCATTATTTACACCTTGAAAATTTTTACCATTGTCTGAATAGACAGTCTGTGGAAGGCCCCGTCAAGCGATAAACCGTCATAAGGCACCTAAAACCGCGTCAGTTCATAAGTCTTCCACCACTTTGATGTGTATAGCCTTGACGACCATACATACAAATATTGCTACGTAACATTTGATGAACTTTTTATTACGCGATTTCTTTCCTTTAATAAAGAATGGGCCGCAGTAATCTACACCGACATGATTAAACGGTCGCCTACTGAAAAAAATCACATGGGATCCCTTATGGGATTTCATATGGGATCCTTTATGGGCTCCCATATGGGGTTTTAGCGCGGGATCCTATATGGGGTCCCATAAGAGGTCCACAAGCTCAATTCTAAATATATGGGACCACATATGGGATCCCATACGGGGTCCCATAAGAGGTCCACAAACTCAATTCTAAATATAATATGAGACAACATATGGGATCACATATGGGTCCCATAAGAGGTCCATGATTTTACGTATTGAAAGAGTAATTTGTAAACTCAAAAATAAAACCTAACCTAAAATCCGAAGTCGCCTTAATATTGGAATGCAAAATGGATTATTTTGTATATAACTTATATAATCAATATATTCATATAATATTTTATAAGTATTTTTATAAATATTCTGAAAATGAATGTTGATTAGTATGAAATTATTTATAATTTCATATTTAAAAACGTTTTACATTATTGAAAAATAGAATTTGTTCATTTTGTTGTTCGCAGTCTGTGTTTTTACAGAAGCAGGAATTGGCAATATTCAAATGAAATTTACGGCTCAATCAAAATAAAATGTTATTAATAATTTTACTTTGAATAATATACTTAATTCGATTACGTAACGTAATCGAAAAATTCATTCTCAACTTAAATTCTTTGAATGAATATATTTATAAATAAATATTTATCTTCAATAATATATTCTACAATCGTCTTCAGCCTAATCTCAAAAAATAATGAAACTTGAAAAAAAATCATTAACAGCATTATTCCTGCTTAACGTAACCTTTATATACACTTGGCCTATGAGACGGTATATTGACTCCGCGAGCGGAGTAGCTGCTACTCCGCTTGTTTAGTTGTGATAACTCCGATCCCACTTACTCCTTTTATACCGTCATTCCAATTCCGGAGGCAAGTTCGTGTGACTCCACTTTTCTCTCAGTGTGAGTTTATGGACTTCTTATGGGACCCCATATGGGATCCCATATGTGGTCCCATATGATATTAAGAATTGAGTTTGCGGACCTCTTATGGGACCCCATATAGGATCCCATATAGGATCCCGCGCTAAAACCCCATATGGGAGCCCATAAAGGATCACATATGAAATCCCATAAAGGATCCCATGTGATTTTTTTCAGTAGGGTCGAGATTGACGAACTCGGATGCTTGGGAGATTTTCCATTTTATATTCAATGAAGCGCGGCTTGGCGCTAGCATGATATACATTGATGTATAACTCTTTTGACTTGATTTCGACCGTCGATAGGCCAATATTTCTCTCTCATCGCGTATAATGTATTTTGAACTTCGGAATGAAAGTTCAAAAGGTGATATTGTTTTATAAATAAATTAGTTACATGATAATTTCGTGGTAAAATTATTTGATGTCGCGATAAGTAAGAAATACTGGCTTTATGTAGTCTACCGCCGACTCTTATGATGACTGTGTTGTCAATAATTGGATCAAGCGATTGTAATTTATTTCTATTGGGTAACGCTTGTTTATTAGTAAGCAAGTGTAATTCGTCACTAAAGGCTGATTTTTGCACTAATTTTATAATAGCGTTTTCTGCTCTATGTAGTTCGTCTGCTTGTAATGGTCTGGATTCATAGACGCAGTATTGTTTTTGTTTTCAAAGGTGCAACTCTTGATTTTGCACTGACTAGGAGAGTGTCACACCTCCGGATCACGGATTTTGCTCAAACTTCGGGATAAGTTTTCAGATGATAAAATATGGAAAAAGCTAAAGTTATAGTCATAAACACTCAATATTTCCCTAGTTACAGGCAATTGAAGAAAATCACTAAAAAAGTTACTAGATTTTTAAACGCATATAGTTATTTAGCATTGTTAGCTAGAAGCTTAAACCTTTTTTTAAATTAAAGCTGAGCTCAAATCCTTTCGAAACAGTAGTTACAACATATCAAAATATTATTTTTTCCTAATGTTATAGCGTAATAAAGATTAGACCTAATTTTAGCTTTTATTATTAATTAATATTTTTAAATAAAAATTCAGGTCCAATCTTTATTACGCTATAACTTTGGGAAAAAATAATATTTTTACATGCTATAACTACTATTTCGAAAGGATTTGAGCTCAGCTTTAATTTAAAAAAAGGTTTAAGCTTCTAGCTATCAATGCTAAAGAACTATATGCGTTTAAAAATCTAGTAACTTTTTTAGTGATTTTTTTCAATTGCCTGTAACTAGGGAAACATTGAGTGTTTATGACTATAACTTTAGCTTTTTCCATATTTCATCATCTGAAAACTTATCCTGAAGTTTGAGCCAAATCCGTGATCCGGAGGTGTGACACTCTCCTAGTGAGTAAAGATATTTTAAATTCGTCATCATTATTTTTTGACCGTAAATAAAAACAAGTACTATATCCGACTAGACTCGCGTCACAGAATCCGTAAAGTTCGATCTCTAACGCATCATGAGAAATAACCTTGCGTTCAAATGAAATATTTTTAATTGAATTTAATTGTGTACAGAAATTGTTCCATGCATAATGAATATTACTCGGAACCAATTCATCCCACTGAATTTTCTACTGCCAAATATCTTGCATTATTTTCTTTGCATATAATATAATCGGTCTGAGCAAACCTATCGGATCGAATATTTTTGCAATTTCTGATAATATTTTTCTCTTAGTAATTTTTCCTTCAATTGCAATATTATGGATTTCATAAATAAATATATCCTTTTTTGCTCTCCAATGTATGCCTAGTGTTTTGACGAAATTATTTTTATTCAAATTAAAATCAGCGTCAAGATCGTTTTCGGCTATCCCGTTTAAAAGTTCTGGCTCGTTTGGTGCCCATTGACGCATTTTTAAAGATGCTGTATTTAATATACCGTTCATTTCTTTTATGATTTGATGTGCCTCGATTATGTTATTTGTGCCGGTTAACATATTATCTACGTACATATCTGTTTTAAGAATCTTTGCTGATATTGGAAAGCGATAAGATTCTTCTTCCGCGAGTTGATGCAAGCATCTAATAGCTAAAAATGGTGCACACGCAAAACCGAAAGTTGCTGTATTAAGTGTAGTAAGTATTCAATTTTTCCATTTGAAAACCAAAGAATTTTCTGATATTTTTTATCTTCTTCGCGCAATAAAAATTGACGATACATTTTTTCTATGTCGGCAATAATAACGTATTTATGCGTGCGGAAACGTAATAAAATAGAAAAAAGATTATCTTGAATTGTTGGCCCGATCAAGAGATTATCATTTAATGAAATACCGTCACTTGATTTAGCCGATGCATCAAAAACTACACGTAATTTAGTAGTGGTACTCGTGGTATTTATGACAGCATGATGAGGCAGATAGAAACCGTCATTTGATGTGATTTTATTTTTTGACATATGATTTAAATTTATATATTCATTAATCACGTTCGTATATTTGTTTTGAAATTCGGTATTATTATTGAAACGTTTTTGTAAAAATAATAACCGTTTGATTGCTGCTTGTTTGGATTCACCTAAATTTTTACTCGTTTCTTTAAAGGATCAACGAAGATAGACGCTTATAGAAGCGTACTTTAAATGGGCGGACGGATTCGCGCTGTGATTGCAATACTTTTAATCGCATGTTATTCAAAATGGGAGTAGAAGCAATATTAAACTATGGATAAAAATAAATTATTTCCCTTCACACAAAGTTTTGGTGATTCAAAGAGTTACCAATGTACTTGAGAACGTTGAATTATGCGTGTTACGGCTGTTGTCGTTTTTAATGTTGTAGTTTGATGAAGAATCTGTGAAATCCTTGTCAGTGAACTGTGTTGCCTTTATGTATGTAGAATTCAGGTTTTTGATAATACCCTATACGGTAAATTGTTGATTGTACTTGATGAAGTTAACACTGTATGTGAATCACAGCACTGTGTTCGATTTCACTAGATTATTCTATGAATTGAATAGCTATGTATAGCATATGACACTGCTGGGCCACACAGTTAGAACTGAATAAGCAATAAATTGCTTTTAAGGGGATGTAATACCGTATATGATTTCAACATAGTTACCGACATTGCAGTTTTCAAAATTTTTAATCTTTATTCCAAAATTTTCAAAAATATCTCTCAATTAGGCTTTTTATTAGTAAAAATAGAAGGCAGTAATATAGAGATATTGTAAAAATTTCTAGATTAAGAATAAAAAATTTGGAAAACTGTAATGTCGGTATTTTACATTCCCTTAATATCACATCCGTATCACTGAATGTGAGTCACGTTGCTTATGATATTAAGTCCGTATCAACAATAGATACTTTAAAATAATTTGACTCGAAGGACCAAATTTATGTACGCTCTTGAATGAGCGTGTCTCGCTAAAAATTAATTCAACGAAACAAATTTTGGATAATGAAAATGTATTAAAAATAAAACACAAGTGAATGCACAACAGTGTATACTTTATTCAATATAGTAAGGAAAGGAAAAAGGTGTTCACTCCTTGAAGTTTAAAAGTATTCTGTCGTATTTATTTTTAGTAAAAATAAAGCGTATACCTATGCAGATAAGAAAATACATAAAAATAGGAAATTCGTACGCATCCCTTTTTTTATTAATAACGGAGATTTTCGAACGAAGGGATAGACCACAACTGTATGCCAGATGTTTTATTGCTGACCGGTCGAAAACTGGTCAGGCCGCACGTACGCATTTTTTATAATCTCAGTTCGAATGAATATTGATGATTTGACCCTACCATAATAATAAGGCTTAAAATTCTATAGTTTGAAAAATAGCATTATAAAGAAAATGCTGAATTTCCTTGTTAGACTAAAGTATTATTAGAAAGGTTTAGTTATTTAATAACTACAAATATTAAGAAGGAAAAATAATTATAAATATATAAAATTAGAAAAATAAGATAAACGCACGCTTCAAAGGCCCTTGTAAATTATATCTTAGCCGACGTATTTTAATACATATAACATTATTATTTACTAAACACATAACAAATGAAGAACGTTTTCTTTTTATAGTTATAATAATGTGTGCGCTTGTACAGTATTGATAAAAGTCTTACAATATCAAAAGAACCATTTTTAGCAGCAGCATGAAGCGCTATTCAACAATCTTGATTTTTATAGTTAATGAAAGATGAACGGGTAAACTTATCAAGGCTACGAATTTTGTTTGACAAAATTTCGATGATATTTTTGTAGTAATTTAATGTAGCAATGTATAAAGTCGTATTTTTTTCCCTCTTAACTGCTTTCAAATATGCTCTCTTTTCAAGTAAAATATTTGAAATTTTATCTTGATTATCAACAGCATAGCATACCTGTTAAAAATATCCATGCAGATTTCCACATGGATATCCAGGGGAATCATCAACGTCAAATTTAATATAAAGGTCCACGTGGATTTTTACAAAATCTACGTGAGCTTTGAAAAAATCAATGTGGATTTTAATAAAATTTACTTGGTTTTCTACGAAATCTACATGATTTTTTACGAAATCTTCGTGAATTTTTACTAAATCTACGTGGATCTTTATAAAATCTCCATGAAATTTTACAAAATCCACGTGCATTTTGTGGAAATAAATTTATTGATTTTAATAAAATTTGCATAAATTTTGTATGAATCCGCATGGATCTTTATGAAGAGTTTGACTTAGCTAATCCAGCTAGATATTCACGTAAATAGCATATAATAATTCTGTATTAAAATTTTTTTTTAAAATATAGTCAACATATTTATATTCTCCTTGGATGCAAAGTATTTACGTAACAATCTACATCTCTAATATTAACTTGCAGATGTTTTTCATTTTCATCAGAAAATTTTTTTTTTTGTTATACATTTCCTTAAAAAATTTTAAAGCCTCATCATAATTCTGTTGCTTACAAAGCATTAATGCTATAGTACTAGTCATATTTATGGTATAAAGATTATTAAAAAAAGCTAAAAGTTTAAGTTCTTCAAAAATTGGTGCAGTTTCATTAAAATTTCTTTTTATATGTCGAATTTTGCCAATATTATATTTTGTGATTAAAGTTTTCAAATGGTTGTCCTCTAAAGTATTTTGCTGTAGGATAAAGTTTTTTTGAAATGATTCTAAAGCTTCATCAATAATATCTAAATTGAAGAATATCTTTAAATGACTATGGTACACGGAGAGAAATGTATGATTAAACGCCACCTAGTGATTAAGCGCGGCAACAGCAGTCTCGTTGTGTCATTCTCTGTATTCATAATTTTTACGATACTGAATAGCAATTTTTGTGAGCGCGTATATCATAAACTCGTAGAAGTATAGTAAATTTTCATGAAAGTATGTTAAATTTCCTGCATATGTCGAGTTTGTCTCTCCATTAGTCAAAAATATAGTAATTTTTAATTATATATTTTTCTCAGTGTAAAAAAATGATAAAATCAATGTTGAAACAACCCGCTAACTATATATTTAAAATTAATATGATTTCATTATTAATATCAAAATTATTAGCATGTAATCAATTGAAATAATTAAAAAAATGGTTAGTGAAATTAATAAATGTTTAGATCACTTTATTTTTGCAGTTGAACAACCCAATAAAAAAGAATTAGATAAAATTATTGGACTAGAGATAGATAATAGTACATTTTGTAACGGGTATGAAAAGGCTTTATTTACGAAACGAGAAGTTTACGGCCCGAGCCGAAGGCGAGGGTCGTAACGAGTTTCGTAAAAAAGCCTTTTCATACCAGTTGCAAACCGTATTTTTTGCCATGAGAGCCAAGAAAGAGCAACGAAGTTGCGATTTTGGGGTTAGAATGGCAAAAACAATTTAATCTTATTTTAACCAAAAATGCAAACAATTTTTTTATAACAATATACAATTTTTCACGAAATAAAGACATACAAACTTTTTTCACATATCATTAATGACCAAGCCAAATTTTCAAGTCAAATATCTCTGAAAATTAAAAATATCTGTTAGTACAAACAGTGGAATTTTTAATCGATCCATCCTCAAATGATTTATCCGCCTTGAATTCTCAATAAGCAAAGAAGTATTTTATTAGAATAAAATCACCTTCATTTGCTTCTAATGAATTGTTTGCTATAATTTTGTTAGATTCATCCAACTTATTTTGAATGTATTTAAAAATTAAATGATCAAATTGTTAAAGTTCCTTCGATTCAATCCCTAATTGAAAAGAATATTTATGAGAAATTCCACGATGTAAGAATAATATTAATATCTGAAATTGATTAATATATTCTTAAGTTGTCAACTGATTATAAAATTCATTTATTTTTTCAAATGACTGAATCCCTTTAAAATATGGAAGAAAGGCATTTTGCTCTTTACTTTGAAGCCAAACCAACATTATTATAAAAAATTTGCTATAGACATTTTTAGTAGTAATAAATTCAAATTCTTCACTTATCGCTTGATTAATAATATTAATTAACTCTTCTTCAAATGGTTGTTCTACTGTGAATATAAAGCTGTTCAAAATATCTTTTATTTTATCTAAATGCCCAGTTATTTTCTTTGCAAGGGTTTATTTATAGTTATTTTAATTTTCTAATTTTTACTTGTACTCATATCCAGCAGTGTCAGTCCGATTTGCCCCAGGGGTCCCATTTACCCAGTTTCCCCCATCTATATGTGATATCCACACTATTAAAAATTCTATCAAATATACGGTTATAGCTCTAGTACAACAGTAAGACGCGAACCTCAGCAAAGCACTTTCGGTTAGGCTGAAAACGGTGGTGAAGAAATTTTATAACAAAAACATTTAAAAATTTTAAATCAGTTTAACTCACGATTAAGTGAACTGACTCTAATGATTTTTTTGTTTAATTAAACAGAATAAAAATTCTGACATTCAGTATATATTTTCATATTATTTTTATTGCACATTTTTGCAGAATATGGTTTTGAAATTTTAAATGCTTTATTTCAAAGTATAAGAGGGATGCGCTCAACAGGCTTTATAGTAGTATCATAACTTGACTACTACATGAATCTGATTTTATAATGGTTGAGCTAGTGATAACGCGTGCTTCTGGTTGCAACGACTACTCTATTTAACAGACCAGCTTAGAATAAATTTTCGATTGTGCTCGTGGGCTTAACTTTATTACAAACGAATCACACAAGGACGTAACGATCGCCAATTTAATATACAGACAACATTTGCATTAATACTCCATATTTATTACGATATTCGAATTAAACAAGTGCGCGCGTCATCCCAACTATGTTACTTTCACAACTATATTTCTCAAATAAATGCGGCAAAAGTACGTTCCACTATAAGACTGTATGTTAAAATTACAAAAACAAAACTTTTGAAATTTTTCTCCTATGTACCCTAGCCTTCCAAAAATTTAATGACGTTATCTTATTTGTACTATGTACCAATATATAAAATTTCATTAAAATCTGTTTGTTAATTCTATTACCGATGGAACTTCCTAAAAAAAATCATTTCTTTTAATTTTAAAAAATATATTTTAAAAAATTAATAAGTTATTAAAACAAAGTTTTAAAGTATTTTAATCCAAAAAAATCATAATTTTAAAACAAAGTTGTGAAGTAATTAAAATCAAAGAAATTATAGTTTTAAAACAAAAAATTATTTTTTTGACACTCTGTGCACGAAGCTCAATTTCACACACGATTCACAAAGTTACACGTGTGAAAATTGAGCTTCTTACACGTCGTGTCTAAAAATGCAGTCCGATACTAAATATACTATATTCAAATTATTACAAATTTTTTTAATTAAATATATCCAAAATTATTATGCAGCAAAATGATTGTATTATATTAAAAAAATATCTCATTGATTTATCAATTGAAGACTTCTAAAGAAAAAGGGCGTATCTTGAGGGAATATTGTTTTTTTTTTATGTTTCTTAGTGCTAGTTAATTATAATAACAAATTATTATATTTGTTATATGAATATTTAAAGAAAAAATATTATAGAATGTGACAACCTTGGGGATCAGGAGGTTGCACTAATTTTATAAAAATATATAAGCTGTAATTAATTAAGTAACAACAAAAGAGAAATTTTATTTAACAGCAGGCCGGAGTAGAACCTGATACCGACCGAGTAACAATTGAGTTGTTTGTTATTTACTCAAGTATTAATCGGTGTATCTGCAAATTGAAGGTTAAGCGCAATAGATATTATTATTACAAATATTTATGCACAAGAAAAAAAAAATCTATCGCTTTGTTTTTGAGAAAAGTAAGGAACGCCGAAGTAAAAGATTATGTTTATAATATTTTCGCGTTCCTTACTTTTCTCAAAAACAAAGCGACAGATTTTTTTTTTCTTGTGCATAAATATTTGTAATAATAATATCTATTGCGCTTAACCTTCAATTTGCAGATACACCGATTAATACTTGAGTAAATAACAAAAATGCCAATTAGACAAGGACAGCGAATCCGGCCTGCTCTTAAGAAATTTGTACAGTAATCGTACGCTCGCTCAAAATGGACGCCAGCCGCGTATAGCGTACGCGACGCCGCTTGCACTAGTTAAATAACAATCGGCACGACGAAAAGCAGATATTAACAAAAATGTAAGCTGAAAAAGACACGAGCAATAAACACACAAAAAATAACGAATTAGAAAAGCACGAAGGGAATATATGCAATAAAACGCGCACGCGATCGCCCGGCACACACGTCGTAAAAGACAGAAAGAAATTATATTATTTCTATTTAGCAATCGTGCACTCGCAACAATCTTAAGCACAATAAAATAACTTAGAAAATATTGAATTTACCTATTTTCGCTCACACTAACTACGATAATTGTAACACACAACCAGAAAAGTATTACGCAATATCGCAAGTCGAAACCCAACAAGCAAACGGTGTCAAAGAGAGAATTAAAAAAGAATTCTTCATATATACTTTCGTAAACGAAAGTATCAATAAAGAGTTCTTAATGATTGCTTTGTCTATTCGCGAATGTCCAACCACTTTAGTTTTTAAAGTACTAGCTACATTCATACTCAAAGCGCGCAACAAATTTATACTCCAGGGTCAACTATGGATATAATAACATCTATAAACATGATAAGTAATTTTAATAAACGAAATTATTTTAGTAGCAATTTTATTGTTTTTAAAAAAATGATGAGTGGTCATCTATCAAAAATTAATTTTAAATAAAAACTAAAATTATGAACCTTAAAATCAAACAGTACGAAGTGCCTTTAATATGTCATCAAAAAATAAAAAAATTAAATTAAAAGAAATTTTTAATATAATTTTTTACATACATAATTTTCAATATTTATATTAGTTTTTTGGCATGTAGGATATAAGATCAAACTCTAGATACCGCAGCATACAACTGACCATGATCAAAAACTTCTCTTCATCAATCAATAATTATATTATTCTTTTAAACAGCTAACAACAGCTAAAATTTTTTTTAAGCAACTGAATAAACTAATAGCAGTATCTGTTTCAATTTTTCTTTATTTACAACATATAAGTGATTTGAAACATAATAGAGACAAATCTGCGTTGGTTACACACTGTAAAAATTCTAGCCATAGCTTTGATACAAACATAGGAACCTCAAACATATTAGACATTGAATGCAACTATCAAAAAAGATTGCTATCAGAAATGATACATATTAAAAAATATGAAAATTGCAATAATACACGACACTTAAAAATTAAACAACGTATATAATAAATACATAGTTGAATTATTAAAAAGAAATTAATTTTTTTGATAAAACGGTTTCAAGAATAAATTATTTACAATAAAACGCAATAATTGTTAAATTAGATTAAATATAATTAAATCAAATTCATTCATGTGAGTCAAAATCTTGAATCAAATACCAAGTACATAAAAGAAAACACTTGCTAGTCACTTTGTACATACGTAACTCACCTAAATTACCTATGCTAAAGATTGGTATAACCAAAGAAAATAGACGCTTATAGAAGGATTCTTCTGGGTTACATTTTTCGTCCGAAAGCCTGGGTAACACTTCAACATTGTTTGTAATACATATGAAAAATGTGCTATATATATGATTTATATAGATATAAAAATACATGGGATTTGATGGCGTCCCCAAGTAGCTGGGTAACAGAACCAACTCATTTTTGGCAGAAATTTCCCATGTACGCTTCTATCAGCGTCTATATTCGTTGAAATAACTTATACTTCATAATGTCACGTAGATCATGACGACGCATATTAGATCGCGTAAATTTTTATTATTAATAGAAATATCTATTATTATACATTTTTATAAAACAAAAATAGTTATGTAATACCACATGTTTAATACTTGTAAGTTTCATTTTTTATTTTTATTGTTACGCCTAAAATGTATTGTTTTAGGTGATGTTTTTCTAATGTATTGTTGATGAATTTAGAAATTTTTAATCATTAAGAAACTGTTATCAGTTGTTATTAAATTTTATGTTTTAGCACCTGAAGTGGCCTCTCTAAAAAATAGAGGAGAAAAGTCGTTTTTTCTCTTATAGAAATAAAGAAAAATTGAAACAACTGCTGCTATTAGTTTATTCACAGTTAGAAATATCAAAGACAAAGTCTGTTAAAACCAGTTAATAGACAAAAATGTGTGTTACTTTAACAAACAAAATGTCTAAAGGATTTAACAAACAAATGTCTGTTAAAATTTTACTTATAAATTACAGACATTGTCTGTCAATGTACTAAAACTTTTTTTGGTCTTGTTTTCCGTACACATACATACACGTTTTATATATAGTTTTATTTTTTTAAATTCACGTTTAAGGAGTCTCATGTGCTAGCTATAGTTTGCTATAGTTTGTTGTTTATAATAATCAAAAGTTTAAAAAATTCTTCAATATTTTGAAAAACATTAATTTATACCTGGAAAAAAATCTCTGCAAATTTTTAGTTAGACTTATCGACTGATTTTATTATTTATGCTCACTTAAAGTTTATCTTTTTACTACTATGAAATACAAAACACGCGGACTTCGAGTGAGCACATATAAAAAAATTAGTTGATAAGACTACTTGAAAATTTGCAGAAATTTTTTTCTGGGTATAAATTAATTTTTATCAAAATTTTGAAGAGTTCTTTAAACTTTTAATTTTTATGAACAACAAACTATAGCTGACATATGAGACTCCTTAAATTAATAAATGTACAAGAACTCAAGAAATATTAGAAAGAACGTTTTTTATTATATCTTATACAATATTATATTCGTTTATAATATGATATTCGTTGTCTAATGAATAGCTTTCATGACATTTACAATGATATAATTTTAATAATTATTAACAATTTTTATAAACAACTTATAATACGTTTTTTCGAAAAAAAAAAAATTATATTTTTTAGGTCATTTTGAGTAAAAAAGGTTCTCATGAACATATTGCTAAAATGAACTGAATCGGCAAAAAAAAATCGCAGTTTGAAAAAACGCGATTTCTCAAAACTTTGACAGCCTATAGCTTAGCTTCTACTGATTTCATTTTAACTCACAATAGCTTAAATTGTTGGTTAAAATATAAACTTAAAGATTACAGTAGTTAGCGACCGTATTTATAAAAAATCGCGTTTTTCAAACTTTGCAATTTGTTTTCTGCCGATTCAGTGCATTTTAGCAATATGTTCATGAGAACCTTTTTTACTCAAAATGAACTAAAAAAATATGATATAATTTTTTTTTTAAGTGCATTTTTATAATTTGTTTATGAGAATTGTTAAGGGGACGCTGTATCTCTCTATCCTTTTCTAATTGAAAAATGTAAGTTTTTTGAAAATCTAGTGATTATTGATAGAAATTAAAGGTTGTCCGCTACTTGTTTAGTAAAAAGTAATATTTTCTCTGATGAGGACCAATTAATTTTGTTGCTTTTTTTTCAAGTAAAGTTTGACATACTTACAAAATCCTAAGTAAGGCTAGAGAATACGTTATTTAAGTATGTCAAACTTTACTTGAAAAAAAAGCAACAAAATTAGTTGGTCCTCATCAGAGAAAATATTAATTTTTACTAAACAAGTAGCGGACAACCCTTAATTTCTATCAATAATAACTAGTTTTCCCAAAAATTTACATTTTTTAATTAGAAAAGGATAGAGAGATACAGCGTCCTCTTAATAATTATTAAATGCGCCATTTTCAGACATTCTACCCAAAAAATTCGGATTCAGCAGGTCAAAAATACATAAAAAAACCTGGGTAGAATTGAGGACCTCGATCGACCAAGACTTATGTAGTTTGCCCCTGGACTATCTATTTTAGTCGTTTGTTACGGACATTTTCAGAATCAACTGACATAAAGTCTGTTAAATCGTCACATCCTTGTTTGTTACTTCAGCAGACAATTTAGTAACAGAAAATAAAAGTTAACAGACTACACAATTGTTTTTAACCGTGTTCAGTTCCTTAAAACAATAATTATATTATCAAACGTTTGTCCACGTAATTTACTAATCGTCATAGCAAAAGATAATTCACATGAAAATTACGTTCTTTTAAATGTAAAAGGAATATTCATTTTCACAATATAATCTACTACACGGAGAGAAATGTATGATTAAATATTAGCACAAACTTAATGAAAAATTACTATACTGTATAACATCGGAGAGACAAACTCGATATGTGTTAAATTTTAGTATATGTATATAGTAAAATTTCAAAGCATCAAATTTTACTATACTATATATCAAATTTTTCTATACCTTTTAGCAAATTTTACTACACTGCATATTAGATTTTATAAATATCATGTATTAAATATTATGGATATGAATTTTTTTTTAAATTCTAAAAATATCATTTTCTAATGCTCGTTGACGTTCTGAGAATTTTACTTGTGTTTTCAAATTCAGTTGAGGAAGAATTATTTTGTTTGTGTGTTATTGTTAGAAAGACACTTTTCACAAATTATGAAACGCTCTTTTCGAAGTTGTATATACTACATTTATCCTAAATAACACTCATTACAACAATCGCACTCACAGGCTACACCTAACGCATATTCTACCTAACGCGTATTATCACGTAAAGCCTCTGTTTCAAATTCTCTTATATACCAACCAAGTACTTCTCTTACCGCTCGCAGGCTGAAAAAATGAGTCGCCACCTAGTGATTAAGCGCTGCAACAGCAGTCTCGTTGTGTCATTCTCTGTATTCATAATTTTTACGATACTGAATAGCAATTTTTGTGAGCGCGTATATCATAAACTCGTAGAAGTATAGTAAATTTTCATAAAAGTATGTTAAATTTCCTGCATATGTCGAGTTTGTCTCCCCATGAGTGAAAAATATAGTAATTTTTAATTATATATTTTTCTCAGTGTACGGTTTGGAAAAATATTATCTTATACCACCCGTCAAAATTTTACATTTTAACCTTAAGAGGACCGGAAAACCACTATAGTGGCGTGACCCCTGATCGACCTTTACCCCAAAGTCAATTAGTGATATCAGATACCTTTTTGGACCACTTTCTTAGAGCGATCACAAATCTCAAATACCGGTCCTCTAAAGGTTAATAAATGATTAGAAAATTCTAAAATTTGCAATCTCGCACTATTGCATGAACCTTTATTAAGAGCAGGCCGGATTCGCTATCCTTGTCTAATTGGCTTTTTTGTTATTTACTCAAGTATTAATCGGTGTATCTGCAAATTGAAGGTTAAGCGCAATAGATATTATTATTTGAAATATTTATGCACAAGAAAAAAAAAGTCTATCGCTTTGTTTTTGAGAAAAGTAAGGAACGCGAAAATATTATAAACATAATCTTTTACTTCGGCGTTCCTTACTTTTCTCAAAAACAAATCGGTAGATTTTTTATTTCTTGTGCATAGATATTCATAATAATAATATCTATTGCGATCAACCTTTATTTTGAAGATACACCGATTAATACTTGAGTAAATAACAAATAACTCAATTGTTACTCGGTCGGTATCAGGTTCTACTCCGGCCTGCCGTTAATACTTATATTTCTTATAAGCATTACAATAAATTTTTCTCTCAAATGTAATTTACTGGAAGGCTTAAAAGAATTTAAATATTCTAGAAGAAACATTTCATCTGATTCATTATTGATTTTCATCACTATCAATTTCCGAGTTTTAAAATAATGTATGAAAATAATATAAATTTTGCAATAAAGAATCAAAAAGTTTTTCACAAAAAAAACATTTTATTTTTTACTTGCATTAAATTTTGTTTCAACTCATTCATATAAAATTGTTTTCACTAATTATTATATACGTTACATCTTTAGTTTGGATAGCATTAAATTAAATTAAATATTGCAGTAAATTAAATTTTTAAATACTATCCCGGTCAAAAAAGGTTAGCTATAAAATATAGCTAAAAAAATAGTTAAATATATAGCTGTATCGAGCTGTATTTACAGCTATATCGATATGTGTTTTTAGCTATTTTTTATAGTTAAAAATGTACTTAATTTTATAGTTAATAATTTCGTTAGCTACCAAAAATATTATTAGCTACTTTTTCAACTATATTTTATAGCTATTATTATAGTTAAAAAAAATACTTAAATTTTAAGTGTATTTATACCCGGTCAAAAAAGGTTAGCTGTAAAATATAGCTAAAAAAATAGTTAAATATATAGCCTCATCGTGCTCGTTTTACAGCCGTATCGATGTGTTTTTTAGCTGTTTTTTATAGTTAAAAATATACTTAATTTTATGGTTAATCATTTCGTTATACCGAAAATATTAATAGCTACTTTTTCAATTATATTTTATAGCTATTATTATAGTTAAAAAAACACTTCAATTTTTAGTGTACTAGGTGTTTTTTTAACTATAATAATAGCTATAAAATATAGTTGAAAAAGTAGCTATTAATATTTTCGGTATAACGAAATTATTAACTATAAAATTAAGTACATTTTTAACTATAAAAAACAGCTAAAAAACACATCGATATAGCTGTAAAACGAGCACGATAAAGATATATATTTAACTATTTTTTTAGCTATATTTTATAGCTAACTTTTTTTGACCGGAATTACAATATATTATTAGCTAGATATTTAACTATACTTTATAGCTGAAAATAAATGGTTTTTTAGATATCGTTTATAGTTGAAAATATACCTAAATTTTTAGTTGATAATTTGGTTATTACTCATAGATATTTAGCTGAAAAAACATGAATATCGCTATAATATAAATAAATATAGCTGTATTTTACTTATATTATTAGCTGTTTTTATAGATGTTTTTTTTTGACCGAGAACAGCTGAAAATATAACTGTAATTTCAATTGTATTTTGAGCTGTTTTTTAGCTATATTTTTAACAATTTTTTTTAGCTTAATATTATTAGAGTAGCTTTCAGATATACTCGAGTTTATTTATATTGTCCTTCCCTACCTTCGCTGTAAATTGATTAACCTATACATACACTAAATCTAAGTAATAACTCGCAGGGGTCGCTAGAAAACACGCGCGCATTTTGTAGTAACGGTAAGATGGATCGGTCTTATATACAAAGTGTACTCAACTCTCACTACTTGCGGGAGTTGGACACAAATTTCAACGAGTCAAAACAGCTATATTTTAAGCTTAATTTTTAGCTAATTTTTTTAGCTAAACGTTTTTGACGCGTTGAAATTTTGTGTCCAACTCCCGCAAGTGGTGAGAGTTGAGTACACTTTGTATATAAGACCGATCCATCTTACCGTTACTACAAAATGCGCGCGTGTTTTCTAGCGACCCCTGCGAGTTATTACTTAGATTTAGTGTATGTATAGGGTAATCAATTTACAGCGAAGGTAGGGAAGAACAATATAAATAAACTCGAATATATCTGAAAGCTACTCTAATAATATTTAGCTAAAAAAAATTGTTAAAAATATAACTAAAAAACAGCTCAAAATACAATTGAAATTACAGTTATATTTTCAGCTGTTCTCGGTCAAAAAAAACATCTATAAAAACAGCTAATAATATAAGTAAAATACAGCTATATTTATTTATATTATAGCGATATTCATGTTTTTCAGCTAAATATCTATGATTATAACCAAATTATCAACTAAAAATTTAGGTATATTTTCAACTATAAACGATATCTAAAAAACCATTTATTTTCAGCTATAAAGTATAGTTAAATATCTAGCTATTGATATATTGTAATAAATACACTAAAAATTTAAGTATTTATTTAACTATAATAATAGCTATAAAATATAGTTAAAAAGGTAGCTATTAATATTTTCGGTATAACGAAATTATTAACTATAAAATTAAGTAAATTTTTAACTGTCAAAAACAGCTAAAAAACACATCGATATAGCTGTAAAAACAGCTCGATATAGCTATATATTTCACTACTTTTTTAGCTATATTTTACAGCTAACCTTTTTTGACCGGGTATAAATACACTAAAAAATCAAGTGTTTTTTTAACTATAATAATAGCTATAAAATATAGTTGAAAAAGTAGCCAATAATATTTTCGGTAGATAACGAAATTATTAACTATAAAATTAAGTACATTTTTAACTATAAAAAACAGCTAAAAAAACACATCGATATAGCTGTAAATACAGCTCGATACAGCTATATATTTAACTATTTTTTTAGCTATATTTTATAGCTAACCTTTTTTGACCGGGATTATTGGTAATAAGAGTTTAAAAATCCCTCATTATTTAAAATTATAAAAGCATCTTTTTCATCTTTATATATTTAATGACTATTGAATAAATGACTTTACTTAGCTACTTCATAACCGCATTATAGGTAATAATAAATATATCTATTACATTTATTTGAACTTAAGCATTTACAAAAACGCTGCCAAGTGCTTTGGTGTAATGCTTTCTCATAGAGCTCATTGTGTTAGAGTATTTTGATTTCATTTTGCTTTCTCAAAGAAAAATTATTGTATCGGTGAAAAAATTTTTTCTATTTTTTCGTTAATTTTTACATATTTAGACTCCGGGAGTCAAAAAAAGTGGTTTCAAATAAAAATTTTTTCAAAATTTTCAAAATGCTCTAAAATTAAAACTGCGCTAAGAAAATTAGTTTTTAAAAATTTTTTTCTTCTGACAATAGCGGATAACTTGCATGCGAATTTTGGGGCAAATCTATAGAGTAATTTACGTAAAATAAAAGAAAAATGAATTTTTTTTTTCAAATTTTACAAAATTATCTAAAATTAAAACCACGCTAAGAAAATCAGTTTGGGTGGGGCTCGAACATTAGAATGTTTTTTATTTAATGAATATTTATTTAGAGTGCCACAATTACGAATAGCGTATTCCATAATTTAGAATAAAGTAATAATGAATTTTCATGATTTCAAAAAGCAGTAGTGATAATCTCAAATTATTCGATTAAAATATTTAGAGTTCTTTCGAAATCTTGATATAATTTATTCTAAATTTAGACGTACATTTATTTTGCTACTTCTTATTTCGATAAAGTGAATATTCTACAATGCTTTACTTGCATTAGTTATTTTCGTTACTTCAGTCGCTGAAAATACGAAAATTCTAAAATGAATAAATGAACAGTCTTGATATGCACATAATTTATATGAACTTCTAAATAAATGTTAATTAAATAAAAAACATTCTAATGTTCGAGCCCCACCCATCAGTTTTCAGAAGTTTTTCTTTTGGTAGTCGCAAATAATTTCCAAGCAAATTTTAGAGCAAATCCATCGAGTACTTAAAGTAAAATACAAAAAAAAATTAAAAATTAGAATTGAAAAAAAATGTTTTAAATTGTTCTAAAATTAAAACTATGCCAAGAAAACCAGTTTTCAATAGCTTCCGTACCAGTTAGACAAAAAAATAAATTGTATGCAAAATTTGAAGGAAATCTGTCGAGTACTTTTCGAGATCTAATTGACGTAATGAGTACATACACACACATACATACAGACATTTTCTGCCCTACAAAAAAAAATCAGGTGAGAGATCATTACATGAGATTTTGGCATGATAAATCACCTAAGAAATCAGGTGATTTCTCGCCTGATTTTTTTTAACAGGGTGGAAACCACTTTTTTCCACGAGTCTGAATATGTACAAATTAATAAAAAAATAGAACAAATTTTTTTATTGATACAATGTTTTCTTTATGAGAAAGTAGAGGTGTATTAAAATATATTTATGACTCATAAATCTTAAGACATGATACACATACAACATTATTTTATTTTAAATAGTGTTATTAAATAAACAAAATCAAGTTTTTAACTAATCAAAAGGATTTTAAGCATCAGATAAGGGTTTTTGAAACTATTCATGCCCTGGTAGAAATTTGAACATTAAAAATGGTGTAAACAACAATTTATGACCATTGTCAATAGTAATATTTTGTCATGTCAATATTGGCGAATAAATGGCAATTTTTTGCTAAATCTGCAGAGCTCAAATTTTTTGGTATATTGGTTAGCATCTTATAGGCAAAAAATGCTAATATAAAAATGTTGTTAAAAATTTTTGTATTTAGCCAAAAAAATACGCATTTTAAGTAAACGGAGAGAAAAAATCAGTAACAGCTATCTAAAAATTAGGTAAACTGTGGACAACTTTTTTTGACTAGTTATATAACTTTTTAGTAATGAGTCCTTAATTTTTCAGATCATAGGTAAAATCATAACCTCACTTTTGCCACGTGGCGAGAAAATATAGATTAGTAGTTATTCACATTCCTTTGTCAATGTTTATTTTTATTGGAATTTATAAAAATAAAAATAATATTAAATTTTATTAAAATAAAAATATGAAACGCAGTACGAAACGAGTATAAAAATATCGTTTTTTAAAATAATTAATGGAAAATTTTATTAATCGTTTAAAAATAACCTCTAACAATCTGATCACAACTCAAAATATACGCGCGAATATATTAACAAAAGTGATTCTATTAATGATTAATGATAACTTTCAAGAAAAAACCTTAAATGATTCTTAATAGTAATCAATTAGAGCACAATTTGATAGACTCTACTGTTAACTATCTATATTCAAATAATAGTGGATCAGACTCAACATTTTATTAGCATTTTTAAGCACTATGAAGGTTGAAAAAAACGTTTCATATTAGTTCAAATAATTTTTTTTTTTTTTTTTTTTTTTTTTTTTTTTTTTTTTTTAAAGATTAATATATAAAGGATATTGTTATCCTCTATATAATTAACCTTTTTCTATGGAGATGTCGAGGGAGCCCAGCCCGGAACCGTTTAACACATTACATCAGGCTAGACTGTCAGACACCGCCATACCGAAAACTTTGACTACCGATGGATGGTCAGCCACTTTTGTGACCAACAATCAACCGATACTCAATGAGATCAGATTTCTTAAGAGTCGCGATATGGGTAGCACATTAGTTCAAATAATGGCCATAAAACATTTCCATTTTCTGCTCTTCACTTTAAAGAAATGGCCATAAAATGGTAGAAAAAGCGTTTCATTTTCTACCAGGGTGGATCAAACTTTTTTATTTAATGTATATTTAAGCTAAAAAGAAGTTTTATTAGTTAATATTATAATAACAAAAAATTATCAATTACATTTAAATCTGATTTTTTTTCAGACTGAAACTCAGGTCTGATAGCTCAAATAACTACAGTTGAGTAGAAAGTGCATAGGCGCCCAAGTTATTTCAGCTTATCTCTGTATATTATAAAATAACCCATATGTATAAGTAAACTAATCAGTTAAATATATTATATTAAATATTAATTCATTTTATATTATAAAATATAACACACCTATATTAGTAAATATTCAAATTTTTATTGAAAATATAGTCATATGGCTTGTTTGTCAACTGTAATTCAAATTTTATATATACAAATATATAAAAAGGATGCTTACTATAGTTATAATTTTATCAGCATGTTAATTATTTTTAAGCTTTATTCATTAAAACATAAATTGTTTTTCCATTTTTTAATTTCATGTATTAATATTTAGTTAAATAGTAATGTATATAATAAAATAACTCACTCGTATAAGCAAACTATTCAGTTAAATACATTATATTAAATATTAATTCATCGTATATCATAAAATAGCACACTTATATAAAATGAATAAGTAAATTATTCAAATTTTCATTAAAAATAGACATATAGCTTGTTCGTCAACTGTAATATAAATTTTATATGTTAATCTATAACAAAGCTGCCTATCGTAGTCATACTTTTATCAGTGTGCAAATTATTTTCAAACTACATTTACTGAAAACACACATTTTATACTTCTATTTATTTATGTATTAAGAAGGGGCCAAACTATCTGTCTTTGTCTAATAGCGTTTTTCATCATTTATTTAAACACTATCCGGTATAACAAGAAAAAAATAGCAGCCCCCGCTAGATATTAGTATAATAAGTAAATTTTGTAATAACAACCAAATTTTTTCACTGCGTAGTTTTTGAATAATAAGAGACCTACCAAAAAAAGATAGGTTATATTCTAGATTGCTAGTAGGTCTCTAATTAGTCAAAAACTATGCGGTAAAAAATTTGGTTGTTATTACAAAATTTACTAATTATACTAATATCTAGCGGGGGCTGCTATTTTTTTCTTGTTATACCGGATAGTGTTTACATAAATGATGAAAAACGCTATTAGACAAAGACAGCTAGTTCCGCCCCTTCTTAATATTTAATATAATAAGTTTAACTAAATAGTATTGTATATTATGAAATAGCACACTCGTATAAGTAGATTCTTTAAATTTTCATTAAAAATAGACATACAGTTTGTTCGTCAATTGTATTATCCATTGTTATCAGTAAATTTTGATCTTGATTCATTCTAACCTTATTTTTTTTATTAAAATGTGCATAAATTTATCTTTAAAACATTAGTTAAATATATTACTTTTTTTTGGTACTTTGATGATTTTTAATCTGAGTAATAGAAATATAGAATAATAAAACTTTCATAACCTCAAACCTTCATTAATTGCTGTTACTATACTTATTTTTAAATGAAAAACAATTAAAAATATATACATATTGTACCTGCATTAAGCAATACTTATGCAATAAAGGAATAAATTACTTATCTGAATTGTTATATTATTTGATGTCTTTACAATTTTACTGGAATTTTTAAATAAAAGGTAGTCACCTTGCTTGTGCTCATAGTTATATTACATAAATAATATTGCTTGGTTTAAAATAAAATATTCTTATTCTATTTTAATTGAGTTACTTCTATTATATTTGAAAAACAATGCCTAGAAATTAATTTTTATTTATTTAAAAAATCTAAACCCTTTAAAATTTAATTTTTGGCGCCTATTCTATATCGACCAATCAGGATTCGATCTTTAGATGCTTCAACATGGCGGCTCATCATTTTTTTAAGAAGGATTCACAAAATATTCTTAAACAATTCTTTTGATTAAATCACATTCTCAAAATACTTTTTTTAATCATCAAATTATAAATAATCCTTCTATTTTACATGATTATGAAAAACAAAAAATGTTATAATTGATTAAAAATAAGCTATTAAATTTAAAAAAAAAAAAAAAAAAATTATTTGTTCGAGATTCGAACTACGGTTCTTGAGGATGTCAAACCAAATAAAAAAAACTGTTGCCCATGACTGAGCCTACTTGGCTACCAACTCATCTGTTAATAAATTCTCGAAACTTGTACATGTTCATTGGTATAAGCATAAGAAATGTTAGTAAATTTGTTAATTAATTATTCATGGTTAATAATATTAGCCAAACTACATTTTTATTTGAATAATTTAAGTAAAAATTTATTAAATATTCAAGAGATACCTTAATTTAATAAAAGAAATTTTTTGTGAAGTCATGGTTAATTTAATTTAAATTGAATTGAAGAATGTTTAGATTTAGATATTTGTTAAAATTCTCAAAATGAGAATTTATTTAGAACACACTTAAAATATTTATATATTTTGTTTCATAAAATGTTAACAATTTTTTCGTTTAAAATAGATAGAAAATATTTAAATTATTAAATGATTAATTAAATTGAATTTTTACAATTTATAAAATTATCAGGAATTTCAAGTTTTCAATTTTGAATTTCATGAAAATCAAAATTAAAAATGATTTTAAAACAATCTGAAAAGCGATAAAATATCCATTACATCTTTCGATTTTTGACTAGTTACTAGGAAAGTGACTAAGTTACTAGGAAATCAGTGTTTCAAAAGTAAACTTTTTGACTACTTTATGAATACTTTGGATTATGATTACTTTTTCAAAAAAGAATTCTTTATGAATACTTTCTTAACCCTTTTAAAATATTCATAAAGATACGTTGAAGAGTTATTTTTTATTTAAATTTTGTGGAAGAATACTTTGTGAATATTTTATGAATACTTTATTAATATATTTTATTAACTTCAGAGCGGACATTCGTGAATTCTTAAAGAATTCTTTTTTCCAGATGTGTGCTTATTGGGAACGCTCTTTACCGGACGCCGGCGACAGAAGGAATAATGCAATGGCATTCCTTCTTGCCTCTGCTCGGCTTCGTTTCTCTTGCTGTACTCTGCGCGTGCCGCAAGAGAGAGACAAACGATCCTAAACGGACCCAAGCTCAGCTACTCGAGTCAAGCTGCTCGCTAGCTATATCAGTGCACATTATACGTGCCTTAGAGATTTGCACGTGTGTGCCAACTATTTTGGGTAATGCTTTAAACATTTGACTCACGTAGTCTGCTTTCCGTCTTGCCCGTAGTTAGATGCTCCCTTCTGTCGGCTATATGCGCCACAAATATACATATAAGTAATATGGCCAATCTGCCAGGTTACAAGAACTATGTTACAAAAGCTTTTTTTGAGTTTTTTTTTCATTTAAGAGGAGGCTGAGTATATCTGTCCTTTTCTAATCAAAGAATTGATTTTATTACAAAAACTGATAACTTTGGCAAAAAATGAAGAGAAAGCCGCATTACGTATCAAAATAAGGAATATCTTCATTAATAAGAGATAATTAATTATTTCTTACATCCCCGCCGAAAGTTCCACTTTTTTACGAAAAATTCTTTGACGAAAACAGCACTTTTTCTCTCTTTTATATAGATTATTAAAATTTTTCATTGACGATAAAGTATGAAATTACAAAAACATTTTTATATATATTACAATTATTATTGACAAAAATTTTAATTTAATTATTTTACTTTTTAATGCACATACAAAATCATGAAATTTAAACGGAACTAACGATAAGTTTATTAATATTATAAGAAATTGTTATTATTTTTTTTTTTATAATGTTTCATTATGATGTATGTAGTTTTATTGGTTTATTGTATATTAACTTATGTGAATATTTTACTTTATAAATGTTAAACGATTTAAATCATTAACTCTAAAGGAAATTAAATTAGCCACGATTTTGCATCAAGTAAGCCTATATATTTAACTATACAAAATTAAGTTTTATTTAATTATGTACAATTTAAATATAAAATTAATGTTTTAAAATCCTTGAATTATTGAAATTCAATGAAAACCTCACATTTGCATTTACGAAACTTTTCATTAAATTGTTTAAGAAATTCATGTTGAGTTATAAAAAGAACTAATTTTTTATATTTACAAACAAAATAGCGTCTAAACTTTTGTAGATTTCATTTGAATTATGAAATAAAATCTGATTTAGTCTAAGAGAATAGTTACGAATTTAAACTGACCTAATTCTATGCTCAAAAAGAAATAAAGCGTACAAGACGATCTGATTTCTTTTTGGTAGCAGAGGTTTGTCCGTAGCGTCATCACATGTTGAGCGCGTGAAGAGTCAAAGGCGTTCTATGATCATACGTGCTCACAAAGTAGTTTCTCCATTTTCAATAAACGCCGAAATAAAAACAAATATGTGGGGAACTTTCGGCACGGGTATAAGAAAAAATCGTATACACCACACGCGTCGATAACACGACTTCTCTTCATGGGTGTTGCCGCCCTCGCCTCTGGCTCTCACCCATGAAAAAAAGTCGTGTTTTCGCCCCTAGTGGCGTAGTATACTATTATCGCTTTGTGTCCAAGAAAATCTTGAAAAACTTTAAACACAGAGGTTGGGTAGACAATTTGTTTTTTCAAGGTTTTCTTGAAATCGAAGCAATAAAATTAATATTTTCTTATTAAAGAAAATTTTGCTTTTCCTGATACGAGATGTGGCTTTCTCTTTATTTTTTGCTAAAGTTACTAGTTTTTACTAAAAATTAATTATTTGATTATAAAGGACAGAGATACGTGACCTTTTCTTAACATTTGAAGTAATCACTAGTTGTTATAATATTTTGTTACGTCATGACGTATCTTCTATTTCAAAATTTATCATTCCAAAAATATGCAGTTATTGATTAATCAGCTAATTTACCTTAGCAAGCATATTGTAAAAGTAAATCATTTGTTAAGAAACTTAGTGCAATGCAATTTTCAGAATTAACAAAATAAGTACAATTGCGAAGACTACATGAACCAGATTTACCATGTTAACCATATCATTCAATAAGAGTCAAAATGCATAATAAGCATTGGCTCCATCGGTTGGCACCAATTCAAATTCTTAAACAAGGCAAGAATTATCAATATAAAAAGACAGATCAAATCAGGAAAAGCGCGCACTTTAAATTAGACACTTCCGCAGTACAGAACCCTTTTTCAAAAATGATTACCACATACTTAGAACTTTGTAAGCGGCTTCATTTTGTCGAGTCTACCAAACTTTTCATCTACAAAAACTCTCGAAACCGCTGCGTTTTTTAAAAATTAATTATTAAACATGTCGATTTGACGATGTATTGTTATGCGATGACCACATACTTTTTTTTACATGACACTAAAAGATATTTTTATAACAAAACTCAAATAATATATGGCCGACAAAAATAATTCTGCGTTAGATGAGTCTACCATTTGAATTATATCGATAGGACGGGGTTATGTTATGCGATGACCACATAGCCAATTTTCATGGGATTGCTTGATAATTAATTATGAAACCATAAGATCATAATGTCCGACAAATTTTCTGCAGATTTGTTTCAGTCCGACAATCGAAACATGTCATTGTTACGTGGTATGGTTTTGTGATTACCACATGTCTAATCTGGGATTTTTTCTGTTTTAATTAAAATGTAGAGTACACTAGAATATGCGGCCGACAAAATTGCTACCGAAATGTAATGGAAATTACAAGAAAATTAATTGAAAATAAGTAGTAGTACCCTGTAGAACTTAATTGTCTTAGAACAATTATTTTATGTCTAAATTATTCTAAATAAGACATAAATATATGAAATTTTGAAAACTTATTTCACAAAAATTTATAAATAGCAATAAAAATTTTAATAACTTATATATAACAAAAATGAGCAAAACTTTTAATTTTATGAATGAATCAAAAATAAATTTTTTTTTAAAAGCATGTTGTTAATTAATGATTTATTTAATATCATTAACACTATGAAATATGACATGATGTTATTACTTTTAAATTATTATCATTTCTTATTTCTTTTACTGTATTCGTTTGCTGAAATTCGTTTACTAAATTGCAGTATGTCTTCCCCGTTGAGAAAATCGAATTGGATTTTCCAATTAGAATCCCAATTGGATTTTGTTAGAAATCCATGTTGGAATTCCAATGAATTCCAATTGGAAATCCTATTAGAAATTCATAATGGAATTCAAATAAGAATTTTAGAAATCCAACGTAAAGTTGAGTACATTTTTAAGCGATTAAAATATTTTGCTTTCTCATAGAGAAAGCATTGTATCGGTAAAAAAAATTTTTTTCTATTTTTTCATTAATTTGTACATATTTAGACTCAGGGAGTCGAGAAAAGTGGTTTCCAGAAAATGTCTGTATATATGTGCGTGTGTGTGTGTGTGTGTGTGTGTGTGTGTGTGTGTGTGTGTGTGTGTATGTGTGTATGTGTGTATGTATTCAGTACGCCAATAAGATCTCGAGAACTACTCAATGGATTAACTTCAAATTTTGCATGCAATTTATTTTTTTGTCTAACTTGGGGGGAAGCTATTGAAAATTGATCTTCTTAGCTCATTTTTTTTTAGAGCCATTTTAAGGGGGTTAGTGCGATATCCCGATTTTCTTAAGAATATCTTAAAATTAAAAGACAATAAAAATAGCACTATTTTACATATCATATTAAAATTTCAGATAGCTTAGCTTCACCGAAGCCGAGATATGAAGTCTGAAAGTTCGAAAATTTAACACAGCGTCTTATGGGAAGGTTGATATGAGACAGAAAAAAGCAAACGTTTTCATCGATAACCCTGAAAATTTTCTTAAGAATAAACCAAAAAACTGACATGTTTTTAACAATTATAATTAGAATATAATATTAAAATTTCAGAAGGCCTAGCTTCATAGTTTCGTAGATACAGCAATTCAATGGACTATCTCACCGAAGTTTTCATCGAGTAAAACACGAGAGGGGAAGGTGTGCGTATATAAACAGAATTTTTGTTAAACTGAGTTAAATATAATTGAAGTTACAACTATAATAATAAATTATTTACACTTTTTATGAAAATAATTTATAATAAAAAAATAATATTTTGTTCCTTATTGCGGGGCCCCGAGTAGATACGGTCCTGTGCGCACTAACCTCCTTAAGAATTTTAAAAAAATTTTAATTTTTCATTTTTTTGATATTTTACGTAAACTACTCGAAGAATTTTCTTGAAAATTTGTATGAACATTATTTGCGACTGCCAAAAGAAGAAAAACTTTTACCAACTGATTTTCTTAGCGCACTTTTAATTTTAGAGCATTTTGAAAATTTTGAAAAAAAAATTTTTTTTCCATTTATTTTTTATTTTACGACAACCATTTGATAGATCAGCTTCTAAATTTGTATGCAAGTTATTCGCTATTGTCTAAAGAAAACAAGCTTTGAAACACTTATTTTCTTAGCGTAGTTTTAATTTTAGAGCATTTTGAAAATTTTGGAAAAAATCTCTATTTTTCATTTTTTTTCTATTAAACAAAAACCATTCGATAGATTTGCTCGAAAATTTTTATGGAAATCATTTGCAATGGCCTAAATAAAACAAGCTTTGAAAAACTTATTTTCTCAACGCAGTTTTAATTTTAGAGCATTTTGAAAATTTTGAATAAAATTTTTCTAATTTTTTTTATATTTTACGTAAACTACTCGATGAAGGAGCTTCAAATTATGTATGGGAATTATTTATGATTGTCAAAATAAAATGAACTTTTAAAAACTAATTTTCTTCAATTTTCTTAGCGCACATTTAATTTTAGAGCATTTTGAAAATTTTGAAAAAATTTTTTATTTTTAATTTCTTTTTTATTGCACAAAAATCACTCGATAAACTTGCTCAAAAATTTTCATGCAAATTATTCACTATTATCTGAATAAATCAAGCTTTGGAAAATTTATTATCTTGGCGCAGTCTTAATTTTAGAGCATTTTGAAAATTTTGGAAAAAATGTCCACATTTCATTTTTTTTCTATTACACAAAAGCCATTCGATAGATTTGCTCAAAAATTTTCATACAAATTATTTGTTATTGCCTAATTAAAGCAAGCTTGGAAAAACTTATTTTCTTAGTGCAGTTTTAATTTTAGAGCATTTTGTAAATTTTGAATAGAATTTCACTTATTTTTTTGTATTTTACGTAAACTACTCGATGAAGAAACTTAAAATTATGTATAGAAATTATTTACGATTGCCTAAATAAAATGAACTTTTGAAAACTGGTTTTCTTAGCGTAGTTGTAACGTTAAAGCGTTTTGAAAATTTTAAAACAATGTTTATTTTTTAATTATTTGGTATTTTTTGTAAACTATTCGATGAAAATGTTCCAAAATTTGTATGCAAGTTATTGGTTATAGTGTTAAGAAGACAAGCTTGGAAAAATTAATTTTATAAACGCATTTTCAATTCTAGAGCATCATAAAATCACATTATGCAAATGGCAAAAGTAAGAAAGAGTAAAATTCATATAGTTTTCGTACCCATATGGAAAAAATTTTTAGATATAATTGTAAATAACTGTTAATAATTGTAAATAAATGTAAATAAATGTAAATAACTGTAAATAATTGTAGAAAAGTGTTAAAAAATGTGGGAATTGAGACATAAATAACAGTTATTTACAATTATTTACAATTATTTACTATTATTTACACTTATTTACAGTTATTAACTGTTATTTACACTTATTTACAGTCATTAACTGTTATTTACACTTATTAACTGTTATTTACACTTATTTGCAGTTATTTATATTTATTTACAGTTATTTACATTTATTCACTTTTTTCACAATTATTTACAGTTATTTACGATTATTTATAGTTTTTTACAATCATTTGCAGTTATTTACATTTTCGAAAATTATCACGAATTTATTCAATAATTTTATATATAGGCGAAAATTTTTTAAAATGTGAATAACTGTAAATAATTGTAAAAAACTATGGAAAATTGTAAATAGTTGTAAATAATTATAAATAACTGTAAATAACTGTAAAAAACTGTAAATAACTGTAAATAACTATAAATAATTGTAAATAATTATTAATAACATTAAATTATCCACTAATTCAAAAATTTTTGAAAATGTAAATAACTGTAAATAATTATGAATAACTGTAAATAATTATGAATAATTGTAAATAATTATAAAAAACTGTAAATAATTGTAAATAATTGTAAATAACTGTAAATAACAGTTAATAACAGTTAATAACTGTAAATAACTGTAAATAATAGTAATTAATAATAAATAATAGTAAATAATTGTAAATAACTATTATTTATGTCTCAATTCCTACATTTTTTAACAGTTATTTACAATTATTTACTATTATTTACAGTTTCCCCAGCGGAAAAAATAAACGAAAGTAATTGAAAATTTCTGAAAGAAACTGAAAGAAACTGAAAGAAACGGAAAGTTCTTGTGAAAATTGGGACGAAACAATTGGTACATTTTAAACTGTTTCAGAAATTTTCGGAAGTTTTCTGAATGTCTCATTTTATATCATTTTCTAAGTGGATATAGAAAAATCAGCTGTCATAATCATTTTGGTTCATTTTAGTTTTTTTTAAATTTATTTTAATTTTTTTAAACTGTTTCAGTTTCATTCTTTTGGTTTCAGTTTCTTTCTATTCGTTTTCATTTCTCTCGTTTTCTTTCATTTAATTTCAGTTTGTTTCATTTTATTTCATTTTTCCTTAAACTAATTCAGTTTGTTTCTGATTATTTCCAAAACTCTTGTAATTAATCAGATTATTTCATTTTAAATTTGGAAATAAGTAATGAATTGTGAAAACTGAAACAGAATGAAACATACGGAAAATTTTTGTAAAATTATAAAATAATTGGAACATTTTGAATTTGTTTTAAAATTATTACAAGTTTTCGGTATTTTTCATTTTATTCAATGTTAAAAGTAAATATGGAAGAAATTAAATTTCATACAAATTCCGATTTTTTCAGTTTGTCTCTATCTGTTTCGGTTTTATTACAAAGTTTTATTACACAGCAAATTCTAACTTTATTTAAAAGAGGAGGTTAAAGTTTTCAGATATGCTATTGTGGACGTTAAAAAACATAAATTTAAGAAAAACAAAAATTTCATTTTTTATGTATATAGAAACAAAATTTTATTTGTAAAATTAATTTATAATAAAAATAATTTTCTAGATCATAGTTTTGTGATATGTTTGTTTAACAAAAAAATGTCTGTTGAAATAGTTGAGTATTAACGATTTCCCAGTCTACAATTTCAAGCTCGATTCCTTTTTTAAGTGGGCTCAAAATCGAGTTTTTAGCTTGAAATTTTTGATTAAGTCGAATTTTAAATACTGAAATATTAAATTATTTAACAGGTTAAGTATATATTTCAAATTATTATTATCAATAAATGTTATTTTCTAATATTATTCGTAAAATTTAAAAAGTTTTGGTAAGATTCGGAATGTTTTCGAATTTTTCCGAAAATTTCTGAAAATTTCCGAGGGTTTTCGAGAGTTTCTGAAAATTTCTAACAATTTCTTTACAAATTTTTTAATAATCTAATTGAAATACTTAAATAATTGGAATAAATCCAAAAACTTCAAAAAAAAAACGTAGTAAAATAGGGAAAACTTTTGGAAAAATTTGAAAAGTTTGGAAAAAATTAGAAATTAATTAAAATACTCTAAAATATTCTGATTATTTCAATTAATATTCTAAAAGATTCTGAGAAAATATGAAAAAATTCATAAAGTTCTAAGAAAAATTGAAAACTTCTGAGAAATTTTGAAAAATTTTGAAGCCATCCGAAAATTTCCGAGAGACTCCAAAATATTCTGAATATTTATAGAAAATAAATGTTTAATTATGGAAAGAATCTAAGATATTTTGTAAAAAAATGAAAAGAAATGAAAATAAATGAAATATACCGAAAAAAGCGGAAACAAACTTGAATACTTTGAATGTCTCGTCCCAATTTTACCAAAGTCTCTCCAACCGATTTCAATTCTTACTGTTTCTTTCAGTTTCCCTCATTTTCTTTCTGATTACTTTTAAAACTTTTCGAATGATTTCAAGTGTTTCATTTATTTTTTCCGCTGGGGTTTTCACATAAATTATTTCCATATGGGTAGGTATCAAGACAGCCTTCAATACAGAGAATAGGGACATTTATATTAATATCGTATTTAAAAAAATAAAATCAAAATACTCTAACTCAATGCGCTCTATGAGAAAGCATTGCGCCAAAGCACTTAGCAGCGTTTTTTTAAATACGATTTTCCTTACGAAGTAAGGAAAATCGTCCTGTTTTCATTGCGATTTATAAAAATATCTCTGTTCATTAAGTAAAATAGAACGTGAGAAAGCAGGCCGAATGATTGTTGTTTTAGACCAAAGGAAAATACCAGCTTATAAGTTCTAAACTCTAGAAAGTCAATAGATAGAAAGCGTTGTAGCTCTCTAGCGGCTAATCATTGAATATAAATATACACCTTTATATAATAGTACTAATCATTGAGCGCTAGGCGGCTACCACGCTTTCTATCTATTGACTGGTTTATGGCAAGCAAATGCGCACAGAAAAAATAAAAGAGTTTAGAACTTATAAGCTGGTAGTTTCATTTGGTCTAAAATAACGATCATTCGGCCTGCTTTCTCACGTTCTATTTTACTCAATGAACAGAGATATTTTTATAAGTCACAATAAAAACATAAATAAAATTTTATATGAAAAAATATTTCAATCTCTTAAAAATGTCCATAAATTTACGTTAGATTTCTAAAATTCTCATTGGAATTCCATTAGGAATTTCTAATTGGATTTCCGATTGGAATTTCTAATTGGATTTCCGATTGGAATTTCTAATTGGATTTCCGATTGGAATTTCTAATTGGATTTCCGATTGGAATTTCTAATTGGATTTCCGATTGGAATTTCTAATTGGATTTCCGATTGGAATTTCCAATTGGAATCAGTTAGAATTCCAACATGGATTTCCAACAAAATCCAATTGTATTTTTTCGACGGAGCAACGTAAATTTATGGACATTTTTAACCTTAAGAGGACCGGAAAACCACTATAGTGGCGTGACCCCTGATCGACCTTTACCCCAAAGTCAATTAGTGATATCAGATACCTTTTTGGACCACTTTCTTAGAGCGATCACAAATCTCAAATACCGGTCCTCTAAAGGTTAAGCGATTGAAATATTTTTTTATATAAAATTTTATTTATGTGTTCATTGCAACTTATAAAAATATCTCTGTTTATTGAGAAAAATAGAACGTGAGAAAGCAAACCGAATGATCGTTATTTTAGACCAAATGAAACTACCAGCTTATATGTTCTAAACTCTTTTATTTTTTTGTGCGCATTTGCTTACCATAAGCAAGTCAATAGATAGAAAGCGTGGTAGCCGCCTAGTGCTCAGTTATTAGTACTATTATATAAAGGTGTATATTTATATTCAATGATTAGACGCCAGGGGGCTGCAACGCTTTCTATCTATTGACTTTCTTATGGCAAGCAAATGCACACAAAAAAATAAAAGAGTTTAGAATTTATAAGCTGGTAGTTTCATTTTGTCTAAAACAACGTTCATTCGGCCTGCTTTCTCATATTTTATTTTACTCAATGAACAGAGATATTCTTATAAGTCGCAATAGAAACATAAATAAAAGTTTTATATAAATAAATTTTTCAATCGCCTAAAAACGTGTATGAAGGGTACCCTCCATTAAGATAGGTAAAATACCCCCCATCGCGAAATTCTAATTTTCGTCTAAAATTAGTTAATACATACTGAAAAATGAAATTTTAAGCTATGACTTGCTACCCCCTCTCCCTTCACTACTCCTAACCTCAAAAAAACGTGTTTTTTCAAAAATAATTATTTTCGGCACCATGTTAACGAATTGGAGATTTGAAAGAATTTAATTATATTCTATATAAAAATACGCAGTTAAGGTAATTTATTCAGCTATTTTTGGCCTTAAGAACTAACCTAAAAAACACAAAATATTCTTAAAATTACTCTCAAAACTTGTAAAAAGAGGGTGCCGTCTCAAAAATTGGTGAAAAGTTGAGAATTTGTGTCCTTCTGTACTTTTTTTTCTGACTCATTGAAATGGTGCGCCATATTTAAAAGTCTAAAAAACCTGTTTTTTAGACATTTTTTATCGATTTTTGGCTTTTTTCGCCTCACCAGAAATAATAACAATAAAACTGATGATACCATCGGATTCTACGCCAAAAAATACATAAAAAATATGGGTAATAATTCGTTTGAATATTTTTAGATCACTAGCTAGAAAATAATGGAAAAGAGGCTGCTATGAGTATATTAGGGCAACTCACTTTTTCTTTGGGATTTGTGAAAAGTTACTTAAGAGTACTAGCAACAATTATTATATGTATTTCTACATATTTTTTGACGAAGAAAATGGTGGCGTAGCTATTTTTTCTATAACTGTCTTTGGTAAGACACCAGAGCCAAGTAAACAGCTTAAAATAGGTATTTTTTAGTAGGTATAACACCTGAAGCGTCCGGCAAAAGAAGGATAAATAATTTTTGTTATTAAATCATTAAGAAATAATATTCAAATAAAATAAAAACGTCACAATATACATACATGTATATATATATATATATATATATATATATATATATATATATATATATATATATATATATATATATACATACACATATTGTGACGTTTTCATTTCATAATATATTATTCACCTAGGGTGTATAAACAAAAAATGTTTTTAATCGTGTGTATATATATATATATATATATATATATATATATATATATATATATATATATATATATATAACGACTTTTTGGAAAGTGATGTTGCCCAATTGTGAAATTACATGTGAATTCTATATTTATCTATATATAAGTAAGTAAAACCGGTCTTTTGAATGGACTGGTGTATATTTTGTGCGCGGGACCGGTCTTTCGAATGCCGTATTTAAAAGACCAATTTTTATAACACATACAATATTGGAAGGGAGGGGATAACAATGTGAGACTGCCACACACCTCGACGTGCGCCAGATACGACCCGAAGTTAGTACTGCCGAGCGCGGGGTATCACGCATTCAAAAGACCGGTTTTATATACATATATATATATATATATATACATATATATATACATACATATATATATATATATATATATTTATATATAAAGAAAAATGTTTTTTTTCTTGTTTTTCATACATAAGATATAGCACTATTGCTATTTTTTTTTATTCTCAATTATCTATTCATATAGCGAGTTCATGAACCAAGTCTTCCGTAAGGCCTGAATTTATAGTCGTGTCTTGAGTATTAAGGCGACTTCGGATTTTAGGTTAGGTTTCATTTTTGAGTTTACAAATTACTCTTTCAACATGTAAAATTTTTCAGATTTTTTAATTTTTCACCATTCTACGGATTATAATAAATGGTGGAAAATTAAAAAATTCAAAAAATTTTAGAAACTGAAAGAGGTATTCGTAAACTACAAAATGAAACCCAACCGAACTTTTGTAGTCGCCTTAAGTGTGACTTAAAACTTAAGTATCGTTACTTGAGTATCAGTTGTTACTTCAATTAACCTCTTCATGTAGCTTTAGTATAATAAATATTTAGTAACAATTGATACTCAAGTAACGATACTTAAGATTTAAATCATACTACTCAAGACACGACTATGAATTCGGGCCTCAATGTGTCCAGCCTTATGTTTTTTATGTGGATAGAGCCTAACAGAATACACTGCAAATCAATCCAAACAAGCAGTAGAAAATATTGCAGATTGACTTCTATAACCAAAAAATTAAAAAAAGTTCTATTCTGTATCTATAAAAGTTCAATAATATTCACTTGATATAATAATTTAATATTAAATCAATTCCATTTTGATGAATTTTAACGTTCTTTTAACTATTCTTAATAATTGTAATATTTAATAATTTATAATTAATTTTTTTAAAGAAAATGTATACAAGGAAAGTATTCCACTATATCTGTCATTTGGCACAAATAATTTGGTTAAGCGATTCAAGTTTTTTATAATAAAAAGTTGTTTTATTAAGAAAAATTATTATGTATTCACCAAATATTACAGTAAGTTTGAAAAAAAAATTATTTAATCTATAGTTTTTCAACATTTAAAAATTTTTAATAAAAGTGATATATCAAAATATAAATGTAATTTAAATGTAATGAGTTTCAGATTACTTTAATATTTTACTCATTTTATTTCTGGCTAACTTAAAGAATGATTATACATTCTAGTCATACTTAAAATTGAAATTCTATTATATAGGCAAGGTTATTTTTATTCTTACGTACTTGTTTTACACATTGTTTTACTCTGAATTATCGATAACTTTTAATAAAAAGTAAGTTTTTAAAGCTATATCATCACTAAAACATTTCTTTTTAAATACAAAATATTGTAAGAATACCCGATCGGAAATGATAACAGGGCGCCAGCTTGGCCCCAACTAGTTGCCAAGAAAGCCTAACAGGGCCCTCTCTAGGCAAACTGTAGTGAAGGATGGCGCTGTGTAACGGGGTGCTAGCGAGGCCCTTAGAAGGTAACGTCTTCTCTGCAGTAAATCTATATCTATATATAGCATAAACTATACAAAGTTAAATTTTGGTGAGGCAAAAAGCAATGTATAGTTTGTGTTGACGCATGCGCATATCATCGTAAAAAGGCTGGGCCCTGCTTGCGCCGTGTGTTACCCCCGTTACAAAATCAGCGTGGGCCACGCCTGGCAGCCTATAGAGGGCCTTGTATGCCATCTTGGCTAGCCACGATATCTTTCCGATCGGGTAGATTTAAGTATAATAATTATAATATGAAACTTCAGAATAATCTAAATAATTTTGGAATCAAAATTCAAATTGGCAGTTAACATTGAAAATTTTTTGGTTATAGAAGTCAACCTGCAATATTTTCTACTGCTTGTTTGGATTGATTTGCAGTGTATTCTGTTAGGCTCTATCCACATAAAAAACATAAGGCTGGACACACTGAGGCCCGAATTCATAGTCGTGTCTTGAGTATTAAGAGGACGCTGGATCTCTCTATCCTTTTCTAATTAAAAAATGTAAATTTTTGGGAAAACTAGTTATTATTGATAGAAATTAAGGGCTGTCCGCAACTTCTATAGTGAAAAACAATATTTTGTCTCATGACAGTAAATTAATTTTATTGCTTTTTTTTTAAGTAAAGTTTGACATACTTAAATAACGTATTCTGTAGCTTAATTTAGAATTTTGTAAGTATGTCAAACTTTACTTGAAAAAAAAGCAACAAAATTAATTTGCTCTCATCAGACAAAATATTGTTTTTCACTATAGAAGTTGCGGACAACCCTTAATTTCTATACATAATAACTAGTTTTCCCAAAAATTTACATTTTTCAATTAGAAAAGGATAGAGAGATACAGCGTCCCCTTAAGTATGATTTAAAACTTAAGTATCGTTACTTGAGTATCAGTTGTTACTAAATATTTATTATACTAAAGCTACATGAAGAGGTTAATTGAAATAACAACTGATACTCAAGTAACGATACTTAAGTTTTAAGTCACCCTTAATACTCAAGACATGACTATAAATTCAGGCCTTACGGAAGACTTGGTTCATGAACTTGCTATATGAATAGATAATTGAGAATAAAAAAATAGCAATAATGCTATATCTTATGTAAGAAAAACAAGGAAAAAACATTTTTCTTCATGTATATATATATAGAATTCACATGTAATTTCACAATTGGGCAACATCGCTTTCGCAAAAAGTTGTTATAGATACACGATCATATATATATATATATATATATATATATACACACGATTAAAGACATTTTTTGTTTATACACCCTAGATGAATCATATACTATTGAATAAAATGAAAACGTCACATATTTATATATATGTATATATATTGTGACGTTTTTATTTTATTTAAATATTATTTCTTAATGATTAAATAACAAAAATTATTTATCCTTCTTTTGCCGGACGCTTCAGGTGTTATACCTACTAAAAAATACCTATTTTAAGCTGTTTACTTGGCTCTGGTGTCTTACCAAAGACAGTTATAGAAAAAATAGCTACGCCACCATTTTCTTCGTCAAAAAATATGTAGAAATACATATAATAATTGTTGCTAGTACTCTTAAGTAACTTTTCACAAATCCCAAAGAAAAAGTGAGTTGCCCTAATATACTCATAGCAGCCTCTTTTCCATTATTTTCTAGCTAGTGATCTAAAAATATTCAAACGAATTATTACCCATATTTTTTATGTATTTTTTGGCGTAGAATCCGATGGTATCATCAGTTTTATTGTTATTATTTCTGGTGAGGCGAAAAAAAGCCAAAAATCGATAAAAAATGTCTAAAAAACAGGTTTTTTAGACTTTTAAATATGGCGCACCATTTCAATGAGTCAGAAAAAAAAGTACAGAAGGACACAAATTCTCAACTTTTCACCAATTTTTGAGACGGCACCCTCTTTTTACAAGTTTTGAGAGCAATTTTAAGATTATTCTGTGTTTCTTGAGGCCAAAAATAGCTGAAAAAATTACCTTAAGAGGCGGTTGGAACCAAATCGGTGACCTAGTTCGGTGCTTATAATAAATGCTTATAATAATTTATTCATTTATTAATATGGTAAAAATATAGTCATTTCCTCTAGTCATGTATATAAAGAATAATTTAAAATAGTTAAAACCATAAAAATATACAAAATATTGTTATAAAGCGAAAAATGCCACCTAACAATCGACACGACAGTTTTTTGCATGCGGTATATGTCAAGTCAGTTTGATTTTTGTAATAAATGCTTATAATAATTAATTTACTTATTCATATGGTAAAAATATAGTCATTTTCTCTAGTCATGTATATAAAGAATAATTTGAAATAGTTTAAGCCATAAAAATATACAAAATATCATCGTAAAGCGAAAAATGCTGACTTGATATATACCGCAAGTCACCGATTTGGTTCCGACCGCCTCTTAACTGCGTATTTTTATATAGAATATAATTAAATTCTTTCAAATCTCCAATTCGTTAACATAGTGCCGAAAATAATTATTTTTGAAAAAACACGTTTTTTTAAGGTTAGGAGTAGTGAAGTGAGAGGGGGTAGCAAGTCATAGCTTAAAATTTCATTTTTCAGTATGTATTAACTAATTTTAGACGAAAATTAGAATTTCGCGATGGGGGGTATTTTACCTATCTTAATGGAGGGTACCCTTCATACACGTTTTTAGACGATTGAAAAATTTATTTATATAAAACTTTTATTTATGTTTCTATTGCGACTTATAAGAATATCTCTGTTCATTGAGTAAAATAAAATGTGAGAAAGCAGCCCGAATGATCGTTGTTTTAGACGAAATGAAACTACCAGCTTATAAATTCTAAACTCTTTTATTTTTTTTTGTGTGCATTTGCTTGCCATAAGAAAGTCAATAGAGAGAAAGCGTTGCAGCCCCCTGGCGTCAAATCATTGAATATAAATATACACCTTTATATAATAGTACTAATAACTGAGCACTAGGCGGCTACCACGCTTTCTATCTATTGACTTGCTTATGGTAAGCAAATGCGCACAAAAAAATAAAAGAGTTTAGAACTTATGAGCTGGTAGTTTCATTTGGTCTAAAATAACGATCATTCAGTTTGCTTTCTCACGTTCTATTTTTCTCAATAAACAGAGATATTTTTATAAGTTGCAATGAACACATAAATAAAATTTTATATAAAAAAATATTTCAATCGCTTGAAAATGTTCATAAATTTACGTTGCCGCGTTGAAAAAATCCAATTGGATTTTGTTGGAAATCCATGTTGGAATTCCAATTGATTTCAATTGGAAATTTTAATTGGAAATCCAATTAGAAATTCATAATGGAATTCTAATGAGAATTTTAGAAATCCAACGTTAAGGGTACCCCCCATTAAGATAGGTGAAATCCCCCCCATCGCGAAATTCAAATTTTCGTCCAAAATTAGTTAATACATACTGAAAAATGAAATTTTAAGCTATGACTTACTACCCCCTCCCCCTCCACTACTCCTAACCTCAAAAAAACGTGTTTTTCCAAAAATAATTTTTGTTATTTAATCATTAAGAAATAATATTTGAATATAATAAAAACGTCACAATATATATACATATATATATATAAATATGTGACGTTTTCATTTTATTCAATAGTATACGATTCACCTAGGGTGTATAAACAAAAAATGTCTTTAATCGTGTGTATATATATATATATATATATATATATATATATATATAAATATGTGACGTTTTCATTTTATTCAATAGTATATGATTTACCTAGGGTGTATAAACAAAAATGTCTTTAATCGTATGTATATATATATATATATATATATATATATATATATATATATATATATATATATATATATATATATGTATATTCACATGTAATTTCACAATTGGGCAACATCGCTTTCGCAAAAAGTTGTTATAGATACACGATCATATATATATATATATATATATATATATACACGATTAAAGACATTTTTTGTTTATACACCCTAGGTGAATCATATACTATTGAATAAAATGAAAACGTCACATATTTATATATATATGTATATATATTGTGACGTTTTTATTTTATTTAAATATTATTTCTTAATGATTAAATAACAAAAATTATTTATCCTTCTTTTGCCGGATGCTTCAGGTGTTATACCTACAAAAAAATACCTATTTTAAGCTGTTTACTTGGCTCTGGTGTCTTATCAAAGACAGTTATAGGAAAAATAGCTACGCCACCATTTTCTTCGTCAAAAAATATGTAGAAATACATATAATAATTGTTGCTAATACTCTTGAGTTACTTTTCACAAATCCCAGAGAAAAAGTGAGTTGCCCTAATATACTCCTAGCAGCCTCTTTTCTATTTTCGTTTTCTAGCTAGTGATCTAAAAATATACGAACGAAGTATTACCTATATTTTTTATTTTTTTTTTGGCGTAGAATTCGATGATATCATCAGTTTTGTTGTTATTATTTGCGGTAAGACGAAAAAAGCCAAAAATGGATAAAAAAGTTTAAAAAACAGGTTATTTAAACTTTTAAATATGGAGCACCACTTCAATAAGTCTGAAAAAAAAGTACAGTTTGAGGACACAAATTCTAAACTACTCACCAATTTTTGAAGCGGCACCTTCTTTTTACAAGTTTTGAGAGAAATTTTAAGATTATTCTGTGTTTCTTGAGGCCAAAAATAGCTGAAATAATTACCTTGAATGCGTATTTTCATATAGAATATGTTCAAATTTTTTCAAATCTCCTATTTGTTAATATGGTGCCAAAAAAAATTATTTTTTGAAAAACACGTTTTTTTGAGGTTAGGAGTAGTGGAGGGGGAGGGGGTAGTAAGTCATAGCTTAAAATTTCATTTTTCAGTATGTATTAACTAATTTTGGACGAAAATTTGAATTTCGCGATGGGGGGGATTTCACCTATCTTAATGGGGGGTACCCTTAACGTTGGATTTCTAAAATTCTCATTAGAATTCCATTATGAATTTCTAATTGGATTTCCAATTGAAATCAATTGGAATTCCAACATGGATTTCCAACAAAATCCAATTGGATTTTTTCAACGCGGCAACGTAAATTTATGAACATTTTCAAGCGATTGAAATATTTTTTTATATAAAATTTTATTTATGTGTTCATTGCAACTTATAAAAATATCTCTGTTTATTGAGAAAAATAGAACGTGAGAAAGCAAACTGAATGATCGTTATTTTAGACCAAATGAAACTACCAGCTCATAAGTTCCAAACTCTTTTATTTTTTTGTGCGCATTTGCTTACCATAAGCAAGTCAATAGATAGAAAGCGTGGTAGCCGCCTAGTGCTCAGTTATTAGTACTATTATATAAAGGTGTATATTTATATTCAATGATTTGACGCCAGGGGGCTGCAACGCTTTCTCTCTATTGACTTTCTTATGGCAAGCAAATGCACACAAAAAAAAATAAAAGAGTTTAGAATTTATAAGCTGGTAGTTTCATTTCGTCTAAAACAACGATCATTCGGGCTGCTTTCTCACATTTTATTTTACTCAATGAACAGAGATATTCTTATAAGTCGCAATGAAAACATAAATAAAATTTCATATAAAAAAATATTTCAATCGCTTAAAAAAGTGCATAAATTTACGTTGGATTTCCAAAATTCTCATTGGAATTTCATTATGAATTTCTAATTGGATTTCCAATTGGAATCGATTGGAATTCCAATATGGATTTCCAACAAAATCCAATTGGAATTCCAATTGGAAAATCCAATTGGATTTTTTTAACGGGGTCTTACAATATTATAATTTGAGATTTTCAAGCATTTCCACATTATATTAACAATGCGTTTAAAAAAAACTTAATTTTTTTATGAATTACTTTAAAAAATCATGTATTTAAAAGTTTAATTATTGAATACTTACTTTAATAAATACTTAAATATGAACAATGAATTAATATTCCTAATAATAATAACGATTCTTTAATTGATAAGTAAACACTAAAATCTAAGTTTTATATAAAGAAATATTTTAGTGATATGTATAGAATTATTTATAATACCCTAGTAGAAATTAAAGCGATTTTTTTACCATTTTATGCCTATTGCTTTAAAATGAAAAGTTGAAAATGGGAATTTTTATGGCTATTACTTTAACCAATATTAAATGTTTTTCTACCTATGTAATGCTGATAAAATAATAACATTTTATGCTCATTTTCGAGGGTTAGAATGTGATCTTGGAAAAATATTCATAATTAAATCTCTATAAAGAAAGAATTCATGCTGTATATTTTAGCGATAAAATGTTAAATTATAAAAAATGTGAAAAATATCAATTTAATAGACAATTTAATACAAAAGTTTGAATAAAAATTGAAAAAAAATGATTTCAAATAAACATGAATTATTTTCAGCATTGCAAATTAATTTTTTTACAAAGAATGAAAGTTTTAGAAATTTCATTTTTTATTTTAAAACCTGTTGAGTCCGAGACCCCTTTTTCAGTTAAAAAGTAAATATTTTTTCATGTTTGACTTATTTTGAGTTCCTCTAGGTGCGCTTCGCAAGTTTAAGAGGCGGTCGGAACCAAATCGGTGACTTAGTTCGGTGCTTGTAATAAATGCTTATAATAATTTATTCATTTATTAAGAAGGGGCCGAACTATCTGTCTTTGTCTAATAGCGTTTTTCATCATTTATGTAAACACTATCCGGTACAACAAGAAAAAAATAGCAGCCCCCGCTAGATATTAGTATAATTAGTAAATTTTGTAATAACAATCAAATTTTTTACCGCATGGTTTTTGACTAATTAGAGACCTACTAGCAATCTAGAATATAACCTATCTTTTTTTGGTAGGTCTCTAATTATTCAAAAACTACGCAGTGAAAAAATTTGGTTGTTATTACAAAATTTACTTATTATACTAATATCTAGCGGGGGCTGCTATTTTTTTCTCGTTATACCGGATAGTGTTTACATGAATGATGAAAAACGCTATTAGACAAAGACGGATAGTTCGGCCCCTTCTTAATATGGTAAAAATATAGTCATTTCCTCTAGTCATGTATATAAAGAATAATTTAAAATAGTTAAAGCCACAAAAATATACAAAATATTGTTATAAAGCGAAAAATGCCACCTAACAATCGACACGACAGTTTTTTGCATGCAGTATATGTCAAGTCAGTTTGATATTTGTAATAAATGTTTATAATAATTTATTTACTTATTCATATGGTAAAAATATAGTCATTTCCTCTAGTCATGTATATAAAGAATAATTTGAAATGGTTTAAGCCATAAAAATATACAAAATATTATCGTAAAGCGAAAAATGCTGACTTGATATATACCGCAAGTCACCGATTTGGTTCCGACCGCCTCTTAAGAGACCTAAAGCATCCATAAGCCCATTTTCTGTAAAGTGTCGTATACGTCACATAACCCACATAGCATGAAATATTTATGAAATATTTATGAAATATTCGCAAGCAAGATTTGAAATATTTCATAAATGTTTCATTGAAATGTTATTGAAAGTTCGCTATGTCCGCGTGTGCGGTGATAACCAATAAATATTTCTCTGAAAGATTTATGAAAGATTTTAACAAGATTTGCGTAAATATTCCTAAGAAATATTTAAGAAATATTGATATAATAATTCATTGCAATATTTAGAAAACAACACAAATCTTTCATGAAATATTTATGAAAGATTTCAACTATATACTTGAAAATATTTCAAAGAAATATTTCTTAATTATTTATTATATATTTCAAAGCAATTCGGTAAATATTTTTAATGAATATTAAAGAAATATTGATATAATATTGCATTGCAACGTTTGGGAAACAACATAAATCTTTCATGAAATGTTTATGAAAGATTTAAAGTTTATTTCAGGAAACATTATTTAAGAGGAGGTCACGTATCTCTGTCCTTTTCTAATCAAAGAAATGATTTTTTCACAAAAACTAATAACTTTATCAAAAAATGAAGAGAAAGCCGCATCTTGTATCAAAAAAAGCAATAATTTCTTTGATAAGAAAAAATTAATTTTATTGCTTCGTTCTCAAGAAAACCTTGAAAAACCAAATTGTCCACCCTAACCTCTATGATTTAAGTTTTTCAAGGTTTTCTTGAAAACAAAGCAATAAAATTAATTCTTTCTAATCAGAGAAAATATTGCTTTTTTTATTACGAGATGCGGCTTTCTTTTCATTTTTTGCTAAAGTTATTAGTTTCTGTAAAAAACTCAATTCTTTGATTAGAAAAGGACAGAGATACGTGACCTCCTCTTAATATTATAACGCATTACACTTCTACATTAATTGCACATCCACATTACTTATAAAGTCGCATTAAAATAAATTGTAATTATGAAACATATTTTTATTGCATGATACTATATTATATTATAACTCATTATTCATACTATGTATTAAATATTATATTTTTGTTTTGTTACACACTTTTTGTAAACTATTACAAATAAATAAATGTCTATCTATCGATCTATCTATCTAACTACCGACAGATATCATACAAGTCCGTCACTTACGATTCGCAGTTACGCCTACAGGGGGAGTCGCGTTAAATGGACGTTTTGTCCCTAAGTGGTGAGATGATACCACACTAACTATATAAGTCGAACGTTGGCGGTTTTGAGTATGTACCCACAGCGCCTGCCCTAAAAATGTAAATGCGTCTTTATAATTATACGTAAATCCTAATATATGTGAATATGTATTGAAGTATAAATATGATATAATAGTATATAAAATAGTATGTTGTAAGTAAATATGTGTTTTGCACAGAAAATATTTATAAAATATAAAATAAAAAATAGAATGTTCAACAGAATCGTAACACAATACCTTTCGAACGGTAAAAACGCTGCCAAGTGCTTTGGCGCAATGCTTTCTCATAGAGCACATTGAGTTAGAGTAATTTGATTTTATTTTTTTAAATACGATTTTAATATAAATGTCCCTATCCTCTGTATTGAAGGCTGTCTTAATATCTACGAAAACTATATGAATTTTACTCTTTCTTACTTTTGCCATTTGCATAATGTGATTTTATGATGCTCTAAAATTAAAAATGCGTTTATAAAATTAATTTTCCCAAGCTTGTCTTCTTAACACTATAACCAATAACTTGCATACAAATTTTGAAACATTTTCATCGAATAGTTTACAAAAAATACCAAATAATTAAAAAATAAACATTGTTTTAAAATTTTCAAAACGCTTCAACGTTACAACTACGCTAAGAAAACCAGTTTTCAAAAGTGTATTTTATTTAGGCAATCGTAAATAATTTCTATACATAATTTTAAGCTACTTCATCGAGTAGTTTACGTAAAATACCAAAAAATGAGTGAAATTCTATTCAAAATTTACAAAATGCTCTAAAATTAAAACTGCGCTAAGAAAATAAGTTTTTCCAAGCTTGCTTTAATTAGGCAATAACAAATAATTTGTATGAAAATTTTTGAGCAAATCTATCAAATGGCTTTTGTGTAATAGAAAAAAAATGAAATATGAACATTTTTTCCAAAATTTTCAAAATGCTCTAAAATTAAAACTGCGCTAAGAAAAAAAGTTTTCCAAAGCTTGATTTATGCAGATAATAGTGAATAATTTGCATTCAAATTTTTGAGCAAGTTTATCGAGTGATTTTTGTGCAATAGAAAAGAAATTAAAAATAAAAAATTTTTTCAAAATTTTCAAAATGCTCTAAAATTAAATGTGCGCTAAAAAAATTAAAGAAAATTAGTTTTTCTCATCCCCTGGCGAAAAGTACGTCAAAAGACGTCTACTTTCTAAGAGAGAAGTTAAGCATTATCCACGGCGGCTCGGCGCACTAGCGATGCGCAATCGTGTTGACGCTCTGTTTTTCACGGCAGTTAAGAATAGAGAGGGCTACGTCTATCCTTCTCTGTTCGCCGGCTTTAGACATTGACTCTCTCCCTCTCTCTTTCTTTTTCATACAGAATAGAGAGGGTTGCGTCTATCCTTCTCTGTCCACCGGCTTTAAGAATTGACTCTCTTCCTCTCTCTTTCTTTCTCTTATATGTACTATAAAGGTGGCTGCGAATGAAGGGGGCTATGGCTAGCCTTCTTTGCCGGTTACAACAAGCAGTATCTTTTTCTTTATCTTTATTATATAGCAATTTTAAATATTTTATTATTAAAACCTAATTTGTTTTATTTTGTGAATTATAAATTGCAGTGTGTTATAAAGTGTGTCAATTATAAAATGTGTGTGAAATATTGATGGTTTATTTTAATGATTTATCATCAGTGGGAGAGGGGCAGAGAAGGATAGAGCACACTCGGTCGAAAGCAACAGGCGATTCATCGCGGTATTTTTATTTTAATGATTTATCATCAAAAACGAATTATCACAAAGGGTAAGTTGGACGTACTTTTCGCCGGAGACAAGAAAAAATCGTATATTTATCTCGGGAGAAAAGTTGACCAGCAATTGTTCGCGTATTTGCCCCCTCGCTGCGCTCGGGGGCAATCTATACGCGAACATTTAATGGTCAACTTTTCACCCTCGGTGAATAATATACTATTTCAAAAGTTCATTTTATTTTGACAATCATAAATAATTCCTATACATAATTTGAAGCTCCTTCATCGAGTAGTTTACGTAAAATATAAAAAAAATTAGAAAATATTTATTCAAAATTTTCAAAATGCTCTAAAATTAAAACTGCACTGAGAAAATAAGTATTTCAAAGCTTGTTTTATTTAGGTCATTGAAGCTCCTTCATCGAGTAGTTTACGTAAAATATAAAAAAAATTAGAAAAATTTTATTCAAAATTTTCAAAATGCTCTAAAATTAAAACTGCGCTGAGAAAATAAGTTTTTCAAAGCTTGTTTTATTTAGGTCATTGCAAATGATTTCCATAAAAATTTTCGAGCAAATCTATCGAATGGTTTTTGTGTAATAGAAAAAAAATGAAAAATAGAGATTTTTTCCAAAATTTTCAAAATGCTCTAAAATTAAAACTACTCTAAGAAAATAAGTATTTCAAAGCTTGTTTTCTTTAGACAATGGCGAATAACTTGAATACAAATTTAGGAGCAAATCTATTGAATGGTTGTCGTAAAATAAAAAATAAATGAAAAAAAAAATTTTTTTTCAAAATTTTCAAAATGCTCTAAAATTAAAAGTGCACTAAGAAAATCAGTTGGTAAAAGTTTTTCTTCTTTTGGCAGTCGCAAATAATGTTCATACAAATTTTCAAGAAAATTCTTCGAGTAGTTTACGTAAAATATCAAAAAAATGAAAAATTAAAATTTTTTTAAAATTCTTAAAATGGCTCTAAAAAAAAACTGAGCTAAGAAGATCAATTTTCAATAGCTTCCCCCCCAGTTAGACAAAAAAATAAATTGCATGCAAAATTTGAAGCTAATCCATCGAGTAGTTCTCGAGATCTTATTGGCGTACTGAATACATACACACATACACACACACACACACACATACATACAGACATTTTCTCGAAACCACTTTTTTCGACTTCCTGAGTCTAAATATGTACAAATTAATGAAAAAATAGAAAAAAATTTTTTTTACCAATACAATGCTTTCTCTATAAGAAAGCAAAAAGGATACAATTAACCAAATCATATTTGAATTGTTGACTTCCCCAAAGCCTCCGGAAACACTGGAATCATCCTGGAAGCTTCTAGCATTTTTTTATGGAAGCTTCCATGAAATATTTTTAGAACCTAACGGCAATCTTCCTTGAAAGCTTCTTGTAAGATTCAAAAGGCTTTTTACTAGCTTCCATGGAAGCTTACTGATTTCTTCCATGGAAGCTTCCTGGAATCTTCCATTGAATCTTTCTGAAAGAAAAGTGCGCGGGATATTTTACACTTCCAGGAAGCTTTAATTGAAGCTTCCACGGAAGCTTGCATGTAAGCTTTTTGCATTATTCCGTAGAAGATTCCATGAAGTACATTTGGAACCTTGCGGCAATCTTCCTTGAAAGCTTCTTGTAAGATTCAAAAGGCTTTTATGCTAGCTTCCATGGAAGCTTACTGATTTCTTCCACGTAAGCTTCCTGGAAGCTTCCATTGAATCTTTCTGAATGAAAAGTGCGCGGGACATTTGACGCTTCCAGGAAGCTTACATGGAAGCTTCCGGGAAGTTTCCGAACCTTTTATGGAAGCTTCGGTGCTATGTGGGCATTGATACATATCCGCACACATGTTTTCCATTTATTTATTAGTTGCAACATTGTTACAAGATAAGCGCTGCGTGTCTTTGCACAAAGCAACTAGCTTTTGACAAATATACTAACTAAGGTCTCCTCCAGCCGCTTGGAGACGAAACGCGCATTCAACGGGTGTTCTCCTATCGGCGGAACAGGAAATGAAAAATCTTGCAAATGAATATTGTTGAAATATTTCAAGAAAATATTTCTAAAACTTGAAATTAGAGATTTCTACAATCTTTCATTGCAACATTATTACCATCAAACAAATCTATCATGAAAGATTATTGAAATATTTCACTAATATTTGCATAAATATTAAGGAAACCTTTACGAAATGTTAATTAAATATTACATTATCATTCGAACATCGATAAAAATATTTCCTGAAAGATTTAAGTGAAATTTCAATTTTATTTCAGAAAATCAAGATTATATTATAATTCTACTTATAGTTGATCTATTATTTCACAGAAATATTTCTTTAAAGTTTGATAGAATGTTTTATAAATATTCCGCTATTTTATTTGGAAATCGCTAATATGAAATCTTTGGTAAAGCTTTCAAAAATATTTCGTAAAAGATGTTAATGAAATGTTTTAACGAAATTTTTTCGTATTTTCTTAGAAGTCGAGAATCTTGCAAAGTAATATTGTGAAAAGGTTTATAAAATATTTTGTGAAGTTTTATTTAAAAGCCTGCAACAATATTTTGTTAAAATTTTTTGAAAGTTTGATAAAATATGTCATAAATATTTTTCTTTTAGATTTAGAAATCGCCGATGTGAAATCTTTAGTAAAGCTTTCAAAAACATTTCGTGAAATATTTCGATGAAATGTTTTAACAATATTTTTTCGTAGTTTTTTTTAATTGAGAATCTGGCACGTTAATATTGTTAAAAGTTTATGGAATATTTCGAGATTTTTTATTTGAAACTTTGATGCAATATTTCATTAATAAGTTCCTTGAAAGCTTTATAAAATATTTTATAAATATTTCAGTATTCGATTTAAAAGTAACTGATGTGAAATCTTTAGTAAATTTTTAGAAACATTTCATGAAAGATTTTTATGGAATGTTTAAACGAATTTCGATAAACATTTCATGAAATGTTTTTCAAAGGTTTTATCGAAAGATTAAAAATTGCACTAAATATCTTGCTTTGAAATATTTCAGAAATATTTATAAAACTATTTTTCAAAACATTTCACTAAAATGTTTTGAAATATTTCACTGAAATTTTCATACTATGTGGAATGTGAAATATTCCACAAAGCTTTACAGAATCTTTCATGAAAAAATTTTAGTAAAAAGTTTTAACAAAATTTTGAGTGGGCTTTAGGAAATAAATATAATAAAACGTTGTTGAAAAATTTATGAAATATTTCAGTAAGCCTTATTTCAAATTTTTCGACAGTATTTCATTGAAATATTTCTGAAAAGTTTCATAAATATTTCAGATGCTGATCCACTTATGGTCGATATGAAATATTACATAAAGCTTTACAAAATCTTTCATAAAAAAATCCAGTAAAATGTTTAAACAAAATTTCGAGTCAGCTTTGAGAAATAAAAAATTTCGCAAAGCAATATTCTTGAAATATCTACGAAATTTTTCAGGAAACCTTATTTGAAAGTTCCTGATAATATTTCATTGAAACGTTTCTGAAAAGTTTAATGAAATTTTTCATAAATATTCAGATTTTGATCCACTTATAACCGATATGAAATATTCCATAAAACTTTACAAAATCTTACATGAAAGATGTTAGTGAAACCCGGTCAAAAAAGGTTAGCTATAAAATATAGCTAAAAAAATAGTTAAATATATAGCTGTATCGAGCTGTATTTACAGCTATATCGATGTGTTTTTTTAACGGTTTTTTATAGTTAAAAATGTTCTTAATTTTATAGTTAATAATTTCGTTAGCTACCGAAAATATTAATAGCTACTTTTTCAACTATATTTTATAGCTATTATTATAGTTAAAAAAAAACACTTAATTTTCTAGTGTATTTACACCCGGCCAAAAAAGGTTAGCTGTAAAATATAGCTAAAAAAATAGTTAAATATATAGCTGTATCGTGCTCGTTTTACAGCTATATCGATGTGTTTTTTAGCTGTTTTTTACAGTTAAAAATGTACTTAATTTTATAGTTAATGATTTCGTTATACTGAAAATATTAATAGCTACCTTTTCAACTATATTTTATAGCTATTATTATAGTTAAAAAAAATACTTAAATTTTTAGTGTATTTATTACAATATATTAATAGCTAAATATTTAACTATACACTGAAAATAACATATTGACATCGTGACGAAAATTTACATAACCAAATTAAACAAATTTAGTTTAACTGAATCAACTATCCTTATCCTCATCACAACGATATTTATGCTAACCATAAGTAATGACAGTTTAACCTGCAAATAAAAATAGTTGATTCAGCGATACTTGAAGATAGTTAGGATAGCTGCGTTAATTATGGTAACGACATCAATAATATGGTTGTCACAACGATATATTTTTTTCAGTGTACTTTATAGCTGAAATTAAATGGTTTTTTAGATATTCTTTATAGTTGAAAATATAACTAAATTTTTAGTTGATAATTTGGTTATTACCCATAGATACTTAGCTGAAAAAACATAAATATTGCTATAATATAAATAAATATAGCTGTATTTTACTTATATTTTTAGATGTTTTTATAGATGTTTTTTTTACCGAGGACAGCTGAAAATATAACTGTAATTTCAGCTGTATTTTTAGCTGTTTTTTAGCTATATTTTTAACAATTTTTTTTAGCCAAACGTTATTAGAGTAGCTTTTAGATATACTCGAGTTTATTTATATTGTCCTTCGCTACCTTCGCTGTAAATTGATTAACCTATACACACACTAAATCGAAGTAATAATGTCCCTGGGGTCGCTAGAAAACACGCGCGCATTTTTTAATAACGGTAAGATGGATCGGTCTTATATACAAAGTGTACTTAACTCTCACCACTTGCGGGAGTTGGACACAAATTTCAACGAGTCAAAACAGCTATATTTTAAGCTTAATTTTTAGTTAATTTTTTTAGCTAAACGTTTTTGACGCGTTGAAATTTGTGTCCAACTCCCGCAAGTGGTGAGAGTTGAGTACACTTTGAATATAAGACCGATCAATCTTACCGTTACTAAAAAATGCGCGCGTGTTTTCTAGCGACCCCTGCGAATTATTACTTAGATTTAGTGTATGTATAGGTTAATCAATTTACAGCGAAGGTAGGGAAGGACAATATAAATAAACTTGAGTATATCTGAAAGCTACTCTAATAATATTTAGCTAAAAAAATTGTTAAAAATATAGCTAAAAAACAGCTAAAAATACAGTTAAAATGACAGTTATATTTTCTGTTGTTCTCGGTCAAAAAAAAACATCTATAAAAACAGCTAATAATATAAGTAAAATACAGCTATATTTATTTATATTATAGCAATATTCATGTTTTTTCAGCTAAATATCTATGAGTAATAAACAAATTATCAACTAAAAATTGAGGTATATTTTCAACTATAAAGGATATCTAAAAAACCATTTATTTTCAGCTATAAAGTACAGTTAAATATCTAGCTATTAATATATTGTAATCCCGGTCTAAAAAGGTTAGCTATAAAATATAGCTAAAAAAATAGTTAAATATATAGCTGCATCGAGCTGTTTTACAGCTATATCGATGTGTTTTTTTAGCTGTTTTTTATAGTTAAAAATGTACTTAATTTTATTGTTAATAATTTCGTTATACCGAAAATATTAATAGCTACCTTTTCAACTATATTTTATAGCTATTATTATAATTAAAAAAAACACTTAAATTTTCAGTGTATTTATACCCGGTCAAAAAAGGTTAGCTATAAAATATAGCTAAAAAAAATAGTTAAATGTATAGCTGTATTGTGCTCGTTTTACAGCTATATCGATGTGTTTTTTAGCTGTTTTTTAAAGTTAAAAATGCACTTAATTTCATAGTTAATAATTTCGTTATACCGAAAATATTAATAGCTACTTTTTCAACTATATTTTATAGCTATTATTATAGTTAAAAAAACACCTAGTACACTAAAAATTCAAGTGTTTTTTTCACTATAATAATAGCTATAAAATATAGTTAAAAAGGTAGCTATTAATATTTTCGGTATAACGAAATTATTAACTATAAAATTAAGTACATTTTTAACTATGAAAAATAGCTGAAAAACACATCGATATAGCTGTAAAACGAGCACAATACAGCTATATATATAACTATTTTTTTAGCTATATTTTATAGCTAACCTTTTTTGGCCGGGAATATTTAAACAATATTTCAAGTCGGCTTTGGGAGATTAAAAATCTTGCTTAGTAATATTGCTAAAATATTTATGAAATATTTTAGGAAGCCTTATTTGAAAGTTTCCAAAAATATTTCATGGACATATTTCTGAAAGGTTTAATAAAATGTTTTATAAATATTTTAGATTATGATCTACTTACAGCCGATGTGAAATATTACTTAAAACGTTACAAAATCTTACATGAAAGATTTTAGTGAAATATTTAAACAATATTTCAAGTCAGCTTCGAGAAATAAAAAGTTTTGCAGAGAAATATAGTTGAAATATTTACGAAACATTTCAGAAAGCCTTATCTGAAAGTTTCCAAAAATATTTCATTGAAACATTTCTGAAAGGTTTAATAAAATGTTTTATGAATATTTCAGATTATGATCTTCTTATTGTCGATGTGAAATATTACATAAAACGTTACAAAATCTTTCATGAAAGATTTTAGTAAAATATTAAAACAATATTTCAAGTCAGCTTTAGGATATCAAAAATCTTGCTGAGTAATATTGCTAAAATATTTATAAAATATTTTAGGAAGCCTTATTTGAAAGTTTCCAACAATATTCCATTGAAACATTTTTGAAAAGTTTGATAAAATATTTCATAAATATTTCAGATTTCGATCTACTTATGGCCGATGTGAAATATATAATAAAGCTTTACAAAATCTTTCATGAAAGATTTTAGTGCAATCTTTCAACAATATTTTAATGAATATTTCATGAAATTTTTATGAAACATTTATGAAAATTTTCATTGAAAGAAATAAAAAGTTCGTTGTAAATCTTGCTTGGAAATACCTATGAAATGTTTATGAAAGCTTGTACTGAAATTTTTCGATGAAATATTTCAAAATATTTCACCGAAATATTTCATGCTATGTGGGAAGGGATTAACGATTCATTTTGTTAAGAACTTTATTATCTATAACGAATAATAAATAGTTAATAACAAATAATTAATTTCATGTCATTGTCTACGCATGTACCGCGTACAACACATACACGGGAAACATTTTGCACGTACAGCGACGGTGACTAGGTTGTTCGGTACGATGCGGGCACTAGATTTCAGGTGTCGAGATGGCGTGACAGTCAAAGCTATAGCAACGCACGCTTAACATATGTGACTCTGCCTTGTTTTACACAAGAGCGCCCCTCGTGCATCTCGAGGCAAGCGTTGACATTCTACAGAGATAGCCACTGTAACGAAGTAACATCGGCACCGTATTTTTCGGTGCCGATGCAGCAGACGCACGATGTTTTACAAGCACACTTCCTTAACGTGCCAAATGTTTTCCGTGTACCTTACTCTCTAAATGCCCCATTAATCAGATAATTATATTAAAAAATAAGAGGCATGTTTTATTAGTAGTATTTTGATCATTCTATGAAAATCTTTTATTAAGATGACTCAAAAATGCCGTATAATTTTTGACGCTATGAAAATAACAAACATAGTTGCAAAATTAGATTATTCTAAGAATTTAATTTTTTTCATTTTCGTACTTATAAGAATATCTGTAAGAATTGGAAAAAAAAATTAAAATTTGAAAATTAAAAAATGTGAATGTATTTTTCTATGTCTGCTTGATCATACTAACTAGTTTCATTTGTGCAAAATATAAATTTAAATTTTATTAGATAATTTTGAACTACGTGTTCTTTATATGACACATACATAGGTGACGGGTTAATTATAAATCTTTTTTTGTCGGTCGGACGGAAAGATACAATATTTTTGTCGGTCAGTGTCCTTTTAATACATAAAATAATATTATGTAACATGTTATACCCTTGTCCGACATATGGTAATCACAAAACCATACCTCGTAACAATGACATGTTTCGATTGTCGGACTGAAAAAAATCTGCAGAAAATTTGTCGAACATTATGATCTTATGGTTTCATAATTAATTATCAAGCAATCCCATAAAAATTGGCTATGTGGTCATCGCATAACATAACCCCGTCCTATCGACATAATTCAAATGGTAGACTCATCTAACGCAGAATTATTTTTGTCGGCCATACATTATTGAAGAGGAGGTCGCGTATCTCTGTCCTTTTCTAATCAAAGAAATGATTTTTTTACAAAAACTAATAACTTAAGCAAAAAATTAAAAGAAAGCCGCACCTTGTATCGTAAAAAGCAATGTTTTCTTTGATAAGAAAAAATTAATTTTATTGCTTCGTTCTCAAGAAAACCTTGAAAATCCAAATTGTCCACCCTAACCTCTATGATTTGAGTTTTTCAAGGTTTTCTAGAAAACAAAGCAATAAAATTAATTCTTTTTTATCAAAGAAAATATTGCTTTTTTTGATATGAGATGCGGCTTTCTCTTCATTTTTTGCTAAAGTTATTAGTTTCTGTAATCTCCAAAAGATAGTGAACGTTTTTTTTTAAAATTAATATTAAACAGAATAAAAGGTGCAACATCTTATATCGATTTACGAACTCATGAAAATATAACTTATAATACTTATAAAGAAACTGCTTTAACAATGAATTTAATTGAACATGAAAATCAAATTTATTATATTTTTGAAGAAGCATGTCAAGTTATGTTACCAATTCAATTACGTACATTTTTTGCATGTTTTTTATTATGTGAAAATATTCAAGGTAAAATTATTTGGAACAAATATAAAAAATTTTTTACAGAAGATTTTAAAGAAAACAAAGAAAATAAAGCTTTATCACATATTAATGAAATATTAAATTCAGAAGATATGTCATGTGAAAATTTTGGATTATCAGAACCAAGTAAAACATATATTGAAGAAAATGAAGAAATTAATAATGAAACTATAGATTTTAGTAAAGAAAAATTTAATAAAATGTATAAACAATTAAATGATGATCAAAAAAATATTTTTGAACAAATAATAAATAATAAACAAAAAATATTTTTCATAGATGGACCAGGAGGTTCTGGAAAAACCTTTTTATATAAAACATTAATATATTATTATATAAGTATAAAAAAAAATTTTTATCTATGGCTTGGACAGGTATAGCTTCAATTTTATTACCTAAAGGCTTAACAAGTCATAGAACTTTCAGGTTACCATTAGATTTAAATAACATTGAAAGTGCATTTTTAAAATTTGATTCAGATAAAAAAAATTAAGATAAACAGATATAATTATATGGGACGAAGCATCAATGATTCCCAAAAAAGCTTTGGAAATTGTAGACAAAACATTAAAGGATGTTTGTCGTAATGATAAAAGTTTCGGTGGAAAAATAATGATTTTAGGTGGAGATTTTAGACAAATTCTACCAGTATTAAAATATGGAAGAAGAAATACTATTATTGAAGAAACTATAAAGTATTCAAATCTTTGGCCTTTATTTCATATTTTTAAAATAAAAAAAACATAAGATCTAATGACGAAAATTTTTCTTCATTTTTATTAAATATCGGAGAAGGAAAAGTTGATCCATTTATTTATACAAAAAATTAAATATATGAATGCAATTCATCATAATAACTAGTTTGAAATGTAAGGTGGTGTGGAAACTCGTTTAGTTTATAAGGTATAAACAATCATAATTAAATTATTATTTGTTTTTCAGATATATCATGTGATTTATAAATATGATTAATTTTTCTTTTATTGGTAAAATATATGTAAGATATGCATAATCACCAATGGGGTTGGCGAGCAGAGCGAGCAGGGGGTACCCCCTCATATATATATATATATATATATATATATATATATATATATATATATATATATACTAGGGGTACCACCTGCTCGCGCTGCTCACAACCCCCAGTTATGCTATAAATATAATTATATATTAAACATTTATTATTAATATTATATTATATAATGTAATATTATTTAATTTATTATATAATATAATTTTTATCTAAACTCTAAATAAATATTTTTACTATTTCTATTAATATTAATTATTTATGTTACTTTATATAAAAATACCTCAACACTATTTTGTTCATTATATTTCAAAAAGAAGAGATATATATAATTATTATTAATTCATTATTTTTTTTTATTTTATAAAAAAGAAGAGATATATAGTGTTGAGGTTCGGCTTTCCACACCACCTTACATTTCAAACCTTTATCAATATAACTTATAAATATTTATTTTTTAAATCAATATTAATTTTGAATAAATTTGTAAAATTTTTTTGTTAATATAATTATATAATATATGAAGTTTTAAAAAAGGTGTGTAACATAGAGGTACCTTGATGGCGCGTTAGATTTTTTGATTAGTGGAAACCCTCGTCAGTAGCCCTAAAAACCACTTAGTCTTATAAAATATATTTTATTTTAAATATTTATAATATATTTAATTATATGTAGTATAACTTAAAAATAGTGTTATTATTGTTATGATATTAATGATCATTAGTTTAAAATATATTGAAAATTTTGTTGATAATTTAGTATATTATTTGATATATCGTAATGATTTTGAGTTTTATAAGATTTATAGGATTATTTTGTTATAATTCCTTTTTTATATCTTTTTTCTCATTTTAAACATTTTATGAGATATATCAAAAATTCATACTAAAATTTATAAATTTATTATGATATTGTAAATGAAATTATTACAGGATCATTATATCATATTTTATTTAAAATTTAGTTATTTATATAACAAATAAATAAATAAAATAATTTTAAATTATTTTATACTTACTTATACTATATTTACCTGTATAAAAGTTATGAATATGAATTTTTTATTTATTGTTGTTATTAGTTAAATTATTTATTTATTAAAATTTCGTTTTATAAATTTTAAATAATCATAACTTTTAAATATTTTAGTTAATTTTTAAATATTCTAATTTTTTTGTTTTTAATAATATTAATAATTTAAAAATTTTTTTTTAATTTATTATTATATATTTAAATATTTATGATTTATTTTAATTTTTCATATTTTATTAATAATGTTAGCTAATCTTAATAAATAATTAGAATAAATTTCATGACTTTGATTAAAGTAATATTCTGCTATTGGTTCGCTTATATTTATTTTATATTTTATAATTTCATTCGCATAATATTTATAATACTCTGGTACTTCATTCCAATTTTTAAATTCAAATTGTTCATTATTTTCCTCTATATACGAATTAATAATATTATTTAATTTAGAAATTATTGTATTGCTTATTGAACTATTATTATCTAGACTTTCTAAATAATATTCATATTCTTCTTGGAAATTTAAATGTTCTTCAATTTGATCATTTAAATTTTCCATCAATTGTTGATCATTGACATTGTTAATTTCAACATAATGACCTTCTATTGGATCCCATTCAATCATTTGTTGATCATTAACATTGTCAATTTCAACATCATTAATTGAATTCCATTCCATTATGTTTTTTTTATTTATATATTATTAAAAATTTTTAATGTTTATAATTAATATAAATATAACCTGAAAAAAAATAAAGTTTAATTAATAAAATAATTTATAAAAAATTTATTTAAATAACATTAAATTTTTGTTAAATTATAATAAAATTATTTTTCTAATATTTCTTTCCAAACTATGTTAGGTATAATATCTTTGTTTTCCGATTCATTTTGAATATATATTTTATTTACATTTTTACAACGTGAAAGAGCAACATATAATTGCCCGTGAGAAAATAAAGGTTTTTTGATGAATATTCCTATATTTTCGAAACTTTGGCCTTGAGATTTATTAATTGTTATAGCAAAAGCTAATATAACAGGAAATTGTTTTCTATATAAAATAAATGGTAAAGATGATGATTCATTAGTGTTTAATGTAATACGTGGTATAAAAACTTTATTTCCTTTATTTTCTCCAGTAATTATTTGTGCTTCTATGTTATATTTGAATAATTTAGTTATTTTTAATCGCGTTCCATTACATAATCCATTTTTATACTTAAATTTCGAATTAACATAATTATGGTATTAACTTTTAATTTCAGTTCGTGTGGAGGTAATCCTTCTCTTATGTTATTTAACATTTCTATTGGATAATTCAAATGAATATTATCATCCGTTTGATCTACACCTTTGTATGTTGCATAGTCAATGCTATAATAAGTTTTTGTTTCATTCTTAATTAATTTTAAAATTCTGTTATTTAAAATATTTACATCTTCATTATGTGTACTCAAAATGACATTTTTTGAAAAACAATAATTTTCGTTAATGTTTTTATAAATTTTGGCACAGACGTCATTAGTTTTCCATTCTTCTGGAATAATAAATGGATTAATGTTTCCTTCTCCTATATTTAATAAAAATGAAGAGAAACTGTCATTATTAGATCTTATGTTTTTTTTTAATTTGAAAATATGAAATAAGGGCCAAAGATTTGAATATTTTATAGTCTCTTCAATTATAGTATTTCTTCTTCCATATTTTAATACTGGTAGAATTTGTCGAAAATCTCCACCTAAAATAATTATTTTTCCACCAAAACTTTTATCATTATGACAAACATCTTTTAAAGTTTTGTCTACGATTTCTAAAGCTTTTTTAGGAATCATAGATGCTTCATCCCATATAATTATATCTGTTTCTCTTAATTTTTTTTTATCTGAATTAAATTTTAAAAATGCGCTTTCAATGTTATTTAAATCCAATGGTAATCTAAAAGTTCTGTGACTTGTTAAACCTTTAGGTAATAAAATTGAAGCTATTCCGGTCCAAGCCATCGATAAAAATTTTTTTTTAATGCTTATATAATAATATATTAATGTTTTGTATAAGAAAGTTTTTCCGGAACCTCCTGGTCCATCTATGAAAAATATTTTTTGTTTATTATTTATTATTTTTTCAAAAATTTGTTTTTGATCATTATTTAATTGTTTATACATTTTATCAAATTTTTTTTTACTAAAATTTATAATTTCATCATTAATTTCTTCATTTTCTTCAATGTATGTTTTATTTGGTTCTGGTAAACCAAAATTTTCACATGACATATCTTCTAAATTTAATATTTGATTAATATGTGATAAAGCTTTATTTTCTTTATTATCTTTAAAATCTTCTGTAAAAATTTTTATATTTGTTCCAAATAATTTTACCTTGAATATTTTCACATAGTAAAAAACATGCAAAAAATTTACGTAGTTGTATTGGTAACATAACTTGACATGCTTCTTCAAAAATATAATAAATTGTGGGGGGTTGTGGGGGATTGTGGGGGGGTTGTGGGGGGGACTGTGGGGGGTCTGTGGGGGGTTAGTGGGGGGTCTGTGGGGGGGACGCGGGGGGGACGTGGGGGGGACGTGGGGGGTAATGATCGATAACATAAAATAACGTAAATTTACGTTATTTAATTAATAAAAATCATGTGGGGGGGCTGTGGGGGGGCTGTGAGGGGGTCGTGGGGGGGATGTGGGGGGGCAACGACTGAATTTTGGTTCATATAACTATATAATATAGGTAGATATATAACATGTTAGCAGACGGTGTTTTTATTTTGACGGGTTAGGAGATACATCTAACCTATGTTTGTATACCTACCATTTTGTATTTTAAATAAAAAATTTTTATATACTATGACTGATAGATATTGTATGACTGACTTTTAATTTATAGGATTGCGTGTATTTTACTATTTTTTTTGTATCTCTGATATCACTTCTTTTGTTGTGACTTACTTATTCAGTATTATTAGGTTTAGTAACTGACTGTGATATCAATTGCAATATTTTGTATTTATACATTGTTTTATGTGCAATATTTTATATTTATACATTGTTTTATGTGCAATATTTTTACATTTATTCATTGTTTATGTGCAATATTTATTATTATATTTATGAATTGTATTACACGCCCTTTGTATAATGATATGATATACAATAAATAGTATCTATCTATCTAACCTATTGAAAGCAAACATGCCTCCAATCAATGAGAAATTGATTCGTCGTTAAAAAATGTAGAATAACGATTTTTTCTGTTACATTATATTGCTATCCTCTACCTGGCTAAAAGAATATTTAATTAATATATTGAAGAGCATGTTATTTATTAATTATATTAGTTCACCCTAACCTCTATGATTTGAGTTTTTCAAGGTTTTCTTGAAAACGAAGCAACAAAATTAATTCTTTCTTATCAAAGAAAATATAGCTTTTTTCATTACGAGATGCGGCTTTCTCTTCATTTTTTGCTAAAGTTATTAGTTTCTGTAAAAAACTCAATTCTTTGATTAGAAAAGGACAGAGATACGTGACCTCCTCTTAAATGAAGTATTTATATTTAGTTTTTCACAGCGGTAGTAAATCTAGATATAAATATTCGATTATAACTGTAGGAAAATCGGATATCTGTCATAAGAACAATTTTAAAATGTCAGTGAACAGAGCATTTTTGAATGGCTTTTTCTTGAAATTTTCCCTGGGAACCAGGTCTGATTTTTTGCTTGGAGATTCATTTTGACTTAAAGAACAACCTCCTACATTTTTATTTCATTTATAAATTTTTCAGTTTCGGTACGAGTTACCTTAAGGGGATGTAAAATACCGACATTACAGTTTTCCAAATTTTTTATTCTTAATCAAAATTATTTTAAAATATCTCTATATTAAAGCCTCCTATTTTAAAAATTAAAAAGCATGATATAGAAATATTTCGGAGAATTTTTTAATAAAGATTAAAAATTTGGGAAACTGCAATGTCGGTAACTATGTATTAAATATATGCCGTATTACATCACCTTAAAATCAAACTTTATCCTTTTATTTAATATTTTAATAAAACATAATATTCTCATAACAACAACAACATAATCAATCATTAATTCCGTCCTGGTGTAATGCCAGGACTTAACAATTTATTGCAGTGTCAAATATTTTGTGTTATAAAATAACGAGATAGTAAATTTTCTGATATTTTCATATATTTTTATGTATCATTAAGTTATTTTGAATAGTATATGAATTGAAGAAAAAATTTTTTCACCCCTTTTTATAACTCAGAAATCTATTAAATCGGAAAGGGCGTATATCAAACATTTTGTTTTTTTCGTAAACTTATAATATGAGCATCATTTTGAAATTGATAACTACTTGATTTATTTGTTAATTAGTTTACATTATTTATGTATAAGTTTTAAAAAGTTTCTTTGATTTATTTCAATGCTAACAATAAATTTTTAAATAAATTTACTCAAGTTATGACTTTTTTAGATGCGTCCTTTTTCCTTAGAAGTCTTCAATTATATATATATATATATATATATATATATATATATATATATATATATATATATATATATATATATATATATATATGTACAATTTTAATTTCGAAAATGATGTAATCAAATTAATTCAGCTGTTTGATTCAAAAATATATTATTTTTTCACTAACATATTTTTTTTGCAATAAATACCCTATTGAAAATATCCAAATAGATATCTACGTGGATGATCTACGTGGATATTTATGTGGATCATCTACGTTGATTTCCCAGATAAAATAACGTATATTTCGAATTTGATGAATTTGTTGTTAGCTATAAAAGATATTTTTGATCATAAATATCTTTCATTATTGACAAAAAATTTACTTTCTTCAAAATCTACGTTATTTTATCTAGAAAATCCACGTGAATGATTACCATGGATATCCGCGAGAATCATTCACTCAGATTTCCATTTGAATCCACGTGGAATCCATGTTCTTTCACATAGATATCTACGAGGATCATCCACATAGATATCCATCTGGATATTTTCAATAGGGTTGTGACGTCATAAACATATACGACGTTACTTAATAGTATATCGTGGTTAAAGACCCCATATACTTAGATATCACACCTCATTCCACTCTAAGAAACGATCGTTTTTAGCATATCATCGATCGTGCCTACGAGTGAGAGGAGATGAATGCCTTATCTTTGATGCTACGAGTTTACCGTACTCTACGTCGTGCACGTACAAACTCGTCCAATCATGTGTTTTTTATATTGAGTAATTGGATTAGGTTAACAAAAGCCAGACCGTACACTACAGAGACGCCATGCTCTGTAGATTCGGGTCCATTACTTTTCATCAAACCTTTTATTTATGTTTCTTAAATTAGGATATAAGAATCAATGAGCATAAAAAATAGAGGATCATTTGTTTGGCCTCTTATACCAAATCTTGTGTCCCGTCATACACTTTTATAATTTACACACTTGCAGAGACGTACTAAACCAAGCGAAAAGCTTTGCGAGTAAGCACGTCGATGCAAGGCACATACAAATGAGTGTTACGTCACTACGTATCTTTTATTTCAAAATTTATCATTCCAAAAATATGCAGCTATTGATCAATCAGCTAATTTACCTTAGCAAGCATATTGTAAAAGTAAGTCATTTGTTAAGAAACCAAGTGCAATGCGATTTTCAGAATTAACAAAATAAGTACAATTACGAAGACTACATGAACCGGATTCACCACGTTAACCATATCATTCAATAAGAGTCAAAATGCATAATAAGCATTGCTCCATCGGTTAACACTAATTCAAATTCTAAAACAAGGCAGGGATCATCAATATAAAAAGACAAATCAATCAGGATAAAGCGCACTTTAAAGCAGACACTTTTTCAAAGCACTTTATCGAAGAATTTCTACAAGCACTTCAAAGATACAATTATCACAACTATATTTCTCGCACTATAAAATTATTCAAATATTCGCGCACTATATTCAGTTTATTATAAAAGTAACAAATAAAATCTCTATAATTAAAATATTAAATCAAGTGTACTTATTTACTGTCTGCCTGCATCTACTTAGCCGAATCAAGGTAAGATTCTTACAATTATATTTTGATCTACATTACTTCAAATCAAGTATATTTAATCGTGAGAACGATTCATATCGATTAAAATTGGTAGAGCTTTTCTACCACTAGACTTAACTTTCAAATTGAATATTTTAGAATCAAACTTTGTTCTTTTATTTATTATTATATTAAAATATATTTTTCTCATAATAATAACAACATAATCAATCATTAATTCCATCCTGGTGTAAAGCCAGGACTTAACATGGGCACTTAGTCTCTTTATGTAAAACTAATAAGAATACTATTTTTAATTCAAGTAAAGGAAAACTTTACCACTTCACTATATTTTAATATTTAAAAATCACGAAGATTTAAACTATTTTAGTTTATGCTATTCTTACTCGAGCAGGTAGGGAAATGCGTACTAGGCATTTCTTTTGCTGCTATGAGAGTAAGAATAGCAAGTAAATTCACTTTGACTCTGTAATTTATGTTAAAGAGAAGTTTATTTGGTGTCGACTGATACAAGAGTGCGGAGCACAAGCTTTTCGTTAAACAAGATACTTCGCATTTGCGGCGCTCTCCGCTACATTTCTACTCTGCCGCCACAGAGTAGGAATATTATACATTGTAATGTATACGCATTACACTTGATCGTCGCTTGACTGTCGAAATTAGGGGCGTAGCTGCGCGCTCGTGAAAGCGCGTTCGCTACTTTCCTATATCCCCTCTCGCTACTTATTAACATGATGCTTTTCTATATGAAAATCATCAAGTGAGGTCTCAATGCCCCCGAAATGGGATGGCTTTTGTTCACAAAAATGCATTTCATTTCTAAAAATAAGTGAAAGCACTGTGATTTTAATGATTAAAGAGAAAAACATCATGTCCATTTATGTATTGCTTAACTCTCTAGTTTTAATAATATTTATATACATTTATACTTTTTTTCAATTTTTCATTTGAAACTTTTAAATTAAAAATTACCTTGCTTAATAAATTTTTGTACAAAATTGTATGTAGGCTAGGATGTGCCCTCCAAACAAAATTTATCATACATTATCAGTACTTTATTTCAAGTACATTTCTACTTTTCACTGTAAATTCAAATTTTAATTAATTTTGATAATAAATAATAAGGATTGATGTGCGATCAATTTAATTTTTATACGCACACAGACAATTTTTACATATAAATTTTAATTTGACTATTGAAATACAATTTTTTACGAATTTAATTTTTCAAATACTTTAATTGTTACTAAAATTTTAATATAAATATATTTTTTCAAAATTTGTTCTATTTCAGCTATATTATTTCATGTTTGTCTAGGCTCTTCTTTTACCTAAACGTGTTGATGCCATGCTCTTGAAGATTCTTCTTTTTCAAATATTTATGTTCATTGATGCATTCATCGTTGTTTAATATTTTTTATACGAGCGCCTCGCGCGTTTTGTCTTACCTTAATTCGTATTTGATTAGACTGAATAGTTTACTCGGATCAATCACAAGTCACCAGCTAAATTATTCCACGCGTCACATTTAAGCAATAACTTTTGTTATAATTTAATCTTTGTTAGTTGAATCGATCAGTGATTGTTAAAGAAAAATAAAAGAATCATCGTATACCATATTTTCAAAAGGATTGAGTTTTATTCACCTTAACTAATTACTTACTTGCAATTTTCTGTTGTAAAATGTTGTGCACGTGGACGAAATTAGATTTATAATTTTGCACAGTCTACTCGCTAATTCAAAGTTAAAATAAATCAGAAGGTATTTTGAAAATTAATTTAAAGTTTTCTGATAGTGCACAAACATTTTTTGGTCCTTTGAGCTGCCTTAAGGGTGAATAAAGCCATGGTAAAAATTAAAGCCACGTGTTGGCCAAATTACATTAAGGTAGTTCTATTGGTTTTTCACTTTTCTATAGAATTTTTTGAAATTGAAATATGTTGTAAATTAAGATTTACGCTTTACAATGGTATTTCGATTTGGGTGGATATCCACCTTCATCTTTTAGATATTTTAGTTCAAACTTTGCTGAATTTAACATGAGAGTATATGGGCGAAGCGCTTGAAACGTAACATTTTATAAGATTGTGTAAAAAGTTTTCTATAGATTTCATAGATATAAAAATATATTATACTTTAGATCACAAGGATTAAAATGGTACCATGTAGATTATAGCAATCGACCCTCAATTCCGAAATAAAAGGAAAATAATGTCCTTACTCTATATTAATTTACACGTAAACATGTTGTCTTACGATTTGCATTGGGTATACTTACAGATTATGCGCACAAACATGTTTTTGAATTATTGTGCAAACACAAAACTCAACCAATTTTTCTTTCGTATAGTGTGAATTTGTAAGAAACATTACTTCACTATGAGAACCACGGGACCAATAGAACTACCTTAAGTATACACACTATGCAAAGGTCATTTTTTTTTTATTCTGACTAAAACTTTATATGTATATAGTTGTTATTAATGTATTCTGCTGTGTCGTATAGGATAATTGTACAATTTTATTCCTATATAGTAGCTGCTGAGTGAACAAAAGCATTTTTTACTTTTTAATTAAAAATGATATGTTATTTTCAATACATCTGATTTACGTATTACGTTACGACGTTTATTGTTTTTATATTTAAAACAATTATTGCTGTTAATGGTATATTGTAATATTACCGAACGTTTAGAATAATAAGACCTTATTACGGATTAAGACGGTTGTAAAAATTTGGCTGATTTATATTCTGATTCCAGATATGGCTCCACCAAAAAACGCTGATAAAACCGATCGAGAGCGAGAGGATGTAGATTTGGCTGACGAACTGAATGGCATGCTTCTGGATCAAAGAAGCACAGCTGATATTATAAAGGACATTGATGAGGGAGTTCGAGTGACTGCTTATCTACATTATTCAATTGATGATATTAAAATTCGTTCTTCGTTATTGGCAGATTATTGGATCGAATTTGCGGCTCGACATCTAAAACTGAGGCGGTATCCTGAGCAATTAACTGGTAGAACCTTCGAGCATATACTACTGGAGGAAGCCTTCGTATGGCAGCAAGCGTTACAAGGCGAAGAGAGAGAAAGCCTCTATTTTGGTACGTGCTGTCTCTCTCTAGTCTGATTTGATTGGCTGCTTCTGTTCCTCACTAAGAAAGTGAGAGAGAGATAGCACGTACCAAAATAGAGGCTTTCTCTCTCTTCGCCTTGTAACGCAGTTCATAGCTGGCAGGCTTCCTCCAGTAGTATATGCTCGAAGGGTAGAACTTACTTCAAAAATATGGTACATCAGACCATTCAGCAAGCGTATCTTTTTGTCAAAGCCTGGTATAGAAGACAAAAGAGGCTTTTGCAATCTGCTACTGATCAAGCAGATCCGATGGTGCAACTGCAAGCATCATTGAAGCATTTTGCGGTTACTGGAAACCAATCTTCTTTGATAAAGTTAAACCTGCCGTCATTTTCTGGTCTTCAGAAGGATTGGAAGTCGTTCAGAGACATGTCTACTTCGTTGGTAATTGACGATGTAGGTATGCCTCCTATTATTAAATTACAGCGTTTACATAATTGTTAATCTGGCCCTGCTGTTCAAATAATTAAAGGTCACGGGCGATAATTTCGATGCTTAGCGGAATACATTGTGCCGCCAGTATGACAACAATCAATTACGCTTTGCTTGCCAGATGGAGACTTTAATTAATCTGCAAGAATCTAGTAAAGAATCTATAACTCATCTAAACTTGTTGTCCTCTCTTGAACAATGTAATAATGTGTTTACAGCTCTTCAAAGGCCAGTTAAACATTGGGACGACATCTTGATTTATTTTATGATGTCCAAGTTTTCACAATCGCTGAAGTTAAATTGGGTGAAAGTCGTTGGTCGGGACTTTCCTAATTCATTTCTAAAGGTTTCATACCTACGTAAATTTATTGAAGAACGGATACAAGCTCCTATAGCCTCAAGTAGTGACTGAATTATCCGAGTCTGCGAAGTCTTTTAGTCAGCAAATTCAACCTACTTTAAGTCGATCGTATCAACCCAGTAAATCTAAAAAAGGGTCTTATTATAATAAAACACGTAATGCATCAGCTAATTGCATTTAATAATAATCAAAAAACTAATTCTGGTTTTAAAGCTTCATGCTCGTTCTGCAATGAGGGACATTTTGTAGCTTACTGTTCGAAATTTGCTAAATGCTCTCCAGATCAACGCTGGTCACGCATAAAAACTGCTAAACTTTGCAGTGACTGTTTTAATGCTAAGCATACTGTTTAGAATTACCTATCTTCAGGGTGCTGTCTAGTTTGTGATGCTAAGCACCATACTAAATTGCATAATGATGAGTCAGCTGTTTCAATGGACTCATCTGAGAAGTCTCCGGAAATTTCTGTATCTATTGCTCACTTAAAGGTTCAATCTAAACCCAAATCTTCTGTTAAGCTTTTGTCTACGGCTTGTGTGGTTCTACAAGCTCCTGATGGTCAATCTGTAACTGTACGAGCTTTATTAGACTCTGGAGCAGAAGAATCATTGGTTTCTAAACAGGTCATTCAACTGCTGTTAGCCTTAAAGCTGCCTGATCGCGTAGTTGTTAAAGGCATTGGCGAGACTCATATGGTTAATGCTACTGATCGAGTTCATCTCACTGTAAGATCTCGATTAGATCCTGATTTTCGCTTTGACATTTCGCCATTTGTGTTGAAGAAAGTTTCAACGGCTGCACCCAGGCAACACGTCTCATTACCTGACTGGCCGAAAATACAACGGCTGAACTTGGCTGATCCACATTATGGACACGCAGCCAAAATTGATTGTATTTTAGACACTGAGGTCTATGCTATGGCTCTCAGATCTGATCTAAGACGTGGTATACCAGGTTACAATCTAACTGCTGTTAATTCGGTCTTTGGCTGGATTATAAAAGGTGCTGTGCCACAGCCCAAAAAAACTCTGATCTTATGCAAACTACTTCTATACATTTCAGAACTTGTGAGGACCTGAATCACACGTTGAAGAAATTTTGGGAATCTGAAGAAATACCTGTCTCTTCAAATCTGTCTCCTGGTGAAGAATTCTCCTGAAATCGCTTTAAAACTACTTATTCTCGTCAAAATGATGGACGTTTTGTAGTGAAATTACCTTTTGTGTCTTAACCAATCGGTGTACAATTGCAGTACACTTCTAAAAGCTGTCTCAAACGTTTAGAAAGGCGTTTTGTTCGTCAATCTGAACTCAAAAGGGTCTATTTTAAGTTCATGCAAGAATACCAAGATCTAGACCACATGATTCCAACTTCATCGGATAAACTGATCAGTTCAAAATGCGCTTATTTACCACATCATCCAGTATTTAAACATGATGAAAAAAAGAAATCAAGATTTATGTTTAACGCATCTCAACGCAATAATGAGGACTTATCCCTTAACTCATTTTTACATGTTGGTCCCAAATTGCAGGAGAGTGTTCTTGGTATAATCCCTTGCTGGAGATTTTCCTGTATTGCTTTCACATGCAATGTAGTGAAAATGTTTTGCCTTTTAATTTAACTACGGTTACTTATGGAACTGCATGCGCTCCTTCTTTGGCCAATTCATGCATGCTTCAGTTGGCTGATGATTGCGAGTATTCCTGTTCAGAAATCGCTTTGATTATTCGAAAAGGAAGATATGCTGACAACTTTTTCGCTGGGGGGAACTCAGTGGCTGATGCATCCAAGATTTGTGAAAAACTCGGCACAGCTTTACGTTCTGCTCAATTAGAAGTTGGAAAATGGGCTTCTTATAGCATTTCATTGATACAAACTGCTGTTGTTGAGTCATCTGTCCAACATCAAGATCTTTTTCAGGAAGATCTGACAGCTTGAGCATTGGGAATTCATTGGCTCACTGCTGGGGATGTTTTCTGATTTAAGGTGTCTACTGTGGAATTTTCATCTTTAGCTAAACCAACTAAACGCTCGATATCATCAGATGTCGCTCGATTGTTTGATCCGATAGGTTGGATCTCACCAATTATTATTAAAGGCAAGATTATCTTACAAAATCTATGCATACTGAAGTTAAATTGGGGTACTCCTGTACCTCGTAGCATTGCTCATACTTGGAATTCTTTTAAGAATCAACTACCAGAAATAGAAAGCATTAAGATTCCTCGTTGGATTAATACTTAACAAAATTCAATCTGGTATTTACTCGCATTTTGTGATGCATCTGAGCGATCTTTTGCAGTATTTATTTATGCTGTGGTTTGCTCTGAGGACTTGTTTACTTCTTCGTTACTTACTGCAAAATCAAAATTCACACCTATAAAGACAGTTAGTCTGCCTAGACTGGAATTATGTGGTGCTTTGTTATTAGCAAGATTGGTCAATCACGTATTACAATAGTTCGATCATTTGCCGGTTAAGACTTACTGATGGACTGACTCTAAGGTAGTTCTGGCCTGGTTACATTCATATTCTTCTAGATGGAAACAATTCGTTGCTAATCGTGTGAGTGAAATAAACACTACCTTGCCTTTTGCTCTGTGAAATCATGTCAAGTCTCCCGAGAATCCTGCTGATTTGGCATCTCGCGAAGTATCACCTAATCAATTGATCAATTTATGGTTATGGTGGCATGGTCCTGATTGGCTCTTGTTGAGTGAGGATCCCTGGAAAAAATCTAAAATCCAATTAACATCAAAAGAAGAGAAACGTAAGTCGAATGAAATCGATTGTCTCACTAATAATATTACTTTAGAAGAATGGAAAGGTTAGTTTGAGAAGTTCTCATCTGTTAACAAGATTATACGCATATTGGCTCACATCTATAGATGGCTTTCTAAGGTTCATAAAAAGAATTATAATGTTGGTTTCACCTCTCCGTCTGCTAGGGAAATACAGCAGGGAAGAACAGCTGTTGTCAAGCTGCTACAGAGGCTACAATTTGCAGATGAATTGCAGACTTTAGAGAAAGGAAAGACTGTTGGTCTGACTAGTTCTTTGTTTCGGTTGAACCCTGATATTAATCATCAGGGACTTATACGTGTTGGTGGTCGTTTGCAGAATGCTTTTTTATCGGTAAATGAAAAGCATCCGATTGTGCTAATCCGATTGTGCAAAAAATCACATTTCGGTTTTATTGATACGAGAAGCTCACATTGTCACTGTGCATGGTGGACCTACGCTCGTCCTCAGCTATCTTTTGCGAGAGTTTTTGTTTATAAAAAGTCGTAATTTGATTCGTAAAATTATCAGACAGTGTGTTGTGTGTACCAGACACCGAGCAACAACGATGGAACAACTGATGGGTCCGCATCCTGGCATTCGACTCAGACCTTCTCGCCCATTCACATATGCAGGAATTGACTACGCTAGACCTTTTTGGTTACGTGCGTCTGGTGGAAGAGGTCAAAAGACATTTAAGGGATACATTGCCATTTTTGTATGTATGGTCGTGAAAGCCGTACATTTGGAGGTGTCATCTGACTCGACTTCATCTGCTTTCTTGGCTGCGTTGCGTAGATTTATGACAAGAAGGGGACTTTGTGAAATCATTTTTAACGACAACAGTACTAACTTTCGAGGTGCTGCTAAAGAATTGAATCATCTGTTTGAAGCTACGTCTGGAGTCCTATGAGTCAGGAGATTGCGGCTGCTGTTGCCGGAGATCAAATCGAATGGACATTCATCCCCCCACACGCTCCTAATTTTGGTGGTTTGTGGGAGTCTGATATAAAATCTTTAAAGGCTCATCTGATTCGTGTAATCGGCGATGCCAAGCTCACTTATGAAGAGATGTCTACTGTTACATCCATGATAGAGTTTTGTCTAAATTCTCGACCACTTGAATTTCTACATATTGATGATCAAGACAAAGCTGCGCTTACCCCTGGTCATTTTTTGATTGGAGCAGCTTTAAAGTCTCTGGCTGAACCATTTGATTACTTATAAGAGAATATTTCTCCTCATTCTCATTGGCTTCACTTAATTACTATGCACAATCATTTTTGGAAAAAATGGTCAAGAGAATTTCTTTCTCAATCTCAACAACGAAGTAAATGGTTGAAACCAAATCACCAATTTAAACAAGGAGATTCGGTATTATTCAAGGATAAACTACTATCCCAAACAAAATGGCCGCTGGTTAGGATTGTGCGCTTAATTCTGGGCAACGATGGACTTTGTAGAGTCGTTGACATCAGAACTTGTAATTCAGAATTAAGAAGCCCTGTTAATCAGTTAATTTTGTTACCAGTCAATGATGAAGCTGTTGATGCTTACCAAAAATAGTACCTCTCATGGCAGGCGGTACTATTTTTGGTAAGCACAAATGTTACTCAAGAAAGAAGAGATAAGAAGATTAAATTGTTTTTAGTTTAATTATTATAGACATTTCTTTTAAGTTTGTTTTCGCTTTCTCTTTGCTCTCGTTTGATTTAAATATTAATTTAAAATTTACCACTTAATTTTTTGTAATTTTAAAATTTTAAATTGATTACTTTACTTGTGACTTTTAATTTTTTACTGCCTTGTTAACTCAGCCTCATTGTATCTTCAAATCTGTAAGGCTGAGTTTTCTTTGTCTGATGCCTGTATTTCTTTTTGATTAGTCTTCACGAATTAGTTATTATCTGAATTTGATTCGTGGCGGACGGTTGGGCCACCGTGTTCATTGTTAAGCTGTTAAGAGTGCTTCGAGAATAGTCAGCAACTCTCGGCTGCTGTTCGTGCTTCTGTTCTATACGAGCACCTTGCGCGTTTCGTCTTACCTTAACTCGTATTTGATTGGACTGAATAGTTCACTCGGAACGATTACAAGTCGCCAGCTAAGCCATCCCACACGAGCAATAACTTTTGTTATAATTTAATCTTTGTTAGTTGAATCGATCAGTAATTGTTAAAGAAAAATAAAAGAAGCATCGTTTATCATATCTTAAAAAGGATTGAGTTTTATTCACCTTAACTGATTACTAACTAGCAGTTTTCTGTTGTAAAATATTGTGTACGTGGACAAAATTAGATTTATAATTTTGCACAATCTACTCGCTAATTTAAAGTTAAAATAAATCAGAAGGTATTTTGAAAATTAATTTAAAGCTTTCTGATAGTGCACAAACATACATATTTTTTTTAAATTGTAAGGGAATTGCATTTGTTTGAAACAATATTTATTTTATGCAAATACATATATTTTTAATGAAATTGCCCATATTACTGACTTAAACAATCTTTTATTCTTAATATAAGTTTCTTTGAGTCAATGATATGATCACTGATTCAAAAAAATTTTTTTCTTAGTATAGGTATCTACTAATTTTACATTAAGTTTTACTATATTTTCAAAAGCTAATAGCACTAAAATTTATATTTTTCTAAGGTACCCCAGATTAAGAAAAAAACATCGAGGTTAGTCTATCATTCTCAAAAGTTGCATTTTCAAAAATCTGATTATAGATTTTGAAAGTATGAGTCTTTAGCTATGAAACGCCGTTGAATTCGTTTCTTAATTGTTATAAACAAGATAGCTGGAATTAAAAAAAAATCATATCTTAGCTCCTGGTAGTCGTAAAGAGCTCTTTTTAAAAAATATTTTGTCTCAAACTCAGCTATTGAAATATTTAAATTCGAAATTGCTATAAGCTATAAATAAAGCCCGGCTTCTTTTATTTATAAAAAAAATATGACTCAAATTGAACATTTTTTTATTCTTTAATACTTTCATTAAGAGCTTTTTTTCAAAAATGCATGCGTAACTGCACAAAATTAAAAAAACCTATTTGGCCAACTATGCATTTCCCTAGGGTAGAAAAAACGTAGAGTTTCCAGCTATAAACCATATAGGGTATATGTTTACATTGTCCTTAACATCCCTATGTACAAGTTTCATCTTGCCTTTAATTAATGTCACGAGTTTGTAATTATTAGTTGCACTAATGGGAATGATGCATTTAATTTAACACTGAAACAAAGTCAAGATCTACTTTTGATAATCATGACTCGTGCTCGCTTCATTTGTTTGGATTACAAACCTTACCTATATGAATAATTTTGCTTCCTAAATGCATCATGTATTTTTGAAATATAATTTTCAATATACCTATTAGAAAATAACACAAAAAACTCATCTTATGTACATCAGGGAATAATTATAATTATATAATTGTCAATAACTATTCAAATAATAATAATAATAATAAACTTACATCATATAAATATATTTTTTCAAATTGATATTAAAATTATGATATTATTTTCAGATAATGATAATCGAAGAGTTGAACGATTCGTGAGAATTCAAATTGTTTTCCTTTACTGGTTAATATAGGCATGAATATTTCTTTTGTTAAAAGAACACATTTTGCATTTATTAATAGATACTCCAACATTGAAAATAAATTTTATAAATAGCGAAAAGACGTGATTATTGCATATATGTCTACATTTTATATTAAATTTTAGTTATAATACTATATAATAGTAAAAAATTTTTTATACATTCGAATCAAAATTAATAATTGCAAAATGGGTTGCGCCATGTCAGCAGAAGAACGAGCAGCGTTGGCTCGTAGTAAACAAATTGAAAAAAATTTAAAAGAAGATGGTATTCAAGCAGCAAAGGATATTAAACTTTTATTGCTAGGTAAGTAAATAATGTTTAATTACAAAATAAATTGAGAAAGGAAGACCAGGGTTAAAAGTAACACTTTTTAAAGAAGTATCTTTATTCTACAATTTGCATATTTTTTAAGTATTACGCTTATCGTATATGCTAGTGATTTTCTTCAGCTACTATATAGTACAGCAATTTTTCAAAAATCATTGAAAGACTTTTTTGGGAGAGGATTTATTAAAAAGGTTCCTATGTTGATTACCTTTAATCTTACAGACGCTGTATTTCTAAAATCTTACAAATATATTAAAAATATACATATATAAAACGGGTCTTTCTCATGAAATCTTTCAGTAACATTTCAAACGTTATTTTTTATCCTTAAATTTTTTTCCTAATTTAAGCATATGATCGCCAAACACGATGATTAACCCTTTATTCAAAAGCATTATCTAAGATTAAACTTGCACATGCTTCAGAAAACTGCTTTATAAAACTATTAGTCTAGTATGATCAATGCATACATACTGTGAAACCTGTTCGTTTCAAGCTGTAGTCACACAGTATTGTGTTTAAAAGCATTCACAAATGAAACATCCTGAGAACTTAGTCCTCCTCATACTACTCTAAAGAGCCCAGCCCCTCACATGCTACCCTAAGAGAACTTTGATGATCTGTGACATTTGATATCTTAAAATCCTAAAATGATTTTTTTTTTTTTAACAAGAATAATATATAAAGGATTTCGTCCTCCATATGATTAACCTTTTTTATATGGTGAAGTCGAGGGAGTCCAGCCCGGTACCCGCTTAACATATTACATCAGGCTAGACTGTCAGACCCACCATACCAAAAACTTTGACTACCGATGGATGGTCAGCCACTTTTGTGACCAACAATCAACCCATACTCAATAAGGTCGGATTTTTTAAGAGTCGCGATATGGGTACCCTAACAACACAAAAACGTTTCAAAAACGTTTTTGAAACGTTTTTCGGTAAACTTATATACGTTTGTGAATTTCGACAAAAATACATATTCAAAACGTTTTTAAAACGTAAAATATGTCCGCATATTTTAGATTCTCAAGAGTAATGTAACGTTTATGGAACGTTTAAGAAACGTTTAGAAAACGTTTTCTCGATGAAAATTTACGCAAGCTCAAATATCCAAACGTTTCCTTAACGTTTAAAAAACGTTTTATTTGGTAAAATTTTTTTCTCTATATAATAATTTTTTAGAATAATAAAATAAAACGTTTAAAAAACGTTTTAGAAACGTTTGGAAATTTAAGCCAACGTATTTTTTCACCGAGAAAACGTTTTCTAAACGTTTCTTAAACGTTCCATAAACGTTACATTACTCTTGAGAATCTAAAATATGCGGACATATTTAACGTTTTAAAAACGTTTTAAATACATATTTTTGTCGAAATTTATAAACGTATATAAGTTTACCAGAAAACGTTTTTAAAACGTTTTTGAAACGATTTGTGCTGTTAGGGTAGCACATACACTAATTTTATTTCGAAAAAAAGTCAGAGGTGCCTGGCCATGATTTGAACCCGTGCCCACCGCGTTGGAGGCAAGAGCTCTATCCGTTAAGCCACCGCGCTCCTTTAATCCTGAAACAATAAAATATAATAATTATTATATTATTCAATAAATATATCAAATAATATTGTTAAACAATAATTATAATTATCAAACCTGTGCCGAAAAAGCTGTATCTTTGATCAAAGAATATATTAATATTTTATTAAACGATAGGAATCAAGAACAGTATGTTATTCAAATAGTTAAAGAATTTAGAAAAGAATATGCTGATTCGCATAAACAAACACTACTGTGAAAACGCTGCCAAGTATTTTGGCGCAATGTTTTCTAATAGACATCAAGTTAGAGTAATTTGATTTAATTTTTTTAGATGTTATTTCAATGTTAAAAACATAATTTCTATTCACGAAAAATTAGTAAGTGTGAGAGAATGATTAGGAAATCCGAAGAGAGAGAGTCAGAGATGGATAAAAATAGAATGAAAATGAGAATCAATCTAAGATAGGAGGACAGATAGAAAGTGAGGAAATAAGAAAAGAGTTAGTGGTAAGTTTTAAAATTTTCAAAACTTTCTAAAATTAAAACTACGCTGAGAAAATCGGCTTTCAAAAGTCGTACTTCTTTTGACAGTTGCAAATAATTCTTATGTCAATTTCAAAGCAAATTCATTGTAACGTTTATTTTGTGCCCGTTACAAAAAAGAATTAGCTTTCAATTTATATGAATTTGAGCTAAGTCTCTAAATTTAATTTTATGCAGAGTTGCTGGAAATTGTAAGAAATTTATTAAATATTATACAGCAAACTCCGGTAGTGCTAGCTAGTAAAGCTATTGATGAGCGACAAAATCTTACGTGATATACTTGTCACTTCCTGCACTCACTGCGTCTCTCTTTCTCTCTTACCTGATTGAGAGACGCGTTGCCGGTAGCGCAGTTTTCTTTCGTGAGGCAGGCTCCAAAATACGTTATATTGAATTATATAATATGATGCTACTAATTAATTTATAACTGTTCACAAAGACCGCGGAGGCGTCAGAGAAAGCAACGGAAAATATATATTTTATGTTAAATATAGTCAGGCAATTTGAATCAATTGAAAGCACGATTTAATAGAAAACAGAATTGATTTATTATAAAAAAAATATAAATATAATAAAGATAAAGTATGAACTAAACAAGAATGAAATTGAATAATATATAAAAAGTAATGTACACGTCTATGAGAGAGTGAGCAAAGGGAGGGCGCGTCGCGAACTAAAAAGAACTCGCTTATGACGCTGATCGGTTATGTAACCGATGAAACAATATACCCAAACAAGTATCTCTCGAGGAAGAGACACTTGGATATCACACAGTATAATTATACTCACGGTAACGCACTGGCTAGCTTACACTAATCACCTACGTGCACGTAGATGCCGCTCGCCTATTATCGTAGCTTCCCCCTTGTACGTAACCAATACGTAGATGCTCTATAGTAGGTCGGTGAAAGACGTCTCTTCCCGATCCTTGAATTTCGCTGAGCTCTGCCAACGTGGTTGCTTTGGCGTAGATCGGTGGAATCCTATACTCGCCGATCAACGTATTTGCTGGCACTTAATGGCTGACCGCTAAGACGCGCGAAAAGCGGTCAAGCAAAACTCTACAGAAAGAATTTCTGAGAATTGCAATGAGCAAATATCATATAATACTCTAGTCGGTAAAAACTAACGACTTTTAATTAAGACAATGTCTCGCGCTATCAAATCTGAACTTAGTCTATCGTATTATATGCCCGACTAGAAACGAATTTCGGGTGAAAATGAGGTCCCTATAAGGTACCCTAAGATTATTATAAGGTCCCTGTAGGGTGCCCTAAAGGGTTCCTAGATGGCGTGTAATGGGGCGATTTTAAGGTCCCGATAGGGCAGACTCATTTTCAGATGTGCCCTATTGTTACCCGTTTATCACCTGACAGTTGCCTGACAATCGATGTTGAAAAAATTCGAAGTGATAACATAACCTCATCTGGTGCACGTGTTTATTTGGTGTTAAAAAAACTATTTTTCTTTTAAATTTAACTCTAAAATAGTTTCAATATAAATAATATTCAACACGAAAAGAAGAATTATTTTGACAATCGATGTTGAAAAAATTCGAAGTGATAACATAAGCTCATCTGATGCACGTGTTTATTTGGTTTGAAAAAAACTATTTTTTTTGTAAATTTAACTCTAAAATAGTTTCAATATAAATAATATTCAACACGAAAAGAAGAATTATTTTAATTTTAGATACAGCCATGTTCTTATTTACTAGTGTGGTGTATGTGTGCGTGTGTTTTAATAGCAATCAACATTGAATTTTCGTAGAACAAAATAAATGCATAATATATAAAATTGAGTTGAAGAATGATTCATTCATATTATTTTATAAAAATATCAATACATTTATCTTTTGCAAACTAATTCGTATCTTATAAGAAAAATAAAATTTGATTTACTGGCGAGAATTTCAGAAGAGGTTATGTTTTACTTTAAAAGGTTTTGAATATCCATAGTCAGGCAATTATCGGGCAGTGGACGGGTAATAATAGAGTATTTAGGAAAATGAGGCTGCCCTATCGGGACCTCAGAAGCTCCCCATTACAAGCCAAGTAGCGCCCCTGTTAGGATGCCCCGTGGGGTCCTTACAATTTTGTAGGGCATCCTTAATATTTTTCTTGTCGGGTGACCACGTGGCGAAATTCTTTAATGAGCACAGCGCGATTTAGGTTTTGTGCTAACGCAACGGTAGCCGTAAACTCTCTGAAACACCTCGCGGCCAGTGTGCTTCTCTGTCGCGTGCTGGTCGTCAAGATACGCACCTCTTTACTCGTCTTAGACGAGATATATGACCGAGCGTCTATCGTATTTTGATACCTAAGCGCGTAAGATTTAAACACGGTAGAATACCGTTACACCCCTCCGCCAGACGCAGCGTAACCGGGTTTTGCTGCTCTGCCTATCGCATGGTAGGTATGCAATTATTGACTTAAGCAATGCTAACATTTACGATTTTTTACCACGAAATAATTTTCGTTGAACACGCGTTTTTCCCGGTGAACAAACTAATATATTTTCCGTACGCCTGATCGGTTTGGGTTCAGCTTGACGCATATGCTCTGCAGTTCGCGTTATGATAACGATTGTTCTCCACGGATGACCTCGCTTCCTATTCGGTTTCTTCATATGGGGAGAATCACTGCTCCCGGGCGGTTGCACGCAATCTGAGCCCGATCCTCCGTTGGCACACAGAGTCGCATTGCTCGCAAGAGATGGGTCGCTCATCGTCTCATTCGCACGCATTGATTCCAACGGTGGTTGAGGTTGCAGATCATCTTTTTGCCTTGCTATATATGCTCTCAGCTGCTCTACATGAATCGGACTATACGGATTACAATCCTTGTCTAACAATCTATGTGTATTTAATTCAGATTCAGCTTTAACGACATATGTACCAACAAATTTTAATGCAAGCTTACTTGCTATGTCTTGAGCAGCTTTTTACACAAGCCTGATCAGCTGCTGAAACATCAGCTAAACCAATTGTTTCTAATTTTCCAATGTATGGTTGTTGTTAAATGCTCGGCTATCTTGCCGTAGGTGGCAGGTATAACCAAATTATAAAAAAAAATAAATTAATAAAAAAAGAAAAAAAAACTTCAATGAAAATTTTTATCTAAATAAAAATAAAGGAAAAATAAACTTGTAATTAAAAAAAATAAATTTAAGCTATGTCAAAATTTGGAATTTAGATTTAATATTGAATTGATAAAAAGGAATACATAATACACAAATAATATCAAATAAATGACTAAACACTGAATGAAATCAAACTTAAATTTTTAGAAATTAATTAACTCAAATTTAACACTAAACTGATTATTAATTTAAGGTACAAAGGAACAAATAAATAAAACACTAATGTATAAGGGAAAAAACCTATTACGGCATAAAAAAACCCTTTTATTAAAAAAAAGAAAACATTAACTGAACGCAAAAAAATATGAACGCAATTACACCATTGATTTACACGCACACAATATTTTAAAAGAAATGACCAATTTGTATGGAATCGGACGTGGTCGAAAGGCATGAGAGCCTTTGACGCAGATGTCAGGTATGTCAGCTAACAAGAACCGTGCGTGCACGTATGGAATGAGTGCAATTCATCAAGTAACGCTTTATTTATAAAATGAAATGCTTAAAGAAGCAAAGTAGTTAGATTACTGATTGCAACCTTTGAGAAAGTTGGTTTTATACGAACGAGTTTATTAGAGATATGCTTTCTCGGCGGCGATTCAATAAAGACTGACTTTTTCTAATCGCGCGTTTCATGCCTTGACTTGCTAACGTTAAAATTGAAAATTTCTAGGAAATGAACGAACTCGGCCGGCGAGGCGTCGCCCTCTCGAATAAACTCGCAAAAGCCGGCTCCGATGAATTCGGAGAATTTATATTGCGACGCAACATACTCCGGGCGCAAGTTGCGAGTCCGATTGAAGGATTAATCGGATCGCAGAGTGACAAGTATAGATGGATTTTATTTTATTTTACAATAAAAGACGCATTGAATGAATTACAAAATATGACCTACTTCGCTTGATCAAGCTACGAATTACGCTATTGGTAAGATATAAAGACGAGTAATATTTTGCTTATAAACGCCTTTAGATGTCTCGACTGATGCTACTCTAGCGATGCCGTCGTTCCCAGGAAAGACCTCGAAGACCACACCCAATGGCCATCCAGCACATATATTAATATCGTCCATTAAAATGACAACAGACCCTGCCTTTAATTCTGCATTGGAGGAATGCCATTTTTGTTTGATTTGGAGTTCGTGAAGGTATTCTTTGTGCCATTTCTTCCAGAAGTCCTGTCTAGCCTTAGTAATGAAATTTTAGGTGGCCAGTCGATTTTCTGGAACTAAAACAAAATTTTGTTCTGGTAAGAAATTGAAAGGTCTATCTATGAGAAGGTGTGCTGGTGTTATTGAAGTGGGGTCATTAGGATCAGTTGAAAGAGCGTATAACGGAATTTAAAATTGCTTCTATCTCTATTAATAAAGTGTTAATTTGTTCATAAGTCAATTTTTGATCCCCCAAAACGCGTTTGAAATGGTGTTTGAAGCTCTTTACAGCTGCTTCCCAAATACCTCCAGAATGTGGTGATGAAGGCGGATTGAAATGCCACTGAATTCTTTTTGTTGAGGCCAAATCAACCATTGATTCCCTAAAGTCAGGAGTATTAACAAGGTCATAAATCTCACGTAACTCTTGATTTGCACCTACAAAATTAGTACCATTATCAGAATACACGTGTTCTGGAACACCTCTACGACCTATGAATCTGCGAAATGCTGTTAAAAACCCTTGAGTGGAAAGATTTGTTGCTAATTCAATATGAACAGCCTTAAAAACCATGCAAACAAAAACGCAGCCATAAGTTTTGAGGAATGTCCTATTTTTATCTCTTTTTTCTTTAATCATGATTGATCCAAAAAAATCGACTCTTGTATGACAAAAAACTGATGACTCATTGACCCTAAATTGAGGTAAATTATCCATCTGAGCGTGAATGGAATCAGGTTTATGTCGAATGCATTTTATGCAATGCTTAATGATTCTACGTACTTGATTCTTTCCGTTTGAAACCCAGTATTTTAGCTTAATTTTAGAAAGAGTGGATTGAATTCCCGCATGCAAATTGGAGTGATGAGTTTTCCTAATAATCATATCTGTTACCTGATGCTTGCTTGGCAATAAAATTGGACATTTTTGATCATATGAAAGATTTGTGTTTTCAAGTCTACCTCCTACACGAATAATTCCTTTGCTATCTATAAAGGAATTTAAATTATCGAATGGAGTACCCTTGCGACTAGAACTTGATACCTTATTTGTCCTAACAGATAAACGATTATACTCTGCTGCAAATCTTTCACGCTGAATTATTAGAATGATTTTACGTTCTGCCCTAATTAATTCTGAAACTAACAATTGAAACTTTGAAACATCTTCCTTCTGCATAACCTGTTTTTCTTTAGAAATTCTATCCTTCCAACGCAAAACATAAGCAGCAACCTGAATCAAGCGCTCATAATTTGAGAATTGCGCATAAACGTCACTGCCCGGTGAGGCTGATAGCAAGCAGCTTATTTTCCGTGTTTCAGGTAGATCAGCCACCGATACCTGCGTTAGACGCGGCCAATTACTTTCATCCCGTTTTAACCATTCGGGTCCAGAAACCCATAACTTATTATTTAAAAAATCAGCTGGTAATTGGCCTCGTGATAATGCGTCCCCGGGGTTATCGTTAGAATTAATATGTCTCCAAGCGACTCTGACATCCAGCGTCTGAATGTCTGCTACCCTATTCGATTCGAAAGTTCTTAACAAGTGAGGAGCCTTTTTTAACCAAGCCAGGACTATAGTTGAATCTAACCAAAGAATAACTCTGTCTACTGGAAAATCGAATTGATCTTTAATCTCTACGTATAATTTTTTAAGTACAGAACTGCACACAATTCCAATTGAGGTATGGTGATTCCCTTAAGTGGAGCGACTCATGATTTACTGCAAACTAACTGAATTTGCACGTTCCCATCTGCATCTTCGGATCTAAGATACAAACAGGCGCCGTAGCCACGAAAACAAGCATCACAAAAACCGTGAACTTCTATTTTACGAGGGTTGGAAATCAATGAATGCTTAGGAAACGAGACCTCTCTTAAAAGTGGTAATTGACTAGCTAAGGTTGTCCATTTGGTATGAATGTCTTGGGGTAAGGATTCGTCCCACGTGATTTTTGCCTTCCAACAATCCTGAATTAAGGTTTTAGCGTGTAACACGACTAGTCCTACTAATCCGAGAGGATCGAAGATTTTCGAGATTTCTGATAACAAATTTCTCTTAGTGGGGTTAACTGCTAAATCAATGGGTTTAACTGTATATGTTAAGCTATCTATTCGTGAATCCCAAATAATACCTAACGCTTTCTGAACTGGTTCCTTGGTGGTTACGAAATCTAAATAAAAATATTTTTTGTCAATATTATCTAAAGCTGTTTTATGATTAGACGACCATTTTCTAATTACAAACCCTCCACGAGCTAACAACTCTATTACCTCATCGCGAATGTTTAAAATTTCCTCGAGTGAATTGGCCCCAGAAACGAAGTCATCTACATAAAAATCGCGTGAAAGTAATTTACTAGCAAGTGAAAAGTTTTCTGCTTCGTCCCACGCAAGTTGTTGAATAGTGGGAATAGCTAAATACGGAGCTGCTGCTGTTCCGAATGTAACGGTGTTTAACTGAAAAGTCGTGATTTTACCTTGTTGATACCATAAAACCCTTTGAAACTTCCTATCTTCCGGGTGTATTAAAATTTGCCTATACATTTTTTCTATGTCTGCTGTAATTCGGTTGCATGCCGTAAGGATGCAACCGAAATGAAACTAACTGTTTGAAAATCGTGTTTTGCGGTGTGGGCCCTACCATGAGTGTGTCATTAAGCGAAATGCCTGTTGGTGTTTTTGCCGAAGCATCAAATACTACCCTAACCTTAGTAGTCTCGCTAGACTCCTTTATAACCGCATGGTGTGGAAGATAATAACCGCCCTCAGTGTCCTTACAAATAGTTATATGCCCTAGAGCGATGTATTCATTCATCACTTTATAATATTCTGTTTTTAGTTCTGCATTAGAAGAAAATCTTCTCTCGAGAGCATATAACCGTTTGAGTGCTTGCATTCTAGATTCGCCTAAGTTAAACTTGCTGTCCCTAAATGGTAAACGAACAATGTATCTCCCTATATTATCTCGTGTGGTATGAGTTGAATAATGTTTTTCGCACGCCATTTCGTCTCGCGATCGAATGGGTTCGTGATCAAAGTTTTCGATTAACCAGAAACGTTCCACAAGTTTGTCCAATTTAAGTACATTACAGGATTCGTTTGTTGAACATGCTAACCCACCGCTACCGCCAGCAGCAATCCATCCTAAACTAGTTTTTTGCAAAATGAGGTTTGTTTGTTGATTTTGAAGTTCAATCTGACCTATTGATAAAATTGATAACGCGATGTTGGAAGCTAGCAAGACGTCTATATGTCTAGGCAAATGAAATTGCGGATCTGCTAATTGAATTGTTTTTGGAATGTCAAAAGAATTGCGAGGAAAAGTTTCGTCGGGCATGGCATCTGTTAAGCATGTAATTTGAAGTGTTGTGTGTTGAATAGAATGTAGCGCGCACAAAGTGATTTGAAACTGTACATAAACGATCTACTGCTCCTATTTTGACTGAACATGTATTTTTTGTTAAATTTAGTGTATTTGTGAATCTTTCTGTCATCAAATTAACTGTGGAACATGAATCTATCAGTGCTCGTGCCATAACGAAGCCTTTATTGACATTTACGAATTTCACAACAGCTGTGGTCATTAAACTCGAACCTACTGGATGAGAAATGGCAACATACGAATGATATGCTAGTCAAATCTCAGCCGCAGGGGGGCCTGTCTTGATTGAGGCAGAATTTGTTTGCTCTGTACTTTGAGATGATGTTTATTCATGGTGTAGTGTTGTGTGATGAGGTTTACTACATTTTTTACATCCAACCTTGCTAGGACACGACCTGGGATGATTTCCTAAACAATTACGACACAATCTATGGATCTTTACAAAGTCCCAACGTTGTTGAGTTGACAACTTCTGCCACTGCTGACATTGATATAAACGATGCATCTCTTTACATTTAGGATGACTGATGGACTGCGATGTAGATTGTGAAGTAACGAAAGAGCGAGATTCATACCTAGCTACCTTACTTCGTTCCCCACCTACCATAGGATTAGCTCTTCTCTTAAAATCTGAATTACCCTTTGAATCTGCCGTTGAATGTTCCAACCCTTGAAGATTGAAGATATTGGCGAATCGTTTTGGTGATTCCGCCTACAATGAAAGGAAAGTCAACATAACCTACTAGTGAGCATGGTCTACCATCTGTTACTTTAATCAATCTACCTGTAGCCGATATGAAAGGTACATTACAGGCTACTGCTAGCTGTAACCCTAGCGAGTTCATGACCGTGCGTGATGCACCTGGGTCATACAGAGCCCTAATTCGGAAATCTCCGATCACTACCGGGAGCCACCATCGAGCTCCATCATCGATTGTTGGCTGATTTATCTCTGCCTGCTCACTTATCTCAACTTGACAAGTGTGAGATTCAATTTGTGTTTCTACCGGGTCTTTAGATAGATTTTTATCTAACACTTTTCTAATAGAAGGTTCCGAGGTCTCATAAGCCTTACTGGGAACGGTAGGTACCTCATCTTTTCGTTCCCTGGTCCTTGCCCCGCACGTTGTGGGCAGGACCAGATAGTATATCCAGGTAAACCACACCGATAACATTCACGGTTACGTTTTAAATTTTTCTAATCTTTCTGGTTTTCCTGACCTGGTTTTGTTTGATTTGTATCTCCTGAAGATCTTTCCTTTTGCTGTTGGCACTGTGGTTCCGAATTATCATCTTGAGAAAGTTTTCGAGATTGCTTCTTAAAATTTCGATGACGCTTAGCAGACTTCCTTTGAGGCAATTTAGACGGTGTAGATCCTTGTATATTGTTCTCGCTAAACCTCTGCTGCTTCTCAAAAACCTCTTTGAGTTCGCGTATTTCTTGTAATAATTAGGTTAACGCTTTCCCTAAATTCAGCTGTCCATTAGCAGTCTGTTTTTTCTGTACTGCTGCTATTTGTATTTCATTATTTTTGGCCTTATTCGTTGGCCTATAAGCTACGTCAAGTAACAATGACTGTTCGGGCGGAGGTGGTGGTCTATAAACTCTCTCCGCCTCGAGTATCAATTCAGCTCCTGCAGCTTTTTCTAATACAGATTTAATGTCCGTAATTCCATCTCTTCTGACCATACGTTGAATTTCTGGCAAGAGGTTACGATGTAATAAATCAAGCTGCTCATTAATATCAGGTAACGGAACTTGTTTTTAAATTATGGATTGTAAGCATATAATATGATCTCGTACAGGCTCATCTTTGCCTTGTGTACGTGCATTAGCTTCTGCTAACAATCTCTGTTGGAAACATCTGCTATATCCATACCATCGCAATGTAGCTTCTTTAAATTGAGCCCAGGTTTTCCACGAATGTCTGTTATTTCGATACCAGGTCGCAGCAACCTCAGTGAGCAGTTCAGAGAGAGAGGATAATAAATTGCTCTTACTCAGTTTAGCCAGCGCTCGACACTCTTTTACTCTCGTTAGAAAGAGGTCTATACTCTGCCCTCGTTTGCCTGAGAATGTAACATTCCAACGTCTCACTATGTGACCTACGTCCATAGTTTTATTTGCATTTGCTGGTCGATCGCTCTGCCTGGTCAGACTAGTGTTATCCGTCACACTGTTTGCAGTGTAAGGGATCCCCTCCCCCGCGACTGTGCCTACTCCCGCAGCACCTGTTGGCACTGTATTCTCATCGCCCCTTATGGGGCTGCTACTGTGACTATTGATGATGCTGAATGTATCTTGAAATCTGACGTGTACATTACGTCCTGCATTCTGCTGATTTTGTTGGTAGTATAGCCCAGTACTTGACGTAGAATACGCAGGTTCATTAGGCTTTTGCCTGAAATATGCCATTTCTTGTGTAAGCGTGGTCACTTGTCTATTCAGCGCTTCCAGATAGTTCAATAACTCCCTTGGTATTCCTGGGAATTTTTCTACTGCTGTACTATCTTTAGGCATACTTCGCTGAGCATTCTGCCTGTTATCTTGCGTCTTAACGTTATGCGCTTTGTTTTAGAGAATATTTGCCAACGTAGTGCTTAAATTTTGCGTCACATTCAGGTCCTTCGCCAATATGGTGAGCGGGTGTTCTTCGGTTTAATCCACGTTATCATCATAGATGGCAGATCCTGTTTTTTCAAAGATAGTTCTTTCAATGAACTTTTTCCTGACTGAAAGGCGGCGTTGTCGCGACGCCATCTCGTTTTCTTCAGGGTTAGACTGTTCGAAGTCCATTGCCGTATAATTACCTAACAGCCATCGCACTAACCGGTGTGACTGTTCGAAAGGTAACCCTTCTTGCTTCAATTCTAACGTTTGAAGCGAATCTACTAAGTCATCTTCTGACAAGCATGTTGCCCATTTATAAACCACTATAGCGGCAGCTTTGTGATTTCCTTCGATCGTTTTCTGTTATGTTGTCATCTTGTATAAATATTCCTATCTTCTTTCTTGAAATATTTTTTATGTATACTAATCGCACGCAGTTTCACTAACGCTCGCTGTGTGTGTGTGTGTACGCACGTTTATTTTATAAAGAAAATTATATTACTGATCGTTTGTATATGGTTATACTAGAACCATATACATACGTATCAGAAAATCTTTACTAAATATGAATTAATTAAAAATTAAATGTTTTGATTTTTGGATTTTTAATAGACGTTCTAATAATTATAGTAAAGCTAATCTAAATATTAGACTATAATAAACTATTCAACAATATTTTACAATGTTGGTTAATTTAAGATACTAAGTATTAACATAAATAATCAAATCCAAAAATCTGTGCGTTCTTAAACTCTTGTTAAAAATGCACACCTAACTGTGTAGGGATAATTTATTTATTTTACATGTGTATCTAGTGTGTAATGTGAAATTTAATTTAACTTTAATGTCTTCGAGAAAATTTTAACATTTCTCCACAACACACACAGTGCCAGTCGATTGCCGCGCTACGAGCTGGCAGTCGTTGATAAGAGAGGAAGAGATAACAAAAATTTCCACTATGTGTAAAAAAATCAAAATTTTTAAATTTTGAAACTTTACTTATTATACAAGTCAAAAAAAAAATTTCTGGCCCTTTCATATGTATAAAGCATTTTAATTTTTATTCAATTAAATATTATATCAAAATACAAAAAAATCTCAATGATAATGATACTAAATTATCCTATATTGAAGGGTTATTTCCAACTGATTTGATTTCAACTTCCTTGTTATCTGAAATCAATATTTCTCTCTCACTGTTGAATTTTATAATTTATTATTAACGACCTGATCGGTAAGAGGGTTACACACAATGACGCACTATTCTAATTCTTAGAAAATCTTGACTGCCTGTTCGCTTTTTCACATAGAGCGAACTATAAGGCATACAGAGCTATATCTTTTATCTTTGTCACTATGCTATCAAAGTGCGAGAATGTCTGCGCGTTAAGCAAAGAAATTTTTGCTGGGACACGTGGGGACACAAATTTGTAACAGCTGAACGACAAAAAATTTTAATTGATACCTAGCAATTTTTCGAGAAATTTCCTACTATTTTATTTTTCGAGAAAAAGGTAATTTAATATTAATTTTATTTTACGAAACGTGAAGAAAAATTTAACGTCAATTCTAAATTTATTTGTCTTTAAGTAAGAATAATTCGATTTTCAAAAGCAAAAAATTTCTTGACACGTGCTATTTTAAATATCAAACTTTAACTATAGCTAAACGCCATCTTTGATATAAAATCCTTTATAAACAACACAAAGTCTGTTTGCGTGGACGTTAACTACGTGCTCGACGCCATTTGCAAATCTCAATTTATTAGATGACGCGTAAAAGCCTGATCCCGTTGACGCATCTATTCGTTGGGCGCCATTTGTAACGGTTATTTTGTGCCTGTTAAAAAAAAGAATTAGCTTTTAATTAATATGAATTTGAGCTGAGTCTCTAAATTTAATTTTATGCAGAGTTTCTGGAAATTGTAAGAAATTTACTAAATATTATACAGCAAACTCCGGTAGTGCTAGCTAGTAAAGCTATTGATGAGCGACAAAGTCTTACGTGATATACTTGTTGCTTGCTGCACTCACTGCGTCTCTCTTTCTCTCTTACCTGATCAAGAGACGCGAGGCCGGTAGCGCAGTTTTCTTTTGTGAGGCAGGTTCCAAAATACGTTGTATTAAATTATATAATATCACGTTACTAATTAATTTATAACTGCTCACAAGGACCGCAGAGGCGTCGCAGTAAGCAACGGGAAATATATATTTTATGTTAAATATAGTCAGGCAATTTGAATCAATTGAAAGCACGATTTAATAGAAAACAGAATTAATTTATTATAAGAAAAATATAAATATAATAAAGATAAAGTATGAACTAAACGAGAATGAAATTAAATAATGTATAAAAAGTAATGTACACGTATATGAGAGAGTGAGCAAAGGGAGGGCGCGTCGCGAACTAAATAGAATTTGCTTATGACGCTGATCGGTTACATAACCGATGATACGATATACCTGAACAAATATCTCTCGAAGAAGAGACACTTGGATATCGCACAGAATAATTATACTTACAGTAAGGCACTGGCCAGCTTACACTAATTACCTACGTGCACGTACACGCCGCTCGCCTATTACCGTAGCTTTCCCCTTGTACGTAATCAATACGTAGATGTTCTGGAGTAGATCGGTGAAATACGTCTCTTCTTGATCATTGAATTCCGCTGAGCTCTGCCATCGTGGCTGCCTTGTCGTAAACTGGTGGAACCCTTTAGACGCCGATCAACGTATTTGCTGGCACTTAATGGCTGACCGCTAAGACGCACGAAAAGCGGTCAAGCAAAACCGAGGGGCTATTCACTATAAGAAATCATTGACCACCTTCAGATGAAATCATTTGAAATCATTATTGAAATCAGTTGAAATCATTGAAATCATTTTAAATCATTGAAATATTTTATTAAATTTCATGTGCACAATATGATTACCGAAATCAAAACTATTCAAATTGAAACCATTCAAATCATTTGAAATCATTGAAATCAATGAATATTTTTGTATTTAGTTTACAATTTAAAATATTACCAGAAATATAATACTAAATATTATTTAAATACCAGATTAATATGAGCTGCTCTGATAAATAAAATAATTTTTGATTTTTGGGGAATAGTATCGATATACAATATATAAATATTTATAAGAATTTTTTTTTGGAATTGAATAAAAATGAATGATTTTAATCATAGGCAAAACGCATCGCACAAAAAATTTTTATGTAAAAGATAATTTATATCAAAACAAATAAAAAAGAATATATGTGAAAAATGAAAAAAAGAAATACTAACAAAAAATTTAAATAAGATCTATAAATAAGTAAATAAGCATTATTTACTTATGTTTGAATTTCTCTCTTTGTATCTGTCACACACGGCTGATAAGTTTTTCGATCATAGCTCTTATGGTGGTCAATTTTTTAAACTAACTTTGTGTTTAAAATTACAGAGAGTAAGAGACTCCGCGTTGCAAAAATATAAAAATATCAGTAAACTAAATACTACAACGGAAATAGCTTATAACAAAAAATGGTCTGAACTTCACATTGGCGAATGGTGTCTCTTTAGAAGATTAAATAGAAAAAAATGCTATCTTGGACATGTACTTAATTTTGGATATTTAAAAGCGGCAAACAAATAAAAGTTTGGAATACTCAGCTTCCTATGCATGTGTCAAGAATAACACTAAAGATATAGGAGTTTTATGTCATTGGTATGAACCAGACAATAAAACTAAAAACTTCTCGTTAGTCCCCATGGAAAAGCATGGATACATAAATATTGAAAATTATGTATCGACTATATCAACATCTACAACAACTGAAAGTGGGATTGTAGTTAATGATGAGCTGTATAAAAAATAAAAAAATTTTTTTGAATAAATAAATGTAAAATTTAGTTATTCTTAATTGAATTTTTAAAATATAGGTATTATTTTAATTTTTATATGATTAAATAATGACGATTTAGGGATTATAATTTAAAGTAAGCTTGACCTTCATAAATATTAATTTTAATTATCTTGGAATGATTTCGGAATTATTTGAAATCATAAAAAATTTGCTTGAAATCATTTGAAATCATAGAAAATTTGCTTGAAATCATAGAAAATTTGCTTGAAATCATTTGAAATCATTTGAAATCACTGCCTACCATAGGCTGTTTTGAAAATGTTTGAAATTACAAGTATAAAAATATATTTCTGAAATCATTTTGAAATCGTTTGAAATCATTTTGAAATCATTTGAAATCATATGCAATCTGTAATCATTTTGACACTTTTTTTTAAGTGAATAGCCCCTCGAGCAAAACTCTACAGAAAGAATTTCTGAGAATTGCAACTAGCAAACATGATATAATACTCTAGTCGGTAAAAACTAATGATTTTTAATTGAGGGGATGTAAAACGGACACTACACCTGTACTCATGAATTTGGCCTATCTTTTCATCATATTGCAAAACTTGAGGGAAAAAAATGCTTTAGTTTGTAGTATTTAACATGAAGATTATTCATTTAAATTTTCAAATAAATTTATTCATTAGTTTTTCAGAATTTTGGGTTCCAATGTTACATTTTAAAATTTTTATATTTTGTATAAAAAAACTAAAATTCTGAGAAACTGATAAATAAATTTATTTAAAAATCTAACTGAATAATCTTCATGGTAAATACTACAAGCTAAAGCATTTATTTTCTTAGAATTTTGCAATAAAATAAAAAAGATAGTAAATATTTGAGTACAAGCGTAGTATCCATTTTACATCTCCTTAAGACAATGTCTCGCGCTATCAAATGCGAACTTAGTCTACCGTATTATATGACCACGTGGCGAAATTCTCTAATAAGCACAGCGCGGCTTAGGTTTTGTGCTAACGCAACGGTAGCCGGAAACTCTCTGAGGCACCTCTTGGCCGGCGTGCTTCTCTGTCACGTGCCGGCCGTCAAGATACGCACCTCTTTACTCGTCTTAGACGAGATATATGACCAAGCGTCTATCCTATTTTGATACCTAAGCGCGCAAGATTCAAACACGGTAGAATACCGTTACAACATCTAGTAATTTTCGTAGAAAAAAAAAATTAAAAAGTCAAATTTTTTTTTCAATTATTCAAATGGTTTTAGAATTAAAACTACACTAAGAAAACCAGATTTCAATAGCTTATCACCTATTTAGACAGAAAAATAGATAGTATGCAAAATTAAACGCTAATCCATTAAGTAATTTCCGAGATCTAATTGGGTAAATAAATACAATTTTGTTTACGAAATTTATTTTTCAAAATACTCAAAAATTAAAACTATGCAAGGAAAATCAGTTTTTGAAAATTTCCCTTGTTTTGATAGTCGGAAATAATTTCCCTACAAATTTTAGAACAAATCCATTAAGTAGTTACGTTAAATAAAAATAATTAGTAAAGAAGAATCGAAATACATACAGACATACAGACATTTTCTGGAAACCACTTTTTTCGACTTTCTGAGTCCAAATATGTACAAATTAATGAAAAAAATTGAAAAAAATTTTTCTTTGTTAATACAATGCTTTCTTTATAAGAAAGCAAAACTAAGCACTAGTTAAGAGGAGGTCGCGTATCTCTGTCCTTTTCTAATCAAAGAAATGATTTTTTTACTAAAACTAATAACTTTATCAAAAAATTAAGAGAAAGCCGCATCTTGTATCAAAAAAAGCAATATTTTCTTTGGTAAGAAAAAATTAATTTCATTGCTTCGTTCTCAAGAAAACCTTGAAAAACCAAATTGTCCACCCTAACCTTTATGATTTAAGTTTTTCAAGGTTTTCTTGAAAACGAAGCAATAAAATTAATTTTTTCTTATTAAAGAAAATATTGCTTTTTTTGATACAAGATGCGGCTTTCTCTTCATTTTTTGATAAAGTTATTAGTTTTTGTAAAAAAATCATTTCTTTGATTAGAAAAGGACAGAGATACGTGACCTCCTCTTAAAAATTATTTTTGATAGTTTAATTCTTATAATTTTTATCATATGATATTAGATATAATAAAAGTTTATTTTGATACATCATTATGATTTTATTTAAGGCTATTTACCCAGATAAATCACAAATGATTTATTGATTTATTCATTTTTAGATTTGCATCAGAAAAAGAAGAGTAACGGAAACTTATAAAATAGAAAAGCGATCATGCACGTTTTTAGAGATTCCATATTTAAAATTTTATAATAATTTCAAATACCTTTATTTGTACTTCTAGAAGGTCTAGATACACTTTTTAAAAACGAAATTGAAGGTTTTGTAGTCTACCTTTATGATAAATAATCCAGCCAAATTAATGTGTTGGTGATATGGTTTAATAAAATATAACAACAAGATTTGAATTGTAACACTCTTCAATGTATATAAAATAATATGAACACTCTTTATTCATGAGTCGTTAACACTCTTTAAGAAAAGGGAAAGCTTTCTAATAAAGCGTACAGCAAAGACTGAATACTAAAGCTAGATAAAAAGGCAGATATGGTCAAGTTTGGAGACGAGGAGAGGAAGGGAAACCGAAATGCTTTATATTATACATATACACTCAATCCTCGCTATAACGAACTTCGCTATAACGAGCGTTCAATAAAACGAGCATTTTTGTCTCGCTAAAGCGAGCAGAATGCTTCCCCTTTTTCCCCCACTGCTCAATCTATTTTTCTTCATGTCCTGCTCGAAAATTCGACCTCCCTTCTTATATACGCGCAACGAGAGTCGATGTTCCCTTCCTTTTGACGCGCATTAATGTACTATTTAAATAGTTTATAATCTTTTACTATATCTATATTTTTATTATTATATATGTATGTTTATAATTATTTATTTTTATTTATATTTTTTTTATGCACATTTTAATTACATAACATCAAATTAATGTGCTTTGAGAACAAATTTTATTTTCAGATGATTATTAGTAAATTGACCGTATCAACATGAAAAAACAAAACATAATTACAATAAAAAACTAGCTACGTAAAAAAAAACAAAAAATTAAGTCAACAATTATAAAACAAAATTAAATGCTATTTTCATTGCTTTTGAAAAAAATATCAAGAGCAATATCTTGAGCTTTTTTTGGGCCTAACATTTTTCTGGGCCAAATGATTTTTTCTTTTCGATCTTTTTGAGCATTATATTTTTTTAGCCTTATATTTTTTTGGGCCCTATATTTTTTTGGGCCCAATAATTTTTTCTTCTCTATATTTTTTAAGCATTATATTTTCTTGGGCTTCTTTCTGAGCCTAATATTTTTTTAGGCCTAATAATTTTTTTGTCTACATATTTTTTGAGCATTATATTTTCTTGGGCCTGTTTTTGGGCCTAACATTTTTTCGGGCCTAATATTTTTTTGGGCTTTATATTTTCTTGTGCCTTATATTTTTTGGCCCAATGATTTTTTTTTCTCTATATTTTTTGAGCCATCTATTTTTTTGGGCCTTTCATTTTTTTAGGCCCAATAATTTTTTCTTTTTTATATTTTTTGAGCCATATATTTTCTGGGGCGTAACATTTTTTTGGGCCCAATAATTATTTCTTTTCTATATTTTTTGAGCCATATATTTTTTTGGACCTCACATTTTTTTAGGTCGAACATTTTTCTGGGCCCAATGATTTTTTCTTATGTATATTTTTTGAGCATAATATTTATTTTGCCTTATATTTTTTCGGGCTTTATATTTTTTTGGGCCCAATAATTGTTTCTTCTCTATATTTTTTGAGCAATTTATTATCTTGGGCTTTTTTTTGGGCCTAATATTTTTTTAGGCCCAATAATTTTCTTGTCTATATATTTTTTGAGCATTATATTTTCTTGGGCCTGTTTTTGGGCCTAACATTTTTTTGGGCCTAATATTTTTTTGGGCTTTATATTTTCTCGTGCATTATATTTTTTGGCCCAATGATTTTTTTTTCTCTATATTTTTTGAGCCATCTATTTTTTTGGACCTAACATTTTTTCTGGGCCTAATGATTTTTTCTTTTCTATATTTTTTGAGCATTATATTTTTTTAGCCTTATATTTTTTTGGGCCCTATATTATTTTGGGCCCAATAATTTTTTCTTCTCTATATTTTTTAAGCATTATATGTTCTTGGTATTTTTTTTGGGCCTAATATTTTTTTAGGCCCAATAATTTTTTTGTCTATATATTTTTTGAGCATTATATTTTCTTGGGCCTGTTTTTGGGCCTAACATTTGTTTGGGGCTAATATTTTCTTGGGCTTTTTTTTTGGGCCTAATATTTTTTGGGCTTAACATTTTTTTGGGCCTAACATTGTTTTGGGCCCAATGATTTTTTCTTATGTATATTTTTTGAGCATAATATTTTTTTTGCCTTATATTTTTTCAAGCTTTATATTTTTTTGGGCCTAATAATTTTTTCTTTTCTATATTTTTTGAGCATTATATTATCTTGGGCTTTTTTTTGGGCCTAATATTTTTTTAGGCCCAATAATTTTCTTGTCTATATATTTTTTGAGCATTATATTTTCTTGGGCCTGTTTTTGGGCCTAACATTTTTTTGGGCCTAATATTTTTTTGGGCTTTATATTTTCTCGTGCATTATATGTTTTGGCCCAATGATTTTTTTTTCTCTATATTTTTTGAGCCATCTATTTTTTTGGGCCTAACATTTTTCTGGGCCAAATGATTTTTTCTTTTCTATATTTTTTGAGCATTATATTTTTTTAGCCTTATATTTTTTTGGGCCCTATATTATTTTGGGCCCAATAATTTTTTCTTCTCTATATTTTTTAAGCATTATATTTTCTTGGTATTTTTTTTGGGCCTAATATTTTTTTAGGCCCAATAATTTTTTTGTCTATATATTTTTTGAGCATTATATTTTCTTGGGCCTGTTTTTGGGCCTAACATTTGTTTGGGCCTAATATTTTCTTGGGCTTTTTTTTGGGCCTAATATTTTTTTGGGCTTAACATTTTTTTGGGCCCAATGATTTTTTCTTATGTATATTTTTTGAGCATAATATTTTTTTTGCCTTATATTTTTTCAAGCTTTATATTTTTTTGGGCCCAATAATATTTTTTTTCTATATTTTTTGAGCATTATATTTTCTTGGGCTTTTTTTCGGGCCTAATATTTGTTTGGGCCCAATAATTTTTTTGTCTATATTTTTTGAGCATTATATTTTCTTTGGCCTTTTTTTGGGCCTAATATTTTTTTGAGCTCTATATTTTCTTGAGCCTTATATTTTTTTTGGTTGTATACATTTTTTTAAGCTTTATATATTTTGTTGTCTATGATTTTTTCTTCTCCATTTTTTTTAAGCCTTATATTTTTTTGGGCCCAATAATTTTTTTCTATATTTTTTGCACATTATATTATCTTGAGCCTTATATTTTTTTGGAACTTATACTTTTTTGGGCTCTACATTTTTTGGATCCAATAATTTATTATTCTCTATATTTTTTGAGCCTTATATTTTTTTGTGCCTTTTATTTTGTTTTGGGCCCAATAATTTTTTCTTTTCTATATTTTTTGAGCATTATATTTTTTTGAGCCTTATATTTTTCTGGACCTTATACTTTTTTTGTGCTTTACATTTTTTGGGCCCAATAATTGTTTTTTCTCTATATTTTTTGAGTATTATATTTTCTTAAGCCTTATATTTTTTCGGAACTTATACTTTTTTGTGCCTTACATTTTTTCTTTTCTAAAAATGTTTCTTTTCTATAAATGTTTCTTAGATTAAAAATTTGTAATTGATTTAGAGCCAAATAACTTTTTTAGATAGTTTGCTACCTTGAACAAAAGATACCAGAAAAGAATTATTTTATAAAAGATAGTGAAGCATTAATAATTCGAAGATATAATTTTTTGCCTTATCTTTAGGGCCTTATTTTTTCATAGTTGCTATATTTTTATTCTAATTTTTTGGGCTTTATTTTTTCAGTCTATTTTTCAAGTCTTATTTTCTATTTAATTTTTGGGCTCAATGAATAATTTCTGTGTATCTTTATGTGCAGCCAGTAGAACAGCGCATCCTCATATGCAGCCGATTAAACATCGTATCCCCATATGCAGCCGATTCAACAGCCCATTTTCATATGCAGCCGATTCAACAGCGCATTCCCATATGCAGCAAATTTAACAGCGCATCCCCACACAGAAAGAAATTTGGCATTAGGAAATTTTAATGTCTTTTGAAATACTAAATGTAATTATAACTAACATTACTATTTTTGAATTTGTAAATAAAATAAATGGTAATTTTTTACTTCAACGTTCCTTGTAATACAGGATTCAATGTATACGGTATTTCAAAACTTCTTGTAATGGTATATAACAATTTTTAGAAAAACGCTTTACCGAATTCGAAATATATTATTTCTGAAATCGTACACGAACAAAATATGGTAATTATTTTATTGCTAAATTTCTTTCCGTGCATATGCAGCCGATTCAACAGCGCATCCCCATGTGCAGCCGATTGTACTGTGAATTTTTAAATGCAATCTATATTACTGCGCATTTCCGTGTACAGTCAATTCATCAGTGCTTTCTAAAATGCATCATGATTTTGAATATTATATCAAATATTATTATATTGGATATTATCATATTTTTATTATATGAATATTTACAATATTATTTATAATATTTCTTCATATACAATGTTTTTGTATAAATTGTGTCTTGATCATTCTTATTTTCTCCGTTGACTATTGCGCTTTTGCTTAAAAATAATTTTGAATTATTTTTATGTTGCGTCCTTGAAAGGGCAACATATAATTGTCTATGACTGAAAATGCGTGATAGCAAATATACACCAACTTTTTCATAAAATTGTCCTTGGGATTTATTAATAGTCATTGCAAAACCTAATCTAATAGGAAACTATTTTCTTTGCATGTTAAAAGGGATATCTTCTTTAGATAGAGATAAAATTATTCTTGGAATAAAAACTAATTTACCTTTGTTTTTTCCACTTGCCAATTCAGCTTGGATAGAATATCTTAGTAGGTTTTTTACTATTAACCTTGTCCCGTTACAAAGTCCCTCATTAACATTAAAATTTCTCAAAAGAATTATAATAGCTTCTACTTTTAAATATAATTTATGTGGTGCAAGTCCATTAGGAATTAACGTATTTAAAAATTCTGTAGGTAATATAACATCCGAATTTGCTTTGTTATCATCTTCGGCTGTATCAATACTTAAATATTCAACATAGTCTCCTTCTATTATATTCAAAACATTGTTATTGATTTGAATAACATCATTATTTTTAGGAGCCAAAATAACTTTATCTATTAAATTTTCACTATTTATTTTTATTTTATTTCCAAATATTTCTTCGACAAGATGCGCTCTAATGATGAGATTTTCTGGTATAGCACTTAGTTCATTATCATCTTCAAAAAGATTAAGACGTTTTCCTTCTCCGATATCTAATAACCATTGTTTGAAACTATTATCATTATCTGAAACTCGCAGATTTTCACTTAATGTCGTACGCATAAAATTTTGCCATAATAAACTAAATTTAACCGAATTTTTTATAATATTAAAACGACTTCCATGTCGAACAATTGGTAATGTTTGCCTAAAATCTTCTGATACATTTACAGTTTTACCACCGCAGGGTTGGTGTTGTACATCGCATAAATCTTGAAAAAGACGATCAACTGCCTCAAAAGCAAATTTGGAAGTCATAGATATTTCATCCTTCTGCAGAGTTAGGCTTAACATTACATGTTGTGCAATCTGTTATATTCAACGGTAGTTTAAATGTTGTGTGCACTAATTTTCCATCAATCAATGAATTCGCTGCTATACCTGTCCAAGCAACACATAAGTAACGTATATTATGATATTTAAAATAAGCTATTAAAACGTTAAGTGAATAACTTTTTCCTGTTCCACCTGGTCCATCAATAAAAATACATTTTTGTTTATTTTAATTTAAACTTTTCATAGTAGAGTCAAATATTTGTCTTTGTTTCTCTTTTAAGAAATTTATTTTAGTTTCCAATTTATTTAGAATATCATCATTATAATTTAAAATTGTTTCATCATCATTATCTTCTATGTATGTGCTTATGTTAGGTGAATTAAAATCATTTAAAGAAAATCCATTGATGTGTAAATTATTTTGAATAACATTCAATGACAATATTTCGCCTATATCTTTTTAGTATTGAGGATGATAAGACTTATCTTTATATTTTTCGTATAAATCTCGTGCATTTATGGGATTATGAAAAATGCAAATAAAAGCGAATAATTCACAAAGAGCATGAGGGGATTCTGTTAATGTTGCTTCCTCTAAACATCGGTCCCATTCTTCATCTTCATTAATTAATTGTTTAGCTTTAGCTGCTTCATAAAACGAAGTATATATTACATTATCAATAGTACATAAATCTTCAAAAAATGTGGCGCCTTTGACATGTAATAGTAATAATCTTATAAAGTAGCGTTCTCTGTCTTTTGGATTTACCAAATACATTCTACTAAGTATTAGTTTCCTTATTTTTTTTCTTTTATTCCACTTATTTAGTTTTTCGTCAAATGTATAAAAATGCGGTATTTCTATATACAAGTAATCTCGAGCTTCTAAATCTTCTCGATTCAATTCGAAATATGCTGTTAATGTTGTTCCCATATTTTTCTGCATGATCGTTTCTTATTTTCCTTCTTTAAGAAATACATTTTGTTGATTTTCTTCATGAACACATAGTCTTTTTATAGTATGTGAAATAACATGTAAAGGATATTCTAATAATCTGTGCACTGTTTCAGGCGGACATAAATATCGTGTATTTATGTATTGTTGTATATTATCATATTCATATTCAACATTTTCATTATTATCATTTTGAAAAGTGTCTTTCTTTTCTGTTTGGAAATCAACATTCACTTCGTGTATTTTAATGTATGCACAATCATGACCTTTATAACAATATTTAAATAAATATTTAATGCATTGTACAGTGGAACATACTTCTACATTTATATGTGCATTAAATTTTAATAATAAGTAAGGATTATAAGGAACAAGAAATCCATTATCTGCTACTTTTGTGAAATTCGAGTTGTTAAAATAAAAACCGCAAATGGAATTTTACAGCGTCCTAGTAAAAAATTAATTAAGAGAGTCCATAGAATTGTTGGAAGAAAAATTAATAAATTTATTACTGAAAAAACAATAGAAGAAGCAGATTATTTACAAAAAAAGCTGGTGAATTTGTTATCGGCGTGAAAAATCTTATTAAAAAAAAGGAATAGAAAATGTTTATAATTCAGATCAAAGTGGATTTCAATTAGAAGTCCATTCTGGCAGTACATTAGCAATCGAAGGGGAAAGGCAAGTAGAATGCTTGGTGCCATCTGTAGCTGCTACGACCCATAGCTATACAATACAACCAACAATATATGGTGATGGTAGACTTCTTTTCCCTCTTTTTATCGTTCTTAAAGAAAAAACTGGTGAATTTGGGCCAGTTGTATCACAAGAGTTGTTCTGACCAGCCAACATTTATGCAATAGCTTCTAAATCAGGAAAATTAACTTCAGGTATCATTTCATATTAGGCGTATTAGAATAATTATGATACTATTTTGAATTCAGGAGGCATCCTGTGTTATTGTTAATAATAATTTTTTTTGTTTCAATTTTTTTTCTATTGAAAATTACTAAAATTTGAAATTTGTCTGATTTTAGATCATTTTAAAACATGGCTCAAAGAAGTATATTTTCCGAATGTTGGTTTATCAAGTGTACTGTTGGTAGGCTCATGGACTGGGCACTGTCCTTCATCCGTAGAAGAAGTAAAACCTGTTAATAAAGAAATATCTTTAAAAATAATTTTAAAAGGAACTACAGGCAAAATACAACCACTAGATGTTTTTGGATTTGGGGTTTGGAAAAATTATGTAAGAGAGTTTTCAGACAGCGTAATATTGATGAATGAAGAATTGAATCTTCATTATAAAAACATTATCATTAAACTTCAATCTTTAGTTCACAATCAACTATCTTCTCCGAGATACATAAATCTGATAAAATATTCATGGTATAAAAGTGGTTAAACGAATGTTCATTCTGAAAATATTGAAAATCCAGTAAATTTTGCTCTTAGATCACAATCTAATATACTTTGTGAAATTGCAGGGTACTCTAATGTCGCAATTGTTTGATGTTCATTGTGCAAAAAATCTTTATGTTTGAAACACTTTTCTGATGATTATCATTATGGTTCTACTTATGATCCTTGATAGCAATTAAGAAAATTATGCAATTTTCAATTACCGATGTATTACACATAAATTGCATGTTCTAAATACTTGTGATATTATAAGTTTGTAGAATGTATTCGAAATAAAATAGATTACACAAGAGTTAAAAATTTGAATTTATTTCAAACCTGCAATAATTCATTGTAAAATAAAATGATTTTCATAGATATTCAATGTTTTATTAAAAATTAAAAAATATACAATAAATCTGTAAATCTGCAAATAAATTTAAAAAATTCGAAAATAATTCAAGAATATAATTTTTTATTTAAGGATAAAATAAAAAAATAACCTCAAGGGTAAAACAATCTAGAAAAAAAATTTTTTCTTCGTAAATCTTGAAACACGTCAACTTTAATTTATTTTCTTGATGATAGTGCCATTTTTAACTAAATCTAGCCAATTCGATCAATTTTATATTGAAAAAATAGCAAAAAATTGCACATTTACCCCTAAAAAAAAATAGGGGTTGACACCCTTCGGGGTAAAAGTTATGCCTATAGTAGCGTCTTTTTATAATAAAGAATTTGGCATTGGTTTTATTTAAAAACTCCAAATAGTTTTTGAGATATTAGAAAAAACCTGTTTTTGGGGGCAAACTTCAGGGGTGATTTTCATCCCTTAAATCGACAAGTTAGCACGTAAGAAAAATACATGTCTAATATCTTTTCGAGTACTACAACATATCACAAAATGATCAAAATCGGTTCGGTACGCCTGGGTACCCTTCCTTGTTAGTAAAAATATCAGCTATTTGTTCTTTTGGGAGAATCCAGCATACTATGACTAAATTTGTTTTAACGCATTTTCTTACATAATGCCTTCTTATCAAGTGATCGCATTATCAAATAACTGAATAACATATCCACATGTAGATTAAGAATTCTCACAATCCGCAAAACTTGCATCAGCAAATGCTTGTAAATTTCCATTAACATGATAGCAAAGAGTTAACTGTTTTGTACCGTTCAAGTATCTAAAAACTCATTTCATCATTTTCCTTTGATTTATAGTCGGATCTGATTGATGTCTGCTTAGTAGATTTGTTGCATGAGAAATATTACGTCGTGTTGCAACAGCTAAGTATAACAATGAACTAATAGCTTTTCTGTAAGGTGTGGAAATAATCGTTTGGATTTTCGAATGTTCATCTTTTCTGTCTCTTCTCTTTTTGTTCATAAACCTGTGTGGTTACTAAAGGAATTCTTAGCTAATACGTCTCTTCGAATTTACATCTCTTTAGCATTTTGCCTATATATTTTTGTTGATTGAGTTCTGTCAAAGTACTCTCACGTTTTCGAATAATATTAATTCCTATAAATTCTTTGGGTTCACCTAAATCATTCATTGAAAATTTCTCTTTGAATTTTGATTTTATATCATTCATTTTCTTATGATCGCTACCTGTAAGAAGGATGTCATCTACATAAAGTAATAATATGACCATATTTTCCATTTCTCCAGATAAATAGACAAAAATCATTATGATATCAATGATCATCTGATACCAATCCTATTTTCCGAGTTGCTTCAGAAAATCTTTCATGCTACTTCTTTGAACTTATTTTCAGACCGTGGAGTGCCCTTTTAAGTTTGCAAACTTAAGATTTCTTCATTTCATTGCTTATTTGCACTCCATATAGAATTTTCATGTAGATTTCTTCATTCATGATTCTGTTTAAGAATACTGATTGATAATGTTTAAGTTATATTTATTTGCCATAGCTAATAATGTTCTCACTATTGGAAGTCTTGATACAGAGGTATATGTTTCTCTTAAGTTATAGTTATCTTTATCTTTAAATGCTCTTAAAACTAATTCAGCTTTATACTTTCTTTGACCATCTTTTCTACTCTTACCTTTGAAAACTCATCTAGAATCTATAACATTGAGTTTTATACCGTCTTTTATCATCCTGATCTATTCACCATTTTTCGTTGTTCTTCCTGTTATTGACACATCATTGTTTTTCGATGATATCTTGCCTCTTTATTTATTCGTAAAGTATTAATACTTCTCTGAAGGACATGAAGTCTTTAATAAATTTCGCTAGTAAAGAAAAAAAACTTCATTAACAGCCTTTTAATTGCCACATCTTTTACGTTTAGCGGTTTTCGATAAAGTTAAACAGATTTAAAACATGCTTAAAAGAAAAGCTATTATCGAATAGCAAAACTTCTTTTTCAAAAATATTTCTACCTTTTGTTGTTTCTCTTTTTTTCTTTTCTTTCTTCTCTCCCTCCGTTTTTAATGTTTTTACGGATTCTTCACAGTTCTTCTTCAATGAGATAAATCATTTTATTTTTCATTATCATTCGGCCAAATCATTACGCGATCTTTATTATGTTTGAAATTTCACATCTTTGTTCTCATGAAATTTATCTTTCTCTGATTTTTAGGAAGAGATATCCAGTATTTGTATATTCATTAAAAATCATTTTTCTACCCTCCTTTCGAAATCACAATTCTATTTTCCTTTGAATCTTTACGTACACTAAATAATTAAAATATCTGATTTAACTTATGTTATAATTGTCTTTCAGAACTTTTGCATAAATATAATCAAGTTGTTTGATTTGTGAGGCGTTCTGTTGTATGTATATACGGTTGCTTCTTAACCTAAAAATAAAATAAATTTCATATATTTTTAGGCGATTTTTGATCATATATATGTAAGCTTTTATCCTTATTTTTGTTTTTATTACTTAATCAAATCTTTCTGCAGTTTCATTATATTAAGGCATGTCTGGACAATCTAAAGCTGAGCTCCTATTAATTTAAAATTCAAATAATTTTTTCGGCAAATTTCATATTTTGATAGGTACTTGAAAATACATCTTTGTATCTTCACAGAGTATGGATATTGTCGTGTAACGATAACCTTTGGGATAAGTTATTGAAGTAATAGATTTCGCAGTATCAGCATGTATATTCTACGATTCTTTTGTAGTACAAGTTCTTGAATTTATTTTGCCATTGTGTGAACTTCGCATTCTTGTATAGATTTATAAAAAACATTACTTTCCATGGCCTTTAAATGAAGGTACTTTCTGTCCAAACTCTTTAAATAAAGTGATAATACACGATATGATTTTACGTTACAGCATAGCTTTGTTTAATATTGAGTCTCTTGATGTATTCGAATTAAACATTGCTTCTCTCCCTAATAATTCAATTTCAGCCAATTAATCAATTAGTGTTCGATCTTTGATCGTCATTTAATTTAGTTTATACTGATAGTTGAATGTATTGTTAAATTTGATAACACCTTAAATTTTGGTTTTATTTTGTTCAATTCTTTTAAAACTTTTCTCATTTATCATTTGCGTCTTCTTTTCCTATCCTGGTTCACTCTCTTTACCTTGATGACTTTCAATAGAGGTACCAGATGAATCAATAGATTTTCTTTAAGATAGCATTTCTGGCGGGATGTTTATTCGTTTTTAATCCTTTTGAGCCAATAACACTAGCTGTATTTACATAGATCCTTTTAGAAAATTCGTCAAAATTTTATTTTATTTTTATTTTTATATTCTTTTCAATCTTGAATTCCTTTAGTTCTCTTTCCTGAAAAGACTCTTTGTAGGCTTGTATTATCAATGATTTACTTAACGCAGAATCAAAATGTCCATTATTTGATAATTAAAGTATATGTTAAGTTCTTGTTTAATAAACTTTCTAAATAATAATAATTCGAATTATTATCATTTATAACTGCAGTTCTATAATTTATCATAATCATATATATATGCACACTGCCGCCGAGACACTTTTGCCCCCCTTCGTCTAAAATCGACTTATCTAAAAAGTTTTATAACTCTGGAAAAAATGGTCGTAGCTTAAAAATTCCAATGGGATTCGGAAGATTGTTCAAATTTCCTTTAAAAACTATTAGTTTAATATAAAAAAAAAACATTTTTTTCGTATCTCTTATCCATGTTTAAAAAGAAATTTTTTTTAACTTTGTTTTGACTTTGTAAAATAGTGTTCAATTTTAGTAGAAATCGTTACATTAATACAAAACCAAATAGATTTTAAAGCTCATATTTTGACGATGAAAATGCAATGTCGAACGTCTAGATTCGACCTTTTAAACCAGAGTTATAAGATTTTATATTTAAAAATAAGGTTTTTTTCGATATATGAATATCTTTGAATTTAAGAGGAATAGGAAAATTTGTTAGAGAGAAAAAATGTTCTTTTTGGTCAAGTAATAATAATATATAATAAAAAATGGATTTCGGAAAAAAGATTTTTTTTTGCCTTTTTTACCCACGTTGTTCAATATTTCAAAGATATCAAAATTTCATTACATTCCAACAAAAAAAAAAAAATTTTTTTCGAAATCAATTTTTTATTATATATTATTATTATTTGACCAAAAAGGAACATTTTTTCTCTCTAACAAATCATTCTATTGCTCTTAAATTCAGAAATATTCATATATCGAAAAAAACCTCATTTTTAAATATAAAATCTTATAACTCTGGTTTAAAAGGTTGAATCTAGACGTTCAACATTGCATTTTCATCGTCAAAATATGAGCTGTAAAATCTATTTGGTTTTGTATTAATGAAACGATTTCTACTAAAATTGAACACTATTTTACAAAGTCAAAACAAAGTTAAAAAAAATTTCTTTTTAAACATGGATAAGAGATACGAAAAAAATGTTTTTTTTTTATATCAAACCAATAGTTTTTGAAAGAATTTTGAACAATCTTTTGAATCCCGTTGGAATTTTTAGGCTACGACCATTTTTTCGACAGTTATATAACTTTTTAGATAAGTCGATTTTAGACGAAGGCAGGCAAAAGTATCTCGACGGCAGTGTACATATATATGTATATAAAACCGGTCTTTCGAATGCGCGATACCCCGCGCTCGTCAGTACTGACTTCGGGTCGTATCCGGCGCACGTCGAGGTGTGTGTCAGTCTCACATTGTTACCCCCTCCCTTCCATTACCTTATGTATTATAGAAATTGGTCTTTTGAATGCGGCATTCAAAAAACCGGTACCGCGCACAAAATATACAGGAGTCCATAGCAGCAAACTGTAGCGCGCATTCAAAAGACTGGTTTTACTTACTTATATGTTTACATACATACACACATTTTGATTTGTATCTTATTTCGTCTTATTTAATACTCTTTATGGCATAAACACATCTTATATATTTAAAACTCTCGTTATCTTGATGTATTAGTTGTACAAATTATAATTTGTATAATTAAATTTTTAGAAAATAATATTTTTACACGCTTTTATTAAGCTTGCTTTTCCGTGTGTCTGTCTATAATCAAATCTTGCACGCTCGATTTGTTGCACTTTTTGTCGATGGAAATTTCTGAAATTTTACACAGACCTTAGTCTCTGATGATAATGCAATAATCTGTTGTCAGGTCGGCGATGACTGGTGTGCAAAGTCATCTCCGAGGAAGTTTAAGTTGATGGAATATTGTTGAGTTAATAGTTGTAGAAAATGCATATGAAGTAGCTAAATGTATAGGGGATAGGGAAATATATAGGGGATAGGGGCATGCATAAGGGATAGGGGAATGTATAAGGAATAGGGAAATGCATAGAGAATATGGGAATGTATATAGGATATGTGAATATATAGGGGATAGGGGAATGTATAGAAGATACAATTAAATACAAATTTTGAAAAAAAACTATTCATAGAAAACTAAGAAGGAGAAAATAAGAAATTTTAAAAAAACATTTTAAAAACACGCTTTTATAATGGAAAAAATACACTAAAAAGTATTAAATTAATTAATTTACTTCCTTAAAATTACTTTTATACAGTTCATTGTAATAATTAAGAGAAAATTTTTGTTGTAAAATTTTCTCTTAATTATTGTGATGAACCGTATTAAAGTAATTTTAAGAAAGTAACTTAATTTATTTAATACTTTTTAGTGTATTTTTTCCATTATAAAAGCGTGTCTATAAAATGTTTTTTTTTTTAATTTTTTCATTGTACAACGTACAAAATGAGTACACATCGTGTATTATTTTCTTTTGGACCCCTTTTTATGACAGTATAGCTATCGAAGCTTATACTTGACCTGTCGTTTAAGTGCGGGCCTGCAAGTCGGGAAAGCCCAAACCTTTCGGTTTGCCTTAAGTTTTTCTAGACACCACATGTTTATATCCAAGCAATGTTTTGCTTTGATATAAACTTATGACTCACACTTTTACTTTTTCTTTTTTTTTTATAAATACAACACACTCTCTGACCGTCTTTGTAAAAAATTTTTTTTTCGTTCTTTTTCTCTCCTTCTATTGCATGTTCAAAGCGTCCTAACGCTTCTCTCTCTCTTTTTTTTATTTATTCACATCTTTTGTAATTTATTTATAATCATATTTTTGAAATATTTTTTAAAATTATAATTATTCTTAGAATTCGTCTTAAAAGTTAATTATATGAATTTAAGCACTCATAATATTTTCAATGTTATTCATGCACTATATGAAGGAGAGAAAAATAATTAAGGTGATGATTTAAATCTAGTCAATTTACTCAAATTATGTTTTTTCAGATTTCAACACTTTCACCCTAAGGTTTTACTTCGAGTTTTTATCGGTTTCTTCAGAAAATTATAATACAAATCCATATGAGTAGAGCAGATTTTGAATAAATTTATTTCTATTTATTTACTAACCTATTAATTACAATAATAAATGAAATATTGTTTGAACAATGGCTTTTTCAGATATTTTTTAACTATTGGAATTTTTTAGAAATGTTTTACACTCGAGTGGTTTCTAGTATAATTTTGAATTTTTCTCCAAACATTCTCTGTACTTAATATTATTGTGGTATTACTATAATATTTTTTTCAATATTTTAATTTTTTTCTATTCTATCAAAGTACATAAATTCTAGAGCATAATAAAAACTTATTGCTCTTCTCCCTTATTTGAACCACAGAACATAGGCAAAATTAGACATAATTTTGGATTTAGCTACAAAACTTAAATATGACATATAAAAATACCTAATATGAAAGATTTCTGAACATTGTAATAACTATATTTAGTATCATCAATTATAAGTATATTTACTAGTAAATTGTGAAAATCGGTCAAAGTTAATGAAAAAAAAAAAATGATTTTATCTTGCCAAGTTCCAAAGACTTTCAAGATCGATAAATCTTATAGCATATACTTACGGTAGCTTATTACATTGCAAAAATTTTGCGCACTGTAAAATCGTTTTTTGTAAGTTAATTTTTGTCTTACTATTAATTTCAGGATTATGTAGAAAACAAATTGAGTATAAAATTAATTCACTTTAAACTCAAAAGAGTAAAAATTGGAAATAAAAAGTATAAAAGTATAGTTTTTTCACTTATAAAACAGTAAATTAAAGATTTCACCACTTGTAAAGGTATATTTGATAACTTTATTGTTTATAAAGATAAACTTAAGGCGTTTACTCTTTTTCTAAAAGTGAAAACGTACGTTTTTTTTATTTCAAATGGTTAATATGATGCTTTCTCTCTTTTTATAAAGATTAGTATCTATATTTTCTACTTCACAAAGAGCAAAAGATTATACTTCCGTTTCTGAAGAGTAATTTGATGTGTTTACTCTTTTGCCGAAGAGTAAAAGGCACATTCATAACTTTGCAAAGAGTAAAATAATAATATCTTATAATAATCAAAAAGAATAATTTATAATCAATATTTACTTTTACGTTATTTCTCAAAAAAGTAAATTTATACTTATAATACTATCAGAAATTTTTATATTCCTGAAAAGCTTTTCAGTGTATGTAATAAAAAATTATGATATATGAGTACCTTCCATACCTATAGTAGTTACGTGACTTTATCATCTCGAAAATAGTGAATTGATTAATTTATTCTTTTGAGGAATATCGTAAAAGCAAATATTAATCAAATTATTCTCTTTAACTATTGAAGTATTATTTTATTCTTTACATAGTTATAAATGTGCCTTTTATTCTTTGGCGAAAGAGTAAATTCATCAAATTACTCTTTAAAAAAGGCAGCATAATCTTTTATTCTTTGTGAAGTAAAGAACATAGATCCTAATCATTATAAAAAAGAGAAAAAGCATTATATTTACCTCTTAAAATCATTTTGTTTTTATAAAGTAAAAAACATACGTTTTTATTTTTAGAAAAAGAGTAAGCACCTTAAGTTTATCTTTATAAATGATAAAGTCATCAAATTTACCTTTACAAGTAGTAAAATCTTCAATTTACTCATTTATAAGGGAAAAACTATGCTTTTTACTTATCATTTCCAATTTTTACTGTTTTGAGTTTAGAGTGTACATCGTAAATAAAATTGTTAGGATTTTATTTATTGATATGAATTACAAGGCTATTCACGATTCACATGGCACGCATTCGGATTTTTGAAAAGGGTACGCCCATCTCCACTACTACATGTTTCTTTACAGATTAATCTGTAAAGAAACTGAAAAAAGGTTGGGATCCCACTAGCGCCGCGTGTCGGTAAAAAGCAGCTTTCGAGTTTTGAATATATGCTTTCCTAATTCCGAGCAACATATGTCCTAAACGGTCGCCCTAAATAGAAGGACGAGGCATATACTCAACGTTTGCGTCACATATGAGCTAATGTCGCGCGAGTGCTTTCCAAAAGCGGACAACATATGTTCTAAATCGAAAGGGCACGTGGTGGCTCGCCGTTAGAGCATCATGTGTCCGCAAGAGGGCATGGTTTACGCTAACTTTTCATATAATCCTGAAATTAATAGTTAGACAAAAATTTAATTAATTGACGAAATTTTGCTTCCCAGCTGACGCGTTAGGTGGCCCTTACAAGCGGCCGTAAAAGCGTTCCGAGAGTGAAAAATATGATTGGCTATACATGAACAAAATTATGTTCAAGAGCAGACCGGAGCAGATTCGATACCGACCGAGAATTGAAAATGTTGTGGGGACATCCACTTATCTATGTATGCGTACGGCGCTGCAAGCGCACCAACACACATGTAAGTGTGTACATGAGAACGCCTCTGCGCAGGCTCAAGTTAGTCGAGGAAGAAGCAGCTCAGCGACTGCTTCTCTGTACTTCAGTCTTGTTCCACAAGTCATTGCGCTTAGTCGCACTGGCTCATTTAATAAAGGTCCAATCAATCATACTTTGTGACTTGTCTTTTACAGTCTTCTCTCCTGCCTTCAACATCATACATATATACTGTGGGCTGGTTCCCACACATTGGTGACCTCGACTGGCAAGGCATAGCGACGACCAAGCGGCCATTGTACCATCAACGCAAAGCGGACTAGGGGGACGCCTCGAAGCCGCCATTTTGTTCCTTTCTGTGCTGGCCAAGCACTCATCTTGCCGCTGTCTCGCTGCCACGTGCACCATGAGATACTTTGTTGGTCTTTTCTTTTCGTGGTGCAACGCGCCCGTACTTCAGACCTCTGCAGCTTCCATAAGGGACGTTTTCTTTGCGGCTTGCCTCAGCATCCCTTCAAAGAGCAACGCAGTCTTCTAATAAGGTAGCGAGAGTGTTATACCAAACTCTCATTTTCTTTCTTTTATATACGCACCAAGTGCGAAGTTCTCGTAAAAAATTTTTTTTACATTGATTCAGGCCACGTGGCGCCACATTTTATTCAACGCGCACCTTAGCAAAATGTAAAGTTTCTCACGGCAGTGCGTGTTGTGGCCGTTTAAAAGGTTAGGTTCGCGAGTGAGTTTGAAAAATTGCTAAAAAGTAAAAAGCACGCCGCTGACATACGTGCAGGCTATGCACAATTTTGTCTGGCGTTGATAAACTCTTCGCGAATAATCCTAACCTACTAATCGAGAATGTAAAATTTCATGCCTTAAGACACGCAACATAATTATGTTTGCATTTTGTCTGGTGTGCTAAACACGCGACCGGAAGTCACGCAATTTTGCCTACCCCACAAGTTACGGCTAGTTTCGAGTGAGGCAAATGCGTGCAAAAGACAAAGAGTCTTTTATCGTCGCGAAATAATTAAACTCTTCAAAAATCAGCTATCTCACGGTCAACAACGAATCAAGATTTATAATTTTAAATGCGGAGTGCGAGGAGTCGAGCCTTCATAAAATTAAATTTGCCTTATTTGTGTAACGTTTATATATAAAATCGAAATTTTTTGTCATACAGTTAAGGCATCGACTTCAGACAATTAGAAAATTAAATTTCGCGAAGTCTCTGGAGTTTTCTTTTAACTTATCGTGTTGAGAATAAACTCAGTGCAATATACATTAGCTAGTCATTTATGTTCGTATCGTAACTATTTATTATTTATTTTACCATATAGATATTTATTTTTTTTTCTTTGTTTGTGCCTTCGTCCTTATACCACATTCTATACTTCTTTATATATATATACATAAATTTTATTTGTGAGTACTTGTGGGCCTCTCGCTTTGAATACACAGCGCAGTAGTGCTGCATTACATTTTATTTCACATTGCTGTGAGAAAATCTCACTCATATTCGAGGCGCCGTCACTGCCTGAGAAAGCTCTTTCCCCGATCTCATTGGGATCTTTCTCGAAGACTTTCAAGAGCACTGCGGGTGCCAAGAATTCTTCCTTTTTCTCTTATTCAAGCAAACGCGGGAGACCCACAATTATCATTTTCTCGAGCAAGCGGTCATAGGGAGAATTCTCTCTGTTTTTTTTCTCTCTTTCTCACTCACACGCAGAGAAGAAACCTTTCGCCGTTTGGTCGTAGACCGCATGCGGTCCTAAACGCCAACGCCGGGGGCTAACTTGGAGGCGTCGAGTGCGCGTAACTATAATTATTTGCGCTTGGGCATCGCAGAGTTTCTTTGCGTGTCTCAGTCGTCGACGACCCAGGTCCTATACGCTGAACACGTGGAGGTCAATTCGACTGCACAAGACGCCATTTTGTTTATATCTTATCAAGCATAATTGTAGCAAAGCTACTTTCGCAGAGAGAGTTTTCTCGGACTGCTTCCGATATAAAATAACAAAGGGCGGTTTTCCCTCTTCTGCGACCTCTCGTCTGCAAAATGCCTGCAAATGTGATCCACTCACCTCCAAAAAGCGTGAAACTCGGCAACACACAAAATTTGCAAAACACGCAAGATACGTTACGTGCGCAACAAAATAGCTCTCCTTCAGAGAGCATGTACTCGGGTGATGGGGGCGCCCTAGGAGCTTCGGAGAACGCGATGGAGCCGACCACCTCCAACAGCCCATCCACCAGGCTTAGCATAAATTTAGCTACGTCGAGCATAAATAAAATTCAAAAATACGATGAAAGACCCTTTTTGGCTTACAAGCAAAGAATCGCGCATAAATTTGACCAAAATAGACTCCTCCCCTTAAATACACAAAATGAAAAAACGGTTCCGAGAGAGACCTACGAAAGGATGGAAAAAACCCTAAATAATAAAATTGAGGAATTACATAATTCACACAAAGAGCAAATCTTTGACTTGACAAAGCAAATATACTCATTAAAATCTCTCGTTTTAAATCAAACCGGAAAAGAAAATCCGTTAGAGTCACAAAATTTAAATTCTAGATTTTTCGATAGTAATCAAGACGATTTTAACCTTCCTTCAGCCTCTACTGCGACACATAAACAAACATTACACTCTCACTACAGAACAAAGCTTAACCTTCAGACCAACCTTAAACATTCAAAACACTCAAGCAACTCAACCAACAACAACAAACAATAAAACACTCCCAGACTTTATATATCCTTCAAATTTGTCCGTTACACAGCAAAACTCAATACCTAACACCTCTAATCCACAAACAACAAAAAACACACACAATAGAACAAATACACACTACATAAACACACCAAACCATAACATTCAACCGTCAATTCCGTTAAACGTTAACCTTAAACCGATTAAATTGTCCTTCTGGCAACATGATCCCATAACGTGGTTTGAAATGTTCGAATATCAACTCGCCTTACAGAATATTACGGATGATAATATTAAATTTGTAAATATAATGCCTAATCTTAATAGTAATATAGTAAATGAAAGATCTAACAGCATTAAATTATTAAGGCCGAACTATCGCTATGTCGAGATTAAAGATATTTTAGTAAAGAAATATACTCAATCGCAAGACACTAAATTACAAAAACTGTTTCGAGGCTGTCAAATAGGTACGAGAAAACCGTCGGAATACTTAAATGAATTAATTAATTTAGGGGGAGAGCAAATGTCGCGCGCTTCCATCCTCAAAGCATGGAAAGCCAACTTACCATGCAATATTCGTCCATTCTTAAGAGAAGAGATAATGACGGAAAATGAAATGGCGTTGGTCGAGCTCGCGGATCAAATTCACGCCGATCTATACAAAAATCATAATAAAATCAACGAAATTAAACAAAGTGAATCACAGAGGACGCTGTATCTCTCTATCCTTTACTAATTAAAAAATGTAATTTTTTGGAAAATCTAGTGATTATTGATAGAAATTAAGACTTGTCCGCTACTTGTTTAGTAAAAATGAATATTTTCTCTGATGAGGACCAATTAATTTTGTTACTTTTTTTTCAAGTGAAGTTTGACATACTTAAAAAATCCTAAGTTAGGCTAGAGAATACGTTATTTAAGTATGTCAAACTTTACTTAAAAAAAAAGCAACAAAATTAATTGGTTCTCATCAGAGAAAATATTCATTTTTACTAAACAAGTAGCGGACAAGTCTTAATTTCTATCAATAATCACTAGATTTTCCAAAAAATTACACTTTTCAATTGAAAAAGGATAGAGAGATACAGCGTCCCCTTAACGGAAATGATGACTAAAGTCGACGCATTGGTCAATCAACGCAGTGCAGATGAAAGACGCCCGCGTGAAAGAACATCGTTTGAGCGCAATAAATCTAGAGGACGTGCGCGTAATCAAAGTAGAGACGGTAAAAAGTATTGTTTTTATCATAGTAAATACGGCAAAAATGCTTATAAATGCTCGAAGCCGTGTGATTGGGTGAATTACTCTAAAAAAGCAGACCAACCGAACGTAAAACATAAAGATAAAAATAGCTCGGAAGGCAACAAGAGAAACTCCGGAGAGTCGGTAAACTAGAAACTCGGCGCGTCATGGAGACCAGCGTGGCCGGGATTAAATCTGTGCGTCTCCACGTAAAAGACAGAACTACCAACGAGGTGTTCTTGATTGACTCGGGCGCGGAAATTTCCGTAATCCCTAGACCAAAAAAATATATCGGTAAAAAAACACACATACATTTATACGCAGCCAACGACACTAAAATAGACACATATGGCACGTTAAATAAAAAACTTGATTTTGGGTTCACTCAGGAGCTACTATAGCCTTTCATAATTGCTGACGTCCCTTACCCTATACTGGGGGGAGACGCTTTAAATCATTTTCACCTTTTACCTGATTTAAACAAAAAAATATTAATTAATGCCAATACAAATGAAATAATAAATGGTTTTAACAAGACCGTTCCTGATCTACAAATTTCTCTGATTGACCCCAAAGTCAAGTACTCACACATTTTAAACAAGTTTCCCGCAGTGATAGGCATCGATAGGCCAAAGACTCTTAAAAAGAGAGGCATTTTTCATTACATTAAAACCACAGGCCCTCCTTGTGCCCAGAGACCGCGACGCTTGCACCCTGAAAAATTAAAAATAGCCAAATCGGCATTCGAAGAGTGGTGTAAGTCAGGCGTGTGCAGACCCTCAAAAAGTCCTTAGGCCACGCCTATACATATCGTACCGAAAAAAAATGGGGAATGGAGAGTTTGCGGAGACTATCAGAAAATAAATGAGGTAACGGTACCGGATAGATACCCCATACCGAATTTGCACGACTTCGCGAGTAACCTACACGGTAAAACAATTTTTTCCGCCTTAGATCTGGACAGCGCATTTTTACAGATTCCTATCTTTCCAGATGATATTCCCAAAACGGCAGTAATTACGCCATTCGGTCTATACGAATTTCTCGTCATGACCTTCGGTTTTAGAAACGCGTCGCAGACGTTTCAAAGATACGTCAATTTAGCACTGGGGGACTTGGACTTCATTTTTGCCTACATCGACGACATCCTGGTGGCGTCCGCCTCACCCGAGGAACATAAAAAGCACTTAAACATAGTGCTCGAAAGATTGCAGAACTTCCACTTGCAGCTAAACCTTAAAAAATGTACATTTGGCGCAGAGAGTTTAGTTTTCCTCGGTCATACAATAGATAAAGAAGGCCTTAAGCCTGACCCAAAATTAGTCGATGCGATAAAAAATTATCCTCAACCGCGAATAGTAGACGAACTACGCAGGTTTCTCGGCTTTATTAATTTTTACAGAAGAGGGATTCCTCACGCAGCAGAAACGCAGCGCCATCTGCACGCGCTCATAAAAACCAACAAGAAGAAAGATAAAACACCCGTCATTTGGACCCTGCACGCGTTAGAAGCTTTTGAAAAAACAAAAAAAGACATAATCAATATAACTACATTAGCTTATCCGTGCCCCAATGCAGAAATACGCGTAACTACGGATGCCTCGGACTTCGCCATGGGCGCTTCTTTGGAGCAATTTGTAGACGGCAGTTGGCAGCCGTTAGCATTCTTCTCGAAAAAGTTCAACCCCGCGCAATCGAGATACAGTGCATATGATCGCGAATTGATGGCAATTTTTGAGGCCTTAAAACACTTTAATTATTTTTTGGAGGGACGTAACTTTAAAATCTTTACGGATCACAAACCATTAATTTATGCACTCGCGCAAAAAATAGACACATGCACACCATTGCGCGCACGCAAACTATCGTTCATATCGCAATTTAACACGGAAATTTGTTACTTGCGGGGTGAAGACAATGTGGTTGCGGACTCGCTTTTGCGTGTTGATTCCTCCATTGCACCAGCTTCTTTTGACTGGAACAATGAGATATCAACGGGCGAACCCTTTGTAAAAAAGACCCTCGCAAGCATAACAACGTTCAACTTTCCAACATTCTTCACGTTCGAAGAGATTTCTCAAGAACAGGAATGCGATAACGAACTAAAAAACATAACATCGGATCCAAATCACCCTCTTTAATTAACAAAACTACGCTGGGGACCGAAACGGACGGCTATATATTGCAATTTCGCCGCGCAAACCTTTAGGCCATTCATACCCAGGTCGCTTAGACGCGAAATCTTTAAACTCTTTCACATAAATAACGCGCACCCTTCAGGCCGTGTAACCGACAGATTTATTAGACAGCACTACGTGTGGCCTAATATGGCGAAGGAAGTAAAAGAGCAATGCAAAAATTGTAGACTGCCAACGAGCAAAAGTCTCTCGCCAAAATAAATTTTTGCCATCGCACTTCGTCGAACCGGACGCGAGATTCGCACACGTGCATATTGATATTGTAGGTCCCTCGCCCTTGAGCGAAGGCTACAAGTATCTGCTAACGATGATTGATAGATTCTCGCGCTGGCCAGAGGCGGTACCTCTGTACGACATAACAGCACCAACGGTTGCACGCGCATTTTTTGACACTTGGGTATCGCGATTCGGTGCACCCGTAACAATCACTACGGATCAAGGACGGCAATTTGAACCCCACCTATTCACCTCGCTTTTAGAGTTGATAGGCTGCAATCGAACACGTACGACTGCTTACCATCCGCAAGCAAACGGGATGATCGAGAGATGGCATAGGCAACTTAAAGCTGCATTAATGTGTCTTGCGCAGACTCACGAGTAGACCAAAGTTTTTTCAAGTGTATTATTAGGCTTACGTACTAGGATATGCCTAGATACGAATGCGAGTCCGGCTGAGTTTGTGTACGGCACAAAATTAACAATACCGGGAGATATCCTTCAGTTTCGCGATACATGCAGCTCCCAAGACAACAGCTTTTTATCGAAATTTCAAGATTATATCGCACAAATGAAACCTGTCCCGGCAACTCACAAAAATTCTGCCAAGCCCTTCATCTTCAAAGATCTAAAAACTTGCACACACGTGTTCGAGAGAGTAAGAGCCGTAAAGCCGCCACTGACACAACCATACACCGGGCCCTATAAGGTCATATCGCGACATCAAGACGGGCGCACATTTACACTTGACAAACACGGCAAACACGTCGTAGTAAACGTAGAACGCTTAAAACCAGCATACTTTTTAGCCGAAGAATTCAATGATTTAGACGTAAATTCAAACGTCAACGATAATGCATATGGAAGATCTCTGCAAAACTTTCTTTTCCCGAATTTGAATGCACTGACAAGCGCGACAGTGCGCAAACTTGTTGACGACACAGGGAACAGGGCGTCGCAATCTTTACCCTCTGATGTGACAAAAAATAACGTGCAGAATGATAACTGCGAATTAAATAACATCTTGACACAACAGTCTGTCAATGAAGACCGTGATGCCCACACGGAGGATACAGCCTTGCAACCCCTTTTCTCGCAGAACAATGACACTGCACCTAGTGCAAAATGGCCAAGAGCCTTCGCGGATCGGTGAAACCAATTCCGTTGCCGAGCCCCATGCTATTACACACGAGGTTCTTATACATAGAAATAATGACAAGGACGAGTTGTCGCCGGGGGGGGGGGATGGTCGCACCATGGGCGATAACACTCAAGTGATTAGCAATAGATTAACCAGCGAGAACGCATTTCCCGACGCACCGGAATACGAAGAAACTCCAGAGATCCCCACCTCTAATCAAGACAACACGTCTTCCTCTGACATTCCTTCACATCCTACTCCCACCGTACCCAAAAAGAAAAAATTCATTCTTAATATCCTAAAGAGAAAAAACATCAACTCTCTTGCAACGGAGAGTGGGGAAGCAGGTAAAAAAGTTAGGTTCTGCGACAAAGTCTCAATCAAATATGTAAGTAGGGCCTTGCACTTAATTCCTAAATTGTACAAAAAACGTAAGCTAGATACTGCTAGAGAACTGGAGGAAATTAAAACCCTCCTTACAAAATATATAAACACAACTAATCAAAATTCTCTCTCGTTTGTTCTGTAGCTCCTGTCGCTCCAGCTTGCTTGTAGGCATGGCCTCCTCCAACAGTTGGGTCAAAACGCAGGACATCTCCGCAGAGATCCTCGGCCTGCATGAGAGTCTTCTGGACGCCATTGTGGCAACTCCAGAGGACTCTCCTACGAGACAGCATCTTCGTATGGCGGAGATCACTCTCTCGGAGTTTAAGGAAGAGTACATGCGACGCACCACCGAGACCATGAACGCGGCTGTTCGTGCTTCCCAACGCACTTACCCGCGTAAATCACCCACCTACGACCGTCGTCTTCCTACACTGTTCGTCGGCAACCAGCATGTGCGCACCTTACTAGTTTATAATATGCACAGGGTTTCAAAGAGGGTTTTAGGCGACATGCTGCTTGCGCGCGGACAGAGCGGATTTTACATCGATGCGGTCTACGTCAAAGGTTCGCGGTGCAGTGCGCGGGTGACTTGCGATAACCTCGCGTCATCAACTAAAATGCAGTGCGACGCTATTCTAAATAAGTTGTATTTTGAAGGCGAGCGGGGAGGGGGGGCGAGACGCGCAGGAGATATGTCAAGGTATCTCCATTTACGGATTATAATGTGACCACCGGCGTAGAACCGGTGGCAAAGAGCTCTTTAGAGCCAACTCCTGCGTGCCTCGCGGCCCTTCGACTCGATCCTGTAGTAGCATGCATTTTAAAACACTTGGACAATGATTCCAAGCTAGCATTTATCACTGCATTTGAAGGATGGCGCGTGGTCAAGTATAAGATAGGCCACCTGCATCTTGATTCGGGTAGCGGGCGATACCGGACGGCAAATGGACGGCAAAAGATGCTGGAAGATGCGCACCAATTTTACTTCTCAGGCATCACCATCCGTGAATGGTGGCCCGTGGATGCGTCCTTTCTCCAAAAGTTATTGGATCTTAGTTTATTTAACCCGTCGGGTCGAGTGGAGCGGACGCACCTCACGGGCGTTGACTTGCGCGGCGTCGTGGTGACGCCTACGATACTGGAAGGGCTGTCTAGATTCGTCATAGGATTCGTCATAGATTAGTCATAGGAAAAACCACCGGGTTTTTCGAGAATCGAGTCAGCCTAGAAGGCGTCGTGCATCTTGCCGTCCATGATAGCCCAACGGTTCGTCTCGCTTGGATGGGGAGGCGTGAGGAGGATAACCCCGACGAGCGCACTCTCATTCCATGGCTCAATCACCAGGCTGCTAGCACGCTCTCTTCTTTACGGCTAGTATCGTGTCCTCAATTACGGATAGAGTTCTTAATCGAATTTCTAAAAGAGAATTTTAAAATTTCAGAGCTCAGCCTGGTGGATTGCACCAACATCGACGCAACGTTGCAGATGTGGTCTCTCCCTGAGAGGGTCTTCAAGGAGCCTAACTCCTTGAGAGCCTTCTATATGGAACATAACACCACAACCACCGAACCTCTGGAATTTATTCATCGACCAGACCTCCACATTCATCCTTTTCTGATGGAGTTGAGCCTCAAAGGCAGTAGATTCACAGAGCAGAGCTTGCAGGATTTCTTAAACCATGCCCCAGAGCTTCGTGTGGTTGATTACACGGGCTTGGACATTCCCCAATGGAGATTAAACTTCTCGGGTCTCCAACATCTGACCACATTGAAACTGCCTTACCATCAGGGCATTGAGGACACCCTAGAGTCATTATGTACTCTCCAAGTTCGTGACGTCACCATTACCAACACCTTGGGGAAGAACAACAAACGAAATCGAGCGTTTAGCCCACGCTTCATTATGGACGTCATCTCCGGAGTGCCCTCATTCAACTTCGTTGCGCTCGGGTGCAAGATCCGCATGCGTGACACGATGCGGCGATAGCTCATCACGCTTGGCGCTTATGTCACGCAGAAAAACCCCGTAACATCTGGGTCCTCATATTATGAGCGCTTCGAAGTCTGGATCTATAATTAGATCCATCGTGGTCCAAGCCCGCGTATACCTTACTAACACCTTTTGTAATTGCGCATGGTTCATTCCTTTTTTTGTAAACTTCACTTCATTTTTATATATATATATCCTTTTGGATAAATTTTTTACCTTTATTTAGAGTCAATTTTTGTAACACGTAAACTCATGCATGCAATTTTCTTAAACAGTCAGGTGCACTGCGCAAAACTTTTGAATTGATAATCATATATTTCATAGGCATTCCACATTTCTTTTTTTGTACACTCAATATTCTCTTCTTTTTTATTACTGATGCAAATCAAACAATATAGCAAGTAATAATTTTGACAATCAAAAACCTTGATGCATCAAATTATTCTAACAAAAAACTATAACGAGTCGTACTTATCGAATTGCATCCATAGTGCATTTGACTGTAGTAACTAATGCGCAAAAAACCTCGCAATTTTGTAACCTTCTTTGTAATATTTCACAGCGAATAGAAAGTCTGTACATAACAGCGCTCACACCTTAAAATAAATGCAATTAAGTAAAATACGTTCCGTACGTAATATTGTGTGTGTAGCGCGATTTAATAGAAAATTATATTTTCACTACGCTCTGTTTTCAAGGCGAACAAACCATCTATAATGTTAATTGCACTCTAAGTGCATAAAAAAATCTATTTACACTGCGAATATAATAATAGCGATAATAGCTAATTGACTTGATAGTGTCTACTGTGATAAAGCATTTCCATGCATAAATCTAGCTAATTAACCTTAACGGTTCTCACTGTGATAAAGTAATTTCGCCTTTGCGAATCCCTATCGGGACTAAAATGTATTTCTTCATAAGAACTATATGCAACGTTCAATATTTTTTTCAATAAATTGCATTAAATGTACTCCAAGCTGTGATATAACTGCGACATTTGTAATTTTAAATTTCAAACTGTGATATAACTGCAATATTTAAAATGTTACTGCGATTATTTAATAAAAATTGTTAATGCAAAATTTTCAGCGCCATCTTTAATTTAATGTTTATTATGTACAATTGTATTATTCTTACTCTGTGATATAATGCATTTCTCGCGCTAAAAAATACTAATAAAGTTTACCCATATCAATAATTAATTGTTGGGGGGGGAGTGATGTGGGGACATCCACTTATCTATGTATGCGTACGGCGCTGCAAGCGCATCAACACACATGTAAGTGTGTACATGAGAACGCCTCTGCGCAGGCTCAAGTTAGTCGAGGAAGAAGCAGCTCAGCGACTGCTTCTCTGTACTTCAGTCTTGTTCCACGAGTCATTGCGCTTAGTCGCACTGGCTCATTTAATAAAGGTCCAATTAATCATACTTTGTGACTTGTCTTTTACAGTCCTCTCTCCTGCCTTCAACATCATACATATATACTGTGGGCTGGTTCCCACAATGTGTTGTTTGATTTTGTCCTACTATACGTAATGTAATGCATTAAAATTTTAAATACATTCACGAAATTTATTTTCAAGAAAATTTTAAAAATTAAAAATTGTATACTACAGCTGTATATTAAACCCTAAGTACTGTTACTTACTTTTTGTTTGAAAGATGGTGAATTTCATTATAAAAAAACATCTATAATACAATCATGTATGTATAAAAAATTGCGCTCGATAACAATTTTTTTTGAAAACAGTGTAATTATTTATTTATGATAAAATAACATTTTCACTTCTCGGTCGGTAATCAAAACTGCTCCGGCCTGCTCATAATAAATTTAGTGATTTTATATGAGATAAATAGTAAATAAACGTATAATATGTGTTGAAATAAAAAAATTTGATTATAGTTCATCTATTTATATTTAAATGTGTATTTTGCAATGCGATTGTTCTTTCAATTATATACATCAGTATACACCAGGGCCGTATATACAGGTCCTGCATATTCCGTAGTTTAAGTGGATGCTCCACTTCTAATTTACAGCTTGACCGCTAGAGTAACGCTGCAATCTTTCAGTACAGAAGAAATAACCTTACCAGAGGTGGCGGGTAAATTAAAATTTTTGCTCATGTAGCTGGTTAAACAAAAAAAATGACACTGCTTATAAATTAATTTAAATACAAAAAAGCGAATTCAATTTATTTTTGTTTAAATAATCTGTCGATGGGAAGATTATACTGTAAAAGAAAAGTAAAACCATCTCTTTAAAAGCAGAGCTTTGAAAATTTTTAAATGAGTTTAATACAAAAATACAATATTTTAATAATGAAAATAGCCTTTTAAATTTTTATTATGCATATAGATTAAATGAAATAAAAATTAGAAAATAATTTTTAACAGTTAATAATCATTCAAAACATGTTTGCATTAATACAATTATCTGTATTTTTTCTAATTATTTTACAATAGAACTCATACATTGCTTGATTCTGACAATTTTCTTTGGACTGTGGATTTTTTTTGTTTTTGATACTGCTGATAGGTAAATTGTAGCATTCTTAAGCGTACATAATAAAATACAGAATAAGATAAAATATCTAAACCATGTTCTTTACAGGGAAATGTATAGTGATAATTACTCGGTACTTCATCTACTGAGCAATCAAAAACGTGTGCATTAATGTATGTTTTGAAAAACATTCTTCTACATATCAAATTAAATAAAAAAATGTACATTCGAGTGAATTAGACTTCCTCGAGATTTCATAGATACTAGCTGTGAAACGGAAGTTTCAGCATTAATGTCTGTTAGGGCTGCCTTGCAATGTACACAGGTACTATAAGTTTTATTTTTCAATACTTGTTTGCATAAATAACCTTTAAAAATAACATATGATAATGAAATATAAGAAATATATGAAGAATAAAGTTTTTTATTAATGTAAATTACTTACGTTTATATTGTCTGTATTCATTTTGATACTGCTTCGCTAAACAGTAATACCCCTGTTGAAAATAATTAGGTAACTTTATCATGTAACAAAATCACGTACCTTGTCATGTGACAAAGCGTCCCAATATATCACATGATTATGTTATATGATTTTGTTATGTGACAAAGTTATGAAATAAAAACACATAAGATCTTATGTGATTTTATTCGAGAATGAAGTAACTAGCTAAATATATAGTATTTTCATAGAAAGCAAAAATAATAGAAACGAATAATAGTTACAAATACTGGTTAAAAATATTGATATATTTAAATGTATTGTAGCTATATTCATGTATACTTTACTTATATGATTGTACATTTACAAAAGAATTCAATTACAAAAGTTCAAATTAAAAATTTAAGAATTATAAAAATTTATATAAGTATATAAAAGTTCTGAAATAAAATATATTTCTTAATTTTGTTTTTTTTTCTTCAATATCTACAATATAAAATATTTAAGGTTCTAATATGAAACTAATCGAAAAAATAATAATCAGGTATATGTTTGTAAAGAAGGTAAAATAATTTAATTCGTAGACCTCATTGTAAAGTATATAATAACGTATCATTGTATGTCTTATAATATATATAATCTTTACATTGAGGTGGATCATCCATCTAAGACCGTATCATGTTTTGGGTGCCTTGGTGGATTTTGTATTATTGCAAATTTTTATAAATTAATACACTCTATATGTCTCAATTATAACTATTAATATTTTGAAAACTAAAATCATTGCATAAGTAAAGGCGTGGAAAATTTTTTTTTCTTGAAAAGCCCCTTGTGATTATTTACTTATATACAGCACTATACAGCGGACTACGTAATATATATATACATGCACTCTAAGCGTCTTAGGATTATCACGCATGCGTAGTATATACCAGCTGATTTATTTGATTCTACATTATTCTAATATTTTAAACTTTTACACTTAATCTTTCTTTATTTACATCATTTACTCCGTTTATCCTCGATCATATTATAATCGTTATTAAATCGTCTGTCTTACATACTTTTTTTATAAAAAAAACTTGAAAGTAACAAAAAAGTGATAATCAACTTTATGCATAAATCATAATTTTTTCCATTTACGCGTGTGTATAATATCTTTTTTTCAGACATTGATTACTTGAGATTTTGATGGTTTACCTTATGTTTTTATTATACCAATGAAAAGATGGGTATTTCAAGATTATTATAGTAAAGTTTCGTAAAAAACTTTTAGGCTTACAAAATATCATTGGGAATGGATCATCCACCTTAATTATTAACTATAATATAAACAAAATGCATTAATTTTTTACTGAATAAAAAATATAGAAATGTTAAAAATAGTTGAACATTCATCAACGTTATTATTTAAAAATAGCGTTACACTAATTTCAATGAAGATAATGAGGAAATACCGCTGTCAAGTTTAGTTGATCATACAGGTAAAATATAAATAAATCGAGCTGGAATACGTATTAATATGCCTATTTACTATATTTTTATACCGCATTTTCACTTATTATTCGTAATTCTATTTTGAGTATTTTATAAAAGGTCCATAAAAATTTCACTAATTACCTGATTCTGATTTGTGATTTTATTACATAACTTTGTCACTTAATAGATTCATGTTACAAAATTACGTAGCGAAATCACATAAAATCTTTATAAAATTAAGTTGCATATACATCTACGAAACAAGTGTGTATAAATATATAATTATAATCGTTTCTACTTTAAAATATATCAAATATAAAAAAAAAAAATTGATAAACAGTCTACATAACATGGAAGCTATATTATTATCTGCATTCCTTACGTAAATGCACTTAATGATATAAGTAACGTATTAGTTATATATGTCCTTTGGCCGTATTCAGGTGGAATATGAATCGAGGACAATGTTTGTCGCTTGAGCTGAAATTGCCGAGGGCGCGCGAAGCGCGCCCGAGGTGGATTTCGGCTCAAGCGGCAAACATTGTTCGAGATTCAGATTCCACCTGAATAAACGGCCAAAGGACATAGATGATTTTATGTCCGAAGTAGGCCGTATGAGGAAATATAACTTATTAGTTGAAACTATTAATCTTTTTTTCAATACTTTTAAAATTAAATTTTAGTTCTATTGATTTTTTCTTTTGTTTCTTAGATTGACATTTTGTAATGAGTATAGCTACTGTCGAAGCGCGAGTCATTTTTTTTCACTAACCTACATTCAATATGATTGCTCTTTGACATATTGAACAAAACATAATAGGATCGGTGATGCCATATTGATTTCTCCTGAGACATATTGAGTCTCAATATGTCTCAGGAAGACATATAATTCTTGCAATAAGTCGAGGAGCGCGTTTGAGACATATGGGATGCCAATGCAAATTTAGCATGCTCTTTACATACTGACACGAATACGGCCTACGAGGACATAAACATAAATATAGCTGGATATATTTTTAGGTATTATTCGTAACTCTATTTTTAATATTTTATAGGTCCATACAAATATAATTAGTTACCTGATTTTTTTATGTGATTTTATTACATAACTTTGTCACATAATAGAATCATATAACAAAATCACATAACAAAATCACATTAAATTCTTATAAAATGAAGTTTCATGTACATCTAGCAAACAAGTGAATAAGTATAGAATTGTAACTGTTTCTACTATGAAACATGAATAATATTTAAAAAAACTAGATAAACAGCCCACATGACATGGAAGCTATTATTATCTGCATTTCTTTCGTAAATGTACAATCATATAAGTAAAGTATACATGAATATAGCTACAATACATTTAAATATATCAATATTTTTAACCAGTATTTGTAACTATTATTCGTTTCTATTATTTTTGCTTTCTATGAAAATACAATATATTTAGCTAGTTACTTCATTCTCGAATAAAATCACATAAGATCTTATGTGTTTTTATTTCATAACTTTGTCACATAACAAAATCATATAACATAATCATGTGATATATTGGGACGCTTTTTCACATGACAAGGTATGTGATTTTGTTACATGATAAAGTTACCTAATTATTTTTAACAGGGACACAAATAAATGAAAGCATATACTTGACATGAACTTCCCATAAACTGTATTCTGCATCTTTATAATTATCGACTGCCTTTTTTTAAAAGCAGTTTGTATAATTTGATATATGTATATACATATACATATATATATATATATATATATATAAAGTTAAATATGTGTTTGTATGTGTGAGCGTGTGCGTGTGCGTATGAGTTGAAATTAAATGTTCCATATAAACTTGAATAAACCTGTGTGTGTACGTGCGATTCTACATGAAATGTCCCTTATGTATATATATATATATATGTTTATATCATGCTTGTAAGTCGACATGAAAAGTCCCACGTACATGAACGCGTGCATGCATGCGAATTGACATGAAACGTCTCATATATATAAACCTAAGGGTACTTAGATAGGTGTGTACAAGTTGTCATGAAATGTCCCATATATATATAAAAAAACCTGTGCTTGCGAGTACGTGCCAGTTGACATGAAATGTCCCATATATATATAGAAACAGAAAAATTGCGGGTAAACGTGAGCAATTTGATATGAAATGGACCATATATACATATACAAAAACCTGTCAGTAAGGTCGTACATGAGTTGACATGAAGAGTCGCATGTATATAAAAGCGTGTATGCATGAATGCAAATTGACATGAAACGTCGCATATATGTAAACCTGAAGGAACTCGGATAGGTGTGTGAGAGTTGTCATGAAATGTTCCATATATATAGAAAAGCCTGTGATTATGAGTACATACGAGTGGACATGAAATGTCCCATATATATATATATATATATATATATATATATATATATATATATATATATATATATATATATATATATATATATATATATATATATATATATATATATATATATATATATATATATATATATATATATATAATCCTGTGTGTGTGCATGCGCATTGGCATGAAATGTCCCATATATATAAACCTGTATGTGCGTGCGTTGAAATTTACAGAAAAAATCCCATGTATATCAACGTGTGTATGCATGAATGAAAATTGACACGAAACGTCCCATGTATGAAAACCTGAGAACTCGGATAGGTGTGTGAGAGTTGTCATGAAATGTTCCATATGTATAGATAAGCCTGTGATTATGAGTATGTACAAGTTGACATGAAATGTCCCATATATATATATATAATGCTGTGTGTGTGTGTATGTGTGCGTGCGCATTGGCATGAAATGTCCCATATATATAAACCTGTATTTGTGTGCGTTGAAATTTACATAAAAAATCCCATGTATATTAACGTGTGTGTGCATGAATGAAAATTGACATGAAACGTCCCATATATGCGAACCTGAAGGAACTCGGATAGGTATGTGAGAGTTGTCATGAAATGTTCCATATATATAGAGAAGCCTGTGATCATGAGTACGTACGAGTTGAGCCGAAATGTCCCATGTATATATATATATATATATATATATATATATATATATATATATATATATACATATATAATCCTGTGTGTGTGCATGCGCATTGGCATGAAATGTCACATATATATAAACCTGTCTGTGGGTCCGTTCTAATTGACGTGGAATGTCCCACGTATGTATGTATGTATGTATATATACATATATATATATATATATATATATATATATATATATATATATATATATATATATATCAACTTGTCTGTATGTGTGCGTTTGGGTCGACACGAAATGTTGCATATATATGAGCCCAGGTGCGTATGTATGTGCGCGTCCACATATGTTTTTCTATATACATATATATGATAAAAATTCCTTTAAAACGTTTAATTAAAAAGGAATTATGGAATTTTTAATTAAAGCCCTCGAATTCACAAATCATAATCATAACTGACGCTCTTTCAATTCACAATTACATTTTGATTTCTTAATTGAAATTTATTTAATTAAGGATTCCTTTTGATTTTGGAATTAAAGCCCTTTCAATTCACGATTAAATTTTGATTTCTTAATTGAAATTTATTCAATTAAGAATTCCTTTTGATTTTGGAATTAAAGCCCTTTCAATTCACGATTACATTTTGATTTCTTAATTGAAATTTATTTAATTAAGGATTCCTTTTGATTTTGGAATTAAAGCCCTTTCAATTCACGATTAAATTTTGATTTCTTAATTGAAATTTATTTAATTAAGAATTCCTTTTGATTTTGTAATTAAAGCCCTTTCAATTCACGATTACATTTTGATTTCTTAATTGAAATTTATTTAATTAAGAATTCCTTTTGATTTTGGAATTAAAGCCCTTTCAATTCACGATTAGATTTTGATTTGTTAATTAAAATATTTTTAATTATTAATTTAAAAGGAATTGTTAATTAAATAAAACTCTAATTACGAATTCAAAAAGGATTTGTGAATTAAAATTTATTTAAAGCCCAAAATGATTTAAATATTTGCAACCCTGCTACATTGCTTTCGTATCTCTGCGATGTATCGCAAGGTATATTTTTATATAACAGAGGCCATTCTCTGGTAGAAAATCAACCGTTTTTTGGTCACAATTGCTAAGCTAAGCATGTTAAAATGACACTTATCTAGAAATTCTGTTTAAAGTATTTCCAAAATTTCTAGATTAGTGTGATTTTAACACGCTTAGCTCTGAATTTATGATCAAAAAATGGTTAATTTCCTACCAGGGTTATATTAAATGTATATAGTCAACTATAGAATCTGTAGAACTATTTGCATCGCTATAAATTGACGGTTAATTCTTATCTCTGTTATTTTAGCCCTGATCTTCCCTACGTATTAAAACTTATATACATGATAAAATTGTTCGAAAAATTGATATACGTACTGGAATGATTCCCCAGTAGAGTCTTCTCCGGTTTCCAACCAGAATCAACCGATATAATCTAGTCAAAAACAATATTTTGACAATAACTCAACAACAATAAATAATACTACGTTACGGCTAACATAATTATATCAAGATGTCTATTTTTAAGATAATAATCATGTTTCAATTATTTATATATTGTCAAAGAGTAAATATCAGCTAGCTCTGCACCCATTTTATTAACATGTTACCGATACAATGTTAAATTTCTACCTGGGTTTATTGATTTTTAATAAAAAATTAGTTTTTGTGATATTTTAAATAAATTATTCTTATATTCTCTAGTTATATTTGTAAAGATTTCAATGATTTTTTGTTTAAAATCCAAATGTATGAGTTAGATTTAAAAAAATAGTCAAGTCGATGTAATCAGAGTTTTAATGTTTAATTCAATGTTTTGAACACATCATCTCAAAATTTTGATGTGTCCAAAGAAAAAACTCCTCAAGAAAAAACTGACAGCAATAATAATAAAATTACGAAAAATTATCAAATTAAACCAAGAATACAGAAATAATGAAACTTACATTATATTCATAAGGATCAAACAATTCTCGTTTTAATGTAGAAGACAATAAATCTTACTGTCTTTCCATTCATACTTATCTGTGCCATTGTGTATATCAAATGGGACATCACAAATCATTTTACAAACCTAAAAAATAACAAGGGTCATAAGAAACTTTTTCATCACAGATTTATAATCACAAGTACAAAACCATTAGTTTCAAATTTATTCTTTCCTTAATTGCAAGTACAAAACTCAGCTTCGCCTGTTAGTTTTCTGGATACAATGTACCCTTTTCCAGCACAGTCGAAAAAGTGTGTGTAAAGTACTTTACTTTACGCACTAGTGCACAAAACATTTTGCTCTCCACACTGTTAAGATTTTCATTTAATTCATCATTTTGTTTCGTGAGAATGTCACCCTTGCTTCACTTGGACGACATACTTCTTACTTGTCAAAGATTTTGAAAACTTTAATCGATTTTTTTATTAAATCTCGTTTTGCACTTGAAGCAAAGAAAAACTAGGTTTGATAGAAGTGTGCAATGCAATTTTTCTCCGCATGGGTTTTTATTGCCTTCACTTTGCTCCAATCACAAATAACACTATTGCAGGGAACACCTGTTTTGTGCACTTGCATCGAGAATAACTATTCTGTGTATGAATGTGCATTGCCTTTGAAAAGTCTTTTTTCTAAATTATATTTATATCTAATATTTTTATATTTTAAAAATTAATTACTAGACAATACATATTTGTAAAGCCAACGAATATAGACGCTTATAGAAGTAAGGGCACTAGGGATAGGCGATTCTACTTGATTCTCAGGAATTATTCGATCATTTTTTTTTTAAGTCGATCATTTTATCAATTATTTAAAAAGTCCAATTCTCAATACTTTGATTCTTTTTTGCGTTAGAATTGCTTTTAAATTGTTATATTTCAAAATTTATTAAGGGAACCACTGTTTTGAAATAAATATTTTTTACATTTTTATATTCACACTATTATTCTTTATTGTACATACTTTACGTATATTTATTTTTAAATTGTTTGCACGTATTTTTTAATTCAATAAAAATTTATATTACAGGCACACAAACATTGATTACTTTCTAGCGACGCTAGAAGCGCACTCACACTAGGGACCCTCTAGGAAGGGACAAGAAAATGTTGCCACTATACTGATCTAAACCGGAAAGGAACGGATAAAGTGCTTATAGAAAACATCACGGGTCGTTTTCATGGGCAATATTTACTGTCTCTTTCTAACATATTACTTTCTTATGTAGTTTCCGGTTTAGATCTCTTGTTTGTAACAGCCAATAGAAAACTCAGAACAAGGTTTCCAGTCCCTTTCTAAAGGGTCCCTAACTCACACATAGACTAGCATATAGATGAGAATGCCTCTACCCAAGCATCAGATCAGAGTAGGATAAAGCATCAAAGCGATAACTACTGTGTAACAGTCCAGCTCCGACAGTCATAGCGGTCAGTCGCTCGACTGGCAATAAAGTCACAGTATACTCATATACTTGTTTGTCTCATCACAGATTTTATACCGTCATCCTTATCTTCCATATCGTGTAGTTACTTTAATGTTTGTCGATTCTAGAATCGATTCTTTCATTCTTTTAAAAAATGATCGATTTTTAAGTATCGATTCTTTATCTCATTCGATACCTATGGGCATCGATACATTTTTCGGGTATCGCCCACCCCTAGAGGGCACTCGGTTCTGGAGAACATTTTAACACGTGTCTATAACTGTATATATATGTGTATATATATACATGGGTGCTGCCTCTAACGGCTTAAGAGCAGGCCGAACTATCTGTCTTTGTCTTATAGAGTTTTCTTTGTCGAAAGACCATCTGTTGTATCAAGAAAAAAATAGTAGTTCCCGCTAGATATTAGTATAATAAATACATTTTGTAATAACAATCAAATTATTTCATCGCGTAGTTTTTGAATAATATGAGACTTACTAACAAACTAGAATATAACCTATCTTTTTTGGTAGGTCACATATTACTCAAAAACTACACAATAAAATAATTTGATTGTTATAACAAAATTGATTTATTATACTAATATATAGCGGGGGCTACTATTTATTTCTTGATACAACGGATAGTGTTTATGTAAATGATGGAAAACGCTATAAGACAAATACAGAAAGTTTGGTCGCCTGTTAAGGCGACTACGGAAGTTCGATTCGATTTCATTTTGTAGTTTACAAATTACTCTTTCAGTTTCTAAAATCTTTTGAATTTTTTAATTTTCCACCATTTATTATAATCCGTAGAATGGTGAAAAATTAAAAAATTTGAAAAATTTTACATATTGAAAGAGTAATTTGTAAGCTCAAAAATAAAACCTAACCTAAAATCCGAAGTCGCCTTAAGGACGAAAACTTTATCGCTTTTGGCTTCATGTTCTATATTGAAAGGATGCTTCTATAAGCGTTTATATTCGTTAATAAAACCAAGAACTGACATTTGTATTTGTGTAACTTTTCTTTTATTCTTTTAACCTAGTCACTAAAAGTCTGTCAGCCTGCCTTGTATATGATACTAAACAATTCTTACAATTCATTTTGGAAATAACATTATTATTATTCTTTTTTCCGTTTATATCTTTTCCCATTTCATAATATTGTTTAGTTTATTCATAGTGCTAAAAATAAGTTCTGGGTAATATATTAAAATACTTTTCAACTCTCTGGGCGCAAAGTAGTCCGCTTAAGCGGGCAGCAAAGTGTTTCTTTACTTCCGCCGGATTCAAAAATAATATATGCATCATGGGCGCGACGAAAATGAATGTACCTCGTGTAAATTTGGTTCCTTTGCTTTGCTCGGGCCAAAATTCTTGATTTCGCACTCTTGATACATAATTTACTATTTCATATTTTCTAATACATTAACAAAAGATAAACTTATTATTCATGTTACGTTTTTCTTCTTAATTTCATTTTTGTTAGCATTATTTACCTTTTTCAACCAATTATTAAAACATTCATGAAATAAACTTAGAGGATATTGATTATAGTGCAATAATTTCTAAAGTGGATTTAATATCCTTATACAGCTAAAAATAGCTTAAAATTATGAAAAAGTTGAAAAAATTAATAGCAGTAGCTCTTCAATTTCCATTTATTTATATAATACGACGTTTTAATGTAAGTTTAATCTCCTGTATAAAAACTAGCATGTAATCATTCAATTGCATTCTCAAGTAAAGAATAGAAAATAGCTTTTTTATTGCTATGTGGATCTTACGTCAGAATTGATGATTCTTAAATCAAAGAAACTAATCAATTCAGATTGTTCAACAGAAAATCGCGAATGTTCATTATGAGAATCAAAGATATTATGAGTGTAATCAATTTTATTTTTAGTTATGCACATTATGATATTATGAACATATCTATAATAAAATATAGGTTTGAAATCCACATTATTAATTACATTTATTTTAAGAGCTTTTATCACGATATCAGATAAAACAGGACTTATTTGATTTTCTATAACTAAACCAAAAACTTGTTCATATAATTTTCTATTAAATTAAAAGAAATTATCATTAAGAGGAGATGGAGTATATCTGTCCTTTTCTAATCAAAGAATTGATTTTTCACAAAAATTAATAATTGTAGCAAAAAATAAGAAGAAAGCCCCATCTCGTATAATAAAAAGCAAGATTTTCTTTGATGAGGAAAAATTATTTTTATCGCATTGTTTTTAAGAAAACCTTGAAAAACTGAATTGTCCATCCTAACCTCTATTTTTTACGTTTTTCAAGGTTTTCTTCAAAACGAATCGATAAAAATAATTTTTCCTCATCAAAGAAAATCTTGCTTTTTATTATACGAGATGGGGCTATCTCCTTATTTAAGTTTTTTCCATTGATAATAAACTGTTATGAGCGCTAAAAAAAGGTTTTTTTAAGAGAAAATTCTTTACTGACGGTATACACCTTCCATAAAGGACGTATAGAAAAGTTATACGGGAGTGAATTGATTTCATGACGGTACATGTGTTATGAACCCAGCCTGAAACTATATATATATATATATATATATATATATATATATATATATTGTTAAAATAGACAAGAAACTTACTATTTATTTATGTCATGATTTAAGGATTTTGATATTAATTATTAAATTTTTTTTTAATTAAGTAATGTTAATAAACTTTAATTATAATAATAATTTATAATTTAATTGTTGATAAGTTTGATTGAAATAACAATAATAGTAATTGTTATTGTAGATATTGTTATAATTATAATAATATCAATAGTAATAGTGACAATGATAATGAGAATAAATATTAGAATTAATTTAATAAACTAATAATAATAATCGTAATCGTAATAACGGTTATTAAAATAACTAAGCTCGTTCAGAGGAAATCTGTAAACAATGGAAACGTTGATTCCATCAACCAACAGACTTTCAATGAAAACAAGAGTTTACAATAAGCAACCACCATTCGAATGTAAACAAGCTACAATATCACCTTCCAAGAAATGATGCAATCCTGCGAAAAAAAGGGAAATTTCCACCAATGGATATTTGACCGCTAAAAGAAACGCCCTCAAGGAGAAAGAGATGGAGGGGGAAGTAGTATCAAATATCGAAACAACCTTGGCACCAACTACCTCTTAGACGGTTAAGAGGAGGTCACGTATCTCTGTCCTTGTCTAATCAAAGAATTGAGTTTTTTACACAAACTAACAACTTTAGCAAAAAATGAAGAGAAAGCCGCATCTCGTAATAAAAAAAGCGATATTTTCTTTGTTAAGAAAAAATTAATTTTATTGCTTCGTTTTCAAGAAAACCTTGAAAAACTTAAATCATAGAGGTTAGGGTGGACAATTTGGTTTTTCAAGGTTTTCTTGAGAACGAAGCAATAAAATTAATTTTTTCTTATCAAAGAAAATATTGCTTTTTTTGATACAAGATGCGGCTTTTTCTTCATTTTTTGATAAAGTTATTAGTTTTTGTAAAAAAATCATTTTTTTGATTAGAAAAGGACAGAGATACGTGACCTCCTCTTAAACGTCAATCATTATTTGACTGTTAAACCTGTCACGAATTCTTAACCCCTTCAATTTTCATGTAAGACAGAAGAGTATAAAAGACAATCAGGAAGAACCCAAGAGGAGCATTTGATGCATAGTTTTATTACCACGCATATTTACTGTTCTATTTAATTATTATTAAAGTTTCACGGTAGGCCGGAGTAGAGCCTGATACCGACCGAGTAACAATTGAGTTGTTTGTTATTTACTCAAGTTTTAATCGGTGTATATTCAAATTAAAGGTCGAGCGCAATAGATATTATTATTATGAACATCTGTGCATAAGAAAAAAAATATCTATTGGTTTGATTTGAGAAAAGTAAGTAACGCGAAAATATTATAAACATAAACTTTTACTTTGGCGTTACTTACTTTTCTCAAAAACAAACCGGTAGATATTTTTTTCTTGTGCATAGATGTTCATAATAATAATATCTATTGCGCTCGACCTTTAATTTGAAGATACACCGATTAAAACTTGAGTAAATAACAAAAATGCCAATTAGACAAGGACAGCGAATCCGGCCTGCTCTTAATTACTAAAATTTAACTTTGCATTATTTTTTTCTCGTGTCACCTTGAATTTTCATTCTTTACCGACAATAAAGAAATGTTCCAATCTAAGACACGACCAAAGACGTCTTCAAAGAAGTCTTTTAAAGACGTCTTTCAAAGACATCATTTTCTCCAAATTTAGGGAAAAAAACGTCATTTTTCATGAATTATGTGATTGAAAAATGACTTTACATGATAATCATTTCCAATTTAAAGGAAAAAACAAAAACGAGGTAAGCCTCGTAGTTTCAGCTCTTCGAAAAACGAAGAGCATTTGCGATTAAGCTGAGATCATTCTGGCCTTATATATCTGCATCTTTGAAATTTGCATCAAGGATCAGAAAACTTAAAAAAACGCCACCTAGTGACTTACAGTCGAATTGATAGTCGATTGCGTCAATTTAATTTTAAATCATCAGGTGGCGATTTTCAAGTTTTGCGATCCCTTATACAAATTTCAAAGACGCAGATATATAAGGCCAGAACCTTTTCAGTTTAATAGCAAATGCTCTTCGTTTTTCGAAAAGTTGAAACTACGAGATTTATCTCGTTTTTGTTTTTTCCTTTGAATGGAAAATAAATATCATATAAAAACATTTTTCAGTGTCATAATTCATGAAAAATGATGTTATTTTTTGCTGGATTTGAAAAAAATGACGTCTTTGAAGACGTCATTATTTTAAACAGGGGAAATAACGTAATGAAATGACGTTATTAGTATTGCTAAAATGACGTCATTTTCTGTCCCAATTCCTGACACGCCAAAAGACGTCATACAATGACGTCATAAAAATACGTCATTATTTTCAATAGGGAAGTGCATATATGTATAGGAGGAGCGTTTACGCCTTAACGAGAGATCAAAATACTTAATAGGAGGTCGAGTATAGCTGTCCTTTTCTAATCAAAGAATTGATTTTTTCACAAAAATTAATAATCGTAGCAAAAAATAAGAAGAAAGCCCCATCTCATATAATAAAAAACAAGATTCTCTTTTATGAGGAAAAATTATTTTTATCGCTTCGTTTTTAAGAAAACCTTGAAAAACTGAATTGTCCATTCTAACCTCTATTTTTTAAGTTTTTCAAGGTTTTCTTCGAAATGAATCGATAAAAATAATTTTTCCTCATCAAAGAAAATCTCGCTTTTTAATATACGAGATGGGGCTATCTCCTTATTTTTTGCTACAATTATTAGTTTTTGCAAAAAAATTAATTCTTTGATTAGAAAAGGACAGAGATATACGACCTGCTCTTAATACGTATAAACAAAAATTCGCGGGACTGTCTTGATGTCAAACTGTTGAAAATATACACACTCATACCAGGTGTCACCACCTATTGAGAATATTTTAGTAGACAGTTGAAGAGAATCAAGTTGCGTCTCGTCGTCGTTCAGTTCAGTTCAAGTCCGTCTGTTAAAGTCAGAGCTTGTATTTCATTATTGTGTAGAGAGATCATTTAATTAAGTTATTCTTGTATTGATTAAATAAATACTTTTCATTTAATATAAATTGTGCTCTGCTTTTATTAATTATTTAACAGGTTATGAGCCCAGAGTGCTTTTAACTGCGTGTTTTATTTAATTAAATTAAGAAAGGGGTTTGTGTGGTTTAGAGCGTGCGTCAATCTGGTTGGTGAATTGTTTTATTGTTCTTTATCTCCTGGTGGAAGCGACAGAGATGACGAGTCAAGGAACGAAAAGACAGGTCGAAGGACAACAGGGGGAAAGAAAGGAGTTGACTCCGGGTAAGAGTTTTGTTTTTTGGTTCTCTCTTAATGCTATACGGCAGTAATGGCGTCGTATGCGCGTTAGTAGAAAGAAAGCTAAAGACAGAGATAGCTAGCGTCGTGCGCTAGTCTATAGTGAGAGAGTGAGAGAGAGAAATAAAACGAGTCGCCATGTTGGGTGCTATGACGCGAGGTAAAGCCGGAAAGCGACAGGTTCGTGCGTGTTTGTGCGATCTTCTTATGTTGTATACATGCATATATATGTATATGTGTATGTATATGTATATACATAGAAGGAAGAGGATCGTGCACGCACGAAATAATTATGATTATTAATAAAATAAAAAAATGATGAACGACGGCAATAAATAAAAGAAAATTTTTGTTGATTAAATATGTGTGTGTATATATATGTATGTATAGTGAATGCACGCCAGGGATCTGAACATATTTTTGACGGTATAGACGGAAATAAATGAGTTAAAAACTAATATTTGCAAAAAGTGCCGCTTGGATTTGGTTAAATTTCACTATAATTAAAAATAAATGTAAAAACGGACGCGTTTTTATGTTGAAATACTAAGTATGATTGCTGAAGGAAGAAAGGCATTGGCCTGACTTCTAAAAATTGAAAGATAATAATGCACACAAACATGGCGGCCGTAGGCCCAAGTCGAGTTGATGAAAAGACATCGACGCCGTGTACAATAAAAAGACCGTGAAGACGTGCGCGCGCAATTAGAAAAAGACAGAAAGACGGTGACTGCTAAAAGGCGAGAATAAACTCGCAGGTATATACGTATACATATGTACGTATAACATGGTTATAGCATAATGAAAAGAGACAGTATATAAGTGTGATCGTATATGTATAGGAGTGTGCGCGTCGTCGCGATAAAAATGACATATTAAGAAAGAGACAGAATTAGTGAAGCGAAACAAACTAAATCAAAGCGGACAAAAATAAAGTTTATGTAAATGTATACAAAAGACCGATTAAAAGAAAAGACAGAAAAGAACGACTTTAAGAAAAATATATTTAAGAATATTTAATTAATTGAAATTATCATTATACAGAGGAAAGAAGTTTATTGCAACTTCACAAAACATCCTCATGAGAATATGTATATGACAGTTGTTGAAGGCAGCATTGTATTCAAAATTATGACAAATCGAATACAAATTAGATAATGAATAATGATTATCTCAAATTAAAAATTTTATTTTATTAAGCTTGAACGTACGTATATAAAAATATTTTTTAATAAATATATCCATGGTTTTAAAAATAATATTGATCGATCATAGTTACTGCTTTCACATACATAATAATACTTGTGTTCAGTATATTGTGTTTGGGAATAATAGCACATATGTATTATTATAAATATAAAAATATACATAAATAACTGGCAAATTTGATTGATTTAACATTGCTTGTGTTCGGCATGTTAGATTGATTCTCTTAAATTGTCATAAATATGAATTACCTAATATTTCTTGTGTTCGGCATACTAGGTTGATTCACTTTATTTTGATAGATATATTGAGCTTGAAGGGCTTGTGTTCGGTCTACTAAGCTCATAATATATATATATATATATATATATATATATATATATATATATATATTTAACTCTAACGTAAATTTTCTAGTTTTGCTTGTGTTCGGCAAAATTATATGAATTTTATTTATATTAGTTTACTATTCCTTTATAGTTGACAAGTACGTTTTGAGTAAAGAATTTGACCTGGTGATAAGGACAGTCACAGAGATGAAGACAGAGTGAAGACAGATTATATATGCCCTATTGTACGACAGGTGGCTACACTATGACTGATAAGAAAGAGAGAAAAGACAGAATTAACGACAGCAATGAGACTGAGAAGACGGAGGGGCTATATAACGAGACAGAACAGAAAGTAGAATAAAGTGACGGTTTTGAAGACGGCTCTGTGAAAATTGTAGTTAAAGTAGCTGCAGGAGGTCAAATAGCGACAGTTACGGAAAGACAAAAAATCAAAGGTTTGACAGCAAAATTGAATGATGTATTGGAAAAATATGTATACGACGGAAAAACAGATGAAAACAAGAACAAAGACGGAGCTAAAGACAGAGAAGAGACAGATAAGCATTACAATACGACTAAAACGGCAGAAATAAAGACGGAGACAGAAAACAGAATCAATGAAATGACTGAAGCAAAATTGGCAGACCTATCTGACAAATTGGACAAGTTAATGGATAAACTCAATACAGTTAAGGCAGAAATGGCAAAGAGCAAGAGAGGCGAAGAAAAGAAGAATAGAGCAGAAAGGAGATGACGATTAGATGGCTTTGATGGAGAAGGAGAGAAGCGCCATGTGGGTCTTTGACGGCCAGGCTCTGAATGCAATGAGGGAGAAATTTGAACAGGGAAAGGAGGATTACTACAGGTAACGAGTCAGAAAGAACAGATAAATCTAAAGACAGCAAAACGACATATAAGGTAAACAATGATTTTGAAAATTATACACTTAACGCAGAAGGTTCCGGGAACTCGACAGTCTTGGACGAATACTTAAAACTGGTAAATAAATTGAAAATATCGCGTTTAATACAAATAAAGGTTGATAAAAGACTTAATAAAGAAAATGATAGTATTTTAGACGTTTTTAAACAATTGACAGAAATTATTAAAACCGGACTAACTAGAAAAGACGGACCAGTAAAACGGTATTATAAATTAACGACTCAAATCACATTTTAAAACTTTGGATTATTTTATGTCTGAATTAAGTTCGCTGGACTTATTGTATGTTGTAGATAGTACTATTGTAGCAAATGAAAGTTCGTGACATTTTAATAAATAGAATAAATAAAGACTATCATGCTAGAGTTATGAAAATTAAAGATTTAGTTGAATTGTTGAACAGAATTAAAGAAATTAAAGCGAAATAATTAAATTGAAGCGAGGTAAATGTAACTTCATCTAGTATTAAAAAAAAAAAAAAAAAAAAAAAAAAAAAAAAAAATACAACATACAGTATAATCCAGCGAAAGAGAAGGCAGTTAATTTTATAGACAGATTTGAAGAAATAGTAAGAAGTTATAATAACATGCCAAAAGTTAAATCGTTGCCTGAAGAAGACGAAAGAGATTTCTTTTATAATGCTATCATAAGCAAAGTACATCAAGTAGAAGGAACAAATTTTATGACAAAAATTGTTATGGTGAAAGGGTTATCTTATGATAAACTAAAGTTACTTATTATGCAGGTTGAAAGCCATTAAATGACAGCTATGATGGTCAAATCAAGAGCGATACAGAAAGTGCGATGTTTTGAATGTGACAGTTATGGGTACTGTGCCAGCGACTGCCCACGACAGGGAAATAGCATAAAGAAGTGTTACTTTTGTCAGAGATTTACCCGTGACCATGTGATCTCAACATGTCCAAAGCGTCAGGGACACTCGAGACAGAAAGTCAGAAAAAGGTATGAATCAAAATATTATAATAATAAAAGTAAAGAAAGTACAGGTCGGACAGCATTCACAAATAAGATAGCTAATCTAATTAATATTGTCAATCAAAAACGAGCAAAATCTGTCAATAAAAGGAGACAAGAAAATTATGTAAAATATAACAGAGGAAAATATAAAAAAAATGAGGCAGTTTTAACCAATTAGAATCTAGAAACAAGAAGACTAATGAACCGAGTGCTGACAGTGGTGCGACAGAACGCTTGACAAATTCAAAGTTGATTTTCAGGACATTTATTGAACAACTAGACGGAATCCAATGCGCAAATAAAGACTGCAGCGTAAATCTTAAATCTAAGGAAGAAGGAAGCGTGCAAACAAATACGACTGATAGAAAATTTATTATTTTAGACAAAGTAATCTGCATGGAAAACTTAAATGAAAATTTTTCATCCTTACCAATATATAATCAGCCATATTGGTTGATTGAATTTGAATGAGATGCGACAGAAAATAATTTAAAACAAAGACAGGTTCTAGTATATGTAACGACAAGTAGAATGAACGAAGAACAGAATATTGAAGAAAATAATCAATTTAATAAAAAGAAAAAAAAAACTCAGACAGTCAAAGAAGAAAAATATTTAGATTGCAGACAGAAATATTTATAAATCACATCAGATTAAAGTCAGCGAAGAATCTCAATGTGAAATTGAAAATACAAAAACGACAGAGAAAATAAATACAAACAACTACGCTAATTTGTGGTATTTTCGAATGGGCCATGCATCAGTTGATTATTTAAGAAAATTACAATTAAAATTTCCTAATATCAAAACTTTAAAACAGGCTGTATTTGATGATACATTGAAAGACTGTAAAGTGTGTATGATTGCAAAGTTTGACAAATTGCCATTTAAGACAGTAAAGCATAGAACAATTGAACCTTTGCAAATAATGAATTCAGACACAATGGGTTTTATGTAAACTATACGAAAACAGAGATGTACGATTCAACGAAAAATTAGTCTACAAGGACAGATATGCAACAACTGATATACAAGACTGGAAACAAATTGATGAAAAGATAAAGATACATGGTTTGTGAATTTTGTATTAGAAGACAGAGAAAATGAAACACGAATACAAAAACCGGAGGGAGAGAAATTCAAAAGACCAGTTAGACGACCAAGAAACGAAAATAATAAGACTGATAAAAAGTAACAAGGATTGGAGGGAGAGAAAATAAAAAAAATTAGTAGGACGACCGACAAAAGTTAAGAAAAATACTGAATATGAAGTGCAAGAATCGGAGGGAGAGAAAACAAAACGACAGATTCAATTACCAATGGAAACACAAACAAGTATAGAAAATAAGATAAATGAAGAAACTCATGTTTTATTAGCAGAAATAAATAATGACCTGAGTACACACTTGGAAGCCATAAAGTCAAAAGATAAACAAAAAAAAAAAAAAAAATGGACCAAAACTATTATTGAAGAATTAGAGTGTATGTATAAGAATAATGTATGAAAATTAGTTGACAGATCAATTGTAATGAATGACAGAAAAAGATCAAACATTATGCATTCAAGATGGGTATTTAAAATAAAGAAGACAGTAAAATAATATATAAAGCCAGACTAGTAATTTGTAGTTTTAAAGACAGAAATGAGTATGATATTCAAGAAACATATGCACCGGTTTCACGATTACATTTAATCAGATCTATACTGGCAACGGCAAACAATCTGGATTCAGGAATATGTCAGATGGACGTGAAGACAGCTTTTCTAAATGAATATTGAAACAGTGAGATATATTTGGAAATACCTGAAGGGATGACTGCTTATGAGAGGATCAAACAAAACAAAATTTGTATATTGAAAAATGCTTCATACGATTTGAAAGTCAGTTTAAAATGTTGGAATGAAAGATTTAAAAAGACAATGAAGAAATGTGGACTTAGATCATTCAACAATGAGCCTTGTCTATTTACTCAGCAAGAAAAAGACGGATTTCTTATCTTGATTTAGTATGCAGATGACATTCTGCTAGTTTGTAACAAATGTAAAGAAAAAAAATTTTAAATGACAGAAACTGGTGAGACTAAAAGTTCTTTAGGCTCAGAAATAAAATAAGACAGAAAAAAAAGGATACTGAGCATTAAGCAAGAACAATAAATAAACGAAATGCTAAAGAAGTTTAGTTTGGATCAATCACTCGCCCAACGAACACCTATGGTAATCAATCAGGTAGCCAATAAGAAGAAAAGACAGCGTGAAAAAAAAGGAGAAACCAATGCAAGCAGGCCAGAAATTGCATATAAGGTAAATACTCTATGCAGACACCAAATCAACTTTACTGAAAAATGACTGGTAGAAGATTGAAAGAGTATTTGAATAATTAAGAAGAACAAAAGACTTTGAACTTAGATATAAAGGACAGAACGACTGTTTACAAGGATTTTCAGATGCAAGTTTTGACGACTGCAAAAATTCTCTTACGACCAGTAGCTATGTGATCAAGTTTTTCGAAGACACAACATCCTGAAGAACTCAAAGACAGAAATATGTTTCTATAAACGAATGCGCTCAAGAATTGATATCCTTATATCAAATTTTAAAAGATTGTTAAAACAAGAATTAGCACCAATTTTATTATGGTGTGATAACAAGGCAGCAGAAGCAAGCGTTAAGACTGAAGGTGAAAACAAATTAAGACATATGACCGAAATAAAAGAACATTATGTAAAGGAATGTGTAACTAGAGGTTTGATTAATGTCGGTTGAATTTCCTCTAAAAGTCAGATAACTGATGTATTCACAAAACCTTTGTCATTTGAATTACATGAATGACTGACCAAACAAATATTTAACGACTGATAACATTGACTGATTATATTTCTGATATGTATTTTAGTTAAGTTATTAACAAACTTTTTCTCTATATTACAGGAACTAAATGAACGATCAGAACAGAAACAATAAAAACGAGAGATATGCTACAACTCCTTTAATTAAAATATGTATAAGTGTGGGAGGGAGTGTTGAAAATATACACACTCATACCAGGTGTCGCCACCTATTGAGAATATTTTAGTAGACAGTTGAAGAGAATCAAGTTGTGTCTCGTCGTCGTTCAGTTCAGTTCAAGTCCGTCTGTTAAAGTCAGAGCTTGTATTTCATTATTGTGTAGAGAGATCATTTAATTAAGTTATTCTTGTATTGATTAAATAAATACTTTTTATTTAATATAAATTGTGCTCTGCTTTTATTAATTATTTAACACAAACGCACAGATATAGTACATGAATAGATGCATACCATGTAAGCAATATAAACATCTGAATCTGAATAAATAAAGAAAGCAATAGCGCGTGTTTTTTCTCTTTTTCTTTTCTTTTTCTATAATATTTTATGGAAAAACCCTTCTTTTTCCTACATTGTTTAAATGTGCACGCGCAAGCAAACGTTTCTTATTTAAGTTATCATAAGCCAATCATTGTAAACATTACTCTTGCTACGGATGATAATAGTTCTGATGATTGCGAAAAAAACTAAAATATTATTGTATTTTTGCAGAATGAATATTATTAACAAACATTTCATTTACTATCTCATTTAAAATAAAAAAATTTATTCCTTAATGGCATGTCGGAGTTCCCTCCCTCTCAATAATATTTTTATTTAAAGTTTATGAATAAACAGTGTGTCAAATCAAGTCCTTCGCTACAATAAAAAAATACATAAGACTAATCTCGAGTGCGGGCAGGTCAAGGAACTCACCAAAACACTATTAATAAAAAGTTATAATACAAACTTTCAATGTATCGTATTTTAAGGTTAGGTTTCTCAAGCTTGATATCTAATTTCCAATCCAAGTTCATAAAAGAATAACAAGTCCAAATGATTTCTTACTTTAACAAAAATTATTGTATTAGCATAGCTTTAGTGCGGACAAGTCATTATTTTTGTTTAATTTATGAATTTAAAAAGATATTGGTAAAATGAAAAAAGCAAAACTCGATTGCTGCAGCTCCGACATCCCGTTAAAATCTGATCCTTTGGTATTATTTTTAGGTCATTCTTTCATACAGCAGTAGCAGTAACAACATCAGTAGAAGTAACAAAAATAAAAATGTTTTCAAATTAATCAAGCAACACGAGAATTTTCTTTGCTTGAAATTTATAAATTTCAGTACGCAATGCAAAAAAGTAATCCACACATGACTCACCATGAAAATAATTATCAATATATACCAATGTCAATGATATGCTGATTCTGATTATTTGTTTAAATGGCTCATTAGAGATCTCATTTGAGATTTTTTAGTAGGATAGCATCATGCAAAAAGGGCTTTAATAATTTGTCTTCTAATTCACAAATAATCATTTCCATATTTTTACAAGTGTTATTGATGTTTGTTTAGTATTTATTAAGTGCAATATAATCATATGCTAAGATAAATAGATCACTTAAAGCTTTTTCTTATTTTTGAATTTGGAATGAATAAGTATGAATCACTTTTCATAATCAAATATTATGTACGGTGTTAAGAACTTTTGATATATATTTTTTCAATTACGGGAATCATTAATAAGTATTGTTTATTATGTGATTAATAATGTCTGTAAATTAGTGAGGTTTTATGAATTTCACCCTTTAAAGGGGTAAACCACCCCTTACAAAAAAAATCAAGAAATATAAGTTGCAAGTGGTCTAATTCCATAAATATTCGTATATAGGAGTTTTTTAAGTCGCTGATTATAAATCCGTCATCACATTTTGCAAATTCGGAATGGCGGATCCAATATGATATGGTGGATGAAAACGTCAAAAAAGTTTTAATTTTGATGACAAATTGTAGACTGCGATTTTTGAGGTCTCTGATACGAATCCGTTATCAGATTATTTATTGCCAGTTTAATTTAAGCCCTAAATACAATTCTCATTAAAATATTCAGCATGCATCTATTGTGAAGCTTAATGAAAAACAAAACTGTTTTCGCAATTTTACATATAAAAATCTTTTAGATATATAGTTTATTATCTAATTCTGCTTCATTTTAAGATAGTAATAACAGCAACAAGAGATATATTATATATATTATAGAGTATTGAAAAAGTAACACAATTTTTATACATTTCTAAATGTTTTATATTTTTATAATCAAATATTTATTTTTAATTTTTGAAATACAAAAATATGGAACATTATGGATTATATGTAGAGCAGAAATGATATTCTTCAAAAAAATGTTTCAAACACTAAGATTTTCTGCACCAAGAACATCGAATAATTGCAACATTTTTACAACCATCAATCTCATAATGTGTGCTACATGAATCTCCAAAACTAAAACTTACAGGATTTTCGAAATCTGCTGGTTCGTCAATTATGTATCTACTCTTATACCACGAATATCGAAGAAGATTTTGATATCTTGGTGATGGAAACTGATTGTGAATTAAAGATTGTAATTTGATAATATTATTTCTCATATGCAATGACCGTAAGGTAGCATGTACTGTGCAAATCGTCGAGGAGACTTGCTTATTCCAATCAAGTGTGGAGGATATCCATACAACAAAATTTTTGAACACCGAAGAATACGGAACAACTATATTTCCAACCAAGATATTAGGAGCAGGGCTATCCCTCAGTCGTGAGATATATTGCTCGATACTTATAATTATAACCTGAGTCTTTTTCTCATTTAGCAACAAACCATTATCATTATTCCAATTAATCACAGATACTATCTCATGATTTATAAGACTGACCTCATCTATCAGATCAAACAACAGGAAAGACTTATAGATTTAAAGGTTATCAGCAAAAAGTATGTGGTTGGATGATGACAAAGACATCAGAGATTTATATAGACCAGAAACAACAGTGGCCCAAAGTCGATGCCCTGGGGAACACCAGTTAACACTTGCGACCATTTAGATGAATTATTCAAGTCATCCATCACAGAGTAAATTCGATCTGATGAGTAGGAGGCAGACCATTTGATGACAATGTCCAAGCAATTCATAGCACGTAGCTTGACAAGCAGTTTAACATGAGGAACTATAGCGAACGCCTTAGAGAAGTCGAAGGGAAGTAACAGCGTAATTATACGGCAATTAATAGCAATCCTACAGTTATCCAACAAGTGCGATAAAGCTGTTTGAGTACTATGACCCTTTCTGAACCCGGCTTGATAAGGGTCCAGCTAAAAATTGCTGCCCAAAAAGAAAAGGTTAGACAAAAACTGGGTGTGAACCACCCTCTCCAAAACTACCGAGATCTTACAAAGCTTGGCCATGAGACGAGTCTGAGATGGATTTTCCATCTTAGTTTCTTTAGCCAGTGATAATAAGAATGCCCTTTTCCAAGCTGCTAGGAAATAACCATGGACAAAGAATTTATTTATGATAGAAGCTAGATTATCAGCTATGGAACTATCCAAAAGCTTAAGCATCTCAGAAAAAATTTGGTCTGGACCCACTGCTTTGGAGCTAGCTGAGCGCAAAATGTTGATTATGATATTGAAATTTGTTGGCTATCTCATGTCAAAACAAAAACAAAAACTAAAATGTCGGATCTGAGTGAAGTTGAAAGGACGCTATCAATGTCAGCATTAGTGAGAGCAGGACTAATAGATAAGACCAATGTGTAATGTTTTAAAAGCACCGATAAAGAAAAATATTTAAGAAGAGATGGCATAGTGTTGCTGGCAAGACCTAACTTGCGAAGTTCAGACCATTTATTTTTAGCCGTAGGTGCAGATGAAATTTTACTTGCTACGCAATCGTTTTTTGACTTAGACAGTAAGTTAGAAACTTCATCAAAAAGCGATTTAAAACGAGCATATACGTCAACCGAGCCAGATCTTTGAGCCAAACGATAAAAATTATCACGAAGTTTCATAAGTAAACGCTAATCATTGGAAATTCATAGTTTACGCTTAGTTAAGATTTTGATTACTGTTAGAGCAAATTTATCAAAGACATTGACTAAATTAGAATTAAAGTTGCCAACCTTGGCACCAAAAAGATGATCACTTAATTCAGTAGGAGGCTGATGTGTAATATCTAACCTAGAATCAGAAGAGCATGCAGAATTAGACAATACTTAAGAAAAAAAAGTAGATAACGGACTCACAAGAAAACATGAAGTAAAACAATGTAAAGCTACAGACTTAACAGCACTAATATTACATTCTCTAAAATTTCTAGTTACCAAGGATTTGATAACCTTTTCAGGGCAAGAAAACTTAAATTTTATTTTAGTTAGATCATGACCGGCTATAAGTGGAGTACTAACTTTTCGTAGGATAGTAGGGCTGATCCATCGTTAATGGCGAACAAAATATGAGAATCGTGATCTAAAGTAAAAACATGGTTAGTGACCTCTGACGTCATCAAGAATAATGAAAGAGAATTCAAATAAGACCTAAGAGCATCCAAGGAGTAGGAAACTTTAACTAAATTGTTGAAATCTCCAGTAATAATGATATTTTTATAATTATAAGCATGCTCAGATAAGACATTGAAGAGACTATCTAACAAAGAAGCCTTAGGTCTTACGTGTACTACACAAAATAATAGAGAATTAGCCAACACTTATATCTAATATGAAAAATTCCTGGGTATTATTAAAAGAAGGGTCAGAATAGTAAAGAATTTGTGTTTCAAAGCTATCACGAACATAAGCACCAATACCGTCACCAAACATACCCAGTCTATCTAGCCGAAAAACTCATAGCAATCTAAATTTATGATAGAGGTAGAATTAGATTCCGAAAAAGGTCTCTGTGATTGCAAAAATATGTTTCGACTTACACTGAAATTCAATCTCATTGAAATGAGTTCTGAGGCGATTTACATTTGCATGAGCAGCACGCACATAATCATTCAATGAGCTAGGACATATAATTACTTTAATGACAAGGGAGTGACACAACGGACGAAATAACCTGCGAGTCTCTTAAAACTCATTTTTGGTTCGGTGGTAAAGAGGCTAAATCATCTTCAAAAGCAATGAGGACAGGAACAGAGTCTTTTGTAGGCCTTATATAAACTTTAAGATCAGCCACAAAAGACCACTCGTAGTCAAGTTCCTTCTTTGCCGCCTTAGCTTTCCTCAACAAAGAGTAAACCTCTTTTGGCCAGAGAGAACGTGAAAAGATTTTAGAGTTACCTCTACAGCTAAAAATACGCTGACATGGAAATTCCCGTAATCTCGAGACCTCCCGATTATGCGATCACGGACATGGCTAGATGAGCACTGGACCACCACCGAGTTTTTGTTCTCAACCTCCATAGCCTGATAATCATCAGCAGTCTTGGCTGACCATTTAAGTATGCTGAGAAAATGCGACCTCTTGATATTGAGCCCCATAAGAGTAAGAATCTTTAGAAAATTGTCAAGATTCAAAGAGTCAATCTCCAAAGACAAGCCAGAAACTAAAATTTCACAATAATCTTTAAGGGGACGAGACAAAACAGATATCCGCGCATAACGAAGGAGTCTCTAAGCGACGTGAATTTGCAGTGCATTCCTCTTTTGCTTCCTTCACAGCCTTCTCTAAGTTATCAATTCTTGAAACAATACCTTTAATATTAGATGATATTTCACCCAGAGTGATCATACGACTGTCTAAAAACCAAGGTAGTGAAGTTTTACCATTATTATCAGCAGAATTACCGCCAGTACTCATTGTGGCACCAGCTACCAGTTCAGAGGGCTTAGAAAAAAGAGTTCCGCGATCTGATATAATTCCTACAGAAGGCGGAAGACGTCGGTCGCGTATTGCGATGGCGAAGAAAGAAAAATGAGCGTAAACGCTCGCAATTGATGATCTCGCAATTACCACCCGCACACACGACTGTCACACACACATGTCGTGGCAAAAATAAAAGAATACTAACCTATTTTGACTAACCAATGAGACAGAGGTAATGATGTAAGCAGTAAGCACTATAACAGCCGAAAACACATGGTGAATAAAACAACAATTTTTACCTACAGTTGGTTAAGGCGATGCCCTCCTTAACGTCTGGTATGAGATAAAGTAGATGCTAGTACTAAGAATTGCCAAAGGTGCGTGTCAATCACTCAAAATTCCCGGTTATCAAGCCAAACCAACATAACCTCCTTAAAAAAGCCGTCATAAAATGCAAGAAATTTGATGCAAGGCGCAAAATGCAGATGAAACTTATTAGATCACTTGATGCCTTGTAATTTTAGCGTGCAAGTTACCTGTAACAAAATACCCATAAGCAGAATAAGGCAGTAAAAATACCAGAGACGAACAGAGCAATATAGACAGACATCCAGCTATACTCACTTGGAAAGAGAGAGGGAGAAAGAGATAAATGGAAATAGTGTAAAAATGAGTATCAGGTTGCGATAGAAGAAAAGAGAGGGAGTGAGGAAAAAGAACATAGACAAGAATTAGTAAGAGCGTTAAGAGCAGGTCGAATATATCTGTCCTTTTCTAATCAAAGAATTGAGTTTTCTGCAATAACTAATAACTTTAGCAAAAAATAAAGAGATAGCCCCATCTTGTATCACAAAAAGCAATATTTTCTTTGATGAGAGAGAATTGGTTTTATTGTTTCGTTTAAAAAAAAAACTTGAAAAACTTGAAAAATAGAGGTCATGGTAAACAATTTGGTTTTTCAAGGTTTTCTTGAAAACAAATAGATAAAATCAATTATTTCTCATAAAAAAAAATATTACTTTTTGTAATACGAGATGGGGCTATCTCTTTATTTTTTGCTAAAGTTATTAGTTATTGCAAAAAAAATAATTCTTTGATTAGAAAAAGACGCAGATACGTGACCTCCTCTTAAATCAGAAATCAGAAGTGATCGAAAAACTACTCTGAGAAAATTATTTTTCAAAAGCTTGTTTTCTTCAGACAGTAGCGAATAAATTGTATACAAATTTTGAAGTAAATCTATCGAATGGTTCACATAAAACAAAAAAAAATGGAAAATAAAAATTTTTTTCAAAATTTTTAAAATGCTCTAAAATTAAAACTGCGTTGAAAAAATTCGTTTTCAAAAGCTTATTTTCCTCAGACAATAGCGAATAACTTTTATAAAAATTTTGGAGCAAATCCTTAAAGTAATTTACATAAAACAAAGAAAAATGGAAAATTAAATTTTTTTAAAAGATTTTCAAAACGCTCCAAAATTAAAATTATCCTAAGAAAACCAGTTATTAAAAGTTTTTTCTCTTTTGGCAATCGTAAAGAATTTCTATGCAAATTTTTAAGCAATTTCATTGAGTAGTTTGCATAAAATACAAAAAAAATTAAAAATAAAAAAAAATTTCTTTTTGCAAATGGCTCTAAGTAAACAAATTTTCAATATATATTCCTCCCCCCTTTCCGATTAGACAAAAAAATAAATTTTATGCAAAACTGGAAGTAAATCAATCGAGTAGCTTTCGAGATGAAATTGGCGTAACAAACATACACACACACACACACACACACACACACACACACACACACACACACACACACACACACACACACACACACACACACACACGCACGCACGCACGCACGCACGCACGCACACACACACACACACATACAAACATTTTCAGGAAACCACTTTTTTCGACTTCCTGAGTCCAAATATGTACAAATTAATGAAAAGATAGAACAAAAAAATTTTTATTGATAAAAGGCTTTCTATATAAGAAAGTAAAAGACGAAAAATCGGAATTTTTCAAAAATTACATAAACGGTTTTAAAATTAAAGTTACACAGAAATTGATTATTTAAGAAAAATTGAAAATTCTTACAGAAAAATGACTATTTTGCATCTTATGACAGTTTGTTCTGTTAATTACTTTTTTTATAATAAAAAATTACTTTGAAACATTTAAGATGCTATGCAAATTAGTATTTTAATATAAAGAGCTGAACGGTTTTTCAAGCTGAAATTATATGAATTTTAAATAAACACACAATACTGATTTTATTAATTAACAGTTTATTCAGACCCAAAATGATCACACTTTAAATTAGATTATCTTAAAGGACTGATCGTCGAGGCTATTTGAAAATTTACAGTGTTAATATATAAAATAAAAACCCATTTGAAGTTTCAAAAGTTTATCCGCCTTTTTAATAAACAACAAATTATAGTTGATGGAGGAGCCAACTGAATATTAAAGAAATATATATGATATTTAAATCTTTGAAACTATAAATATTGGTAATGACAGATAAAGTGAAACACCTCGTCCAATTTGAATATATTGAAGAATTATGAAGTGTATCTTAAAAAATCAATTTTGAATTGTTTATTATATATTCAAATGGTCTATTATCGTTATGTAAATTAAACATTTTTATTAATTATTATATTTTTTATTAATTTGACAAAAATTTAACATAAATAAGTAGGTAAACTAGGGGGGTTCGAGCGCAGGGGGGTTCGAGCGCATGGGGATTCGAACGCAGTGATTTTTAATGTGGTATTATTTCAAGCGCAGAATTTTTTAAAACTTTTTTTATAATTTTTAATTATATATGTATTATTATTTCGATCGCAGAATTTTTTAAAACTTTTTTAATTTTTATTTAACTATATATTTATTGTTATTTCGAGCGCAGAATTTTAAAAAAAATTTTTTAACTATATATGTATCGTTATTTCAAGCGCAGGATTTTTAAAAACTTTTTTAATTTTTATTTAATTATATGTAACGATGTATAACAAGTATATATGTACATATACTTGCATATACAATGATGTACTCGCATATATATCGATATATTTTGATATATAACGATATACTTGCGTATATATAATTTAATTTTAATTCATAGTTTTTTTACGTTTGTCTTCTTGGAACTTTTTTCTTCTTCTTCTCGTTCTCTCTTCCGTGGCTCTTCTTGGTTTTTCCTTTTTTGCGGTGACGGAGAAACGAGGTCTATCACCTCTGGAGACCTTGGTGATAACATTTCTGGAACGATCACCTCGTCACATAGCTGGGATGGATCCAAATAAATTTGAAAATCTTCCAGCCGTGGCTCCATCAGGTGTAGCACTGACCCTTCAGCTGGTGGTGACTCGACCGATGACTCTATTACCAAAGCAAAAAACTGTGAGTCTGGTAGAAAGTCAATTTCCAAATCAGGGAAATAAACTTCTACCAACTCTCCCAAAGTCCTAAAGGTTTCGTTATTTTCAGAAGACATCCTCTCGAAAAGCTAAAGAAAGAATGAAATTAAGTTGCGAATTTTCTTTAATTTATAGCAACTCATCTCACCACTGATTGGTCGACGCTCTTGTAGTGACGGCAAACTTTGTATTAGAAATTTTTGTTAACGAGGAAAATTTTTTAATAAATAAAATTTCAGTAAGATGTTTGATGGTATAACATAAAAGTTATACTACGCGTAGTATATTCATATCTCGCGCTTCAGCTGCTCCGACTAACGCAACTATGCGCGCGCTGCTCTCCCGCCGCCGTTAGGTATATACCTCGGGAGAGACGCACGCTTCGTCAGTCAGCTCGCGCTCGCTGGGCAGACCAAACCTCTCGAGGTCTGGAGCTCTTCAGCCGTGCTGACTGTTTTTTGGTGCCAATGAGGTTGACCAGGTCTCTGGAAAAACTCGTGGCAGTCGGCTGTTGAGTCGTCGCGCTGAGTGGACCCTCTGAATGAGTCGGAGAGTCCTATTAAGAAGGCGGCTTGACTTTGTTCCGATTGCGGTGCTTAAGCACACGAGTTGTCAACCTCATGTACCCGGGTCTTTAGAGATCTGGATGAAGCGTCATCGTTCTTTGAGTTTATTTTAGAACTTTGACTTTGAACGCCATCAGCTTAACAGTTAATAGTTAGGTTATTGAAAGAACCCTCTAAATGAGTCGGAGAGTTTGGAAAATGACTTAACATTTTTAAACGTTGTTAAGCTACGTAGATCCTCTGAGTGAGTCGGAGGAACTATTTTTACTTAACTTCGAACGCCATCAACTTAACAGCTGATAGGTCATTGGAAGGACCCTCTGAATGAGTCGGAGAGTTTGGAAAATGGCTTAACATATTTGAACGCGGTTAAACCAAGTAGATCCTCTGAGTAAGTCGGAGGAACTATCTTGGCCTTATTTTGAATGTCATCAGCTTAACAGCCGATCGATGTTAGGTCATTGAATGGAGCCTCTGAATGAGTCGGAGGGTCTGGAAGATGACTTAGCATTTTAGTCAAGCTATGTAGATTCTCTAAATAATATATAATTTTTTTAGTTATAAGTTTATGCATTTTTAAGGGGACAGTATGGTGCAACCACATGAAAAAAATAAATTTTTTTTCATATACATTTGTATATTTTTAAGGGGAGCGTACCGTGTTACACCTAAAAATATTTTTATTGCATAAATTGATAGAATATCATCTCTAGGATATAAATTTGTATATTTTTAAGGGGAGTGTAACGCTCTCACCCAAAAATAATACAAAAATTTTTTTTATTGCATACATCGATAGTATATCACCTCTAGGATGTAAATCGATAGAATATCATCTCTAGGATATACATTTTTATATATTTTTTAAGGGGAGCGTACCGCGTTACACCTAAAAATATTTTTATTGCATAAATCGATAGTATATCATCTCTAGTATAGCTACTAGAAAAATGAATTATTATTTTCTTTTGAATAAATTGATAGTATTTTTGATTTAATTGTAGAATTATACCAATTTATGAATAACTTTAGTTTTGACAACTTATTAAGGTTTGGTTAAAGATTTGCTATACCACGGAAAAAATTTTGAATTAGAAGAGCTCATATCATTTTAAATCTGCCTAACAACAAGAGTTAAGTTTTATTATTACAGAATTTATTATATTGGAACTCAAAATAAATATGAGATACTATGTTGAAACCGCTTACTTTCAATAAATTCAAATTTGTGCAGACGGCTACCTCTCTGAATGATGGTTTGACCTCTGAGAGCCCAAAAGTCGAAAGTGAGCGATTCAAACTCTTGAGTTCTACAGTTGCAAACTTAGAGATTTAGTAGTTATTAAAATGAAATCGTATATTTCAATGTATTGCTATTCGAAAATAAAAGAATGTGTTAAGCTCTTTCAATTCAAAAATTTTTTCCATATAGATCCTTTCACTTTGTCTACCTTACTCACTCATCATGTTTAAGTTACACAGGAAGTTTCTATCTTATTTTGTATCTGAGATCTGAAAACCACATTAAAATTTAAACAAATTTCTCGATTGTGAATATTTACAAGAAAAAATACTTCTAATAATCTTAACTAGATTATCTCTTCTTATAGTATTAAAATATAATAGTATTAAATATATACAATAAATACAATAAGAATATAAAATAATCTTGAAAATTTTGGGTAACAACTTATTTAGATTCGATCACAGAAGCATGTAACCGTTGAAACTTTGTATACTTTATCATGGTGAATGACTTAGACAATAAAGCGATCATCTAAATCTTTTATACCAATTCTGAGACTTTATTATAATATACTATAGTTTTTTCTAATATTTGTTGAATTTTATTCAAGTTAGATTCTTTGTAAAATATATTAACCGTTATATGTGATGTTATCATTTGTGATGCATGTTCAGAAATATTTTTTCCATCAATTGTATGTCTTTATTGAGTTCAATTTTTAAAGAGAATAATGAGAGTTCTAATCATCACATATAAGACAGAACCAATCACATACCTTTCCAATTAAGAATATTCTTTTAAAAATCAAATTCTTAAAATTAGTGTAAGCATCCTCAAAATTCACTCAATATAACCAGCTTCTCGTAGTTTGCTAATTATGAGGCTCATCTCCTGTAAGTATACAGATCTCTATTAGTTGAAGAGGTTAGAATACGAAGTCGATACTAAAACATTGGGATCATCCCATTCTTCAAATCCGAAATCTTCAAACATATAATTACACATGTATTTAGAAGAAGATTCGTTACTACTAGAATGATCTGATGAAGTATCACTGTTGGTATTGATAGAATTCATTTCTGCTTTATTTGATCTAGACACTGGTAAAGTTGTATTATAAGGTTTTCTTTTACGGCTTTCGGAAAATTTGTTATTCTCTTCAATATTTTCTATCTGATAATGAGAACTGAAGTTACCACCTTCACACAATTCTTCTAATGCATCATTATACTTTGCTTTAGAGAATGATTCATTACTATTAGAATAATCTGATAATGTGTCACCATCAACATCGTTAGGACTTATTTTTGCTTTTTTACGTCCTGATATTGATGAAATTATGCTATGAGATTTTCTTTTACAATTTCTGAATGTATTACATTTTCTTTTCTGTTGATATTCTATCATTTCATCATCAGAACTGGAATAATCATCTTCAAGTAATTTTGATTCAGAATACTTTCTACCGTCGATTGAATCAGCATTTTCAACATTATCACTCTTCAGAAGTTTATCATTTGTATGACTCATGTTGAAAACATTATTAGGCTGTTTTGAAATCATAGTCCTTGTTTCATTCTTTTTCTTGATAGGTGTTGAAGTATGATTATGCGCTGTACAACTTACAAGTTTCATATTCTTGGTTATCACACGACTCGAACACTGTTTTGAATGGTAAAGTTGACATTTCCAGTAAATGTTACTATTACTCATAGCTTTCTCCTTATAAAAAAGAATATCATTCAAAAGAAGTATATCTTTTCCTCTAGAACTTTTCATAAGTTGTAAAGATGTGTTAAGCGGAGACTCATCAGTATTATCCAAAGTAACATCAATCTCCGAATTGTTCATAAATGCTGTTTTTTTCTCTTGATCTAATACTTCACCAATATTAGAATTCAATTGATTTGGACGTTTGGATTTAATCGCCTCTCTTAATCTCTCCATTTCAAGAAAGTTTGACATGTTGATAGCTTATGCTTATGATGCATACTGTTCCCGAAACGTAAAATCAGCAGTATTTATAGTAAATTAGTGAGTTGTGAAAGACTTTGCTTTAATAAGAGGATTTATAAGATGACAAGATAATTTTGAGATATCAAGATGTTATAATTTTAATATTAATTTAGCAACTTCAATGGAGAAATTGTTAAATTCAACGTATTTCGATGAAATTCGACGAAATTCGACAAGATTCGACAAGATTCGACAAGATTCGATGAAAATTCGACAATATCCGACGAAAATTCGACAAGATTCGATGAAAATTTTGATGAAAATTTGACACGATTCGACAAGATTCAACGAAAATTCGACAAGATTCAACAAGATTCGACGAAAATTCGACAAGATTCGATCAAAATTCGACAAGATTCGATCAAAATTCGACAATATTCGACGAAAATTCGACAAAATTCGATGAAAATTCGATAAAAATTCGACGAAAATTTGACAAGATTCAACAAGATTCGATGAAAGTTCGGCAAAAATTCGATGGAAATTCGACAATATTCGATGAAAATTCGACAAGATTCGACAAGATTTAATGAAAATTCGACAAGATTCGACAAGATTCGACAAGATTCGACAAGATTCGATGAAAATTCGACAATATCCGACGAAAATTCGACAAGATTCGATGAAAATTTGATGAAAATTCGACAAGATTCGACAAGATTCGACAAGATTCGATGAAAGTTCGACGAAAATCAAGTTTGATAAACTTTCGATCAAAATTCGACAAGATTCGATGAAAAATTTGACACATTCGATAAAGTTGATGTGAAATTCATATAGTGTAATATATCACCAGATGTAATCAAATTTTATTTATATAGATCTATTCCAATATATGTAATATTCGAAGTGATAAGGAAGAATTTTTATATATAGCTTCATTTGCAACCAAGAAATTGTTCACATCTCAGTGTATATAACCAGCCTCTCGTAACTTTTTAACGATGAAATAAATCTCATTAATATGACTAGGATTACCAGCAACTCTCTCAGCAACGAGTAAACGAAGCCGATCAACAAGCTCATTTGGATCATCGCAGTAGACATCAAATTTCGTATTTCTATATGAAATTTGGTGTCGAGGCAACTGTCCTCCTTCTTTCTCAGAAAATAGAGGAGCAATAATTTCTGTATATTTTTTACTTATATGTGATCAAATGGCTTCATTATTTCTATATTGTTTTTTGTGAGCATTCGTAGCTTCGAGAATATAACGATAATTCTTCATATCGTATGAAGTTACTTGAGTTCGATCAGCATGTTTTGTGATTAGGAGCTCCATTAATCCTTGAGTTTTCGGATATCTCACATCTTTCACTTTGATAAATTGATTTTTAAAATATATGAATGAATCACCGATTATATAATCTTCACCTTCCTTACGTACACCATAAATTTTATCAACATTGGATTGATCACCATTGAGCATAAGTATATATTTGCCGAAATCATCGGATTCCTCTCCACTGTCTGCTGTTTCAAACTCAGAATCTGTAACATGTCGAATGGTGCTGTTTATTGATAAATCATCATCATCTTCAGAGCTCGTTTCATTCAGATTATCGTCTATGATTTCTTTGCCAATTTCCGATGATTTTTGTTTTTCATGATTTATCTTTTTAGAAACCCCAACGAGTTCATGAAGGGGATCAACAATAGGTTTAAATGTTTCACTAAATACTTTTTGTAAATTTTCTTTTTCAAACTTTAATGCATCATATTTTCGCTTGATTGCTTTACGAACTTTAATGAGCTGTCGTAGTACATTTTTCTCTCGTTGAAAATCCACCATGTTGCTTCTTCAATATTTAATCGAGAAATGATTAGTTAGCAGTAAAACAGCTATATTTATAGTCTTATTGAGGATACCTTTTAAACGTCTGCCCACGTAATTTATGGGAGTTTATCTAATCCTACTATTGAGATGGAGAGTCAAGAAGAGAATTGCAGCGAAATCTAATGGAGGGAGAGATCAGCGCAGTAGCCACTGCTCAACCACTACTTAAGAGAACTCCCGAACCAGCTCGAGTCATTCCTTCAGCAGACTCTGCTAAGTAAACTTAGAATTCTTTATCAAAGAAATATGGATCTTGATAAATTCAATGAGGCAGCTCGTGGACGCGTCCATCGTGCCATTGGGAATATATTCCCCTTGAACAAAGATCAGACTTATTATGTGAGTGAGTTTAGATCAGTTAAATGTAAGGATAAGTTTAAATTGATGGCAACTTTAGATCACGAATGGCGCATTTTTATTCCATCTCGCGCATGCAGAGCCTTACAAGAGAATAAGGAGTTTTACTTCGAGTTGCAAGAGTCGATTAAAAATTTTAAGTTGTTTGTGAAGTATTTAGATGATGATAAAGGAAAAGGTCTCGAGTTCTCCTTGGCTCAAGCGCTTGGAAGTTAACGGAGAGGTATACTAGTCACGGGTGCACTTCCTACTTCTCAGAGTAAGAGGTTCACAAATGGCGATTCTTGGTTGTATCTCACAGATGGGAGCGAAGGTTGGAGCTCCCATCACTTCCGATAAAAAGCAAACACATCGTGATTCACATTCATTTAATCATGGTACAGACTCCAATTCATACTACTCAAAATTGTTCAGAGTACACTCCTTTTTTTCCACCTGATAAAAAGGTAAAGGATAAAGAAACAACATGGAAAGAGTACTATGAAAAATATAAATCGCAAACGCCATCTAAAGATATAAAATATAAAGAGCTATAGAGTATTTAAGTAAGTAGATAAGAATGGGAACTATGCTTCAAAGTCCTTCGACTGACTCCGGGACTTCCACGAAAAATGGAATATTCACAGCCACTCCCTCCAAAATATGCCCACTGATATTCCTGCAGACGATTCTTTACATAGTAAATGTAAAGTTTGCTATGATAAAGGAATAGAGATAGCATTTTTACCGTGTGGACATTGTTGATGTTGCTATCAATGTGCCAGTAATGTTAAATCATGCATAATCTGTAGAAGAGACACTAACTTGAGAGTAAGAGTATTTTTATCTTAAGCACCTCAAACAAAAAAGATTTTATTGTTTTTAGGAGGCGATGGAACCAACGCACTCTACCTGTGAGGTACAACCGATAATCGTCACTTGTGAATCCCTTACTACAATATCTTAATATTATGCATTATCAAGATATACATTTATCCAACATTTAAATAAGTCTTCGAAAAATCATGCTATTCTATTAGAAAATCTATAAATTTAATTGATAACTTTAGTCGACAAATTTGAACAACATATTAGAAATCTATCCATCATCGGAGTGAAGGTAGTTGTATATTGAATTTGATCAAAATATTATTGAATTTGATCGAACTTGATCGAATTTCCATCGAATTTTCATCGAATCTTGATCGAATTTTCATCGAATCTTGTCGAATTTTCGTCGAATATTGTCGAATTTTGATCGAATCTTGTCGAATTTTGATCGAATCTTGTCGAATTTTCGTCGAATCTTGTTGAATCTTGTCGAATTTTCGTTGAATCTTGTCGAATCGTGTCAAATTTTCATCAAAATTTTCATCGAATCTTGTCGAATTTTCGTTGGATATTGTCGAATTTTCATCGAATCTTGTCGAATCTTGTCGAATCTTGTCGAATTTCGTCGAATTTCATCGAAATACGTTGAATTTAACAATTTCTCCATTGAAGTTGCTAAATTAATATTAAAATTATAACATCTTGATATCTCAAAATTATCTTGTCATCTTATAAATCCTCTTATTAAAGCAAAGTCTTTCACAACTCACTAATTTACTATAAATACTGCTGATTTTACGTTTCGGGAACAGTATGCATCATAAGCATAAGCTATCAACATGTCAAACTTTCTTGAAATGGAGAGATTAAGAGAGGCGATTAAATCCAAACGTCCAAATCAATTGAATTCTAATATTGGTGAAGTATTAGATCAAGAGAAAAAAACAGCATTTATGAACAATTCGGAGATTGATGTTACTTTGGATAATACTGATGAGTCTCCGCTTAACACATCTTTACAGCTTATGAAAAGTTCTAGAGGAAAAGATATACTTCTTTTGAATGATATTCTTTTTTATAAGGAGAAAGCTATGAGTAATAGTAACATTTACTGGAAATGTCAACTTTACCATTCAAAACAGTGTTCGAGTCGTGTCATAACCAAGAATATGAAACTTGTAAGTTGTACAGCGCATAATCATACTTCAACACCTATCAAGAAAAAGAATGAAACAAGGACTATGATTTCAAAACAGCCTAATAATGTTTTCAACATGAGTCATACAAATGATAAACTTCTGAAGAGTGATAATGTTGAAAATGCTGATTTAATCGACGGTAGAAAGTATTCTGAATCAAAATTACTTGAAGATGATTATTCCAGTTCTGATGATGAAATGATAGAATATCAACAGAAAAGAAAATGTAATACATTCAGAAATTGTAAAAGAAAATCTCATAGCATAATTTCATCAATATCAGGACGTAAAAAAGCAAAAATAAGTCCTAACGATGTTGATGGTGACACATTATCAGATTATTCTAATAGTAATGAATCATTCTCTAAAGCGAAGTATAATGATGCATTAGAAGAATTGTGTGAAGGTGGTAACTTCAGTTCTCATTATCAGATAGAAAATATTGAAGAGAATAACAAATTTTCCGAAAGCCGTAAAAGAAAACCTTATAATACAACTTTACCAGTGTCTAGATCAAATAAAGCAGAAATGAATTCTATCAATACCAACAGTGATACTTCATCAGATCATTCTAGTAGTAACGAATCTTCTTCTAAATACATGTGTAATTATATGTTTGAAGATTTCGGATTTGAAGAATGGGATGATCCCAATGTTTTAGTATCGACTTCGTATTCTAACCTCTTCAACTAATAGAGATCTGTATACTTACAGGGAGATGAGCCTCATAATTAGCAAACTACGAGAAGCTGGTTATATTGAGTGAATTTTGAGGATGCTTACACTAATTTTAAGAATTTGATTTTTAAAAGAATATTCTTAATTGGAAAGGTATGTGATTGGTTCTGTCTTATATGTGATGATTAGAACTCTCATTATTCTCTTTAAAAATTGAACTCAATAAAGACATACAATTGATGGAAAAAATATTTCTGAACATGCATCACAAATGATAACATCACATATAACGGTTAATATATTTTACAAAGAATCTAACTTGAATAAAATTCAACAAATATTAGAAAAAACTATAGTATATTATAATAAAGTCTCAGAATTGGTATAAAAGATTTAGATGATCGCTTTATTGTCTAAGTCATTCACCATGATAAAGTATACAAAGTTTCAACGGTTACATGCTTCTGTGATCGAATCTAAATAAGTTGTTACCCAAAATTTTCAAGATTATTTTATATTCTTATTGTATTTATTGTATATATTTAATACTATTATATTTTAATACTATAAGAAGAGATAATCTAGTTAAGATTATTAGAAGTATTTTTTCTTGTAAATATTCACAATCGAGAAATTTGTTTAAATTTTAATGTGGTTTTCAGATCTCAGATACAAAATAAGATAGAAACTTCCTGTGTAACTTAAACATGATGAGTGAGTAAGGTAGACAAAGTGAAAGGATCTATATGGAAAAAATTTTTGAATTGAAAGAGCTTAACACATTCTTTTATTTTCGAATAGCAATACATTGAAATATACGATTTCATTTTAATAACTACTAAATCTCTAAGTTTGCAACTGTAGAACTCAAGAGTTTGAATCGCTCACTTTCGACTTTTGGGCTCTCAGAGGTCAAACCATCATTCAGAGAGGTAGCCGTCTGCACAAATTTGAATTTATTGAAAGTAAGCGGTTTCAACATAGTATCTCATATTTATTTTGAGTTCCAATATAATAAATTCTGTAATAATAAAACTTAACTCTTGTTGTTAGGCAGATTTAAAATGATATGAGCTCTTCTAATTCAAAATTTTTTCCGTGGTATAGCAAATCTTTAACCAAACCTTAATAAGTTGTCAAAACTAAAGTTATTCATAAATTGGTATAATTTTACAATTAAATCAAAAATACTATCAATTTATTCAAAAGAAAATAATAATTCATTTTTCTAGTAGCTATACTAGAGATGATATACTATCGATTTATGCAATAAAAATATTTTTAGGTGTAACGCGGTACGCTCCCCTTAAAAAATATATAAAAATGTATATCCTAGAGATGATATTCTATCGATTTACATCCTAGAGGTGATATACTATCGATGTATGCAATAAAAAAAATTTTTGTATTATTTTTGGGTGAGAGCGTTACACTCCCCTTAAAAATATACAAATTTATATCCTAGAGATGATATTCTATCAATTTATGCAATAAAAAAAAATTTATTTTTTTCAAGTGGTTGCACCATACTGTCCCCTTAAAAATGCATAAACTTATAACTAAAAAATTATATATATCTTACTTATTTAGAGAATCTACATAGCTTGACTAAAATGCTAAGTAATCTTCCAGACCCTCCGACTCATTCAGAGGCTCCATTCAATGACCTAACATCGATCAGCTGATGAAAAAGCTGATGGCGTTCAAATTTAGGCCAAAATAGTTCCTCCGACTCACTCAGAGGATCTACTTAGCTCAACTGCGTTCAAATATGTTAAGCCATTTTCCAAACTCTCCGACTCATTCAGAGGGTCCTTCCAATGACCTATCAGCTGTTGAGCTGATGGCGTTCAAAGTTAAGCCAAAGTTCTAGAATAAACTCAAAGAGTTCATCTAGAAGATGACCTAACGTTTCATCCAGATCTCGAAAGATCCGGGCATCCAGATCTCGAAAGATCCGGGCATCCAGATCTCGAAAGACTCGGGTATAATTCCACGAGGTTGACAACTCGTGTGCTTAAGAGCAGGTCGACTTTTTCTGTCCTTTTCTAATCGACAAATTGATTTTTTCACGAAAACTAATAATTTTAGCGAAAAATAAAGAGAAAGCCCCATTGCGTATTAAAAAAAGCTATATTTTTTTTAATAAGAAAGAATTGATTTTCTCGCTTCGTTTTCAAGAAAACCTTGAAAAACTTAAAACATAGAGGTTAGGTTGGACAATTTAGTTTTTCAAAGTTTTCTTGAGAACGAAGCAATAAAATAAATTCTTTTTTATCAAAGAAAATATAGCTTTTTTTAATACGCGATGGGGCTTTCTCTTCATTTTTCGATAAAGTTATTAGTTTTTGCAAAAACTTCATTCTTTGATTAGAAAAGGATGGAGATACGTGACCTCCTCTTAAGCACCGCAATCGGAACGAAGTCAAGCCGCCTTCTTGATAGGACTCTCCGACTCATTCAGAGGGTCCATTCAGCGCGACGACTCAACAGCCGACTGCCACGAGTTTTTCCAGAGACCTGGTCAACCTCATCGGCACCAAAAATAGTCAGCACGGCTGAAGAGCTCCAGACCTCGAGAAGTCTGGTCTGCCCAGCGAGCGCGAGCTAACTGACGAAGCGTGCATCTCTCTCGAGGTATATACCTAACGGCGGCGAGAGAGCGGCGCGCGCATAGTTGCGTTAGTCGGAGCAGCTTAAGCGCGAGATATGAATATACTACGCGTAGTATAACTTTTATGTTATACCATCAAACATCTTACTGAAATTTTATTTATTAAAAAATTTTCCTCGTTTACCAAAATTTCTAATACAAAGTTTGCCGTCACTACAAGAGCGTCGACCAATCAGCGATGAGATGAGCAGCTATAAATTAGGGAAAATTCGCAACTCAATTTCATTCTTTCTTTAACTTTTCGAGAGGATGTCTTCTGAAAATAACGAAACCTTTAGGACTTTGGGAGAGTTGGTAGAAGTTTATTTCCCTGATTTGGACATTGACTTTCTACCAGACTCACAGTTTTTTGCAGTGGTTTTTTATGGAGTCATCGGTCGAGTCACCACCAGCTGAAGGGTCAGTGCTACACCTGATGGAGCCACCGCTGGAAGAATTGGGATTTGACGCCGATGAATTTCAAATTTATTTGGATCCATCTCAGCTATGTGACGAGGTGATCGTTGCTGAAATTTCACCATCAAGGTCTCCAGAGGTGATAGACCTCGTTTCTCCGTCACCGCAAAAAAGGAAAAATAACGAAGAACCACGGAAGAGAGAACGAGAAGAAGAAAAACTGCCAAGAAGGCAAAAAGTTAATTTTATTTTACGTACTCTGAGTTTTTTATCAATCGGCCCTTTTCAGGGCCACATATTTTTTTAACGTGAAACAAATTGTTTCAATTTCTTTATATTTTTTAAAAATATTAATCACTCCTTTTCAGGACTATATATTATTTAAACGTAAAAAAACTATTAGTTCAAATTAAATTATATACACGCAAGTATATCGTTATATCAAAGTATATCATTATATATGAAAGTATGTCGATGTATATGAAAGTATATCGTTATATACGGAAGTATATCGTTATATATCAAAGTATATCATTATATATATGCAAGTACATCGATATATATCAAAGTATATCAATATATATATGCAAGTATATCGTTATATATACGCAAGTATATTGTTATATATCGAAGTATATCGATATATCTGCAAGTACATACTTGTTATACATATATAGTTAAATGAAAAATCCTGCACTTGAAATAATAATACATATATAGTTAAAAAAAAAATTCTGCGCTCGAAATAACAATAAATATATAGTTAAAAAAAGTTTTAAAAAATCCTGCGCTCGGAATACGCTTAAAATATCACCATGTTGAAAATAACTGGGCTCGTATCCTCCTGGGCTTGAACTCCCCTGGGCTCGAATCCCCATGGGCTCGAATCCCCATGCGCTCGAACCCCCCTGCGCTCGAACCCCCCTAGTTTACCTACTTAAATAAATAATAATAAAAGAATAATAAAAAGATAAATAAAAGAATTAAGGAATGTGCTTCGATAAGGCATATTTTTTTCATAAAGTGCTGTCAATTTCATCAAAACGCCAAAATCAAAATAAAAATAAAAATCACGCTAAACAGCATTGAAGATAGAAAAAAAATGAACTTTTTTAATTTTTATAATTATAAAAAAAATTTAATTATAATACTGCTTATAAATTTGCTATGTGTTATCGAACCAATTAAAAATCTAAAAAAAAAACCCTGATGTAAAAAAGTTATCGTATATTTAGAAAGAAATATTGTAAGAAAATCCAAAAAAAGTAGGTATTTTAAAGTATTTATTAAAAACAATGCACTACATTTTTTTCAAAGCTTCCCACATAGCATAAAATATTCATAAAATATTTCTGAAATATTTCACGAAGGATTAGAAATATTTCATGAAAGATTTATAAAATATTCCTATGTCCAGGACAAAAAATCTTTCTACAATATTATATACAATAACGAGATTTTGAAATTTCTTTTTTATTAAATTTTTAGCAAATATTCATCATGGTATCTTAAATTAAAATATGTAAAAGTTCACACACATAATTTTGAATAGGAATCGTTTCCATACATTTTTTTCTGAAAATCTACTTTATGAAAAAAAACATGGTTCTGATTTATGGCCAGATATCGAGTTAATAATTAGTGCTTCTGAATCGCAAAATGCAGAGCTACCTTTACCAGATCAAGAACAAATCTTTCTTTGAAAACTCTGCAAATATTAGATATTGAAGAGGCAGATGTAAAAATAATGCTGCACGTTGCTCATATTAGTCATGAAAACAACGATAAAATTTTGATATTATCATCTGATACTGATGTTGTCATGCTTTCTATTAATTATTGTAATACTTTTTATCACTCTGGTTTGGAGGTTTTTATTTTAAATAAATTGATATAATTTATTATTAAATCCAATAATGAAGGGCATTTTTGTATTCAAAAGGATTGAAAAACAAAGAATAAATTTATTGAAGTTTAATATGTTAAATTAATTCAATTTTTATAAAAATTTAAAAAAAAAACACGTAGAATTTTAAAAAAAGCCCTTTTTTCTGCAAATATTAATATGAATTATACAAAATAATTTTATAAAAAATTCACTATTTGTTAGGAATGGTGGATGCGTGTAGGATTAAAAAATAAAGTCCGTAATTTGCCTATTCATTTATTGTCACAAAAAATGGGATTTGCAGTTTCTAATTGTATAGTCCGAGGTATAGGCGCTGCTTACTATTTGACAGGAGCAGACTATACTAGTAAAGTAGGGAGGAAGTTGGGTGCTTTGAAAGCAAAACCAGATGAATATTTGCAAGATTTTGGACGAGGTAACCTGTGCATTCATATGATCTTTCGAGATTTATCTACGTATATTATTATCTAATTATTCATAATAGACTATATTTATTTTAAATATTTCAATAGGTTCAACCGAAGAATTCATTGAAAATTGTATTCAGAAAGCAGAAAATTTTTTAATTAAAGTACTGAATAAAAATAGCACTTGTGATAAATTTGATAAGTTAAGATATCTGCAATATTACCATTCTGCAAATTTCGAATTAAAGAAATTACTACCAACGTCTGCTTCAATCCAACTACATATACTTAAAACATATTATGTAGTTTATGAGCAATTAAATTGTTTAAAAGATAAATTTTCTCTCAATCCGTTGCAATTTGGCTACATTTAAAAAGATGATGAGCTCGTGCCAGAAAAAATATTGATATTATTACCACCTTCAACCGAATTTATACCAAGTTGTCAGCACAAATCTTGTGTTCGAGCATCTTGTTGTTATGTTAGAGCTAACATAAAATGTTGTTCTTTTTGTGCATGTCAAAAAAATAATAGTTGTAAAAATATACATAATGAATAAATATTTTGATTTGATTTATTTAAAATAATATATTCTATATTAATTTAAATATATTATATTCATTATATTTGCATTATTATACTCTTTTTATATTGAATTGTGAAAGCAGTGTGTATATATCTATATTTTCAGTACTGCTCAAAACATATATATAACTCATACATTTTTTTCTGAAAATCTACTTTATGAAAAAAAACCTCTATTTTTTCACACTTATTTCTAATTTTAAAAGTTTTAAGAAATTTATCGTTATTCCACAAAATTTAATTCGTTTTCTTTGAAAAAAACTAAAAATTAAATCTTTTGAAAGCAAATCTACCCTCTAAATAAATTAAAAATCAATATATTTTAATTTACGGATATTCAGGTACATTAAACACGATTTTCAACGAAAAGTATTCAATTTTTTCCCAAAAGTGTATGATAATCAAAAAAAATTTAATTGAAAAATTTTTTAACAAAATAATTTTTTACACACATGTATGTATAAACTTAAAGATATATCACCAAAAAAGATATTATTAAGTAAATAAGAATATTCACATTATAGTTGCATTTTAGTCAAGCGCGCGGTTTTGATTTCTGCAAAGCAACGTGCCTGTAGAATGGAATCATTGCAATACCACGTTAATGAAACTCTAAGCATGACTGTTTTATTTATTGCTACTCTTTATTTTTTTGCATATTTTAGAAATTCCCTACGATAGAATTGATGAATTAAGAGTTGCAGAATAAGTAAGTTTTCGAATTATAGCTCTAGGTTATTTATTCATCCTACAATTTAACCTTAAAGTTGACTAAAATCGTAAATTTTCAACTTTTAAATATTAATAAAATGTAAATTATGAATTTTTTGTAAATGACTTATAAAAGATTTTTTTCTTGTTTTGAGCTATATTTTAAGAAAAAATTGGTCCGAGATAAAAAAAATTATTATTTTGGTGTTTTGTTAAAAAAATGTATTTTAAACAATATGGTACTACTCGGATGAAAAAACTAAGGGTATATTCGTAATTTACAGATTTTTTTCTATAAGAATCCCCTTTTTCGGACCCTCGCCTATGCATTGCATACGCCGTTTATAGTCCGCTCCCGGACTAATGTGTTAAAATATAATATGGTATTGTGTAAATGAAAATTATAATTATTGTGAATATATGTGTGTGTGTGTGTGTGTGTGCGTGCGCGCGCGTGTGTGTATGTGTATGATATATCGATATCACCGAAAGATTGTAAAAATCTTTCAGAAATATTTTTTTAAAATATTTTATCGTAAATATTGCTGAAATCATTCATAAATCTTTCATGAAAGATTTCTATGACGTTAATAATCTTGCAATGAAAGATTGTAGAAATCTTTCAAAACGATTTTCTTGAACTATTACTTTAAATATTGCTAAAATCTTTCATAAATCTTTCATGAAAGATCTATTCAATTGTTTAAATATTGCTTCGAAATATTGCATAAATATTTCTTAAATATTTTAGAAAATATCGTTAAAATCTTTCAGAAACCTCTCATTGAAATATTTATTTGCAGTCTCTTAGGCGGATATAGCGGGCTTTCAACAACATTTCCGTTTAAAACTTTTCACAAAAGGCTAATGACATATTTCGTCGATATGTACAGTAAATATATTTCTCAAAGAAAGGAGAAATATTTTATAAATCTTTCATGAAAGATTTCTATACTGATGATAATCTTGCAATGAAATATTGCATCAATCTTTCAGAAAGATTCCCTTGAAATATTTTCGTGAATATTGTTGAAATATTTCATAAATCTTTCATGAATGTAGAAATCTTTCATAAATATTTTTTTGAAATATTACCGTAAATATTGCTGAAATCTTTCATAAATCTTTCATGAAAGATTTATTTGATTGTTTAAATATTACTTCAAAATATTCCATAAATATTTCCTAAATATTTATTTGAAATATTTTAGAAAATCTTGTGGAAATCTTTTAGAAAACTTTCATTGAAATATTTATTTGCAGTCCCTCAAGCGGACATAGCGGGCTTTCAACAATCTTTCATCGAAAGATGTTCGAAATCTTACATTCTTTTCTTGCAAATATTTCTGAAAGCTTTCATAAATATTCATGCTATGTGGGTAAAGGTTTGTTTGCATTACTATTTCATGCAAATCATTTTTTTTATCATTTACACAATTTTTTTCAGCTACTGAATTTATTGCTTTAGATAATTCAGGCCACCTAGTTCTTAATCTATCAGACAGAGGTAACCCGTCCTCAACTTTTGGTGGATAAGGCGAACTAAATCTGTTGTCAAGATCCAATGAAATCCAAAATAAATTAATAAATATCAATGACAAACAGTTACAAATGCATACATTTTAATAAAACCAATTATTTAAAGAAACATTTTAAAACACGCTTTTATAATAGAGAAAATACACTAAAAAGTATTAAATAAATTAATTTAATTCCTTGAAATTACTTTTATACAGTTCATTGCAATAATTCAGAGAAAATTGTACAGCAAAAATTTAAAAAGAAAAGTGTGGGTGCTAATTTTAGTAAATCAAATTCAGTGCCCACACTTATATTTTAAAATTTTTGCTGTAAAATTTTCTCTTAATTATTACAATGAACTGTATAAAAGTAATTTCAAGGAAATAAATTAATTTATTCAATACTTTTTAGTGGATTTTCTTCATCATAAAAGCGTGTTTTGAAAATGTTTTTTTTTTTAATTTTTTATTTTCTACTTTTTAGTTAAAATTGAATTTTCTATGAGTAATTTTTTTTCAAAATCTTGTATTTAATTATATCTTCTATACATTCACCTATTCCCTATACATTCCCCTATCCCCTATATATTCCCCCACCCCATATATACCCATATCCCCTATATATCCCCTACACATATACATGTCCCTATCCCCTATGATTCCCTTATCCCTATGCATTTTCTACAACTATCAACTCAACAACATTCTATGAACTTCCTCGGAGATGACTTTGCACACCCGTCATCGCCGAGCTGACAACCGATTATTGCATTATCATCAGAGACCAAGGTCTGTGTAAAATTTTAGGAATTTCCATTGACAAAAAGTGCATCAAATCGAGCGTGCAAGAGTCAATTACAGATAGCCAGTGTTATGTCCGGTCACCTTAAATAGGTTTACTCGGACGTTATATTCAATAGTGAGATATTTCTTGTCTCGTATGCAGGGTAGAGGAGCCGAATCACTTACCTTTTTATGGGTTGGCTGCGTGGTCGTAGATAACTTAAATTTTTGTTGATTAGTGTTGAAATGTGGCGTGGTGCTCCCCTCTGGTTGCCTGCTTGTAGTTGGTTGGGTTGTTAAATAAATTATGACCAAGAACCAGTTAATTAAAATCTATTTATTGAGTTGAACTTTTTCACTAGCACGATTCGAAAAATATATTTTATAATTATATTCATAAAACTTTGATTTACAGTTCATAAACAAGTCGATTGTGCGATTACTAGCGAATATTTTTTTAACTATAATTTTTGATTATTTGCGCAATTTGTTTATTTATTCTTATTGTTAAATTGATTAGTAAGCTGTAAGTTCAATCGCGCAGCTACGAAAAATTTTCAAAAAAATGTCCTTTTTCTCCGTAGATTGGTTTATTATTTACGTACAGAATGTTGGAGATTTATATTTGTTTTATTTAATTTAATCGTAAAAGAGGTGAGTCGCGCAGTTCCTTTTTTTGTTAAAATTCTCCTTTTTTATTTATTATTGGCACTTTGCAATTAAATTTTGCAGAAATATTTTAAACACAGTAAGTCGCGTATATTGAGAGATAAACCGGCGAAAAAGAAAATAACTTGTTGATCTAAGCGCGTTCCGAACTTGCGTTGCTTGATTTCCTTTTTACGTAAAAGAAATCAATTTAAGAAGCAACAAAAAAACTATTAGCGTAGTAGAATTCGGCGCGAGTTTACAAGTTTTTTTTTATTGAGGTTCTCTCTTCTGCTTGTACTGTTACTCGGGAGAACTGACTGCAGACTGACTTATTAAAATTATTTTTCTCTGCAAGAAAGGTACAAATCTAAAAATAAAATGCAAGTTTGTCAAAATTTAAAAGAGTCCCATTGGTCAGTTCGGCCGTGAGAAACTCTTTAAAATCTCACATTCGGTGACAGAAGATATCTTCTTATCACGCCTAAAAATGCTGAGGTAGCGTATACGGCGCGCGAACTTACTGCTTTTCTCTTAAGACTATTACAAGAAATTAAATTTATTTTTTAATACAGTATATTCCTTATTACTAAAAGATTCATTTATTTATCTACTTATATGTATTTATTAATGTTATTTAGGGAGAGAACTGCAAATAAATATGTTTATATGTTTATATGCATGCATAATGTATATGCGTATACATAATTATATATACGTACGCACATTTATATGTATAACAATTTACAAAAAAAAAATTAAGATGAAAAATGATTTTTCGTACATCCGTGATTATGCGGATGTAACAGCCAGACGTGAAAGCAAGCTTAATAAAAGCGTGTAATAAAAGCGTGTAATAAAAGCGTGTAAAAATTAAATATATAGAATTTTAGTTTTTGAGGAACAAAATTATTTACTAATTGTGATGCAAGTTTAGTTTTTAAAACTCCATAATGCTGAATAATATCTAAGCCACTATTGTTCAGGAAAGGAGTTTTAAGTCGATGTGCTAAATTTTTATTTCATACAGTTTTTATTTTTTCCACTTCGCTGATTCCAAAAGTGTCTGTAGTTTTATCTAATAAAGATAAATCTAGTTCAGTTGATTCTGAAAATGGAATTATATTTAATACAAATGCAATTTATACATACTTGTACAGAGTATTTATTTAACTCTTTATTAGCATTACAATTATCCACAATTTTTGAAATTTTGTTATAAGTAATTTTAATCAAATTAGTTTTTCGCATAAACTCTCGTGCCCTGATGTAAGAATTGTGCAAAAGACCTGAAGCGTTTTTTCGCTCACTAACTTTCTTTCCATTAAATGTACGAAACGAAGTATAAGCTGGTTTATAATATATTTCCGCTTTTTCGTTTTGAAAAATTTCTATCACTAAATTAGCCAATTGTTTATTTCGTTGACTATTTATTCTAAAACAAATAGCACATATTCTTAATCAATAGGTTATTTATTAAACGAAAAGTATAAATATTCTCAAACAACATCAACAAATCATAATTTATAGTGTAAACATTCATTCGTATATATTTCCCTTCGAAACAGCCTTACGACAGTGGGAAAATAGACTGCAGTGACATTGTTAATTCATTTTTTATTATAATATCAGTAATTGATTTTCTAAATAATATAATGTCTTGATCATCTGCATATTTAAGTAAAGCTAATCGGCCCGTAAAAAAATCATCTGCCACTAACTGTTTATACAGTAATTTATTCTTTTGTACTAAAATATAAGGAAATTAAAAAATTACTATTATAAAAAAAATACATAAATCATCTAAAAAAAATTATGTTAAATTTTAGGTCGTTTAAATCAAAGAAACGAAAAAAATATTTACTTTGTAAATAATACTTTTTATATTCCTTATTAATTAATCGTTATAAAACGATTTGATCTACTTTCCATGATTTTTTTTTTGTGCGATTCAGAATCTAAATTAACAGTATTTGCATGATCCATTAAATTATTATTCATGCACATAGTCTTATCAGATATATTATCAGTTGTTACTGCAGTTTCATTGCTCAATAGAGTATTAGTTATAAAACTTAATAACAATCTTGTAGAACTAGAATATTTTCGAAAAGTACTATAAACATTTGTGAATTTATTTTTTACTTCACAAGACGTCGGTATGATTTTATCTATTTCATCACTGGTCAAATTTATCAATTTTTCTTTTTCTATTCCAGCAACTATAAGGGTGTGGTAAATATAATTTTAAACTATAATATAGTTACATGAAAAATTTCTAATACAAATAATTGCTAATAATATTCATTACCTAACATACTACTACTAAACTAGCATACTGGTAAAAACCTAAAATATATACACTTTTTCCAATAAAAATTATTTCTAAATGTTACTTACTAATAAAAAAGTATAAAAGTTCAGATAGTCCCCATTCTGTCAATGTTTCTTCGATGAAATTACACATTTTAATACACAGAAATATTATGAAATACGCCAAACAATCGCAGGACTCGCATACCGGCTAAGCTTGAGAAACTCTGCGCGCAGAGAGGTAGTCCGTACTCCGCACGGTGGCACACCAGTCACAGCAGCGTGCGTAGGCTGTTTTATGCATCGGCTTTCACACTGCAGTCATAGACGCTGCGCAATTTTTTCCGTGTATGGTCTACACGGCTTCTCTTAAGGTTTGATTCTCAGCTCCTTATATCACCTGAGCCTCGTTTTTCTTTTTGCGCGAAACGAAGCACGTGGTGGCTGAGCTAGGAACTACGGCTCGGCTGCTAGGCGGTTTATTTGAATTGCGCAAGGATATATACTCGTAGCACTATATATATATATATATATATATGGTGCGACGTATGTTTTTACACTATTATAAATGAAAACTTGACTGCGATAAACATAATTAAGTGTAGAAATATGTGTAAATATTTAAATAGTGTAATATATTGTAAACTATTGATTTTCTAATAAATAAATAAAATAATATTTCTAAATTATAACTTGAATGATGAAATCACCATTTTAGAAAAGCTTTCTTTAAATTCTTCTATACAGATGTAAACCTCTCCTTTCGAGTGATTTTTTCACATTTTTCAAAGCACACTAATAACTCGAAGCGTACTGACTCAGTTTTTTCTCGGTGCTCAGAGTGATTCATCACTCCAATAGCGAGGGAAATCACTCTCGTAGATTAAGAGAGTAATGTGATTATTATAATATATTATAGTCTTATCATAATAAATAGCTATTGTTTTGATGATAGTATTTTTTATAAGAGATGTTTCTGTAATATTTTATGAAATATTTCTGGAAAGATTAATACAATACTGATTTAAATTATATCAAGAGGTCATGTAACAATTTTTTTTTTAATATTTTACTCAACTATTCATACATCTTTCCAATCAATTCATGAAATGTTTTTCAAATATTTTAAGAATATTTCCTGGAAGGTGTTTTTAAAGATTCACATACACTTAATTCTCGCTATTACGAGCAACTCGAAAATAATTTCTCTCGCTATTGCGAGCGTGAGAGGGGCCCCCACCACTCAAAAATGCTATGCTTAGAATAATGAGCGAAACAATACCAAACGAATATAAACAATAACTATATCGATTGTACGTGTGTAACCATTTTATTTTCATTGAAATAATATCGTTTATTTGATTTAATTATTTTTAGTTTCATTCTTCTGAAAACGTTCTTTGTACGGCCCAAACCATGCTTGATTGGAGTCAAGATGTAAATAAAATTTCATGTGTGGAAAGAGCAACGCTGATAAAAGCTCGAGATATTGCTCTTGACATTTTTTTCAAAAGCAATGAAAATAGCATTTAATTTTGTTTTATAATTGTTGAATTAATTTTTTTTTTTCGTAGTTAGTTTTTTATTGTAATTATGTTTTGTTTTTTCATGTTGATACGGTCAATTTACTAATAATCATCTAAAAATAAATTAATTTTTAAGGCACATTAATTTGATGTTATGTAATTAAAATGTACATAAAAAAATAATACAAACAAAAATAAATAATTATAAACATACAAATATAATAATAAAAATATAGATATAGTAAAAGATTATATATTATTTAAATAGTACATTACACGAAATCATATATTATTTAACCCTTTCAGTCATGCAATTTAATTCACTTTTTTTGTATGTATTTGTTTATAATAATAATTAATAGTTATAAATTTATAAAATATCATCAGCATTATAAATAGTAAGGCTATGTGTATCTGAAAATACAAAAAATCCAAGAATCAAGCATGATATTGCAAAAATATTGAGGTAAAAAAAAAGAAAATTAAGTAGCCGATATATCGGCTCCTGTGACTGTAAGGGTTCTTCTTCTTCTTCTTCTTAATATTTTATTGGCCTCTTGATTAGATGAGTACAATCATAGGCCATCACCAGGTTTCATCATTTTGATATTTTTAGTTTGCCCAGTGGGACTTTTTATAATTTTAGTATTTTGCCCATTGGAACTTTTTTGTATATATTTCTGTGTTTTTCGGGTTTATTCCCTCGGAAAAACTTCGAAAATTATTTTTTCTAATTTTTCCTAGGGAATCAAACCCCGGTCCACTGGGACGCAAGGTCAGTTGATTTTTACAATTGCACTTTTTCATCCCTTAGCGACGGAGCTCGTAAGTGTGTTCTGCGTACAAAGCACATGAAACAGAGGTGCTCGTTTGAAAAACAGCCGAGAGCGGGACTCGATCCCGGTTCCCCAAGAATACGAATCCAACGCTCCTACCGACTGTGCCACTGACCGGCTCGACTGTAAGGGTTAAATAGTACATTAATGCACGTCGATAGGGAGGGAACATCAACTCTCGTTGCGCGTATGTAAGGAGGGAGGTCGAATTTTCGAGCAGGTCATGAAGAAAAATAGATTGAGTAGTGGGGGAAGAAGAAGAAGCATTTTGCTCGCTTTAGCGAGACAAAAATGCTCGTTATAGCGAAACTCGTTATAGCGAGAATTGAGTGTAGTATTGTTTGAGTTATTAATTTCAATAATTTTAAATCGGAATTTAACTATATGTCCTCAAGATTCTATTATTATATTTATAAATTCATCAAACAACTCATAAAATGTTTTTGAAATGCTACAGGAATATTTTATAAAATATTATTTGTAATATATATTACAAATAATCCGATAATTTAATTAGTAATGCTAAAAATGACCATCTTCACCACTCTAATTAATTGCAAAATTCAACCTTAGGTGCGATATATTATCCAAACAAATAATCGCTCTCTCTAGTAATTCTGTTCCTACCACCCGAACAAAAAAATCCAGTTGGGAAACCCAGTTGGATGTCCTAAGTGGGAAATTTAGCTGGGGGACCTTGATTTAAGCTGGATTTTAATAGATTATCCAGTTGAAATTCCATAATTTCTTATACAATACTTCCAGTAGTCTTAAGTTAGATTTTTACCCAGATTTCCTTGCTGTACCTTGGTTTCCTATAAATTATTTAGTGGGTTTTCTTCTACCTTTCCATATACTTTGAAGCAGAATCCCACCTTTCCGATTCGGATTCCCGTTTTTGGGGGGTTTCCATCTATTATGGTCTGGACTTCTCATTGAACATATAAACCTCGATGACGTGCATTCGTGCCCATATCGAAGAAATAATCGATTTGAATCTTGTGTATTCGATAAATTTTTAACTACGATTACCTACATTTACACGCAATACATATTATTACAAAAATACGCAGCTAGATTTTCAAAATAAATTCAATTAAAAAGATCCAGCTGGATATGAGTGGATAGTCAATGGATATCCAACTGGATAGTCAATGGATATCCAGCTGGATATTTAGATGTGTAGTGTAGGATAGTGATGTGATTAGTATATTTAGATGAAAAATCTCTCTGGATTAGATGGTGGGTAATTTGCCTGGATATTAACATGAATAATCTATCTGTATAATCAAATGGGAAATTCACCTAGATGTATAGATCGGTAATTGATCTAAATTTTAGGTCGATGATCCGTCTAGATATTCACATGGGTAATCCAGCTGGATATTCGGATGGGTAATCCACCTAGATACATAGATGAGTAATCTACCTGGCTATATGGATATTATCTAACTGGAAAATCCAGGAGGATCATGCAGATGGATTACCCATCCGAATATTCAGCTGGGTATCCATCGACTATCCAGTTACATTCGGCTGTATATCCATTGACTGTCCAGTCACATCCAGCTGGATCTTTTTGATAAGGAAAACTATAGTTTTCCGCCTCGAAAATTTCATCACGTCATCGAGGTATGTATGTTCATTGGGAAGTCTAGATAAAAATAGATGGAAAACCACTAAAAAGCGGATTGATAAGTGGGATTCTGCTTCAAAGTACATGGAAAAGTAAAGGAAAATTAAATAAATAATTTCTAGGAAACCAAGGTACAGCACGGAAATCTGGGTAACAATCTAACTCAAAGCTACTGGAAGTATTGTATAGGAAAAAAATGGAATTCTAGCTGGATAATGCATTAAAATTCAGCTCAAATCCAGATTCCCCAGCTAGATTTCCTACTTAGAAAATCCAACTGGATTTCCCATCTGGATTTTTTTGTCCGGGCATTCTCATTTTCACGTGTATTATATGAATTAAATTTAACAATAATAGTTATTTTCGAATTCTGCTCCCATTTTCTTCGAAAAATGATCTTTTTAAATATATACTTATTCAACGAAATGTCATCTGTAAAAAATGCATTCGTACAACCGTCTATTTAATGAAATTTTTTTAAACGAATGGTGTTTGAATAAGTAAATTTGATAAATTGTCTAGGTGCGAATCACAATTAATATTTTACAAATTAATATTTTAATAAATAATGAAGAGACGTTGTAGAAATATCACATAAGATATTCAAATGGATCTTCCAGACGGACATATATTTTTTGAAAGCTTTTTATGTGAAAATTAATATCCTAAAACATTTTCAAAATTTTCAAAATTTTCAATTTTTCAAAAAGTTATTAGCAAATGAATTTTCTAGAACATTTTTTTTAAATTGCGATATCTTGGTAAATAATTGGTGAATCCTAACGAAATTCTTATCGTAAATTTAGAAATGATTGAAGAACATAATAATATATAATTTACGTAAAAAACTGTAATTTGTTAATAAATAATTAATTTTTTAATAAATGCTCGTTCAACAACGCGAACGACAAAAAACAACTCGTGAGGGACTAACCTATTTTGCTCACTAATAGAGTAATATACTATTCTGACGATTTATTTATCGGCGTGGAAAATTATAGATAATATAAGTGTGTCGGGAAGCTCAGCGTCAGGCGTAGCGGTATACGGAAAAACCGGAGTACCATAACCTTATACTAAAATCAAAAAGTCAGTCAAATTGCTATACTAGTAGTGTTTTTAAAGGTCTTAGTGCGTATATTACATCTACTCATCTGAGTATCTTTAAAACAAGGGATAGGTAGTAATGTTACAAATACTGTCACTTGTTTAAAACGTACTATAGTACCTGTTTTTCGTATACTATCTGAAATACCCTAATAACGCGAGATATAGTCGCAGTTAAGCATTCCCGTTTCGTGAACTAAAAATTTAGTTTGAATAAACTTTTGACATGACTGATTTTGTGAATAAAATTTTAGAAAATTAGGAGTTAAGCCAATTAAGCAGTTTCTTTAAGTGTATCTATATATTATTATATATTGTTATAATAATTTTATTTCTTGCAGTAAAAAAAGGGATTGTATTAGAGATTAAATCGAGAAAAAAAAATTTAATTTAATCCTAGCCGATCTTATATTACCATATACAATGATTTAGTTTCTAAAATTTTGTGATTGTTGTTTATTATATTTGTGACTAACATAATATAAGAATAATTAGTAGAAATTATCTAAAAATAAATTTATTTTATAGTTTTGTATATAAGTAGTTACGTTACATTTTTACTGGTTAAAATAGTTGGTATGAAATTCACTTGCGATCAGATTTTTTTAAAATTCAGACTACTTTTAAATTATATTATTCTACACATAATATTAAATTTTCAGAAAGATTACCCGTACTAAATACGAGGTATAGAGCGTTAAAGTTACAATATTTAACACGTGATTCCTATAGTGAGCTGCTTCAAACAGTACATTTTAAGACATAACTAAAAACCCACCATTCAGATCTTTTCAAAAAACTAATATGACATTTAAAATTATGTATAAAATATTATGTGAAAAAATGAAAATGCTCAACCGAATAGTTATTTAGTTATTGTAAATAGAAGTTTCTTTATTTTCGCTTCTGAAAAATGAATGAAGGAAGAAACGGAGAATCGTGGCAACGCCGCTGCAAGCAGAGAATGTGAATTTAAACTCTCAAGTGAGGGTGGGTTAAGAAAATATACAGAGCTATAATCGCAGCGTTGCCACTTTTTTGGTACATTGCGTTGAAACTTGTGTTCACGTATACCTATACAGTGTAAACATGTATTTGTGCGTTTGAACTGTATAGTCCCAGACAAAAAGTTCTCTCCAAAACAAGCGACTGCATACGCTACGACGTCTATATTTTACGTAAGACTTTTGACACTGACTGTAACATGCCAACTACCTTAAATGAAAACTTTAAATTGTTAGAATGTTTAAATGTATCTCTTTTCTAATCAAAATATTAAGATGTGTGCTTATACAAAAGTTATATTCCATTGAATTATGAATTTACAATTTTTATTTGTCTGATAAAAATTAAAAATAGTGTTATAGCTATCTACGCCATAAAACATAAGATTAATCTTATTTTTCCAACTAATTTTACATACAGTTTGAGAGTTGCGATCGATCCACGTCAACTAAAAATGATATTGACAAAGATTTTGGGACAATCCACATGGATATAACCATAATCAACGTGGTTTACAAATGAATGTAGAAAACTCTGATCATCAATGCTCCGCATGAATGAAAAGGCGATCACGCTGATTTTGGGATCAACCACGTAGATGCGAATATAATCAACGTGCATGAGCATTGTTCATTTGCTTATCAGTAGGATGAAGACACACTGATCGTACATGAACCGCATGGATATAAAGGTGATTGCGCTGATTTTGGAATTATCCACATAGATGCGGTTCTAAACAAGGTTGATGATCATTGCTGATGCGCATTTTGGTAGGATGGACACGCGCTGATCGTCACCACAATCAGATTACAATAAAAATTATAAAAAATTGCAGAATCGTTTTTAAAATAGAAATTTTTCTTTTTCTTTTTAGTACGCGTGTTCGACTCTGGCTAGGGTCACTTTTGAAAAATTTTTTTTATATTGTTTTAGTATTTTTTATTTCTTTTTATATTTATTTATTTTTAGATTCTATTTTTTTTTAATTTTAAAATCTAATTTTTACAAGTATGCATGTTTTTTTTTAATGAAAATTTTTTAAAAATAAATTTTTCACCACACTGCGCGTAAAGTGCGTACAGTACTCCTTATAAACTGAGCCTAAAATACATCGAGTACGCCCTGCGAATTTTCAAGTTTGAGCCCATCTATAAACTATATAGTCATAGACTGAACAGCTATTCGATTCGTGTGAACAAGTCTGAGCGTGTATTCATACAGCGCATATACAGTAAGAAACAGGGGAGATTGACCATACGCATTCAGTTAGTGGAAGTGAGAACGCACGAAAAACTTGTAAGAAAGAAAGAGAAAGACTACTCTCAGTCGTGGAGTGGGGACTCAAAAGTAAATACAAGGCGGATAGTCTTTCTCTTTCATCCTCATGAGGTTTGCGTGCGTTCTCACTTCTATATAACGTGACATCGCTTAGCCGGGTAATCTTTAAAATTTTATATCGTAAATAAAAACGTTTTATAAAATAGAGTTATTCAATTAAAACTAATTACTATTTTTATCGTTTTAAGAATTATTAAATTATTTTAGTTATTAAATATTGATTTTAAATGATCCCGCGCCATTGATTGTTTCTACGCATTTCATGCCCGAGTTAGTTAGCTGACTTTCGTATTCAAGTTTGTAGTTTTGATTGTATTGTATTTATATAAGTTTTATTTGCAGATATTTGTGCGCATCTGGTAATGGCCGAAGCGAAAAGCAAAAGGCCAACGCGCGTTAATAAAAAAAAAAAAATTTGTGCGCATGGAGAATTATCATTCGCGAAATGTTATTAATATTTGTGCGGGATAATGAATTATTATTTTGAACATTTTTGGGCGCACTTTCCGCGCAGTGTAGTGAAAAGTCGTATATACACCTCGAGAGTGCAGTAAGCAAAGCAGGCCCTGCGTGTGTCATGCCCTCGCTACGCTCGGGCGTGAACTAACACGCAGGGCGTACTTTGCTTACTGTACTCCCTTGGTAAATAATATACTAATTCTTTAAAGGTAGTAATTACAAATATTGATAAATAAATAATAGTAATGTTTATTTTATAATACTATAGTTTAAATTATTTTGAATTGAGTTTATAAAATTTACAATAAATGACAATAAATAAATAAGACTGACGTCTTTATTTATGTTATAATTTATATTATATATTGATATATGTTTGTAAAGACAAAATTGAACTATAGTATTGTAGATATCACTATTATTTATTTATTAATATTTTAAAAATATTTCGTATATGTAATAATTTATTTAAAAATATTAATTAAAAAACGAGCATACTTAATATACTTGTAAAAAAATAGATTTTGAAATCAATAAAAAAAAATATGAAAAATATCAATAAAAAAAGTACTAAAAACTATTAAAGTAATAAAAAAAAAGTTTTAAGAAAATGGTTCTCACTGAGAGTTGAACTCGCACACTCAAAAGGAAGACCGCGAATGTTACGCACTAGACCAACGCTATTTCGAGACATCTTTGGCGTAAAATCGTACATCCTCATCTGCCCCCAGCTGTTTAAAATAATTAAATTTTAAGTTGAAAATTAATTATTAATAGTTACAAAGTTTAACAGATTATATTTATTATGTTTCGTCGCTCACAAAAAAAGAAGGGGAAAAAAAAGATTCACGTAACGGAAATACGTTAGCAAAATTTGCGACATGATTTTAGATATAGACCAGCTGTGTTGCTCGCGTCGCCAACCAAAAGAGGAGGCGACTTAAGTGATGGAAAAATGTCATAGTTAGCGGTAAAGAAAGAATAGTGGACAAGCCACGTTTACTTCCGTCACGTCCCCTGAGAGAATACAGCGCCAGCTATCAAAGGATATTAAAATGGGGATTTATCAAAACATATAAACAAACCGTTTTTGGATACTATAAACCTCGTAAGAGTATATGGCGCTGTTATGAAAGCATAAGATATTACTTACTAACTTTAGATACGTAAACTAAATGCTCTATTGGCATGGATTTTCTCTCAGTTTTTACCACGTTTTTATTAACTTCTCTTCGTGTCTGTCTGTCTGCCTGTACAAGTGGAATTTTTTAATCGGTTATAAACTAACTTCCTGATGAGCTAGAGACTTGAAATTCTACACATAATTTAGATTCCGATGACAATGCAATCTTATATAGAAAAATTCATATATTTCTACCGATTTATACATTAATATATCAATTATGTGCGGAGATGTTTAAAAAATTAAAAATTTGAATATTTTATATACGTCTGTTACGCTGGCGCAGAAACATTAAAACGCGACGATGTAATCTATACTATATTTTCTTGCTGATTTGTTACGCCAGAAACGAATTTGTTGCTCTAGCCGTTTCCGAGAAACCATGGCTGTGCTAGCGTAAGTCTCACGCTAGCACGACCACTGTACCAACTTTTTTTCTAATCAAGATATTTTAACGACTCAAACGGGATATTTTATTGCTAATTCGTTGTTAAAAGATGTTATATCGCTGGATTCGAAAATATCAATATTTGCCTTGATAACTATTACCATACCTTGAAAAAATTCGATAAATTCAGTAAATTAAAGGGTGGAATAAAAATAAGTATAGGATATTTTGTTGCCAACTTGTTGTTACCATTTCCGTCTAGGATCGATTTTGTTGCCAGTATTGTTTCTGAGAAACCACGGCTGTGCTAGCGTAAGTCATACACTAGAACGACCACTGCTGTAACTTTTGTTCTTATCAAGATATTTTAACGATTTGTACTCAATATTTTGTTTCTAATTTGTTGCTGAGAGATAGTATATCGCTAGATTTCCAAATATTAATATTTGACTAGATAACTAACACCATACCTTGGAAAAGTTTGATGAATTAACTAAATAAAAAAGTGGAATAAAAATTAGTAAAGGATATTTTGTTGCTAATTTGTTGCTATCAACTGTGCAAGCGTAAATCTTACGCTAGAACGACCACTGCTCTAACTATTTTTCTAATGAGAATATTTTAACGATTTAAACGGGATATTTTGTTGCTAAGTTGTTGCTGAAAGATGGGATATTGCTGGATTTTAAGATATTAATATTTAACTAGATTACTAACACCATACCTTGAAAAAATTTGATAATTCACTAAATTAAAGGGTAGAATACAAATTAGTAAAGGATATTTTGTTTCTAATTCATCGATAAACGATAATATATTGCTAGATTTAATTATTTTAATTTTTGAATAAATTACCGATACGAAGACTAGAGAAAATTTCGAATGTTAAGTAAATGATGAGGTAGAAATAAAATTAGTGATCGATATTTTTCTGCGTATTTTTTGCTGATATTTTTATCAATATTTTTGTTGCTCAAGCTTATCTCGAGTAACCATGGCTTTATTTGCGTAAATGTAACGTCAGTACCCGAATGGAAATTTTTCGGTGTATCAAAATGTATAAAAGTGTATGAAAGTGTATTGAAGCATACAAAAATGTATCAAAGTGTATGAAAATGTATCTAAGAGCGATTTTTCAGACCTTATTCTCGATCCATTTTGATACACTCTGATACACTTAGATACACTTTGGTACACTTTGGTACATTTCTTAAAAAGTGAGCTGAAATTAAATTTCCTCAATTTTTTTGATGTTATACACTTTGACACATTTTGATACACTTTGACACATTTTGATACACTTTTACACACTTTGATACACTTTTACACACTTTAATATACTATGGTACATGTTGATACACTTCTGAGTATTAGCCTAAATTGTTTTTCCTGTTTTATTTTGCACACGTTTGTACACTTTGATACACTTTTACACACTTTGATACACTTTAATATACTATGGTACATCTTGATACACTTCTGAGTATTAACCTTTTCCTGTTTTATTTTGCACACGTTTGTACACGTTGATACACTTTTACACACTTTGACACACTTTAATATACTATGGTACATCTTGATACACTTCTGAGTATTATCCTTTTCCTGTTTTATTTTGCACACGTTTGTACACTTTGATACATTTTTTTTCTTTTTTTTTTTTTTTTAAAGATTAAGAGGAGGTCGAGTATATCTGTCCTTTTCTAATCAAAGAATTGATTTTTTCACAAAAATTAATAATTGTAGCAAAAAATAAAAAGAAAGCCCCATCTCGTATAATAAAAAGGAAGATTTTCTTTTATGAGGAAAAATTATTTTTATCGCTTCGTTTTTAAGAAAACCTTGAAAAACTGAATCGTCCATCCTAACCTTTATTTTTTAAGTTTTTCAAGGTTTTCTTCAAAACGAATCGATAAAAATAATTTTTTCTCATCAAAGAAAATCTTCCTTTTTATTATACGAGATGGGGCTATCTCCTTATTTTTTGCTACAATTATTAGTTTTTGCAAAAAAATAAATTCTTTGATTAGAAAAGGATAGAGATATACGACCTGCTCTTAATATATAAAGGATATTGTCCTCTATATGATTAATCTTTTTTCTATGGTGAGGTCGAGGGAGTCCCCGCCCGGTATCTGTTTATCACATTACATCAGGCTAGACTGTCAGACCCACCATACCGAAAACTTTGACTACCGATGGATGGTCAGCCACTTTTGGTGACCAACAATCAACCGATACCCAATGAGATCGGATTTTTGAGAGTCGCGATATAAAATGGCACTTACACTAATTTTCTTTCGAAAAAAAAGTTTAGAGGTACCTGGCCAGGATTCGAACCCATGCCCTCCGCGTTGAAGGCAAGAGCTCTATCCGTTACGCCACCGCGCTCTCTTTATGTAATATAATACATTTTAATAAAACACGATACACTTCGATACATTTCTAAGTAAGAAATTAAAAAATGGTTTTACCATGCACACTTTGATACACATGCGTACATTTTTTATACATTTTAATAGTGTTTAATACACTTTTTAGGCATGAAACGGTGTATTAAAATAAGCCGTTTTCATTTTAGATATTTTCATAAATTTTAATGTATTAATGCCCCTTGGGATAAATGTAAGGTTAATAAAACGACAATATTGAAAAAATTGAAAAATATTTTTATAAATTATAAAAGTAAAATATAAAAAGTAATTTAAAACATAAGAATTAGCAATATATATTTGAAATATAATTTGTAATGAAAAACTTACATTCTATATTAGCATTAAATATTTAAACATTAATATTATTAGAAATTTATAAATAATAAAAGTTTAATAGAGACAACTTCAAAAAAATAATTATTCTTTTGTAATACATATCAAGTAATGAGATAAGATAAATAATTTATACTAATAAACACATTTTTAATTTAATAACATTATTAAATATAAATATTTAAACATTGTTGTTTCTAAGATAGTTTTTTTATAAATTTTCATTTGTATTGTCTATTGAGACTAAGTTATTTTTTGTAGTCTTTGCAGTCGCATCTTCATTATTATTAGTATTATTGCTGTTTCCATTTTGCACAGTCAATATGTTACAGGGATCTTGTTGATTATTTAAGGAAGAGGCTTCATTTAATGGAAATTTATTTTAGTTAAAATTTTTAAAATGTATCAAAGTGCGCAAAAGTGTATCAAAGTATGCAAAAGTGTATCCAATAAAAACGACATTTTTCCTTTATTGGAAAAATGTATGAAAGTGTATTAAAGTGTGCAGAAGTATATCAAAGTGTATCAAAGTGTGCAAAAGTGTATCAAAGTGTGTAACACATAGCAAATGTAGAAATTAATTTTAGTCAACATTTTCGAAAAGTGTATCAGTGTATCAAAGTGTGCAAAAGTGTATCAATGTATGCAAAAGTGTATCCAAGAAAATCAACATTTTTCCTTTATTAGAAAAATGTATGAAAGTGTATCAAAGTGTATGAAAGTGTCCAAAAAATATATGAAAATGTGCAAAAGTGTATTAAAGTGTATCAAAGTGTATATCATTAACGAATATAAAAAATTGATACCAAGAAACTTTTTTTTGGAAGTGTATAAAAATGTATGAAAGTGTATCAAAGTGTACCAAAGTGTATTAACATTTGGTCCGAAATATCGCTCTTAGATACACTTTGATACACTTTGATACACTTTCGTATGATTTGGATACATTTACCATTTTCACTGGGGTACGACCCCTAATGCAACTTTTTATCCAATTAACATATTTCATTAATGAAAACGGTATATTACATTTGATATGTTTTTCTTATACTTTTACTTTTAAATCACGAAAAATTGGTATCTGATCCGACGAGTAACATAAAACTCGGGAATATTTTTGGATTTCCATGACTATTTTCCCTGGAACTCGAGATGCGTACGCCAAGGTACATACGCCATATTGCTACGGTTTTTAATTTCGATTATAGTATTCTACTAATGAAATAGCCATATAATTGCCAGTTTTTCCATATAAGTAGATTTAAAATGGACACTGCACCTGTACTTTTAGATATTGCTCATCTCTAGTATTTTTGCCAAATTCTAAGAAAGTAATTGCAGCTTGTAGTGTATACTATGAAGATTATGCAAGAGAAGGGTCTATAAGTTTTCTGGCTACCGGTAGAAAAAGTTATTATTTTTGGTGTAAATAGATGAAGGAAACATTTTTAAGGTCAACTGCACTGGTTCGAAACGTGCGCTGAACTTTGACTGGATATGGGAGTCTCTATAAAATTGAGAAATAGTAGTGGCACACAATGAACGGAAAAAAAATTTTTTAAACGAACTGAAAAGTATAAAATAATGTCTACCAACGCTATATACACTTATCATCTTTGTCGATTACCACACTCTATATATATTGTCCAGGATTATTTTCATTGTGAAATTTTGATAGCCACGAAAATATTCGTAAGATTCAAAATAAAAATCGTGGGACGCATACAATAGATGAACTATTCATGCATCAATTATCTGCTATATGCGCCCTTTGTTTTTTATTTTAAATCTTATAAATATTTTTGTGGCTATTAAAGATTCACAATAAAAAAATTCCTGGACAATATATATAGAGTGTGGTAATTGACAAAGATAATAAATGTATATAGCGTTAGTAGACATTATTTTATACTTTTTAGTTCGTTTTAAAAACCTGGTATATCAAAAAGTTTTTTTTAATTTAAATGTCATTATATACTTTTTAGTTCGATTTAAAAACTTAGTATATCAAAAAGTTTTTTTTCATTCAAATATTATTTTATACGTTTTAGTTCAATTTAAAAATTTAGAAAACACGTGGTCGGATGCTGAGTTTCCGTCATTTCGTCGATAATGATGCCATTGGAAATTCCACCAAGATTTATTGTTTTATGCACTGTTATTAGTCGATTACTCCTTTTTAATCGATCGTTACGAATATTTGTGTTAAAGAAGCGTAAAACATTAGCACACAGTATACTGATATAATCGCAATATATCTAATTTCTGGTTTAGCACTATTAAGGGGTGTCCTCATACCGGCATAGAGATCTACCTTATTTACATTTGAATTATGCATTTTAATAAAAATTTAACTATTTTTGACTAAAATTCATAGAAGAGGCACATTCTTAACATTCTAAAGAATTTATTGCAACGTCAAAAGACAGAATAAAAGTGAAAATGAAGACAAAAACTGCATAATACGATTATTCATAACTACATTGAAAAGTTAATCGTATTAAGCAGTTTTCGCCTTTATTTTTACCCTTATATTGTCTTTTAACGTTGCAATAAATTCTTTGGCATGTTAAGAATGTGCCTCTCCTACGAATTTCAGTCATGAATAGTTAAATTTTTATTAAAATTCATAATTTAAATGTAGATAAGATAGAACTCTATGTCGGTATGAGGATCCCCCTTAAGAAACAATTTAAAAACTTGTGTTTGAAAGTGAATATAATACAATCATCTGTTAATATTTAAAAAATATTTATATGATGTGTTATTAATTTTCTCTTCTACATGATACTTCGAATTTGTTTCTCAATCTTTTCATATGAATATAATATCATCTCAAATAATGGAATATAAAGTTAAGAACATGGGGTTGTGCGAAATAATTTGGAATAGTGATACACGGAAATTCACAAAAAAAGATTTGCTTTTGAATCGCATCAAGAACTCATCTAGATTTGATGAAAATCAATTGAAAATTATAGAGAAAAAATTATTAAATTCTTTTATTTCTGACTATGATCGTAAATGGAATAATATCAAAATCAATCAATTTTTAGCATCTAATATTGTTGTTAAGTCTTCTATTGTCTTCTATTGAAAATAAGGAACTATCAGAGATTAAATCTTGCTCTAGTTCAGCTAAAAAAGGTCAACCTAACCTAACATATGAAGAAGGAGCTTCAAAAATTAAAAAGAGGCGAATCAAAGATCTTTCTTCATCTTTTACAAGACACTGAAGATTGTTGAACGAATTTTATTACAATTGAAGAAAAGTGAGCTTACAGAGCTCTATAGTAAGAAATTAATATTAAAGGGGAAATGGGGTATGGATGGTGCTTATTCCAATCAAATGACAAACCAAAAGTGGTCAAAATACAATTATGATGATGATTATATTGACAGAGACGATAACAGTTTGAACGAAGACTCTCATGATGAAGGTTGTAGTGATCATGTATTTTATAACAAAAATGATGATGAGAATTCTGATTCTGCTTTTTTTTAATTTCCTTTGTTCCTCTTGAACTAGAAAATGCAGATAAAATCATTTGGACAAATAAAACACCTTCATCAGTACACTACTGCAGAATCACCAAATTTGTTTTTGCAAAAGAACGAGAATCTCTGGTAAAAACAGAGTACGAATATCATAATAACCTGTTAAATAAAGTTGAAACTTATTCCATTACACATCATGGAATTGTATTTGATATACATTTCAATTTAAAGTATATTATGTTGAATAGAAAGATATGTAATTACCTTACAAACCGGAAAGCTCCTTCGTGTTACAATATATGTGGTGTAGGATCTAAATATGCAACTGACTTGAGTTATATAAAAAAGTTACCCTTTAATGAGTCCCACTATGAATTCGGTTTATCCACTCTGCATATGTAGATTCGCACATTGGAATTTCTATTACATGTTTCATATAATCAAGATTTAAAAAAGTTTTGTGCGAGAACAGTTGAAGAAAAAGACAAGAAAAAAAGATAGAGCAGCAAATCCAAAATGACTTAAAGTCTGAACTTCCATTAACTGTCGATAAAGTTAGGCAGGGTTACGGAACAACAAATACTAGTAATGTTGCTCAGGCATTTATGTGTTAAGCTGAAGTGGTTTTCAAAATAACAGGCTTAGATAAAAATTTTATCGTGGGGTTTCATAATATTCTGCAAGTGATAACTTGTGAAAAAATGATTAATGCTCTCAAATTTAAGGAGTATTGTCTGCAAACCTTTCCAAGACATATACAACTCTATCCATGGTATAAGTTACAACCATCCATACATAAACTTCTAATTCGTGGAGCAGGTATCATAAAAACGTTCTATTTGCCGATTGGTCATTATTCTTAAGAGTCCCAAAAAGAAAGCAACAAAGTTTTCAGAGAAGCAAGATCCTTCCACAGCCGAATAAATGAGAGATTGCACACGAATATTGATATAATGAAATACATTTTAGTGAATTCAGATCCATTAGTGAGTAATTGCAGGTTGCAAGAAGAAAAAAAGTGTTCCATAACTGATCGATGAAGCTCAAAATATGCTTTTATGAAGCCAAGCTGAAATAAGGAAAACCAGCCCTTTTGAGGGCTGCATAATTTGCAAAATCCGTTTCGCAACCTCCACGTGGTGTACATCTGATAACGCTAATGCTAAAAGTATAAAGTATGCAACGTTTAAGATGAATAGCTTTCGAAAGTTGTCGGAAAATTATTTGCTCGAAAAAAATGAACCCGTTTGTAGAAACGAAATAAATTTCATTATTTTCATTACTATCATTTCAATATTCGCAGCGAAAAACATTCTGTTTTAAATTTTTTCTGACGAAAAACATATCATTCCGATTTAGCATCATAGAAAAACATACTGTTTTCATTTTCAACAAAGTTAAGTATTCGTAGGTTCAAGGTTCATGGGTTTTGATTTACGGGTTTAGGGCCTGTAAGTTCAGAGTTTATAGGTTAAGGGCTAATGGGCTAAGATCTCCACTAGGAGTTTATAGGTTTATGGTTTATGAGTTTATGGTTTATGAGTTTATGGTTGATGGGTTTATAGCTAATGAGTTTATGGTTAGTGGATTTATGATTAATGGGTTTATGATTGATGGGTTTATGATTTATGGGTTTATGGTTTATGGGTTTATGGTTTACGGGTTTATAATTCATGTGCTTATGGTTAATGAGTTTATGGTTGATAGGTTTATGGTTTATGAATTTATGATTTATGTGTTTATGGTGAATAGGTTTATGGTTGATAGGTTTATGGTTTGTATGTTTACGGTAGATGAGTTAATGGTTATAGGTTTATCGTTTATGGGTTTATGGGTTTATGGTTTTATGGGTTTATGGTTTTATGAATTTCTGGTTTTATGGGTTTGTGGTTTAATGGGTTTATGGTTCTATGGTTTTATTGGTTAATGGTTTTATGAGTCTATGGTTTTATGGGTTTATGGTTTTATGGGTTTATGGTTTTATGGGTTTCTGTTTTATGATTAATGAATTTATAGTTTATATTTTATAAATTTATGGTTGATGAGTTTGTGGTTTATAAGTTTATGGGTTAATAGGTTTATAAATTTATAGTTTATGGGTTTATGGGTTCATGGTTTATAAGTTTATGGTTTATAAGTTTATGGTTTATAAATTTATGGTTTATGGGTTTGTAGCTTATGGGTTTATGGTTTATGGGTTTATAGTTTATGGGTTAATGGTTTATGAGTTTATGGTTTTTAGGTTTATGGTTCATGGGTTTATGGTAGATGGTTGTTGAGTTCATGGTTTATGGGTTTATAGTTTGTGGCTTAAAAGTTTATGGTTAATAGGTTTATGGTTAGTAAGTTTATGCTTAATAGGTTTATGGTTAACAAGTTTATCGTTTATGGGTTTATGCTTTATAGGTTTATGGTTTATAAGTTTATAGTTTATGAGTTTATGGCTTACGGGTTCATGGATTATAGGATTATGGCTTATTGGTTTCTGGTTTATGGGTTGATAGTTTATGAGTTTGTAATTTATACGTTCATGATTTATGGGTTTAAGGTTTATGTGTTTATAATTTATGTATTTATGGTTTAAGTGTTTATGGTTTAAGTGTTTATGGTTTATGTGTTTATGGTTTATGTGATTATAGTTTATGTGTTTATGGTTTATGTGTTTATGGTTTATGTGTTTATGGTTTATGAATTTATGGTTTATGGGTTTATGGTTTATGGGATTATGTTTTATGGGTTCATAGTTTATGAATTTATGGTTTATAGGTTTATGGTAGATGGTTGTTAAGTTCATGGTGTATGGGTTTATAGTTTGAAGCTCAAAAGTGTATGGTTAATATGTTTATGGTTAACGAATTTATAGCTTATGAGTTTATGGTTTACGGGTTCATGGTTACTAAGTTTATAGTATATGGGTTAAAGGTTTATGGGTTCGTGATTTATGAGTTTATGGTTTACGGGTTCATTGTTTATGGTTTACGGTTTATGGTTTATAGGTATATGGTTTATGGGTTCATTGTTTGTGGGTTTATGGTTTATAAGTTCATGGTTTATGGAAGTAGAAATTTATGGTTTATGGGTTTATGGGTTTATAGCTTATGAGTTTATGGTTTACGGGTTCATGGTTTATAGGTTTATGGTTTACAGATTTATAGTTTATGGGTTATAAGTTTATGGGTTTAATGTTTATGGGTTTGTGATTTATGGGTTTATGGGTTTTTGATTAATGGGTTTATAGGTTTATAGCTTATGAGTTTATTGTTCGTGGATTTATGGTTTATAATTTCATGGTTTATGGAAATATGGGTTTATGGTTTATGGGTTTATGGTTTATAGGTATATGGTCTATGGGTTTAGTGTTTGTGGGTTTATGGTTCATGGTTTTATGATAGATGGTTGTTAAGTTCATAGTTTATGTATTTATAGTTTGTGGCTTAAAAGTTTATGGTTGATAGGTCTATGGTTAACGAGTTTATCGGTTATGGGTTTATGGTTTATGTTATTGTGGTTTATGTGTTTATGGTTTATGTGTTTATGGTATATGTGTTTATGGTGTATGTGTCTATGGTTAATGTGTTTATGGTTTATGCATTTATGGTTTATGTTTTAATGGCTTACGTGTTTATGGTTGATGAACTTATGGTTTATGGGTTCATAGCTTATGAGTTTATAGTTTACGGGTTAATGGTTTGTAGATTTATGGATTATGGTTTATGGGTTAATAATTTATGGGTTTATGATTTAGTGGTTCATGGTTTATGGGTATAAGGTTTATGAGTGTAATTTATGGGTTTATGGTTTTCGGATTCATCGTTTATGGTTTACGGTTTATGGTTTATGGTTATATGGTTCATGGGTTTATTGTTTCTGGGTTTATGGTTTATAAGTTTATGGTTTATGGAAATATGGATTCATGGTTTATGGGTTCATGGGGTAATGGTTCATGGGTTTATGGTTAATAGGTTTATGGTTTATGCGTTTATGGTTTTTGGGTTTATGGTAGATGGTTGTTGAGTCCATGGTTTATGGGTTTATAGTTTCTGGCTTAAAAGTTTATGGTTAATGAGCTTATGGTTAACGAGTTTATCGTTTATGGGTTTATGGTTTATAGCTTTATAGTTTATGGGTTTGTGACTTATGAGTTTATGGTTTACGGGTTCATGGTTTATAGGTTTATGGTTTATGGGTTTATAGTTTATGGATAATAGTATATGGGTTCCTAATTTATAGGTGTATGGTTTATAAGTTTCTGGTTTATGTGTTTATGGTTTATGTGTTTATGGTTTATGTGTTTATGGTATATGTTTTTATGGTGTATGTGTTTATGGATTATGTGTTTATGGTTTATGTGTTAATGGTTTATGTGTTTATGGTTTATTAATTTATGGTTTATGGGTTTATGGTTTATGTGTTTATTGTTAATGGGTTCATAGTTTATAGATTTATGGGTTTTTAATTTGTGGGTTTATGGTTCATGGGTGTATGATAGATGGTTGTTGAGTTCATGGTTTATGGGATTATAGTTTGTGGCTTCAAAATTTATGGTTAATGAGTTCAAGGTTAACGAGTTTATCGTTTATGGGTTTATGGTTTATAGGTTTATGGTTTATGAGTTTATAGGATATAAGTTTATGGTTAACGGGTTCATGGTTTATAGGTTTATGGTTTATGGGTTTATGGTTTATGGATAATAGTATATGGGTTTCTAATTTTATAGGTTTATGGTTCAAAAGTTTGAGGTTTATGTGTTTATGGTTTATGTTATTATGGTTTATGGGTTTATGGTAGATGGTTGTTAAGTTCATGGTGTATGGGTTTATAGTTTGAGGCTCAAAAGTTTATGGTTAATATGTATATGGTTAACGAGTTCATAGCTTATAAGTTTATGGTTTACGGGTTCATCATTTATAAGTTTATAGTTTATGTGTTGAAAATTTATGAGCTCGTGATTTATGAGTTTATGGTTTACAAATTCATCGTTTATGGTTTACGGTTCATGGTTTATAGGTATATGGTTTATGGGTTTTTTTTGTGGGTTAATGGTTTATAGTTTAGGGGTTTATGGTTTATGGTTTATGGGTTTATGGTAGATAGTTGTTGAGTTCATGGTTTATAAGTTTATAGTTTGTAACTTAAAAGTTTATGGTTAATGGGATTATGGTTAGCAAGTTTATCGTTTATGGGTTAATGGTTCATAGGTTTATGGTTTATTGGTTCATAGCTTATGAGTTTATGGTTTACGTGTTCATGGTTTATGGGTTTATGGTTTTATGGGTTTCTGTTTTATGATTAATGAATTTATAGTTTATATTTTATAAATTTATGGTTGATGAGTTTGTGGTTTATAAGTTTATGGGTTAATAGGTTTATAAATTTATAGTTTATGGGTTTATGGGTTCATGGTTTATAAGTTTATGGTTTATAAGTTTATGGTTTATAAATTTATGGTTCATGGGTTTGTAGCTTATGGGTTTATGGTTTATGGGTTTATAGTTTATGGGTTAATGGTTTATGAGTTTATGGTTTTTAGGTTTATGGTTAGTAAGTTTATGCTTAATAGGTTTATGGTTAACAAGTTTATCGTTTATGGGTTTATGCTTTATAGGTTTATGGTTTATAAGTTTATAGTTTATGAGTTTATGGCTTACGGGTTCATGGATTATAGGATTATGGCTTATTGGTTTCTGGTTTATGGGTTGATAGTTTATGAGTTTGTAATTTATACGTTCATGATTTATGGGTTTAAGGTTTATGTGTTTATAATTTATGTATTTATGGTTTAAGTGTTTATGGTTTAAGTGTTTATGGTTTATGTGTTTATGGTTTATGTGATTATAGTTTATGTGTTTATGGTTTATGTGTTTATGGTTTATGTGTTTATGGTTTATGAATTTATGGTTTATGGGTTTATGGTTTATGGGATTATGTTTTATGGGTTCATAGTTTATGAATTTATGGTTTATAGGTTTATGGTAGATGGTTGTTAAGTTCATGGTGTATGGGTTTATAGTTTGAAGCTCAAAAGTGTATGGTTAATATGTTTATGGTTAACGAATTTATAGCTTATGAGTTTATGGTTTACGGGTTCATGGTTACTAAGTTTATAGTATATGGGTTAAAGGTTTATGGGTTCGTGATTTATGAGTTTATGGTTTACGGGTTCATTGTTTATGGTTTACGGTTTATGGTTTATAGGTATATGGTTTATGGGTTCATTGTTTGTGGGTTTATGGTTTATAAGTTCATGGTTTATGGAAGTAGAAATTTATGGTTTATGGGTTTATGGGTTTATAGCTTATGAGTTTATGGTTTACGGGTTCATGGTTTATAGGTTTATGGTTTACAGATTTATAGTTTATGGGTTATAAGTTTATGGGTTTAATGTTTATGGGTTTGTGATTTATGGGTTTATGGGTTTTTGATTAATGGGTTTATAGGTTTATAGCTTATGAGTTTATTGTTCGTGGATTTATGGTTTATAATTTCATGGTTTATGGAAATATGGGTTTATGGTTTATGGGTTTATGGTTTATAGGTATATGGTCTATGGGTTTAGTGTTTGTGGGTTTATGGTTCATGGTTTTATGATAGATGGTTGTTAAGTTCATAGTTTATGTATTTATAGTTTGTGGCTTAAAAGTTTATGGTTGATAGGTCTATGGTTAACGAGTTTATCGGTTATGGGTTTATGGTTTATGTTATTGTGGTTTATGTGTTTATGGTTTATGTGTTTATGGTATATGTGTTTATGGTGTATGTGTCTATGGTTAATGTGTTTATGGTTTATGCATTTATGGTTTATGTTTTAATGGCTTACGTGTTTATGGTTGATGAACTTATGGTTTATGGGTTCATAGCTTATGAGTTTATAGTTTACGGGTTAATGGTTTGTAGATTTATGGATTATGGTTTATGGGTTAATAATTTATGGGTTTATGATTTAGTGGTTCATGGTTTATGGGTATAAGGTTTATGAGTGTAATTTATGGGTTTATGGTTTTCGGATTCATCGTTTATGGTTTACGGTTTATGGTTTATGGTTATATGGTTCATGGGTTTATTGTTTCTGGGTTTATGGTTTATAAGTTTATGGTTTATGGAAATATGGATTCATGGTTTATGGGTTCATGGGGTAATGGTTCATGGGTTTATGGTTAATAGGTTTATGGTTTATGCGTTTATGGTTTTTGGGTTTATGGTAGATGGTTGTTGAGTCCATGGTTTATGGGTTTATAGTTTCTGGCTTAAAAGTTTATGGTTAATGAGCTTATGGTTAACGAGTTTATCGTTTATGGGTTTATGGTTTATAGCTTTATAGTTTATGGGTTTGTGACTTATGAGTTTATGGTTTACGGGTTCATGGTTTATAGGTTTATGGTTTATGGGTTTATAGTTTATGGATAATAGTATATGGGTTCCTAATTTATAGGTGTATGGTTTATAAGTTTCTGGTTTATGTGTTTATGGTTTATGTGTTTATGGTTTATGTGTTTATGGTATATGTTTTTATGGTGTATGTGTTTATGGATTATGTGTTTATGGTTTATGTGTTAATGGTTTATGTGTTTATAGTTTATTAATTTATGGTTTATGGGTTTATGGTTTATGTGTTTATTGTTAATGGGTTCATAGTTTATAGATTTATGGGTTTTTAATTTGTGGGTTTATGGTTCATGGGTGTATGATAGATGGTTGTTGAGTTCATGGTTTATGGGATTATAGTTTGTGGCTTCAAAATTTATGGTTAATGAGTTCAAGGTTAACGAGTTTATCGTTTATGGGTTTATGGTTTATAGGTTTATGGTTTATGAGTTTATAGGATATAAGTTTATGGTTAACGGGTTCATGGTTTATAGGTTTATGGTTTATGGGTTTATGGTTTATGGATAATAGTATATGGGTTTCTAATTTTATAGGTTTATGGTTCAAAAGTTTGAGGTTTATGTGTTTATGGTTTATGTTATTATGGTTTATGGGTTTATGGTAGATGGTTGTTAAGTTCATGGTGTATGGGTTTATAGTTTGAGGCTCAAAAGTTTATGGTTAATATGTATATGGTTAACGAGTTCATAGCTTATAAGTTTATGGTTTACGGGTTCATCATTTATAAGTTTATAGTTTATGTGTTGAAAATTTATGAGCTCGTGATTTATGAGTTTATGGTTTACAAATTCATCGTTTATGGTTTACGGTTCATGGTTTATAGGTATATGGTTTATGGGTTTTTTTTGTGGGTTAATGGTTTATAGTTTAGGGGTTTATGGTTTATGGTTTATGGGTTTATGGTAGATAGTTGTTGAGTTCATGGTTTATAAGTTTATAGTTTGTAACTTAAAAGTTTATGGTTAATGGGATTATGGTTAGCAAGTTTATCGTTTATGGGTTAATGGTTCATAGGTTTATGGTTTATTGGTTCATAGCTTATGAGTTTATGGTTTACGTGTTCATGGTTTATAGGTTTATGGTTCCTGGGTTTGAGGTTTATGTGTTTATGGTTTATGTGTTTATGGTTTATGCGATTATGGTTTATGTGTTTATGGTTTATGTGTTAATCGTTTATGTGTTTATGGTTTATGTGTTTATGGTATATGTTTTTATGGTGTATGTGTTTATGGATTATGTGTTTATGATTTACGTGTTCATGGTTTATAGGTTTATGGTTTATGTGTTCATTTTTAATGAGTTCATAGTTTATAGGTTTATGGTGTATGGGTTTTCGGTTTATGGATTTATGGTTTATGGGTTTATGGTTTATGAGTTAATGGTGGATGGTTGTTAAGTTTATATTTTATGGCTTAAGAGTTTATAGGTAATGAATTTATGGTTAACAAGTTTATTGTTTATGGGTTTATAATTTATAGGTTTATGGTTTATGGGTTTATAGCTTATGAGTTTATGGTTTACGGGTTCATGGTTTATAGGTTTATGGTTTACAGATCTATAGTTTATGGGTTATAAGTTTATGAGTTTAAAGTTTATGGGTTTGTGATTTATGGGTTTATGGGTTTTTGATTTATGGGTTCATAGGTTTATAGCTTATGAGTTTATTGTTCGTGGATTTATGGTTTATAATTTCATGGTTTATGGAAATATGGGTTTATGGTTTATAGGTTTATGGTTTATAGGTATATGGTCTATGGGATTATTGTTTGTGGGTTTATAGTTCATGGTTCTATGGTAGATGGTTGTTAAGTTCATGGTTTATGTATTTATAGTTTGTGGCTTAAAAGTTTATGGTTGATAGGTCTATGGTTAACGAGTTTATCGGTTATGGGTTTATGGTTTATGTTATTGTGGTTTATGTGTTTATGGTTTATGTGTTTATGGTATATGTGTTCATGGTGTATGTGTCTATGGTTTATTTGTTTATGGTTTATGCATTTATGGTTTATGTTTTTATGGTTTACGTGTTTATGGTTGATGAATTTATGGTTTATGGGTTTATGGTTTATGGGTTTGTAGCTTATGGGTTTATAGTTTATGAGTTTGTGGGTTATGGATTGATGGTTCATAAGGTTATGGTTTATGAGTTTATAGCTCATGAGTTTATAGTTTACGGGTTAATGGTTTGTAGATTTATGGATTATGGTTTTTTGGGTTAATAATTTATGGGTTTATGATTTAGAGGTTCATGGTTTATGGATATAAGGTTTATGAGTTTGTAATTTATGGGTTTATGGTTTTCGGTTTATGGTTTATGGTTATATGGTTCATGGGTTTATTGTTTCTGGGTTTATGGTTTATAAGTTTATGGTTTATGGAAATATGGGTTTATGGTTTATGGGTTTATGGTTTATAGGTATATGGTCTATGGGTTTATTGTTTGTGGGTTTATGGTTCATGGTTTTTTGGTAGATGGTTGTTAAGTTCATGGTTTATGTATTTATAGTTCGTGGCTTAAAAGTTTATGGTTGATAGGTCTATGGTTAACGAGTTTATCGGTTATGGGTTGAATGTTTATGTTATTGTGGTTTATGTGTTTATGGTTTATGTGTTTATGGTATATGTGTTCATGGTGTATGTGTCTATGGTTTATTTGTTTATGGTTTATGCATTTATGGTTTATGTTTTTATGGTTTACGTGTTTATGGTTGATGAATTTATGGTTTATGGGTTTATGGTTTATGGGTTTGTAGCTTATGGGTTTATAGTTTATGAGTTTGTGGGTTATGGATTTATGGTTCATAAGCTTATGGTTTATGGGTTTATAGCTTATGAGTTTATAGTTTACGGGTTAATGGTTTGTAGATTTATGGATTATGGTTTATGGGTTAATAATTTATGGGTTTATGATTTAGAGGTTCATGGTTTATGGATATAAGGTTTATGAGTTTGTAATATATGGGTTTATGGTTTTCGGATTTATCGTTTATGGTTTACGGTTTATGGTTTATGGTTATATGGTTCATGGGTTTATTGTTTCTGGGTTTATGGTTTATAAGTTTATGGTTTATGGAAGTATGGATTCATGGTTTATGGGTTCATGGGGTCATGGTTCATGGGTTTATGGTTAATAGGTTTATGGTTTATGCGTTTATGGTTTTTGGGTTTATGGTAGATGGTTGTTGAGTCCATGGTTTATGGGTTTATAGTTTCTGGCTTAAAAGTTTATGGTTAATGAGCTCATGGTTAACGAGTTTATCGTTTATGGGTTTATGGTTTACAGGTCTATAGTTTATGGGTTTATGTCTTATGAGTTTATGGTTTACGGGTTCATGGTTTATAGGTTTATGGTTAATGGGTTTATAGTTTATGGATAATAGTATATGGGTTCCTAATTTATAGGTTTATGGTTCATAAGTTTCTGGTTCATGTGTTTATGGTTTATGTGTTTATGGTTTATGGTTTATGGGTTTAAGGCTTATGGGTCCATGGGTTCATGGTTTATGGGTTTATTGGTTTATGGTTTATCGGTTCATGGTTTATGGGTTTATGGTAGATGGGGGTTGAGTTCAAGGTTTATGGGCTTATAGTTTGTGGCTTAAAAGTTAATGTTTAATGGGTTTGTGGTTAACAAGTTTATCGTTTATGCGTTGATGGTTTATAGGTTAATGATTTATAGGTTAATAGCTTATGAGTTTATGGTTTACGGGTTCATAATTTATAGGTTTATGGTTTATGGGTTAATGGTTAATAGGTTTATGGTCCATGAGTTTATGGTTTATGGGTTAATAGTTTATGGGTTTGTAATTTATAGGTTTGTGGTTTATGGGTTCAAGGTTTATGTGATTATGTTTTATGTGTTTGAGGTGCATGCGTTTATGATTTATGTGTTTATGGTTTATGTCGTTATGGTTTATGTGATTATGGTGTATGTGTTTATTGTTGATGTGTTGCAATGATTATTTATAATCGTGCAGACAGGATATTTAAATTTTCCGCGAGGCACGATAGTAACAAGCTCAACCGCCAGGTGCCGTCAGTTTTTGCTGCTTCCACAAGAGGAACAGCGAGCTCGAGGAGATATAAGAGCTAAGGCTCAGCGAAGAGTCGAGGCATTGGGTACTGTGCTCTCCCTCTTTCTTAGTCGAGTGCGCTCGCTGGCCTAGAAAGAGAAAGCAGTATACAGTACTGGCTTTCTCATATGGGGCTCCCACGCCTTATAAGAAAAGCCACTCTCTTGCTCGCTCTAATGTATCAAACCATTAGAAGCAAGTCGAGCCGCAATTAATCTTTGCCGAGTGCGCTCGCTGGCTTAGATAAATTGCGACCGAGAGAACCGCCATTGCACTTCTGTACTGCCGTACCGACCGCACTGTATATAATAGATTAGTTTAACGTAACATAAGATTGCATTAGTTTATACCGCCGAACTGCCGTACCGGCCGTTTTTGTGAATAGTAACTTTATTAATTCATTATTAATTAACATTTGATATTAAGGTTGATTTACACCGAACCGTTATATACCGCCAAGCCGCCGCGCCGACCCGTATATAAGACACTTTGTCTAAGCTAAGTTCATAGTGGCTTCTCAGTGTTTTTTCACCCGTTATAACCGTAGCATTAAGTTAGTATTAAGGGTGCTTCCCACCCATTGCCACCGCCGGAAAAGGCAAGCCAGGATTACTCTATTCATGTTCATCTGGTCGCGTATTAGTGAATCATAGGCCTTCAGTCGTATTCCGTTACCGCATTAAGGGTGTCGTCAACCCACCGTTATTATAATAGTTGATTAACATTATTATTATTATAGTTTTGTTTGTTCATTAAACCGTCCAGGCCGTTAACCGCCGTTTAGTCTAGTTCGACTTCTTATTAAAAATAAAATTCATTTTCATTATTTTTGATTTCATTTATTTCTGACGCCAACAAGAGGCGCATAAGCCGACAAGTGGCTTATAGTAAATTCCATCTTTATTTCTTTGTTATGACGCGTACATATATTAGGTTAGTTATTTTGATTTATATAATTTAGGTTAGTTTATTACTTTTCATTATTATTGTTATACGTCGTTGTAAGATATGAGTTTAGAGTACAATAAAGCTCTGGTATTTCCTAGCATAAGCAAACGTGTCAACCCGTTTACTATCCTTTATCTTTCCACCGTCCGTCCTAACCGACCTCCTGCCTCGAACCCTGGTCACTCACTGAAGCGTCTAGCAACAGGAGGTAAAGACGTAATATTTCCCACCCACGGGAAATCAAAACGTTACAGTGTTTATGGTATATGTGTTTATGGTTAATGTGTTCCTTGTTTATGAGCTTATGGTTTATGAGTTTATGTTCGTGGGTTTATGGTCTATGGGTTTATGGTTTATGGGTTTATAGTTTAAGGGTTTATCGTTCATGGGTTTATAGTTTAAGGGTTTATGGTAGATGGTTGTCGAGTTCATGGTTTATAGGTATAAAGTTTGTGACTTAAAAGTTTATGGTTAATATGTTTATAGTTAACGAGTTTATCGTTAATGAGTTTATGGTTTATGGTTTATGGGTTTATAGCTTATGAGTTTATGGTTTCCGGGTTTATGGTTTGTATGTTTATGGTTTATTGGTTTAAGGTTTATGGGTTTGTAATTTATAGGTTCATGGTTTATGGGTTTAAGGTTTATGGATTTGTGGTTCACGGGCTCATCGTTTATGGTTTACGGTTTATAGTTTATTGGTATATGGTTTATGGGTTAATTGTTTGTGGATTCATAGTTTATAAGTTTATGGTTTATGAAAGTATGGGTTTATGGTTTATGAAAGTATGGGTTTATGGTTTATGGGTTCATGGGTTTATTGTTTATGGGTTCATGGTTTATAGGTTCATGGTTCATGGGTTTATGGTTTATGGGTTTATGGTTTATGGGTTTATAGTTTATGGGTTTATGGTTTATGGGTTTATAGTTTATGGGTTTATGGTTTATGGGTGTTACATCCGCATAATCACGGACGTACGAAAAATCATTTTTCGTTTTAATTTTTTTAACCTTTTATTATAAATATAAATGTGCGTACGTATATATAATTATATATACGCATATACATTATGTATGCATATAAACATATTTATTTGCAGTTCTCTCCCTAAATAACATTAATAAATACATATAAGTAGATAAATAAATGAATCTTTTAGTAATAAGGAATATACTGTATTAAAAAAATAAATTTAATTTCTTGTATTAGTCTTAAGAGAAAAGCAGTAAGTTCGCGCGCCGTATACGCTACCTCAGCATTTTTAGGCGTGATAAGAAGATATCTTCTCTCACCGAATGTGAGATTCTAAAGAGTTTCTCACGGCCGAACTGACCAATGGGACTCTATTAAATTTTGACAAACTTGCATTTTATTTCTAGATTTGTACCTTTCTTGCAGAGAAAAATAATTTTAATAAGTCAGTCCGCAGTTAGACCTCGCAAGGGTAACACCTTTTTCGACTTGCACATAAATCAAGTGTAAAATCGTATCAATAAAAACTTGTAACTCGCGCTTTATTTCCTTCTTAAATTTAATTACAAGCGAAATAACTTAATTTAGTCGCGCGCTTATTTTAACAAGTCAGTCCAATAAAAACGCGATTTTTATACAACTTACTGCTAGGGGAAAAGTGTGTTAATAAAAAGAATATTTCCTATTTTATTTTCAAATAAGAATAAATAAAAATACTAACGAGGTTTCTTCCGATTTATTATTGTAAATCTGCGCGATTCACTTATCAATAGCTTGTACAACATTTGTAATAAAATAAAATAAATATCATTTACAAAAATATACAAAAATAATCTCTGCGAACATAAGTGCCATTAATCCAGTTCCTAAATAATTAACAAACGGGCAACCAGAGAGGAGCACTGCGCCCTTCAGTGTGAAGTTTATTAAGTAGATAAACTCCTTTGCTTTCGACCACGCAGCCAGCAGTTAAGACAAGGTAAGCGATTAAGCTCCTCTATCCCGCAGTCTTTTAAAAACCAAAAAATATTTAACAATGCCAACAAGAAATATCCCAAACAAACACATGTCCGAGTAAACCCATTTAAGGTGACCGGACATAACAAATGGTGACAGCGACGGTGGGATATTTCTTGTCAAATAACTAATAAACACTAACAAATTTTTTTTTATTACTGCTTTTTATACTAATTAATTACACTCGTAATGCTCTCTATCACAGGGAAACGCTAAATAATATTAGACAAAATACTTGTTTTAGATGAGCCTAGAGTAAAGATTTTTCGATCTGTTAACTTATTTATAAGTTGATAAATCAAAAATAAAATCTAATAACGCCTTTCTTATTTGAAATACATTGTTCAAAACGTTCTCTATCGCAGGGAAACGCTAGGTAACTAGACAAAATACTTGCTTTAGATGAACGTAGAACTAATATTTTCAATTCTTGATTTGTTTATAAATTAATTACTCGAAAACCAAATATTCGAAGCGCTCTCGATCACAGGGAAACGCAAGACAAAATACTTGTCTTAGATGAGCGCAGAACCAGTGTTTAAGATATTAATTTATTTATAAATCAATAATTTGGAAAAGGATGAATAAAGAAAAAGAAAGAATACTAAATAAATTGTTCAAAACGTTCTCTATCGCAGGGAAACGCTAGATAACTAGACAAAATACTTGCTTTAGATGAGCATAGAACATTTATTTTAATTCTTATTTATTTATACATAAATTAACAAACAAATCAATAAATCTAACATTAAGTAAAAGTAAATACTTTACTTTTTCCTGTTTCTATAACTAACATTTTTCTGAAGTAACAAACTCTACCTTACAAATAGCTAAAATAAAAACTCAGTCAATCAGCTTATCTAACGCAAGGCGTAAGATTAAACTAACGCTTATACATTTACTTTTAATTTTTCCTTTGCTACTTTTTTTTCTTATGTTAATATGAAGTGAACCATTTTTATTTTTTTTTGCAAATATAATTCTGCACTAAATAAGTTAAAAATTACTGTTTTTTTTTCGTTGTTTTTTTTTTCTTTTTTTCATTTTTTTTTTTGTTTTTTGTTTCTCTTCTTTCTTTTTCTCTCTCTCTCTCTCTCTCTGACAGGGTTTACAGTTTTTGAGCCTCACGGCATAAAGCTCGTAAATTATTTTTTCATGCTTAACAGCATTTAAAAATTTCTGGTGGAGAGTAAAGAAAGAATTTTTTTTTTAATCATAACGTTTTATTTCTTGAGGGTCTTGTAGGTCTTGAGCCTCACGGCATAAGACTTGCAATTCGCCGTTTGTGCTTGACAGCACGAAGGGCTCTACCTGAAGAAAATAAAAAAGGGAAGAAACAAGTTGACCCTATATCTGAAAGTTTATTTTCAATTTTGGGCTTGTATCTATTGAGCCTCACGGCATATAGTGCTAGTTCTCTTTTATCGCTTAACAGCGGCAAAAGACTTGGAAAGAGAAAAGAGACAATTAGGTGTTGGAGCAACTTTTTCTAATAAATATTTTTTCTTTCTCCTCTTCTTTTTTCTTTTCTTCCTCTCTTCAAATAATCATTTTTTTTTCTTTTGGTTTTGTTTTTTTTTTTCTTTTTTCTGCTTTCCCCTTTATTTCTCCAGTAAATGACAGATAATAAAAGGAGAGGCCTTGGCCCTAAGATAAGGCAAACAGCAGATAAGCTAAGTCTGCAAGGAGAGGCCAGAGCGCGGTTTATAGGGTGGGTCAAAGAAAACGACATTGATCTAGAGCCACAATTTCTACTACCGAGAAAGAAAATCGGCCCAAAAAGAGGTCTAGTCGTTAACCCATACGTAATCGACACGCCAGCTAAATATTTAATAACTCCCCCCCGGATACAACAACCGCAACAGCAGCGCGTTGTAATCGATTTGAGTCTCGAAGAACTACAACCCGCACCAGCTCCGCTATCGCCCTTGCAAGTTGACCAAGCCGGTCAACATATGCAGTCGGAAAATAATCTAATTACTATCGATTAAAAAAATCTTCTTATATCGCGTTTCCTTTCTTCTATAAGGAGCATTTTATTTAAAATTTCTTTTTCTTCTCCTTTTTCTCAAAATTAACCTAAGAAATTAATCTTTATATATATAAATAACAATTTATAATAATAATTGCACAAGCGATAGTCTATTTTTTTTAAATAGCCTAGATTTTAAATATCTTATAAAATGGCTACCGGAGGAATTAACGACAAAGATTTGCCGCTCACCGAAGAGGAGTTAAGACTATATGCTAACAACTTAAAAGAACGCGAACAAAGAATTAAGGATTTAGAACAAGCGCTAGGGAATCGTGAGAAGGAAGTCCTAAGTGAGGCAGAACGGTTAAAGCAGGACGCGATGGACTCGTTAAATGTAGAAAAGGAACGCGTTCAAATGCTTAAAAAGGAACTCGAAAAAGAAAGAAAACGACGCGAAAATCTTGAAATTACCATATCAGACACTGCCTCTAGTGTATCAAATTTTCCCTTAGCACAAGCTAATAAAATAGATTTGGGATCTCAAAATAAAACGAATTTGAGGTTAAAGCCAATAGACGAAACCGAGGAGTCGACAGAGGACGTGCTAACGCAATTAGCAAAAATGCGCCGTGACATAGATCGAATGCGTGCAACTCGCTCAACGTCTCCCGTACCGCAAGCACAGCAGACATTACCACCAGACCCAGCATCAAGACCTCATAATAACCTAGCAGAACCACAGAATTCCTGGACTGTGCCACCAAGTATTTACATAAAGGAGGCCTTGAACAGCATACCAAAATTTGACGGAACAAACTTAATACCTTTTGTCAGAGCATGCAAACGCGCAACTCAAATAGTTCCTCAGCACCTTGAGAGAGAGTTAATAAAGTTAGTGAAAAATAAACTCGAAGACAAAGCGTATATCGCGTTCGAGCACAATAATTTCGGAACATTGGATGAATTCGTCGATTGACTAAAATCCGTTTTTGCCCCCACAGAAACTCTAAACAATCTATGAGGTAAACTTGATCAAATTTATAAGGGAAGGAACGAATCACTACTTAATTTTATTACACGAATCGTTGACCTTAAAGAAGCTACTATCGATCGAAAACGTTTCGATATCAGCAATGAATTAACTCGTGACGAACTTTCTGAAATCGAAGGGGATATAATCGAAGGATTTCGAGACGGCTTACCGCCGGAATTTAGGCAAAGGCTTAAAAACCCAGCAAACTTAAATCTGAACGAAGTATTCGACGACGCGATCGCGGTAGATAAGCAGATTGATAGGGACAACTTGAAGCATGGATATAAGATCAACGAAAGAAATAAAAATCTTTATGAAAACAGACGAGATATGAACGAAGCAACAGCTGCAAAACCAGATGTGCCACGAGCAACCACATCTAATCAGGGGAGATACAACCAGACTAACAACCAATCAAGTGACAGAAACAAAAGTCATAATAACAATTACCAGATAAAAATATGTGCCTATTGCAAAAACAGAGGTCATGTAAAGGAAGAGTGCCGTAAATTAAAATGGGTCAAAGAGAATCAACAAAAAAACGAGACGAACGCTCCAGCGAAGGGCGCTCCTGGAGCGGCAACCGAGAAAACGCGTCCAGTGAACGCGATTGTAACAGAACTTACATCTACACCGTCAACTTAGAAGAAACAACGCCAATCGTCATCGTGGAATCCCCGCAATTTCTACATAATTTCGTTGAAGCTATGGTTGATTCAGGTGCGCAGCCCAATATAGCCAAAATAGGCATTTTTAACGGAGACGTAATGGTTAACGAATCAAACCGACCATTGTTAAGAGGAATATCGGGAACCGATATACCTTCGATTGGTACATGCGTCATTGACATATATGGATCCCCAACAGAGATCATTATAGTCGCCAATGATTGTCCGATGAAAACAGAAGCAATTATAGGTTCAAACTTCTGTGAGCAGCACGGTGCAAGCCTCGATTTCTATCGAAAGGCACTAATTTTCGAGGACAAAACCTTGCCTTTCGTAAATTTAAAAGACGTTAAAAGAATACCTGCTCTAGCAACCGCAACTGTACGTTTCCCGTTGAATAACCCAGAAGATGAATATGGCTATATTAGGAAAATAAAATTTAACGAAAAAGGCATAGTGGCAGGAAACATCATGGCAATCAACGACCAAGGCTACGTTGACATAGAGGTATTTAATACCAATATCTTTGATATCGACCTAAAAATAACACCGCTAACTCTAGAACCAACACAGAAATATTATCAGCATCGTAACGAGAAAATTTTTACAGACAAAGATAGCACTCTCTTCATGGATATAGAAGATATAAAAGAAGTTAACGTCACGAACCAAGCACCTTCTCTTATTTCTATGCAGGCCAATGTAGATGATACGAGGTCAGCCGATGAACTAATCAATGACTTAATTACTTTCGAATATGGTGAAGAATACGATCGAGTCTTTCAGAGACGCTACTCAGACAGTACTATTTGCTCATCTTCCGAAGAAGACCTTCAAATTCGAGAAAATATAATTCCTAAATCTAAGGTTCCTGTGCAGGTGTTACCCAATTCTGCAACGTCATGCGTTGAGTCCGAAAATGCTTCGCGCGACACGGTAGACGATGACACTCCGAACTCTATCGCAAATTTAATCGAATCCCCCGGCCGAAATCCAAAACCATCATACGCAAAGTCCGAAAACGCCCCGCGCAACACGGTAAGCGACGGTGACAATGTGCGACATAGCACCTACAAGACTTATGCTAAGCCCGAAAAAGCTCCGCGCAACACGGTAAGCACAAGTCTAACAAAAGGGGAAATTGAAATATCAGATAACGAAAGCACAGAAACCACTGAAGAAGATATAATAATTCGAGATTTCCTTCCAGGTGCAAATTTGCTGGACTATATCGAAATAAATCAGGTGAATCAACCAATAGAAACTTATGTAAATTACTCTGATATAGAATCATGCATCAACAGAACTATCTTAGACATAAATACTGTCACTGAATTCTACGTCAAGCCATATAAAAAGGATAATCGAAGTTCAAAACACAAGAATTTTGAGCGAGTATACAATGCTAATGTCAAAAACAGAACAGAATGTATATTAAACGACATACCTAAAAACCATATAGCGGAAGAAAACGAAGCAAGGCTGCAGAAGCTCATTGAAAAAACTGCTGATGTTTTTCATTTGAAAGGAGAACCCCTTTCTGCCACTAACATAATCGAACATAAAATCGAAACCTACGACGAAGAACCAGTGAACGTAAGACAGTATCCAATACCTCAAAAATTGCAAGAAGTTGTTTACGAGCAAATAAGTAAATTGTTAGAATCAGATATAGTCGAAAGAAGTGAATCGCCTTTAAACAGCCCTCTCTGGGTCGTCAAAAAGAAAGACGATATTGAAGGGAAGCCACAGTGGAGAGTTGTAGTCGATTTCCGAAAATTAAATGAAAAAATCAAGCCATATCCACATCCAATCCCATATATTACGCATTTAGTCGAGCAGCTCGGCGGGGCTCGCTATTTTATCGTCGTGGATATGTATTCAGGTTTCCATCAGGTGATGATTAGAGAAGAAGACCGAGAGAAAACAGCCTTTTCTACTCCTTATGGTCACTTTCACTTCAAAAGAATGCCTTTCGGAATTCGAACAGCGGCAAGTACTTTTCAAGAATTAACCAATAAAATATTAGGGCATAAACCGTTAGATCTAAGCTCGAAAGGAAAAGGAAAGCTAGGATATATTGATGACGTCATACTATTTGCGAAAAATCTAAACGATCTAGACGAATTATTTCTGGAATTCACAGAGACTTTAAGGAAATCTAACCTAAAATTAAATCCCTTAAAGTGCCAATTTTACGAAACATCAGTGACATTTCTTGGTCACGAGATTAGTCATAAAGGCATGAGACCAGACCCAAATAAGACCCAAGCTGTCGAAAAATTCCCTCGTCCACGAAATGTCAAGGGAATACGCCAATTTCTTGGTCTGTGCGGATATTATCGACGTTTCATCCCAAATTTTGCAACGATCGCAAAGCCATTGACAAACCTTTTGAAGAAAGCAGTAGCTTTCAATTGGTCAGATGAACAGGAAATAGCTTTTGAGACGCTCAAAAACTGCCTAATTAATGAACCAATTTTGCAACATCCAAACTTCGAAGAGGAATTCTTTGTAACAACAGACGCCTCAGACTACGCAGTCGGTGGTGTCCTATCTCAAAAGAAGGAAAATTCAGATTTACCTGTAGCTTACGCAAGCCGATTGCTTACAAAAACCGAGATGAATTATAGCACTATCAAAAAGGAACTACTCGCAATGCGATTTTGCGGCGATCAATTCGACTATTGTCTGATTGGCCGACATTTCATCTTTATAACTGACCACCAACCTCTCGTTTGGCTGCACAAAATAAAGGACTGTACATCTAAATTAAAAAAATGGTATTTTGAATTAAGAGACAAATTTGACTTTGCAATCAGATATCTTCCAGGAAAAATTAATTTCGTCGCCGACGCGCTATCACGTAACCCTCCGGATAACGAAGTGCAAAATATACGCGAATCGGAAACTAAAGAAATCGTTAAGATAACTTCCGAGGAAAATACGTGTAAACCGGTCTATAAAATAAACGCTTTAGAGTCAATCGCAACCGAGACACTGTTTAAAAAGAATGACTTCCTAGCAGTAAGAAACAGTAAGGACAGTTTTTATTTATGCCAAAGCAAACAGTACATTAAATCAAATAATAAAGTAATATCTATACGATGGTTAACGCGTCAAGACGGAGACGAACATATATATTCTTTTGACTATGACGATAAGATACCCTTCGACAGTATACTAACAAGCGTAAAATTGACTAAAATCGAGCAAGACAGATATAAACTGCCAGCCGACGAACTGTCACGGACGCTAGACATCCTTAAGGAATCTTTAAAAGCTACAGCAAATAAACCACCCGAAGACGCTCACGTGACTGACGATGCTATGAATGAAAATACAAATATTTCTGAGGATCAGCAATCGCTCAGGGACGAATTACATTCAAATCCGTCCAGGGCGAATGAAGCTCCTCTATCTGTTGAGTATGAGATAGGTCGAGACGAATCAAATCGACCTCGACCATCACGAAATATAATCGAAACGAGAGATAACTTTCTCATGGCAAAAGACAATCTGACCTATTTCATAACACAAAAAAATCAACCTCTCGACTCAGGAGCACTTTTTCTGCAACAAGAACAAAGACTTCCGCCCCTGCAAGATATTGTCCTTGCAAGAGCAAAAGTCATTGAAAATGACAAAAAGATTCTGATAGCTTTGCCAATTAAAGAAAATCTGCATATACAAACAGATAGAGAAATTTTCAAGGATGCTATTTTTTCGCTGCTAGACGTATGCCAAACAACGTCTCTGGTATCCTTGAGAATTTCGGAAACAGAACAGATAGACGATATCACGTGGAGTGAAATTGTCGATCTGTTGAAAGATATATTTTCAGATTCTCAAACTAAGATAATAATCTGTAAAAACTTAATACAAATACCAGGAGTAGATCTGCGTGAACAAATTATACGCGAAATTCACGAATCACCAATAAACGGCCATAAAGGTATAACAAAGACATATAACTGAGTTAGACAACACTATTTTTGGCCAAATATGAAAGCGGGAATCCAAAATTTTGTCAACGCGTGTCGCACTTGTCAACTAAATAAACTAGTTAGAAATAAGGTTAGGCAACCTATGGTGTTAACAGACACACCGGGTTCTAGCTTCGAAAAGATTTCGTTAGATATCGCAGGTCCATTGGATAGGACCAGAAATGGGAACATGTACATTTTGACGATGCAAGATTTGTTAACAAAATTTTGTATAGCTGTCCCTTTAGATTCCACTACGTCAACAGCAATTGCCGATGCTTTTCTAAAACGATTTGTTTTTATTCATGGGTCACCAAGGATAGTCCTGACGGATCAAGGTGCGAATTTTATCAGTTCATTAATGAAAAACGTCGCGAAAATGTGTAAAATTAAAACATGTACTACCACCGCATTTCACCCTCAATCCAATGGATCTATTGAGCGAATGCATCACTCGTTAAAGGAATGGTTAATGAACTATGTATCAAATATACGACAATGGGATGAATGGTGTGAATGTGCGACATTTTCCTACAATACCAGCGTTCATGAAGGGACGAAGCTCACCCCATACAAATGCGTATATGGGAAGATAGCTCGCGTGCCATCAGCAAAGGCGGTATTGGGGGAAAATACTACCGATACTTATTATGACTATTTGACTAGATTAAGATCAAAATTGTTAGATATACACGAATTAGCTAAAGAAAATCTAAATAACGCAAAAAGACGTTCCAAAGAATATTACGATAGGAAGTTAAACCCGTGTAATTTTAAGGTTAATGACCACGTAATGTTATTAATAGAACCTAGAAAGGGAAAATTCCAACCGCAGTATACCGGGCCACATAGAATTCTTGAGATATTAGAAAATGGTAGAAATATTAAAATTTCTTTTAAAAATACTACGAAAATTGTACACCCAAATAAATTGCGCTTAACGAAACTAAGATCTGAAAGCTCGATCGATAATGATCAGAACTCTACATTTGACTAAAGATTTCTTAAAGTGAATACACATAACGATAATTAACGTAAATCTGCGTATTATTTATTTTTTATCATTCGATTTCTTTGCTTTGTGATACGTATGCATATCCAAATTTTTCTTTTCTTTGGATGTAATAACGAATTAAGAAACTTAAGCAAGTTGGTGAATTCACTTTACCTAATCACGCATCTTTAAAAATTTATCTTAGTAATTGGGTAAAAATGCTTATAACCTCAATCAACTGTAACTACGCAACATAATAACCATACCTGTATCAGCATAATGAGTCTACGAATAATCTTAAGTTATTTTTTTTTGTTATAGGAGGATGAACTGCAAATTAATGTTCTTTTTGTACATTTATATTCGAGTCGCCGTCACTTTTACGACATATGAATGCGGATCTGCCACCCCCAACATAACGACTATAGCACTTACAGAAGTCGGAGACTGCGTGCTATCCGACGCAGCACCTGCTGAAGAAGAAATATACCTCCAGCTGCTACAACATACTCAATATTTCAAGGTCCGAGCTTACCAATGTAGAATAAAGGTAGAGCAGGAAATTACGTATTGCGGTATGCATTCGCACAACTCAAAAGTAAAAGGAGGCTCTACCACATTCATGGAGTTGGCAACGAGAGAAGCATGCGAAGATCTCGTTAGATATGGCCAATATAAATATGGACGCTCCGTAATAAATAATCTATTGGTGAACGCGACCAATAGAAGGACTGTCACAGTCGCCGGAAGATTGGATGCAAACGGATATTGTGAGGGTACAACTTACAATGATAATGGATATAAATACGAAAAGGTAGTCGTAACTGCGAAGCTGGAGATTAAAGCAACAGACTACGAGGTCACCGTAGATAAAAAAAAGAATATGGTGATCCTAAGCACCGGAACTCGATGCAGCTACACCAGCGGTAGATGCATTGATGAGGAAGAAAGCTGCATTTTCTGGACTCCAGTAATGGGATCCACATGTAAGTTTGATGAATTCACCATCCTATATGAAGGTATAGGGACACGTATGGTTGATAACAATTTGAACGCTCCTGTTATCTACTTTGGTAATTCAACTGGGAAGATAAATTTTGGTCTAACCAAAACTGGAGAAGAAATGCTATGCGGATATAAATTAATTAAAACGGATCAAACAGAACTATTCATTTTGGAAACCACAAGAGGCAAATCATTCACCACCCGAAAAAGCTTGGAGGTACCAGATATCATCCTTACTACATATTTTAACGCAAAAATAATGAATCTCGGAAGACATCTCGATAAACAACTAGGATCACTATATCGTGACATAGTCTCCAATATACATCCTGCACCGATGTATATTGGAGAAGCAAATCATAGAAAATGCTCTACCTCTGGCGTTCTCAAATCCACACCTTTTTGCCATGAAAGTTATGAAGAAGCAAGGTTATTTAGCCATAGCAGCAGGAGAAATCGCCCACATAATTCAATGTGTACCACGATCCTGCAAAATAAGAAAAACAGAACAATGCTACTACGAAGTACCAGTGACTTGCGATGACGAAGCGTACTTCGCCAAACCTATCAGCAAGGTGCTAGCACAAATAGGAACGATTAGAGATTGCAACACACTTATACCAAGTATCTTCAAAATCAGCGAGAAATGGTTTAAGATTCACCTTACAGCAACGGAGGTAAACCTACCACAAACCCTAAAACCATTTGTCCAACCGACCTGGAAACATGCCAGCATCTCAGAAGTCTTGGAAAATGGAATATACACACCGGAAGACCTGCAAAATCTACGCGAACATTCGATCTTTCCAGCCGAAAAGCCTGCAATGCTAGAAGCAATAGCGAGACGGCTTAACGACAGAGAAGCAAGGACGCGCTCTGTAAAGTTTAACAACCTGTTGACGCCAGAAGAAATGGAAACAATGATGGAATCCACACTTAACAAAATGTGGAATGGGTTTCAAAAATTTGGCCAAATCTTGGCAGGAATATTAATGATTATCCTGTTATGCCAAGTAATCAAACTAATCTTCGACACCATAATCCGCGGATACACTCTATACACGGTATATGGATGGAGTACAAGACTCCTGGGAGCCATTTTCGGCTCGATAACACATTTGCTTACGAGCCTGGCTAAGCCCGAACGTACAGAGAAGGATAAAACATCAGAACACGGAACAGCTACTGGGTCAACGGAATCATTGAATCCGCCAAGAAGAGGACTCAGCAGATCTAACTCTATGCCACCATCAAGAAAAACCATCCGAGACATCGAGCTCAAACTGTTGGGAACCCCAAAGCAAAACAATTAAAATCTTATTGCTTTGTTTTCACGGTGGGGGTGTTACATCCGCATAATCACGGACGTAAGAAAAATCATTTTTCGTTTTAATTTTTTTAACCTTTTATTATAAATATAAATGTGCGTACGTATATATAATTATATATACGCATATACATTATGTATGCATATAAACATATTTATTTGCAGTTCTCTCCCTAAATAACATTAATAAATACATATAAGTAGATAAATAAATGAATCTTTTAGTAATAAGGAATATACTGTATTAAAAAAATAAATTTAATTTCTTGTATTAGTCTTAAGAGAAAAGCAGTAAGTTCGCGCGCCGTATACGCTACCTCAGCATTTTTAGGCGTGATAAGAAGATATCTTCTGTCACCGAATGTGAGATTCTAAAGAGTTTCTCACGGCCGAACTGACCAATGGGACTCTATTAAATTTTGACAAACTTGCATTTTATTTCTAGATTTGTACCTTTCTTGCAGAGAAAAATAATTTTAATAAGTCAGTCCGCAGTTAGACCTCGCAAAGGGTAACACCTTTTTCGACTTGCACATAAATCAAGTGTAAAATCGTATCAATAAAAACTTGTAACTCGCGCTTTATTTCCTTCTTAAATTTAATTACAAGCGAAATAACTTAATTTAGTCGCGCGCTTATTTTAACAAGTCAGTCCAATAAAAACGCGATTTTTATACAACTTACTGCTAGGGGAAAAAGTGTGTTAATAAAAAGAATATTTCCTATTTTATTTTCAAATAAGAATAAATAAAAATACTAACGAGGTTTCTTCCGATTTATTATTGTAAATCTGCGCGATTCACTTATCAATAGCTTGTACAACATTTGTAATAAAATAAAATAAATATCATTTACAAAAATATACAAAAATAATCTCTGCGAACATAAGTGCCATTAATCCAGTTCCTAAATAATTAACAAACGGGCAACCAGAGAGGAGCACTGCGCCCTTCAGTGTAAAGTTTATTAAGTAGATAAACTCCTTTGCTTTCGACCACGCAGCCAGCAGTTAAGACAAGGTAAGCGATTAAGCTCCTCTATCCCGCAGTCTTTTAAAAACCAAAAAATATTTAACAATGCCAACAAGAAATATCCCAAACAAACACATGTCCGAGTAAACCCATTTAAGGTGACCGGACATAACAATGGGTTTATGGTTTATGGTTTATGGGTTTGTGGTTTATGGGTTTATGGTTTATGGGTTTATGGTTTATGGGTTTATGGTTTATGGGTTTATGGTTTATGGGTTTATGGTCTATAAGTTTATGGTTTATGGGTTTATGGTTAATTGGTTTATGGTTCATGGGTTTATGGTAGATGGTTGTTGAGTTCATGGTTGATGGGATAATAGTTTGTGGCTTAAAAATTTATGGTTAATAAGTTTATGGTTAACGAGTTTATCGTTTCTGGGTTTATGTCTTATAGTTTTATGGTTTATAGGCTTATAGCTTATGAGTTTATGGTTTACGGGTGCATGGTTTATAGGTTTATGGTTTATGATTTATGGTTTATCGGTTAATAGTTCATAAGTTTGTAATTTATAGGTTCATAGTTTATGGGCTTATGGTTTATGTGTTTATGGTTTATGTGTTTATGGTTTATGCGTTTATGGTTTAGGTGTTTATGGTTTATGTGTTTATGGTTCATGTGTATATGGTTTATGTGTTTATAGTATATGTGTTTATGGTATATGTGTTTATGGTGTATGTGTTCATGGATTATGTGTTTATGGTTTATGTGTTTATAGTTTATGTGATTAAGGTTTATAAATTTATGGTTCATGGGTTCATGTTTTATGTGTTTATTGTTGATAGGTTTATAGTTTATGGGGTTATGGTATATGGGTTAATGGTTTATGGGTTTATTATAGATGGTTGTTGAGTTCATGGTTTATGGGTTAATAGTTCATGGCTTAAAAGTTTATGGTTAATGGGTTTATGAGTAAGAAGTTAATCGTTTATGGTTTTATGTTTCATAGGTTTATGGTTCATGGGCTTATAGCTCATGAGTTTATGGTTTACGGGTTCATGGTTTATAGGTTTATGGCTTATGGGTTTATGGTTTATGGGTTAATAGTTAATGCGTTTGTAATTTATAGGTTTATGGTTTATGGGTTTATAGTTTATGTGTTTATGGTTTATGTGTTTATGGTCCATGTGTTTATGGTTTATGTGTTTATGGTATATGTGTTCATGGTATATGTGTTTATGGTGTATGTGTTTATGGATTATGTGTTTATGGTTCATGTGTTTATGGTTTATTTGATTATGGTTTATGAATTTATGGTTAATGGGTCCATGGTTTATGTGTTTTTACTGTTGATAGGTTTATAGTTTATGGGGTTATGGTATATGGGTTAATGGTTTATGGGTTTATTATAGATGGTTGTTGAGTTCATGGTTTATGGGTTAATAGTTCATGGCTTAAAAGTTTATGGTTAATGGGTTTATGAGTAAGAAGTTAATCGTTTATGGTTTTATGTTTTGTAGGTTTATGGATTATTGGTTTATAGCTCATGAGTTTATAGTTTACGGGTTCATGGTTTATATGTTTATGGTTTATGGGTTTATGGTTTATGGGTTAATAGTTAATACGTTTTTAATTTTTATGTTTATGGTTTATTGGTTTAAGGTTTATGGGTTTGTGATTCATGGGTTTATAATTTACAGGTCCATCGTTTATGATTGACGGCTTATGGTTTATAGGTTTATGATTTATAGGTTTATTGTTTGTTGGTTTATGGTTCATACGTTCATGGTTTATGGAAGTATGGATTTATGGTTTATAAGTTGATGGGTTCATGGCTTATGGGTATATGGTTTATGGGTTTATGGGTTGATGGGTTCATGGTTTATGGGTTGATGGGTTCATGGTTTATGGGTTTATGGTTTATGGATTTTTGGGCATATGGTCTATAAGTTTATGGTTTATGAAAGTATGGGTTACAGTTTATGGGTTTATGGAATGTGGGTTCATGGGTTGTAGGTTTATGGTTTATGAGTTATGGTTTATGGGTTAACAGTTTATTGGTTTGTAATTTATAGGTTCATGGTTTATGGGTTTATGGTTTATGTGTTTATGGTTTATGTGTTTATGGTTTATTATTTTATGGTTTATGTGCTTATGGTTTATGTGTTTATGGTTTATGTGTTTATGGTTTATGTGTTTATGGTTTATGTGATTAAGGTTTATAAATTTATGGTTCATGGGTTCATGTTTTATGTGTTTATTGTTGATAGTTAACGAGTTCATCGTTAATGATTTGATGGTTTATAGGCTTATGGTTTATGGGTTTATAGCTATTGAGTTTATAGTTTACGGGTTCATGGTTTATAGGTTCATGGTTTATGAGTTATCGTTTAGGGGTTAATAGTTTTCGGGTTTGTAATTTATAGGTTCATGGTTTTTGATTTATGCATTTATGGTCTATAGGGTTATGAGTTAATGGATCTTTGGTTCATGGTTTATGAGTTCATAATTAATGGGTTTATGGTTTTATGGTCTAAGGGATTATAATTTATGGGTTTATGTTTGATGAGTTCATGGTTTACGGGTTTATCGTCCATGGGTTTATATTTAAAGGTTAATGGTTTATGGGTTTACAGTTTATATTTATGGTTTATAGGTTCATGTTTTATGGGTCCATGGTTTATGGGTTTATGGTTTATGTGTTTATGGTTTATGTGTTTATGGTTTGTGTGTTTATAGTTGATGGGTTTATGGTTTGTGGGTTTATGGTAAATGAGTTTATGGTAGATCAGTTTATGGTTTTTGCGTTGAAAGTTCATGGGTTTATGGTTTATAGATTTATGGTTTTATGGGTTCATGGTTTATGGTTTATGGATTTATGGTCTATAGGGTTATGAGTTAATGGATCTTGGGTTCATGGTTTATGAGTTTATGGTTAATTGGTCTATGGTTTTATGGTTTAAAGGTTTATAATTAATGGGTTTATATTTATAGGTTCATGTTTTATGGGTTCATGGTTTATGAGTTTATGGTTTATGGGTTTATGGTTTTGTGGCTTGAAAGTTCATGGTTAATGGGTTTATGGTTATTGCGTTCATCGTTTATGGGCTTATATTTTATAGGTTTACGATTTATGGGTCTCTGGTTAATCGGTTTATTGTTCATGGGTTCATGGTTAATAGGTTTATGGTTTATTGGTTTTTGGTTCATGGGTTTATGGATTATGGATTCATTGTTTATGGGTTTGTGGTGTACCGGTTAGTGGTTTATGTGTTTATGGGTCTATGGTTTATGGGTTTATGGTTTATAGGTTTATGGTTTATGGGTTTATGGTTCGTGATTTGTGGGTTCATAGTTTATGGATTCATGATTTATGGATTTATGATTCATGGGTTTATGGTTAATGAGTTCATGGTTAGTGTTTTTATGGTTTTATGGTTTAAAGGTTCATGGTTTAGAGGTTTATAGTCTATAGGTTTGTGGATTATGAGTTTATGGGTTCATAGTTCATAATTTATGGGTTAATGGGTTTATGGTCAACGGGTTTAATGGCATTTGCTTTAGGTTCCATGCGTTTATCTACAAGTTTTTGGGCTTAGGGATAATGGATTCATAGTTTATGAATTAAGGTTCATCTTTCGAATGCCAGAAGAACGAGTTTAATTACTAATTTTCTTCCTACCTTATCATTTACTTAACATTTTAACTTTTCTCTAGTCTCGGTAACGGTAATCTATTCAATAGTTGATATTATTTTATCAAGCAATATATCATCCTTTATCAACAAATTAGAAACATAATATCCTTAACTAATTTTCATTCCATCCTTTTATTTAGTGAATTATCAAATTTTTTTAAGGTATGGTCTCAGTTATCCAGTCAAATATTAATATTTTCAAATCCAGCGATATACCATCTTTCAGCAACAAGTTAGCAACAAAATATCTTGTCTAAATTTTTAAAATATCTTAATTAGAGAAAAAGTTACATCAGTTGTTGTGCTGGCGCAAGACTTACGCTAGCACAGCCATGATTTTTCGGAAACGGCTAGAGCAACAAAATCGATTCTAGACGAAAATGTCAGCAACAAATGAACAACAAAATACCTTCACTAATTTTTATTCCACCCTTTAATTTAGTGAATTATCAAATTTGTTAACGGTATGGTGTAAGATATCTAGGCGAATATAAAAATTTTGAAATTTAGCGATATACTATCTTTCAGCAACGAATGAGCAACAAAATATCTAGTTTAAATCGGGAAAATATCCTCATCAGTAAAAAAGTTAGAGCAGTGGTCTATCTAGCGTTAGATTTACGCTTGCACAGTTGATAGTAACAAATTAGCAACAAAATATCCTTTACTAATTTTTATTTTATCTTTTATTTAGTAAATTCATCAAACTTTTTTAAGGTATGGTGTTAGTTATCTAGTCAAATATTGATATTTGGAAATCTAGCGATATACTATCTCTCAGCAACATATTAGCAACAAAATATCTCGTTCCAATCGTTAAAATATCTCAATTAGAAAAAAGTTACTGCAGTCGTCGTACTAGCGTAAGAATTATGCTAGCACAGCCATGGTTTCTCGGAAACTGCTGGAGTAACAAAATCGTTTCCGGACGCAAATGTCAGCAAAAAATTAGCAACAAAATATTCTTTACTAATTTTTATTCCACCCTTTGGATTAGTGAATTATTAAATTCTTTCAAAGTATGTTATTAGTTATACAGTCAAATATTAATATTTTAAAATCCAGCGATAGACCATCTTTTAGCATTATATTAGCAACAAAATATCTAATCTAAATCTTCAAAATATCATAATTAAAAAAAAAAATAATGGTAGTGGTTGTGCTAGCGTGAGACTTACGCTAGCACAGCAATGGTTTCTTGGAAACGGCTGGAGCAACTCAATCGATTCTGGACGGAAATATCAGCAACAAATTAGCAACAAAATATCCCGATAAATCGTCAAAATATCCTAATTAGAAAATAAGTTACATCAGTTATCGTGCTGGCGTAAGACCCACGCTAGGACAGCCATGGTTTTTCGGAAACGGCTGGAGCCACAAAATCGTTTTTGGCGTAACAAATCAGCAATAAATTAGATCGTTGCGTTATAATGTTGCTGTGCCAGCGTAATAGACGTATTTCATATATAGATATACTTTTAATATTGGTGTCTAAAAATCTTCGTATATTTTTAAAATTCTCTATTTGATACATTAATATATTGATAGATTTAATATTATATTTTTGCATACATTGTTGGATAATACAATCAAATTTATATATTTTCACCGATTTATATACTGATATATTCAATTATATGCGGGGACGTTTGCAAAATTAAAAATTTAAAGATTCTATAATATATAGATACCAGGGAGCGCGGTAGCGCTCCTTACGGCAAGATAGCGCTACGGCTTTCCCTATTTACTTTAAATTTGTGATGTTCAAAGATTAAACCTTTGAATAAATGATTATGTTTCAATATTTACATATTATTTGATTACTAGTATACATAAAATGATCTAATGTTTTATCTGACGACAAAAACACATGGCCAAAAGTCAAGTTTTCATGATTTTTTTTATATTATTACAGGTTAGTCTGTCGATTTCTTTTCTATATCGGGTTGTTTCAGAGAGTGAGAAAAAGAAAGAGAATACGAGTTATATCTTTTAATAATGAACGCATGTATTCAGGCGAATGCTTTCGGAACATACTAAATGTATAAAGACATCGCGTAAATAAGCAATATAAGAATTTAGTTTCTATATAGCTGACGAGCTGCCGCAAAATGACGGGGGTTCATGTGATCAGTTCGCGTGTGCGCAGTAAAACGTCCCGTACATAAAATTCAACAGTTGAAAACGGCGAAATTCAAAAGTCGATAATACCGATATGCTATTTAAAAATGAAAACAACAACAAATGAAAAAGTAATATTTGCATATTTTAAAACATTCTTAATTAATTAATTAGTTTTTCATGCGATATTTAGACAAAATAAGTTTTATAATAGTTGATTAATTTGAAAGTGTGGAAGAAACTAAGATTAAAATTTTTTTGAAAACAAATATTTTATAATAATAATAAATATATAAAAATGAAGTTGATACAATTAGCTATAAAATCAGTGTTATCATATTAAAGTATCAGATTATCGGTAAAGTTAATAAATTTATTGAGATAAGAATTTTAGACTTTGAAAAAGTTGTGATATCTCCCCAAAAAACCTTTAAAAAGGTAAAATTACGGCAAGTTAGCTTTAAAAAAAAACTTTTTCACTATCTCAAAAATAAAAAATAATTTGTCAAAAATTTAAACTAATTTAATACAATCAACTATAAAAAAATCTATTATATCTCTAAAAAAAGGCTTTAACATTATAGATGATAAAAAAGTGGGAATTTAATTATAACAAAAATACACTTGAAAAAATACTGAAATCAATAATGTGTGGTCAAGTTTTAATATGATTTAAAATAATACTTACAAATGATATTGTACCTATATTTTGATAATAATAATGAATCAATAAAAAATTTCTTTGTTAAAAATAAAGTGTAAAAAAAGCCATATAAAATGTTATTGTAAATATAAAACTATTTTCAACAAAATTTAAAAAAATAATAAGTAATTAACGTAAAAGTAAGAATAAAAGTAATATTACAGCTATAAACTTGCCAGGCCCACCCTTCAAAAGTTCTATTTCTTGGTGAACACACATCCATTTAAAACATTTTTTAGGATTGACTTTTTAGAATCTCGTAAGAAAATTCAAAATATATATTAATTTTCACAATTTAGTATTCAATGAAAAATAATCTAATTTTATAACATTAATGATATATTTAACTTTTGTAGAGTGGGCCTGGCAAGTTTATAGCTGTAATATTACTTTTATTCTTACTTTTACGTTAATTACTTATTATTTTTTTAAATTTTGTTGAAGATAGTTTTATATTTACAATAACATTTTATATGGCTTTTTTTACACTTTATTTTTAACAAAGGAATTTTTTATTGATTCATTATTATTATCAAAATATAGGTACAATATCATTTGTAAGTATTATTTTAAATCATATTAAAACTTGACCACACATTATTGATTTCAGTATTTTTTCAAGTGTATTTTTGTTATAATTAAATTCCCACTTTTTTATTATCTATAATGTCAAAGCCTTTTTTTAGAGATATAATAGATTTTTTTATAGTTGATTGTATTAAATTAGTTTAAATTTTTGACAAAATATTTTTTATTTTTGAGATAGATAAAAAGATTTTTTTTCTAAGCTAACTTGCCGTAATTTTACCTTTTTAAAGGTTTTTTGGGGTACTTTTAACATTGGTGTCTAAAAATCTTTGAAAATTTTTAAAATTCTTCAACTTGTCATATATCGTAATCAGACATAAGTTACAGCATTTAACATAGTTTTTATTAGTCTTGACATTAAATTTTATCGATTTTATGGTCCATTATTGCATAAAATATTACGTTTTAGTAGAATTTCCAATGACATAAAGAACTTTTGGTCCTCTGACTTAGCAAGAACACAGTACGCTTCTTCAGCTTATTTACAAGTATAAATCTCATTGGAGTTTTAATTGGAATTCTATAATGGATTTCCATGAAATTCCAATTGGAATTTTAATTGGACTTCTTAAACGGGGTGGGTTTCAACAAGTTATGTGTTTTTTATGTATATACAGTACCGCTTAAAAGTTCGGAAACATATTTATTGAAACCAGTCAAACTTTAAAAGGTTATAACTCCAAAACGGCTTGACCAATTAAAAAAAATAAAAAAGATTTTGAAAGATCTCAATAAATACTATCGATAAATGTCAGGTGCATTGCCATTTTTTATTAAGAAATATAATATTTTGACGTATTGAAAAAATTTATTCTCAATTTTTTTTTTCATTAATCATCTGTAACTTTTTGGGAAATTACTGGATCAAAAAATACGCAAAGTATTTTAAAGGTGAGCAAATTTCCTAAAAGTTTGATGTCGAGAAACATTCTTCTACGTTTCGTATATGCAGAGTTATAAACGTTCGAAAAATGAACATGGACAAAATCAACTTTTACAAAGACAGATGAACTTGATAGAAATTCGAAAATTGAAAAGTGTGAAGAGCAATGTATTTAGTCTTTGAGAATGTTTACAAGAATGTTAGGACTCCATTGATCCTATATTTTTAGATAAATTAATTAACAGAATGCCAAGAATTCGTCAGGCCGTCATTAAGTCAAAAGGTGGATTTTTTGACGAATCAAATATGTATATACAGTGGACTCTCGATACAAGGGATCGCGATATAAGGGAATCCGAGCTGTTTCTCCAATGAGTCTAAGTATGTCAGTTCCCCCACCAACTATGTAAGTGAGAGAGACACAGTATAGCAATAGAATAAGACATGGCTAAACAAAAAAACCCTAGTCTATTCCACACGCATCAGTAGGCGTGGCTACTGCGTCTACTTCGTATACACGCACGTTAAATTAAGCTTACACTACGAGACAGTGGGCGGAGCTATATCTCTTAACTCGAACGTGTTGGGGACTCTTCCTATAAGAGAATTTCCAAGAAATTTCCTCTCCTACAGCCCCGTCGATACCCTTGTATCGAGAGTCTACTGTAATTAACAATTTCTGATAATATTATTGTTCGTTAAAAAAAATTGTGAAGTAACGATATCTACTTTGTCCAAAATTTGTTTATTGTTTTTGATGTCTTAGACTAAAAAAGTTATGTTAAAATCATGTAAAAATTAATTTAATTAATTATCAAAATTTTTAAAGAGAATTTAATTATGACATTGTTGATTTAAAAAAAAGGTAATAAATCGGTAGAAACTATTATTTATGCTAACAGTATTATATGTTTATATTTCCTAAAATGTTAAATTAATACAGTGATAAAAAAAACAAACTAAATCAACCAATAAAGAAGCATTTGTATAATTAGCTATACACCTTACTTAAATAAATCCTTATAAAAAAAAGTTGATTATATCAACGTTCATTTTTCGAACGCTTATAACTCCGCAAATACGAAACGTAGAAGAAAGTTGCTAGATATCAAACTTTTAGAAAATTTACTCTTCTTTGAAATGCTTTCCCTATTTTTTTTAATACGTTAAAATATTATATTTTTTAATAGGAAATGGCAATTCACCTAAAATTAATCATATCATCGAGATCTTTCAAAATCTTTTTTATTTTTTCAAATTGGTCAAGCCGTTTTGGAGTTATAACCTTTTAAAGTTCGACTGGTTTCAATAAATATGTTTCCAAACTTTTGAGCGGTACTGTATGTGTGTGTAAATATTGAAGCCAAACTTTTTACTGAGAATTACATAATAATTAATATAAAATACTACTTAAAGATTTAAATATTTTTCTTTTGATGATTTATCACGAATAAAATAAATAAAAATATATGTAAGCGCTTATTTTTATAATATCAAAAATGGTTGATATAGTATATCATATTACAAGGGACGAATATTGTTGGTTCAGTCCCGGTGGAGAGGTACTTTGCCGGATAGTGTCGTCTAATGTAACGTATTACTTATTTAGGCACCTTGGGCGGGAATTGCTTGATTATGTCGAGGGATATTTATTTTTAGAGGTGATAGAAAAGTCGAGGCCACGTCAGCGGCTGAGACTATTCTATTCTTCTCTCACTACACATAATCCGAGACATATCAAGTGACTCTTGTCCACGGTGTATAAACAATTTTTTGGCTCTGGCGTCCGTATCCGAGCTTTAACCCGGAAGGAAAAATTTAGTGATATTCACTAGAAAACCTACGCGATAAGAGCTTGAACTTTTTACAGGGAATTTTAATATGAACCTAAGTTACTTTTACCACGAATTCACGTTTTTAAAACATGAATAGTGTCTACGTTAAAATTAATATACAGGAATGTTATTATTTCGTCAGGGTAAAAAACCTACCAGTAGATAAGCTATGTTGCTTCTGGCCCACTGCATTTCTGGCCCATTGCATTGCTAACCCACTGCATTTCTAACCCACCAACATTTCTAACCCAGTGACTTTCTCGCCCAGTGGGTTAGAGAGTCAAGTGGGTTAGAAATGTATGTGGGTTAGAAATGTAGATGGGTTAGAAATATAGGTGGGTTAGAAATGTAGGTGGGTTAGAAATGCTGTGGACCAGGAGCAAAATAGCCAGTCCCGAGAAGGCGTGCTGCCGGCGGCCGGCTGCGGGCTGTTGACTGCAGTATTGACGCAGGGGAGACTATAGCTCAAGCAAGCTACAAACGACATAGGGTTTTTAGGGGGATCCCCGAAGTCAATCGCATGCTTTAAACGTAATCTCTTATACTACTACATATTCAAGCATTTAAAGCTTTTTATATTTTATATCTTTACATGGTGTTTGTAATTTATATTTTTCATAATACTCTTTCCATGTGGTTTTCTCATGTTTCACCTTTTTATCAGGAGGAAGAAGAGGAGTGTACTCTGAAGAATTTTTAGTGTTGTAACTCGGTGTCTGTCCCATCATGAAATGAATGTGAATTATGATGTGTATGCTTTTTATAGGAAGTGGTGAGAGCCCCAACCATCGCCCTCCACCTGTGAGATACATCCATTAATCATTATCTCTCCTTTTTACTTCCTATGGTAGCATAAATCAACTTATTTATTTTTAGTAAAGTATTTCTTCATAAGTCTGACATTGTGCAGAGCGCAACGAGCTTTGTGCGTATCATTGTGATTTGGACAGTCACTAGCTTTATTTTATCAGTTGGTGGAAAACCCATTTCTGTGACGTCGCATACTTTAAACTTGAAGCGTTCTAGCCATTTTTTTCTTATACTACCCACGACAAAAATTTTGGTCGTATCACGTAAGGCTTCTCTAAGAATATTGCCTACGTCAGTATAGGGAATGGTACCAGAGTTCCATGACAAACCATGGTAGTGATACTTTAACCACGTATTTTGTTCTTTGTACTCATCCGAAAGTCAAGGAAGATTAGGAATATGACTTGTTGAAAAGGAGTACCAGAGGCTCGGTATCATCGTTGAGCGGCATTATAGCCAACTCTTTAAGAATATAGTCATCACCAGACTGTTTGAAACCTTGCATATCCACCAAGTACTCCATGCTGATTAATAACTTTTTCACAGTACTAATTCACTATCTTTATTTACACGAGTGTCTTCCCAGTCCATAACCCAATCACTGAAATCACTGAAATACAACTTCTGTATTGATTTAACGTTGTTAACAGCACATGTATTTTTATACATGTAATTATGATGTGAACAAGAGTCTGTTTTAGTTAGCCGTTGATCAAAATTTGGAATACCTAGTTCACTAATATCCACAACTTTAAAATCAAATTTCTCCAACCACTCTTTTTTCACTTGACCAATTACAAAAACTTGTGTAGCGTTCTGCAAAGTTTGTCGAAGAATTTTTTCTATTTTAGTATACTCATGATCTCCAGAATTCCAAGCTAGTCCATGATAGTAAAGCTCGAGCCAGAGATTTTCAGGCTTGTATTTCGTAGTTAACTTTTTCCATGGAAAAAGTGGTTTGAAAAGATGTACAGTAGGTTCAGCCGATTCAACGAGAGGAACAGCAGCCAACTCTTTTAAAACAAATTATTTACCTGGTTTTTTAAAACCTTGTAAGTCCACTGCGTATTCCATCTTGTTAAAGAATAAGATCCCAGCTCGCGCTCGCTTTCTTATATCCTACTATCCCCACTCTTTTGCAGACTATCCCACTCCTTTACAGACGATCCCCTCTCCTTTGTAGACTATCCCCACTCCTTTAGACTAATTTTCTAACATCACCACTTATGGCGTTGTATTCTATGATTCTATCATGTAAGATTAGACAGTAAGCTGAAGTTCCAACTGGAAAGTTTTGTTTGGTCTCGAATTCAAGACGAACATCAACTGGAGCACTCTTTAGAGAATCATTTTGTTTTGAACAATCGATGACTATCAGTGGCATGTGATTCATATAATCTGATTTTTTCAGCATTGGCTCGGACTCCTTCCCATAGTATGCATTTTGGAAATTAGCGTACATATCGTATAATATTGCATACTGATTATTGGCACTATCAAGATTTATATTTCCGTAAGGATAGTATTGAGAATTGAGAAATAGTTTTACATTGCTCAAATTGCAATGATCAAACTGACTAGCGTTAGCAGTTTTTTGTCCTTTTCGATTTATTTGGAAACCAAGAATGATAAAACGAGGCTTCTCCAGCTGATTAGATGTTTTGACTGTCCATACATGTCTCGTTGATGCCGGTAATAATGGATATTTGTATGATTCCCAGGAACGAAAACTCATTGAGATAGGTTTATTTTTCTCGATTTGTCGAAGAATGCGAATTTTACATTCATTGGATAACTGTATGTGAGGCATAAGCCACTCGAATCTTAAAAGATCAATTTTGAAATCTTCGTAAGCATTAGTAGCATTCGCTGTTTGTATTACTGCGTTAATATCGTTCCTGGATCTCGTGAGGATAAGTTCATGTTTAACATTGACTATGATTTTGCGATAATCTTCGGCAAAGCCTAAAATCATACTGAGAGGTATGAAAATATCAAAATAGCCATTGTTATTAATGATCTTCCGAGTTTTCGTTATATCAATCCAACCAGCATTTTCTATAATCAAACTCTGACTAGGATTGAGTGATACCCAACCCTTCATAACGGTAGTCAATCCCACATTTTTACAGCGATCGATCTCTATAGCATTAATTCCATAGCGAACTTCCTCGAATAGATGACAGATGCCGTTATTAACTAAGTTAGTTCTTGCTAAAGCAGTGCCATCTTGTTGAGTTAATTTTCCCACTATGTGCAGAGAACTCCGCGAAGGCAAAAGGTTTAAATCTTGATGTTGAATTGATATGCGAATTTCATCACAATTATTGAAATTTGTCGAAGAATAGGGCTGATACGCATGCACCTCACAGTGAGCTATTGACTCATCCAATGTTACTCCTGACCTTATGTCTAGAATTTCCTCCATTTCTTTGAAAACAGCAAAAAATTAAGCACGTAATTTTCCACCAGCAGCTCTTATTTTTAAGCCTTGGCTTTTCAAAAACTGAATGTTCTGCCGTGTTAATACTTTGACTTGTCGATGACGACTGATGTTCGACTGCCATCTTGATTTACTTATATACCCTTTGTTATTTTTATTATTATTATAAACCACCTCCATTTTTTATACTGATTTGATATGTAATCTAACTGTAATAGTTTCTCCACGAAAGTTTATTAAATTCCCGTCTTGATCGACTATACGCACTTGTAAATGATCCATGCTCTTGACGACGACTGGAAGGTAAATGACTTGTGATGGCACTTCAATGATCTTATATCCTGGTGGAACTGCAGGAAAGAATTCATGTATCGTGTGCACTCGTCAACCGTTTATATAGGCACCAGAGACTATATTGCACTCGACTCGAAGAGCGTTGACCTTTAGGATTGTTACAGGTAAGTCTGAATGATTCACAACATTAGCATGAAGAACACGTTTTGTGAAGCCTAATAAAGGTCCTATCGAATGTTCTGATTGAAAATCAATCAGGCGATTGCACTTTATTTCACTGCGAAGTGTATTATTGTTTGGTTTATTACTGATTGAGATATCTTTTGATGACAATGTTTCACTGAGATAATTCTCTATATCCTCAACTTCATAACTACCAGTCGGTAAAACAATTTCTTCCTGTCCAACGTGGAATAGATTACTACCCTTTTCGATATTAGGTATAGAATTGAATGTCATGAAAGCAACTAATCCGAGAACGTAATTCTTATCAGGTGAGAGTTCAATCGGTGGAAAATACTGTTCTTCCAGTACAGACGATGTGTCTGACAGAGTCAAAGTCAATGAATCTACCATGATTGTTGAACTCATAATGAACAAATACTCATCATTCCTTTCTTTATATATCAAGAGTGTTACTCAAGAATCTTAGACAAAGATGACCGCAGTTGAAAGTATCAAAGTCTTGATATCTCTCAGGATTGTACTTGATGTTGTCTACTCCCAAATATGTCATTGAATCCAAAGGAGGTTGAAGATCACCGAAGCTATCGAAATACACAACATCGTTTCCTCGTTTGCGATATGCTACCCAGTGTGTTCCAGGTCCATCCGCATCATCGAGATTAACAATAGCTGATTCTCTATAGCGTGGTCCATTAATAGGCATAGCATTCCTCATGAATACTCCTCGAAAATTTAAGATTTTTAGGATTTTTGCATACTTGATGAGATCAGCATCGGTGAGTGCTCTTTGAGGTAATTTTACTTTGAGGATCTTTTTTTTAAAGAATTCTTTAGTTTCATACGAAGACCAAGACCAGTCTTATATGGTTTCAAGTAAAGACCTTTACCAAGAGCTATTTCTTCCATCTTTATATTATGTCTCTTATTTTCTTCTAATTGTTGTTTAGCAGCTTTGGAATCGTTTACCGCTTTAGCGATTCCAGCGGCACCTCCAGCTATACCACCGATAGCACTCAAACCTGCAAAGATTGGTATGAGGAATAGCAAGAAACCTCCTACTTTCTTTGGAACTGGTAAAGTACGTGGAATTTTTACATTTTGTTTACCACCTGCTTTTTTAACAGCACTTCGTGCACCTTTTAGAGCTGACAGAATGGCTTTTCGAGCACATTTTGTAGGAACATTTGATTTAGATGCAGCCTTTACTATTGTATTGAAAGTAGTAGAAGGCTTCTTCATGCCCATTCCAAATTTAGACTTTATTTTCATTATGTTTTTGATTGCAAATGCAGCTGCTTTTTCTCCAAAGCTAGCGTCTTTCGATGAAATTCTTTGATTAGCTTTTTCTGCTAGAATTCTATCAGAAGCGTTTCTGGCTTTTACGTTATCACGATTCTGTGAATAAGCAATGTCGTGCTCTTTACAAGCTCTATCGAGAAGATTGATTCCTGGATCACCTCTAGCTAAACGTTTAGCTAATCTTGTACCGGGTCCACAGTATTGGTAGCCGGGTATATGAAGTTCGATTGGAAGACTATTAAGAAGCTTGTTGACAAAACCGCGACCACGTCGTCGTTGTCTATATACGATCATCACACTTCGAAGACTAAATGAAGACTGAGGCATTGGGTATAAAAGCCCTGTATTTATAGCTGGTCAAGCATTCGTATGTCAGACGTGCTGTCATAATGAATTTTAAAGAACAATCCGTTAAGCTACCGATAGAAAATTTCGACACTATCGTGGAGCATGAGAAGAAATTAAAGAGGCATGGAGACTTACTTCCAAACAGTATTCGAGCTGTATTTTGCGGTCCATCCAATTGTGGTAAAACCAATAGTCTGTTAGCACTAATAACGCATCCTAATGGTCTCAGGTTTGAAAACGTTTATGTGTACTCCAAGTCTTTGAATCAACCAAAGTACAAGTTTTTGAAGGACCTCCTAGAGCCTTTAGAAGGTGTACAATACTTTCCCTTTAGTGAGCACGAATCTGTTGTAGCCCCTGATAACGCGCTTCCAAATTCTGTCATGATTTTTGATGATGTAGCCTGTGAAAAACAAGATAATATCAGAGCTTACTTCTGTATGGGTAGACACAAAGATGTTAATTGTTTCTATCTCTGTCAATCTTATGCTCGAATTCCAAAACATCTAGTCAGAGACAATGTCAATTTGTTGGTGATTTTTCGTCAAGATGACGTCAATTTGAGACACTTATACGATGATCACGTCAATTCAGACATGACTTACGCGCAATTCAAAGAATTATGCTCTAAGTGTTGGACTGATGATAAATACGGATTTTTAATGATCGACAAAGATAGTTCGATCAATTCTGGTAGATATAGAAAAGGCTTCGATTGTTTTGCTATAAATATAGCGCGCACATAGTCCTAAGAAAACAATTCATCATTGTACGCTGAAGCGTCAACATGGCTGACATTAGACGAAAGAAAGATGTTCTACATCAACTTGTATAAGCACGCAATGCAGTTAAACGAAAATATAACTTGTTGAAATTTGGAAAAGAAAATATTGAAAGAGCATTTGGCGAGACATTCAAACCTATCGTTGATCCTCTTCAGAAACTCGTTGCTACTACTGAGAAAAATAATGATTTTATACGTGACATAGCAAATAAAAAAGTCATAAAAAACAATGATACTTATTCCTCCTTCTTGCAGCCTTATTCTCCTTCCTCTTCATCAATTGATGATGATGCTATAGATACGTCATTAAACGATACTATTCGACAAGTTGATACGGAATTTGAATCAGCTACAAGTGAGCAGGAATTAGAAAAAAAAGAAGATGATTTATTGCTTGATAATAAGTACATTCATATGCTCAATGAGGATCAATCAAAACAATTGGATGAAGTTTATGGAGTGCGCAAGGAAGGTAATAGTTATTTAATTGGTGACTCGCCTCTATTTTTCGAAGGTAAAAACATTCGTATAAAAGATCAAAAATATCCAAAAACTAAAGGATTGTTAGAATTGTTAATTATGAAAAATCCCGATAGAGGTCACATGAACAATAGTGATATGCAAAATTAAAAGAAGATTCTTGAAACTACTAATGCTCACAAACGACGCTACAAAAGTGATGAGTCTATTCGTACGCACAAAAATAAGAAATTCGACAGTATCATTAGTCCTTTGTTTTCATTGAAAAAAAGAGGAGGATCGTTACCTCGATATAAAATTGCAAGAAGAGATACGAGAATGGATTACATATATTGGGATGATCCAAACGAACTTGTTGATAGACTTCGATTACTCATTGTTGAAAGAGAAGCTGGAAACCCTAGCCATACAAATGAGATACATTCAATTATAGAAGAGTTACGTGAAGGAGGTTATATATATTGAGGTGTAGACACCTATACCATGCATTATCAAAATGAGCGTTGATGTATTCGGACGTAATCTCAAACGAAATGAGGGTAGTCGAGACCTCCAGGTATTAACTATAAACTCACTAAAGATGGACAATACGATATGGAAAATAAGAGGCTTTGTAATCTCGCATCACCTAATCAACTCAATGAAGCTGTAAATTTAGATACTTTACAGCGTATCGTACGTTTGGAAGTTCAAAAATTATTAGATTCAATATTTAGTTTGAGAAGTGATCTCAATAACCTAGATAAAATTGTAGAGGTGCATAGAGACGAGCTAGATAAGAAATTCATACAAAGCCAGTTGGAGCTTAAGACTATAAAAGAAGGCATTATCTCTGTTAGTGCAAAACAGTCAATCGATAACCATCGATGGAACAACGTCATAGACTTGTAGAAGAGCTTCACAAGCCAGCACGTCGTAATTATCCTCGTCGAAAGTTCGATGTGCGAGGTTTGGATGAGACTTGGCAAGCTGATTTGGTAGAGATGCAACCTTATTCTCGAGAAAACAAAGGCTACAAATACATGCTTACTGTTATAGATATTTTTTCCAAATACGCGTGGGCTGTTCCTGTAAAACAAAAAAATGGTATAGATGTTTCTGCTGCTATGAAGTCTGTATTGACAAAAGGTAGAGTACCTAAGAATCTTCACACCGATCGAGGTAAGGAGTTCTATAATACCAATTTCCAGAATCTCATGCAACAATATAAAATCAATCTATACTCGACTTATAGCAATCTCAAAGCGTCTATTTGCGAACGCTTTAATCGTACGCTCAAAAACAAAATGTGGAAACAGTTTTGATTACGTGGTAACTACAAGTGGATTGATATTATCTCCAATTTGATTGAAAAGTACAATGATGAGAAGCATTAAACTATTAATATGAAACCGAAAGATGTTACAGCTGAAAACGAAGCTGAAGTTCTTCGACGATTCAAGCGTAATGTTAATTTAATAGAAAAGAAACCAAAGTTCAAAGTTGGTGATAAAGTACGAGTAAGCAAATTAAAACAAGTATTCGAAAAAGAATACACACCCAACTGGTCTACTGAAATATTTACTGTACATCGAGTTCGAAAAACAAAACCAGTTACTTTTCTCTTGCAGGATTATAAAGATCAACCAATAGCTGGAGGTTTTTATGAACAAGAATTACAAAGTGTCGAATATCCTGATTACTATCTTGTAGAGAAGATTCTTAGAAGACGTGGAAATGAAGTATTAGTGAAGTGGCTTGGTTTCGACAATAGTTGGATTAATAAAGCAGATACTCAATAAGTATTTTGTAATTAATTTATAAAAAATAAAAACTTACAAATAATTCAACGTGATCTTGAATAGACATCATGTATAGAATACAGCAAAACCGTCTTGAAAGTTTTAGAAATTGGCCTTTGAGTTTTTTAAAACCTGAAGATTTAGCTGCAGCAGGATTTTACTACACTGGTGAAATAGATAAAGTCCGTTGCTTTGAATGTTCTACAGAAATATGTAGATGGGAAATCGATGACAATCCATTATTAGAGCACAAAAAGTGGAATGGCCGTTGTCGCTTTATCAGAGATATACCTTGTCAGAATGATTCTGCTGAAGAAAATACCAATAGATCTAAAATTTGTCTTGATAATGAACTAGAAGTCGCATTTATACCCTGTGGACACTGTTGTAGTTGTTATCATTGTTCATCCATTGTTAAAAAATGTGTAATATGTAGAAAAGTTATTAATCAAAGAATTCGAATTTACATATCATAATTTTTTTTTAAATTTCAATTTAAGAAAAATGTATTTAATAATGTGTATTAAGGAATTGAAATAAAATGAACACTTTTTATAATCAAACAAAATTTATTGTAACATTTATTTAAATAAAACACTCATAACTATACACTTATTATATAGGAGCGCGGTGGCGTAACGGATAGAGCTCTTGCCTTCAACGCGGTGGGCACGGGTTCGAATCCTGGCCAGGCACCTCTGACTTTTTTTCGAAAGAAAATTAGTGTATGTGCTACCCATATCGCGACTCTTAAGAAATCTGGCCTCATTGAGTATCGGTTGATTGTTGGTCACAAAAGTGGCTGACCGTCCATCGGTAGTCAAAGTTTCCGGTATGGCGGTGTCTGACAGTCTAGCCTGATGTAATGTGTTAAACGGTTCCGGGCTGGGCTCCCTCGACATCTCCATAGAAAAAGGTTAATTATATAGAGGATAACAATATCCTTTATATATTAATCTTTTTTTTAAAAAAAAAAAAAAAAAAAAAAAAAAAAAAAAAAAAAAAAAAAAAATACACTTATTATGCACACACTAAACACTACAAAATTCGAGGACATAACCTCCTTTGAACACTACACAAAGTTTAAGTTTATTAGCAGCATTCTGCATTCTTTCAAAAAACTCTTAATCTTTTTCAAAAACTTCCGACACTTTTTTAGGTAAGAAGATTTGCATTTCTTGACATAGTTCTGCTACAATCTTGGGTCCAAAGCGAGTTTTCACTTGTCTCAAACATGTGACCGTGTAGGAAGTGCCTTCTGTCAGTTCAGTGATTTTTTTAGTAGGAAGAAATTCTCCTCGGGCAATGACGTTCAATTTAGAAATGTCTATCTTATCTGTAACAGAAAAACAAATTCTTGATTGAAAAATATAATCAATATCAATTTAATCTTTAATCTTTAATAATAATACTATATTGATACTGTATTGATACTATATTGATACTGTATTGATACTGTATTGATACTGTATTGATACTATATTAATACTGTATTGATACTATATTGATACTATATTAATACTGTATTGATACTATATTGATACTGTATTGATACTGTATTGATACTATATTGATACTATATTGATACTGTATTAATACTGTATTGATACTATATTAATACTGTATTAATACTGTATTGATACTGTATTGATGCTGTATTTAAACTTTATTGATACTATATTGAAATAAATAGAATTATACTAACCTTAATTTAAGAAATGTCAATTTTGGATTTCTTGGTACTGACTGCTTCTTCACTGGTTGGTTGATGGGCTCTTTTGAGTGCGTCTTTTCTTGATGAGTAAGCGAACTGAATGACGCTCAGCCGATTCTGCACCTGTTCATATAGAGTGCTCCCCACCACGTCGACTACCCCCACTCCAGGATCTAGCGGCTCAGCTACCCCCACTCCAGGATCTAGTGGCTCAGCTATCCCCACTCCAGGATCCGACGACTCGATAGCAACTTTGATATCTACTAGTTCTGGATTTCGTGATCTTGCTAGGTAGTGGCCTCAAGGAAGAGTGTCCGTAGTTTCTTCTTGAAGAAATCTTTTGTCGTCATGCGCACTGAGAGCGATCTTAGTCTCCTTCTCAGTGTACAGTTGATGATTACGGGATCTTATGTTTCTCTGTTCTCGAATCTTGATTTCTTTCGTTTTCAAACAATCGATGTAATCATCGAAAGTGATGGTTGCTTTAACCACTGAACTCTTCACTCCCTTGGCTTTCTTTATCGTCTTCTGATTTTCGACTCTGACGCTGTACATTTTACTCCTCAGTCCAACGAATTCCAGCATGATGTTTCCGTTGCATTCGTCCTTCATCAAACCAACAATTTTCTTATTGGCAGGAGAAATGTTGAACTGATTAGGCTGGGGGTAGTCAGAGGTGTCGAATTCGTGGATGTCTCTTTTCATGATTTGATACATATCGATGTTGGTCATCTCGTATACCAAGCTATCCGTATCTGTATACAATAGCTTGCAATTTCCTTTTCCTTTTGCAACGTTATCCAGCATGTAATCGTAATGGAAGCGGCATACGAGAGTTTTGGACAAATCCAGTACAGAGAGCCCGATGTAGATAGGTTTTCTGATGCAAATTTCCGTTCGTAAAAGTTGAATCGCTACCAAATTTTCATCAAAGGTGGCGCAACTACTGAAATTTGGTCTGGCAAGGAGCGCCTCAGCACCGTAGCGTCCTTCGCACTTATTGACGAGCTTAATATAACGTGTTTTCGCTCGTTTTCCATGGTTTTACCATAAACAGCGTTATTGAAAAGTTTGAAGAGCATCTTCTCAAACTCATTCTTAGCATTCTTCCGCTTCTCGCTGTTCAGGTCAATATATTTCTTGAGCCATCGACTTTTCATCGACTCTTCATCGACTTACATCGACTCTTCATCGACTCTCATCGACTCTCATCGACTTACATCGACTTACATCGACTCTTCATCGACTCTCATCGACTCTCATCAACTTTCATCGACTCTCATCGACTCTCATCGACTTTTCATCGACACTTCATCGACTCTTCATCGACTTTCATCGACTTACATCGACTCTCATCGACTCTCATCGACTTTTCATCGACTCTTCATCGACTCACATCGAAACTTCATCGACTCTTCATCGACTCTTATCGACTTTCATCGACTTACATCGACTTACATCGACTCTCATCGACTCTCATCGACTTTCTTATAATTTCTAGATTTTTTTTTTTAATCATCTTAGTATTCTAAATCATCTTAGTATCTTGTAAATCATCTTGTTAAAAAGGTTTTGCATGACCCGTTATTTTCTATAAATACAGCTGAGTTTGTATTTCACGAACAGTATGCATGATAAGTTCAAGCTATCAACATGGCAAACTTTCTCGAAACAGAGAAATTAAGAGAGATGATTAAATCCAAACTTTCAAATCGATTGGATACAAATATTTGTCGAATATTTGATTCTAATCAAGAGAAAAAAACTCTATTTACGAATGATTCAAAGATTGATGTTGTTTCGAATATTACTGATGAATTCACGCCTAATACATCTCTTCAACTTATAAAAAGTTCTAGAGGAAAAGATAAACTTCTTTTGAATGGCATTTCTTTCTATAAGGATAAAGTTATGAAGAATGGTAATATACACTGAAAGTGTCATCTTTACTATTCAAAATAATGTTTAAGTCGTGCTGTAACGAAGGACATGAAACTTGTAAATTGTACATCACATAACCATACAATAACATCTATGAAGGAAGAAAGGGTAACAAGAAATATGATTTTTAAGGAAAAACGCGAGTCTAATGATGCTCTCAATACACATCATACAAATGATAAACTCACGAGGAGAGATGATATTGATTCCATCAATCAGCAAAGGTATCCAGAATCAAAAATACTTGAAGATAGTTATTCTAGCTCTGATGATGAAATAGAAAATTATCAAAAGAATAAAAAGTACAACATATTTCAAAGTTATAAAAGGAAACTTCGTAATAACGCTTCATCAGTATCAAGATGTAAAAAAGCGAAAGTTAGTTCTAACGATGTTAATAGTGATACATCATCAGATTCTTCCAATAATACTTTTCTTCAACTCGAAAACTGTAAATCAAAATCTAACTTTAAAAATTTACCAGTATATAGATTTAAAAAAGCAAAATTAAGTTCCATAGATTCTTACAATGATACTTCATCAGATCATTCTATTAGTAACGCATCTTCATCTAAATACATGAGTGATCTCCTGTTGAAAGATTATGGAATTGGAGAATGGGACGACCCCAATGTATTAGTTGATCGCCTTCGTATTCTTACATCTCCAACTAATACAAATCCGTATACTACCAAGGAGATAGACTTTATAATTAACGAACTACGAGAAGCTGGTTATGTATATTAACTTGGGGGTGATATGCTTCAAATAAATGTTGAAGCATCAACCATATAAAATCAAAAGTTTCTTTGCTTTCTGAACGTCCCTCCAGGATTGAAACAGAGAGAATATTTTCTATCTGAAATATTTACCCGATCGGATAGTCAGCGCCATCAGTGATAACGTTTGAAAACATGTGTGAGTGGGAGACCCAAATGGTGGGAAAATCATTATAAAAGACTGACCCTTCAGTAAAAGGTTCATTTAGGATAAGGTACTTAGTGGATGTGCAAGGCAAATAACCGGACTCATTGCTCTCTCGAAAGCGCCTTCTTATATACGCGAGGATTGGGTGGGGGAATGCATGCACGCGAAGAGGGAAGAAACGCGTTGAAGTTCTATCCCCACTTTCGACCTAACCTTTTTCATGAGTATAAAAGAAGGTGAGCTTGATTCTAAAATTCATTTCTTTGGTTCGCTTCAGTCAGCAAGGTTCATCACAAAGATAAAATACATGATAGATTTTTCAAGGTTAGGAATGATTATTGAGGTTATGTGGATGATTGATTATGCCAGTGAGAACATTGGTTGGAACTCTCACCACTTATGAACTATTATTGTAATTTATATTTTTATTTCAATAAATTCAACTTTAGATTAATAAAAATATGAACTTTCCTTTCATAACCTATTTATATTAGTTAAAATAAAAAAATTTCTAAAGCTCAAACAGTTTGAGACTTGAAAAACAAAGACAATTTCTTTTTCAAGGTTAATTTTTAATAATTTAGAATTTTATTAAGACTAAATAATGATTTTCAATAAATATATTTAAAATGTTACAACTTTCATGCAAATATAAATTTAAATTGGTCTAATAAATGACTTTTATAAGAAATTGAATCTTTCGCTAGTCTAGTACATCTCTTCGAATTAAGTAATAATGATGAAATAATCAGCTTAGAGTCTTGGAATAACTTTCTATATTATTTTTTAAACATAACAGAGTTATATATAAATTTTCAGATCTCTATCTCTTTTAGTTTCTGTGATATGAGAAATGAATAGTAGTGGAAAAGGCCGAATAAGCTAAATATTCTGAAATAAACATTAATACACTTGAAATGATGTTTTAATTGTTTCTATAGAGATGTTTAATTATAAAATAGTTATTAGCGATAAGATTAAGTATTTGTAATGTGTTTCAAGCATTAAAATGGTAGAAATTCATTAAAACTGATTTTTTCAAAAATATAGCTGTAATCCTTCAAAATTGAAATAGTAAATATCTTATATCTCTGAAACTAGAGAACGTAGAGCTTTAAAATTTTTACTAAAAGTTTGTTTCAACTAATAGATAAAGATAAAATATCTACTTATAACACAACTTATAAACTATAAAATTTCATTCAAAAAATTATAGCTAAAAATGAATCCATTTATAGTGCTATACAAAATTTATGCTCAAATCTTTTTAAAATAGTTATAAACAATAAGATTTAACTTATTGTATCTTATACATTATAATCAATGATTTATAAGATTAAGTAATATGTTTCAAACACTAAAACTAATTTTTCCAAAATATAGCTGTAATCCTTCAAAATTGAAATAGCAAATATCTTATATCTCCCCGGTTGAAAAAAAACACATAGTTTTATTACATGATTTTATCATATGGTTTTATTATGTGGTTTTATCATATGGTTTTATTACATGTTTTTTGGTTTCAATTTATCATATGATGAAAGTATATGATAAAATCATATAATATAACCCTATGATGAAATCGTATAGTGAAACTATATAGTGAAGACAAAATAAAACCATACACACGGAGAGAAAAAGCAGTTAAGAGCTACTCAAAAAATTTGGAATCATTACTAACTTTGTTCGACAATAATTAAAGGAATGGGAATAAATACTAATCTATATTTTTGCGCCACGCGACAAAAGTAAGGTTACGATTTTACAAATGATCTGAGAAAACTAAGGACTGAGGGGATATTCAAGTATCGCGACGATAGTTGTCGACAAGAGAATAAAAAGTCTGCGCGCGCATAGAATTCGCGTAATACATCCATGTGTATCACTACTTGAATAGCCCCTCTGATTACTAAAGAGTTAGGTAGCTAGTCATAAAAAGTTAAATGAAGAGTCAAACTGAGAATTATTGTCTGTAGTTTGGCTATAGGCAGACTGCAGACAATAATTCTCAGTTTGACTCTTCATTTAACTTTTTATGACTAGTTATCTAACTCTTTAGTAATCAATCCTTAGTTTTCTCAGATCATTTGTAAAATCATAACCTTACTTTTATCGCGTGGTGCTAAATTATAGATTTGTATTTATTCCTTTACCTTTAATTATTGCCGAACAAAGTTAGTAATGATTCCAAATTTTTTGAGTAGCTGTTAACTGTTTTTTCTGTCCGTGAATATGGTTTTATTTTGTCTTTACCATATAGTTTCACTATACGATTTTATCATAGGGTTATATTATATGATTGTATTATATACTTTCATCATATGATAAATTGAAACCAAAAAACATGTAATAAAACCATATAATAAAACCGCATAGTAAAACCATATGATAAAATCATGTAATAAAACTATGTGTTTATTTTCAACCGGGTCTGAAACTAGAGAACATAGAGCTTTAAAATTTTTACTAAAAGTTTGTTTCAACTTATAGAAGAAGATAAAATACTTCTTTATGACACAACTTATAAACTTTAAAATTTCATTCAAAAAAGTTATAGCTAAAAATGAATTCATTATATTGCTATATAAAAGCTAAAAATTCTGAAATAGATATTAAGAAGGGGCCGAACTATCTGTCTCTGTCTAATAGCGTTTTTCATTATTTATATAAACACTACCCTTTATAACAAGAAAAAAATAGCAGCCCCCGCTAGATATTAGTATAATTAGTAAATTTTGTAATAACAAACAAATTTTTTTACTGCGTAGTTTTTAAATAATTAGAGACCTACCAAAAAAAGATAGGTTATATTCTAGATTGCTAGTAGGTCTCTAATTAGTCAAAAACTATGCGATAAAAAATTTGATTTTTATTACAAAATTTACTTATTATACTAATATCTAGCGGGGGCTGCTATTTTTTTCTTGTTATACCAGATAGTGTTTATATAAATGATGAAAAACGCTATTAGACAAAGACAGATAGTTCGGCCCCTTCTTAATACATCTGAAATGATGTTTTAATTGTTTCTATAGATATGTTTAACTATAAAATAAGATTTTAATTATTCTTCATTGTGATTATAATGTATAAGATTCAATGGCTTTGATTTAAATCTTATACTATGTGGTTTGAAGTAAAATATAATATAAATAAATTTCAGGCTTATGTTTTGAACTGATAATAGTTTAATATAGATGCTTTTAAAAATTTTTATATCTGAATACACTCATAAGGACTGTGAGAATATGTTTTGGGGTAAAAGAAAAATTAATTTATTAATGTATATATATATATATATATATATATATATATATATATTTGAAAATGTAGTTATGAGGAGAGCTATCAGTCAATATATTTGATCTATAAACTAAAAGAAATATGGATCTAGAAATTAGCATGTTTGCTGTACTTCAATTGATTAGAAGAAAGTATTTCTATGACTATTTGTTATATATATTCTGTATATTAAATACTCCAATATACACACACACACACACACACACACACACACACACACACACACAAGCACATACATTTCTGAAATGTACAAATCTCAAGTATAAGTGTAAGTGAAGAAATAAATAACTTTCAATATTATTTTTTAATACAACACTTTATTATTATTAATCTCAAATATAAATGTATAATAAAATAATATCACATTTTTTTTACTAGTCCAACTAGACTCTCGAGTATTAATTTATATGTACACAAGCATAGTGTAGATAAAGTAGATAATAAAATAAATGTATAATAAAATAATATCACATTTTTTTTACTAGTCCTATTAGACTCTCGAGTATTAATTTATATGTACACAAGCATAGTGTAGATAAAATAGATCGCTATTATTTTTATTCTAAGCTTTAACTATATTTACTAATATGTTGCAGTTTTCATACATCTCATCATTTTTAATCTCTAAATGTATATAAACAATTTAATAATTAATTTTCCATTTCATTATAGTTTAATAAATTGATAGCTGTCAATGTTAAAATAATATAAAATTTGAGGAAACTGCTATTATACAAGTTTTAAGATTTCCCTAATACGGTGGCTCCGTGGCGTAGTGGTATACGCGCTAGCCTCGCGTCCATAGGGTCGAGGGTTCGAATCCGACCAAAGTCAAAAATTTTTTTTAATGCTTAAATAATTTTTATTCGATTTATTATAATTAAATAAATATTAAAAAGTATTAAAAAATAAAAGTCAAAAAAAATATTTAAAAAAATATTAAAAAATAAAAGTTCAAAAAAATATTAAAAAATAAAAATTATGAAACTTTTGCAGTAGCTTCATCACAGCCCGCAGCCGGCCGCCGGCAGCTCGCCTTCTCGGGACTGGCTATGTTGCTCCTGGTCCACAGCATTTCTAACCCACCTACATTTCTAACCCATCTACATTTCTAACCCACATACATTTCTAACCCACTTGACTCTCTAACCCACTGGGCGAGAAAGTCACTGGGTTAGAAATGTAGGTGGGTTAGAAATGCAGTGGGTTAGAAATACAATGGGCCAGAAATGCAGTGGGCCAGAAGCAACATAGCTTATCTACTCCTACCCTTGCTTAGCATCTTATATTTGAGTGCGTTAAAATAAACAAACTAACTGCAAACTGACTATACAATCAGCTAAGACTGACTGTAATGTAGCAAAATGAAATTGATAAGAAATTACATGAATAATTGTGTGCCACTCGTTTCCTTACAAAATCAAAACGAAATAAAATATCGATGTAAAACTTTTTAGAGCTTGAATCAAGATAAATATTTTGTTAAAATTAAAATAATAAACTCTTTTTTTTAATTAAACCTAAAAAAAAACAATAAAAATTTAAAAAATATAATTTAAAATGATTCTTAAAATTTTTTAAAGTAAAAATTATATCATTATAGACTAAATAAATGAAAACAGAATTAAATCTTTAAAAAAAAACTTTCTGGAGATTAATTGATGATTTATGAATTATTAAATCAAGCAATCAAAAAATAATTTCTTATAGTGTTTTAATAAGGTTAGCTGAAAATTTGAGAAAAATCTCAATATAGCAAAATTAACAAAAAATCAATTAAAAGTTTATCCCACTAATTTCTTTATGAAAACGAAACTAAATGAGATAGGGTAAAAAAATTTTTTGGAGCTTATTCTACAGTAAATTTTTTTAAAATAAAGCAATAAACCCAAATTCGATGGTAGGACTGGAAAAAAAGTTTTTTGTGCCCTTGATACTATCTTTTACATGGAAAATGTAGACATTGTTAAAGGATTTTTTTTCGAATTTCAACCACGTATGTTATGGTTCAGGATATCAACGTTTTGTAAACATTACAACGTATCCTAAACCACAACTTACGCAATCGAAATCCGAAAAAAGCCCTTTAACAATTTCTAACATTCACCGTGAAAGCTTTGAATTCAAACATGGAAAATGTACTTTTGGTGTTACTGAGATACCAAAAGTGCATGCAGTGTTCCTATAGAATATTAATACACAGTATTTTCTAATAACAATTACTTTAAATGACGTTTTTCAATAATTTAAAAACGTATCATTTCTCATAGTCTTTATCACTATCATGTTTTACAAATAACATCTTAATTTTAACGTTAAACTTACATTGTTACATGACTTTGGATTTCTCTGAATATATTTACAATAATATTTGCTGAAATATGTAAATAATCTATAATTATATTCGGAAACGGCATTCTAGAAATTAAGCTCATAAACTATCAATGAAAATTTTTTTTATAAAAACATACATAAAAAATAAAATTTAAATAAATATAAAAAAGTGCTAATTCTTCGATTTTGGTTCTTGTTGGAATTGGATCCTAAATGTGCCTAAAATCATATCCAAAAGGAAAAATTGAGGTACAAAAACTTTACGGTCAAAATTACTTGAGGACCTCCGTGAACGTTGAATTTATAACCTTGCATACACTCTGTGCTTGTGCAACATTGTTACGACGTTTCAACGGTGTTGCAGAATAAACTTTTCCAACTTCTTGTATTATTTTCTGCGTTTTACAACTTGCATACGACATTGAATTTACATTCACACATTACTTTTTGAACTTACACAACATTGTTACTTTGTTGCCACGGCGTTGTAAAATCAGTTTTTATCGCCTCCGGTAGTTTTCTCAATGTTCTTACAGCTCATATAGAGAAAATTCATGCCAATAGAGCATTTAGTTTACGTATCCAAAGTTAGTGAGTAATATCCTATACTTTCATAACAACGCCATATATTATTACGAGGTCTATGCTATCCAAAAACTGTTTGTTTACATGCTTTGGTAACTCCCCACTCTAATATCCTTCGATAGCTGGCACTGTATCCTCTCATGAGACGTGAAGGGAGTAAACGTGGCTTGTCCACTATTCTTTCTTTACTGCTAACTATGACATTCTTCTATTGCTCAAGTCGCCTCCTCTTTTGGGTGGCGACGCGAGCAAACACGGCTGGTCTATATCCAAAATCATATCGCAAATTTTGCTAACGTATTTTCGTGGCGTGAAACTTTTTTTTCTTTTATTTTCTTTTTTTATGAAGGGATATACATTATAAATATAATCTGTTAAACTTTGTAACCATCAATAATTAATTTTTAACTTAAAATTTAATTATTTTAAACAGCTGGGGGGCAGATGAGCATGTACGATTTTACGCTATAGATATTTCGAAGTAGCGTTGGTCTAGTGCGTAACGTTCGCGCTTTTCCTTTTTAGTACGTAAGTTCAACTCTTGGTTAGAACCACTTTTTTTAAACTTTTTTTTTATTATTTCAATAGTTTTTATTACTTTTTTTTATTAATATTTTTATATTTTCCACACATTTGTTTATTAATTTCAAAATCTATTTTTTCATAAGTTACTTAAAGTATGCTCGTTTTTTTAATTAATATTTTTTAATAAATTATTTCATATACAAAATAATTTAAAATATTTTTAAATAAATAATAGTGATTTTCACAATACTATAGTTCAATTTCGTCTTTATAAACATATATCAATATATAATACATATTATAACATAAATAATAATACCTCAGTTTTATTTATTTATTGTAATTTATTGTAAATTTTATAAACTTAATTATAAATAAATTAAACTATACTATTATAAAATAGACATCACTATTAATTATTTATCAGTATTTGTAATTACTACCTATAAAGAATAATTTATTTTTAAAAAATTTTCATTGAAAAAATGAGCGTACTTGTGAAAAATTAAATTTTAAAATTATTAAAAAAATACAAAATCTTAAAAAAAATAAATATAAAAAGGAATAAAAAATATTAAAACAATAAAAAAAAATTTTTTACAAGTGACCCTAGCCGAGAGTTGAACACACGTACTCAAAACAAAAAGCGCGAACGTTACGCTTTAGACCAACGCTACTTCGAAACATCTCTGGCGTAAAATCGTACATGCTCATCTGCTCCCCAGCTGTTTAAAATAATTAAATTTTAAGTTAAAAATTAATTATTGATAGTTACAAAGTTTAACAGATTATATTTATGATGTCTCTTCCCTCATAAAAAAAGAAAAGAAAAGAAAAAAAAGATTCACGCAACTAAAATACGTTAACGAAATTTGCGACATGATTTTGGATATAGACCAGCCGTGTTTGCTCGCGTCACCACCCAAAAGAGGAGGCGACCCAAGCAAACAAAGGATATGAGAGTGGGGAGTCATCGAAGTATACCACGCGAGGCATCAGTGAATGCCGTTCATGCTTTAGTTACTCTCCATACCATCTTTTTTTGTATAAGGTAATCCAATACTGATAGAGCTTCTCACGCCTGTCATATTTGTATCAATATTTTATATGCTCGCGTAGATGGCAGTTCGCATGCTCTATTAGCATGAATTTTTTCTCAGTGTATATAACGTTGAATTTACAACCTCCCGACAAGAAAAATATTAAAGATGCCCTACAAAATTGTAAGGACCCCACTGGGCATCCTGACAGGGACTCCACTTGGCTTGTAATGGGGCGCTTCTGAGGTCCCGATAGGGCAGCCTCATTTTCCTAAATATTCTATTATTACCCGTCCGCTACCCGATAATTGCCTGACTATTGATATTCAAAACATTTTAAAGTAAAACATAACCTCTTCTGACATTCTCGCCAGTAAGTTAAATTTTATTTTCTTGTAAGATCCGAATTCGTTTGCAAAAAATAAATGTATTGATATATTTATAAAATAATATGAATGAATCATTATTCAACTCAATTTTATATATTATGCATTTATTTTTTTCTATGAAAATTCAATGTTAATTGCTATTAAAACACACACACACACACCACACTACTAAATAAGAACATGACTGAATCTAAAATTAAAATAATTCTTCTTTTCGTGATGAATATTATTTATATTGAAACTATTTTAGAGTTAAATTTACAAGAAAAATAGTTTTTTTACATCAGATGTACACGTGCATCAGAAGAGGTTATGTTCTCACTTGAAATTTTTTCATGTTAATTGTCGGGCAATTGTCAGGTGACAAACGGGTAATAATAGGGCACATCTGAAAATGAGGTTGCCCTATCGGGACCTCAGAAGTGCCCCATTACATACCCCACGGGGACCTTATAATAATCTTAGGGTACCTTATAGGGACCTCATTTTTACCTTAACTTCGTTTCTAGTAGGGCTTGCATCTGGTTTCGAGCTCATGCAACATTGTTACGTTGTGATAACGTTGTAAAATCAACTTTTCTAGTCTTATCAACGCGTTTTTACAGCTTACATACAGCGTTAAATCTACAATCACACTTTTAAGTCGTTGTGATAATGTTTTGAAATTAACTTTTTAAATCTTTTGTTGTTCTTTCAACATTCTTGCAACTTGTGTGCAATATTCAGGCTACAACCATGCATACGTTCTCTTGCTTACCGAATGTTGCAATTCCATTGTGTAAACGTTGTTAACTCAACGAAAAGGAGAATATATATCTCGTTGTCACAACGTTATTACCACTTTTTTTGTGGTTGAATATTCAATGTTGTTAAAATGTTTTTCAAATGTAATATACGATTAAGGTAAACACAATCACGCACAGTCAAATACAGCTAATCATAATAAGGTATAAAATATCAATAATTATGTATATGTAGGCATAACTAAATAGCTGAGCTGAACTATGACAAAAGTGTGCTAAAATTTCTAATTCGTCGTTAAAAACTCTGTTGTGCCTATCTCTGTCAAAATCATGCAAAATTTTGCCATAGATATTAGTTTTTAAAAAATAGTTCCCTTTTAACATAAAAGTCTGCTTAATTTCGAATTTTTACGATATCTTATTTGTAACTTGAGATATCGCAATTTATATGTTTATTTAAAACAAAATGCGATCCACTCACGTGGAACATTTACTTGAAATATCTCTGGCTCTATTAACCTAAATTAAGCTTAATGGAGCTTATTTTAAAGCTTATGTCTCAAGTAAATATACTATAGTAGAAAAATATCAGAAAATTTTATTAAACTATTATTAATATCAACAAAATGCTAAAAAATTTTATAAAAAGACCTTTATACTTATTCTCATAAAGGTTTTCTACCTACTTTTACGTGAAATAATGCATAAAAAATACCTTAAATCTATAGTCTTACTTTTAAATAATTAGTACGATTTCGAATCTGTAGGATATCAATGCACTCTATTCACGTTGAACTCTTCCTATAATCAATATATTTCCGGTTCTACTAAACGTAACGGAAAGTGTAACACAGCTTATTTTAAAAATTATGCATTCAATAATAATACCGTAATAGAAAAATATTTAACAAGTTTATTCAACTATTATTAAAACAAAAGATTAAATCATTTTATAAAAGAAAGCTTTATGCGTTTGCTTATAATGATTTCGTACCTACTCCATTGTGAAACTATGCAAAAAACACCCTAAAGAGTACCCCCCGTTAAGATAGGTAAAATGCCCTCCCTCATATATTTCAAAACTAATATTTTTTCTTGTTTTTATAGTAATTAAGATTAGGTTTTGTTATATTTATAATTTCCTAACACATACCCTAACCTCAACATAATCTAAAAATCACTTTTTTTATAAAATTTTTTTTTATCTGGAAGGATGAATGATATTAATCCCGCGAAAAACATATGACTAGGTCTTAGCACTCTCTTCAACTGTAATTTTTTGCGAGTCCTAGAAAGCAGTTTTTCTAACCTAAAAATAACATTTAAATCATAAAATCTCCGTAACTTTGCTCTGGGAGGGGCTAAAAGTAATTTTCTGGGCTTAAAATTTGTATTTTAAAAAAACAAATAAAGTTTATGATGACCAAAAATTCGATTCTGGCATGGCGCCATGGCGAAAAACTCGAAAAACCATTTTTTCATAGGTTTTCTGTCGGTTATTGGTCTCTAGCAACTCACAAATCATTTTTAAAGAAAAAAAAATTAGCTTTATTGGATTCTACGTAAAAAATACATTGAAAATATGCATAATAACTTTAGGAATACTTGGATGCTGTTACAAAACAATTAAAAAAATAAAATAATTCTGAAATTATTACATAGCTACTTTGCGTCGTTGCTGCATTTTATGTTTTTATGACCTTGGTCATCTCTTTAGAGTCTCAAAGCTACTATTCAATGTATCCTTAGGCAAATTATGTCCACTACACCCGAAAAACAGAGACAAATACTAGACAGATAACGTTAACTCCTATATGTACATATATATATGTGTGTGGAATAACTTGCTATCCCTCGTATATACATAAGGAATAGTGAGTTGTTCTTAGGAAACGCAAATTATTTTTCTTATACATAGATAAAAAACCAATGTTTATCTATTCCTGTAACTATTCTTTTTAGTGTTCTTTTTTAGCTTGTAAGAGACCTAACATGTTTTCTGTCCTCCATAAATCACGAACTCGGTAGATTTGAACAATTAAATGATTCTAATTAGGTTCCAAATTCAAAAATTAAAAGATCATCATCTCTTTAGAGTCATAAAGCTACTATTCGATGTATTTACAGCCAAATTACGCCTATTGCACGCTGAAATAAGATTTTTAAACATAACTGAAGTAACGGTCGTATCATCTGTCTTTTTGTATTGCAGTAGACTCTGGATACAAGAGAATCAACGGGCCTTCAGGAGAGGAATTTTCTTGAAAATTCTTTCATACAAAAAGTCCCCAACACGCTTGAGTCAAGAGTGATACCCACACCTACTGTTTTGTTGTGTGAGTTGTATCCAACATGCGTGTATATTCTGTCTCTCTCACTTTCATAGTGGTGGGATAACGCAAATACTTAGGCTCACGCCCATATTTAAAAGAAAGAGCTCGAAATCTCTTATATCGCAATCTCTTGTATCGAGAGATCACTGAATCATTAGAGAGACAAAGACGGAAGAAGGTTTTAGTAACAATCGTGTTGGGTCTATAAATTCGAGCCTGAAAGTACACTTCTATGTAAGCATTTATATTCTTTGTTAGAACTGCTACAATTATGATTTGTTTTCAGGCCATTATACGCAAAAAATAGAGTAGCAACCGATATAAGAAATACATTGCTTCTACATATATGAGAATCAAGCGCGTTGTTTCTAGCAACAGCTCACTATTTTTGTGTGTATATATATATATATATATATATATATATATATATATATATATATATATATATATATATATGAGAAGCAATAGCTCCTAGAGTTCCTAGCAGTAGCTTACTATTCTTTGTGTATATATATATATATATATATATATATATATATATATTGTTACTAAAACCTTATTCCGTCTTTGTCTCTCTAATGATTCAGTGATCTCTCGATAGAAGAGATTGCGATATAAGAGATTTCGAGCTCTTTCTCCTAAATATGGGCGTGAGCCTAAGTATTTGCGTTATCCCACCACTATGAAAGTGAGAGAGACAGAATATACACGCATGTTGGATACAACTCACACAACAAAACAGTAGGTGTGGGTATCACTCTTGACTCAAGCGTGTTGGGGACTTTTTGTATGAAATAATTTTCAAGAAAATTCCTCTCCTGAAGGCCCGTTGATTCTCTTGTATCCAGAGTCTACTGTAATACAAAAAGACAGATGATACGATCGTTACTTCAGTTATGTTTAAAAATCTTATTTCAGCGTGCAATAGGCGTAATTTGGCTGTAAATACATCGAATAGTAGCTTTATGACTCTAAAGAGATGATGATCTTTTAATTTTTGAATTTGGAACCTAATTAGAATCATTTAATTGTTCAAATCTACCGAGTTCGTGATTTATGGAGGACAGAAAACATGTTAGGTCTCTTACAAGCTAAAAAAGAACACTAAAAAGAATAGTTACAGGAATAGATAAACATTGGTTTTTTATCTATGTATAAGAAAAATAATTTGCGTTTCCTAAGAACAACTCACTATTTCTTATGTATATACGAGGGATAGCAAGTTATTCCACACACATATATATATATATGTACATATAGGAGTTAACGTTATCTGTCTAGTATTTGTCTCTGTTTTTCGGGTGTAGTGGACATAATTTGCCTAAGGATACATTGAATAGTAGCTTTGAGACTCTAAAGAGATGACCAAGGTCATAAAAACATAAAATGCAGCAACGACGCAAAGTAGCTATGTAATAATTTCAGAATTATTTTATTTTTTTAATTGTTTTGTAACAGCATCCAAGTATTCCTAAAGTTATTATGCATATTTTCAATGTATTTTTTCACGTAGAATCCAATAAAGCTATTTTTTTTTCTTTAAAAATGATTTGTGAGTTGCTAGAGACCAATAACCGACAGAAAACCTATGAAAAAATGGTTTTTCGAGTTTTTCGCCATGGCGCCATGCCAGAATCGAATTTTTGGTCATCATAAACTTTATTTGTTTTTTAAAAATACAAATTTTAAGCCCAGAAAATTACTTGTAGCCCCTCCCTGAGCAAAGTTACGGAGATTTTATGATTTAAATGTTATTTTTAGGTTAGAAAAACTGCTTTCTAGGACTCGCAAAAAATCACAGTAAAAGAGAGTGTTAAGTCCTAGTCATATGATTTTCGCGGGATTAATATCATTCATCCTTCCAGATAAAAAAAAAATTTTATAAAAAAAGTGATTTTTAGATTATGTTGAGGTTAGGGTATGTGTTAGGAAACTATAAATATAACAAAACCTAATCTTAATTACTATAAAAACAAGAAAAAATATTAGTTTTGAAATATATGAGGGAGGGCATTTTACCTATCTTAACGGGGGGTACTCTTTATAGTCTTATTTGTAAATAATTAGTACGATCTTGAATATTTATGATATCTCATTGTTGACTTGATATATCACAATTATATGATTTTTTATAACTTATGCGGAATTCCGAATGTTTACTGTAATTAATAAATCTTTAATTCTACTAAACTTAATGTAGTAGCAGGCCGGATTTTTTATCCTTGTCTGATTGAGTTTTTTTCATTTATACTTAATATGGCTCATTTTAAAGCTTAGGTATTTAATAATAACATTGTAATAGAAAAATATTTAAAAAGTTTATTTAACTATTAGGAAATCCAACAGAAGATTTGAAAAATTTTTTAAAAAAGTCTTTATGTATTTATTTATGATGGTTTTCTGCCTACTAAAATTTAAATAATAATAGAAATATATAGAAAACATCCTGAATTTACAGCTTTCCCATACGTCCTGAAATTTTGCAGCAACCTTTCATGCTGTGTGGGTTACTTGTAAATAATTAGAACGATATGTTATTCTTATATCTCAGTGTTATATGATCCGTGATTTTAAATCCAAAATAGCGAATTTTTTAAAATTATAATACAAACATGGAAAAAATATTGATAGGTAACAAGATTGAAAAAATAAAATTAATGTTATCAATATATGTAAATTAGTTTATAAAGAATTATACTGTAACGTCAAATAGTAAGATATAGCAAGATTGGAAAATTGTGACTAATAGACTTGATGTAATATTCAATTTTTGTTTTACTAATTAGTCTTACCTTTCAAGTTTTTTTTCTAAATATACATATATATTTTATTCTTTAACTAACTATTAGGAATGAGCAGCAAAAAAGATTTAATCTCAATAAACGTTACCAATCTCGCCTTCTTCTCTGTAAAGTTATTTTGTTCGCCGACTTTACGACGCAGCAATGTCCATAGGGTTCGTCGATTTGATGTTACATGAAAATTTTAAATTATTTTACACATAAAATTTACATATGATGGTTTGTGAAATAAAGAACGCTATATTTTATTTTGAGATTGTCATATATGACATCTTTTTTAAAAATATACTCGTTTATTTCAATAATCGAATACAAACTTTCGTTGGTTAGTGAAAAATAAATTTCTGATTAATCGTATATTCGATACTTGAATAATTTAAATCAATTCCAAAAATAACAATTTGAAAATCTCATAATATAAATATTATATTTGAATATTTAATTTTAACATTAGAAAATATAAAAAATAAAATTTTGATTGAATTAAATTTTACAAAAAAAAAATCTTTCAATAATAAAAAAAAAACCAATATCGATTTCATTTGTCTTTTCTTTCTTTGCTTTTATAACTCTTCTCGTTATGATTGGTCGAGTGCAACATTCAATCGGACGTCACCTGAAACAAACAAAATAAGCCCTAATCCCTGGCGTACGGTAACCTATGCCTCATTAGGTATATAAATGTACGTTATGTCCACAGGGAAGGGCAGCTTTTCAGTGCCCTTTTAACCCCATCACCATCAGGCTTTTGTGCAATGCGCAGCAACTTTATTGGGATTTAAAATGGACAGATGGTGGGAGAAGCAAAACCAATATGGCGCCGATGTGAGTCGATTGTTGGTACAGTTTATATGGGGATTCAAACATTTTTTTGCAAAAAAGTTGTTAAAAATGATAAATTTACAGAATATAGTGGATTATGCTGGTGAAAATATTGGCCAGAGAAATTTTGTAGAAGGTGAACGTATTGTAAAAGCTAATCACATAATTTCATGTGGTAAATTAGCGAATGATCCCAGCTGTATAAAAGCTCTGTGTTTACAAACTTCTAATTTAAAAGAGAAACCTCACGAAATAACTGGGAATATTTCTAAAGAAGGATTCATCAATAATTTTAAATGTTCTTGTAAGGCTGGTTTGTCTGGCAAGTGCAAACATACTATTGCAACACTTTTACAATGTTATTTGTGAGTATTAAATTTTATTTATATATATTATTTTATTCTTTTTTGCTAAGTATTTTTTATATTTATTTAAATGTAATTTCTAGCTCAGGAAATACTTTACCAAGTATATCCTGCACAGATGATAGTTGTTCATGGAAAAAAGTACACAGTCAAAGTCTCAAATTGTATGAACCGGTACCACTTGAAAATCACTCGTGTTTTTATTTGCCAAAAAGAAGAAGATGTGATACTAGTAAACATAAGTTGGAAGTTTTAAAAGAGAATCAAGACAGTAATATTGAAATACAGAAATCATGTTTATCAATAAAAATTAATGATGTACCTGAAAAAACATATTTAGATGTAATAAAAAAAAATTTACCAAACTGTGCAATTGTAAAATCAATAGAAGGAAGACATCAAGTAATTTCAGTGCAAGCAAAAAATAAATTTACAGACTTTGACAGAAGTATTTTTAAATTTATATTCGAGCATCAAGACAGTCCACTTTTAGAAATTGTAAGTCAATTTAAAGTTGACGTAGAACTCCAACAATGTTGTTTGGATAATTTATCCAAATTAAATGTTGATGGTGTAAATGTCTGCGAAAGAACAAAAAACTGGATAGCAGAATGGTTCAAAGAGAGGCAATATAGAATAACAGGTTCAACCTGCTATGGACTTTTAACCTATTTAAAAAATAAGAATCCTAATTGGGTTAAAAAGTGCAATGATTTTCTATCACCTTCTTCGTATAAATCAGCAGCAATGAAATATGGCAGCGAAATGGAAAAGGAAGCTCGAAATGAGTTTAGAGCAATGCATCCAGAATATCAAGTGGTCGAAACTGGTCTAATAATAAGCCAAGTAAATCCTCGGCTTGGATATTCACCAGATGGTATTGTAGTAAAAAATAATATACCTTATGCGCTGCTAGAAATAAAGTGTCCTATGTCTGGTAAGAAGAAAGGAATTGAAGAGACTGTCGAAGACCAGATTTCAAAATGTCTTATTAGAAAAGATGGTAAAATAGAATTAAAATGTAAACATAATTATTATGGACAGGTTCAATTAGGAATGTGTGTTTTGAATTTAAAAAAAAATATTTTTATTATTTATTCTTCAAAAGAAAAAAAATTTTTGAATTAGAAGTAATTATAAATTTAGCATTTGTAACAGATATGTTGACAAATTTAAAAAAATTTATTATGTACATTTATTACATTCTATTTGTTTAAAAGAACTTAATGATAAAAAGGAAAATGAAAATTGTGTTTAAAATTGTGATATAAAATTAATTAATATTTATAAAAGTGTTAAGGTGATGTTATTTATTTAATAAGTTAATACACGCTAAAAATATTATAAAAGAGAAAAATATAATTAGTTTTGTAATTAAAAATGAATAATAAAATTATTTAAAATAAAGTATCATTTAAAAGGAAGGTTTTGTTTTTATTTATTATTTGTTATTGTACCATACAAAATTTATTATTACATGCAAATAACTATAATACAATTATCATAATACAATTTTTAATTGTTCATAAATTTATCATCCTTCATAATTGGTGAACTTAAATTCACAGTGCCACAAATGGTTATAATAATGTCTTCAAAATAACGTACAAGGTTAACTGCCATCGTAGATCCAAGAATATTAAAATTTTTGATACGCTGGTTTGATCTTTCTATATGCACTCTTGCTTTTGCTATTTTAGCTGTCATCACTGACTCAATAAAAGTAAACTGAGATTTGTCCCTAAGATATGGTGGCTTAATGCACTTCCATTGATTTTTGTTACAAATATCTTCAATTAAAAATCCTCGATCCACCATAATAGCATCTTCTGCTTCTAAGAGTTTCATCAAATCACTTTGTTCAAAAATTCTTGAATCACTGACTCTTCCACCATATGGTTTACTCACAAATGAAATGTCTCCTGCTGGAGTAACACCAGTCATGACTTTTACTGTTGAATGACCTTTATAATGAGAGTACGTTAGTATTTGACAACAAAGTTTCTTTGGACGCTGAATAAAAATTTCAGTACAATCTAAAATCACTCTTGTGTTTTCAAAATCTTCAAAACATTTAGGTAAATTTCTTCTTATTTCTTCCTTTGAAGGCCATCGAATAGCTACTCTTAATACTTTACTTAAGATCTGCACTGTTTCACAAAATATATTTTTACAATGTTGTGAAGTTACAATATTGAACATTATAGCCATGAAACTGTACGATAAGTTTTGTTTTAATTTTACATAAGTCATTATTATTCTGTCCCTGGTCTTCATAATGTAAGATTTTTTCTCAAAACGTTCACCAACAGCAAGCTTAACCAATTCGATGATAGTCTCTAAAATTTTAAATGACTCAATTCCAGTAGCAGTACTTAAATCTTTATCACTCCCAAGTTGATCAATAAAACTCATTTTTTTATGAGGATGTATCTCTATATTTTCTGTATTTTGTGTATTTTCCTTTACTTGATCAAAAGTCAGTGGTCCTTCAATTTCACTATTCAAAAATACATTTTCGGACACTGATTCACAGGGTTCACAGTCTTCACATGTGCTTTCAAAATTCTGTTCATACATATTTTCACTAATATACATTTTCAGAAGTTACATTTAAATCGGATACATTTTGGAACACTGTAGAATCTAAAAAAGATTTACACTCATTCTGCAGTTCAGTTGGCTTTTCATTTGCATTAACAGAATCACCCATCTTATAATTTAATTGTTTTTCTTGTAGCACTTTCTTATTTTTCTCTCTATTTAAAATTCTTTGCTATCGAGCTTTATTGATTTCAAATTTATTTAAATCAAATTTTTTCCTGGTAGGTTGCAAGATGGTACAGCACTTTTTTTTAGAACTCTATTTTTTGCTAGTACATCTAAAATTAATAATAAGAAAAGAAAAGTTAACAATACTATTTTAATCTATAAACAGAAAAATAACCTCAATTATTTTACTTACCTGGGAACAAATAATCATCATTTGTAAAGTGAAGAGAGCACACTTTGTTAGATTTTAAAGTTGTTTTTAGCTTTAAAACTAATTTCCAAGCTTCCAATCTATCAAATTGTTTCTTGTTTCCAAAGTGATCAGTTATGTAAACAAACTGTTGTTTTGGAGCAGGTAAGAGATGAAAACTCAAATTGGCATTTTCTGATTTTTTTTTTCCGCAACCTGGTACTACGCACTTTAAAGATGATGTACAAGGTGTTACAATTTTTTCACAAAACTTTACTGGTTCCATACTTATTGAAAAATGTTAAATATTGAAGAAAATCATCGAGACCTCATTAACTACTGTGTTATAAACGATTCTCGGCGTCGCCATATTGCTTTTATGTCCCCCACCATCTCTCCATTTTAAATCCCAATTCACGAATAAAGTTACCACTCGGGGCTTTTCGGCAGAAGGCCTAGTCTTTCCCCTCTTTAGTAAAAAAAAAAATATTTTTTATCTGTTATATTGGTTAGTAATGAGGTTATCACACTGACTCTATTTTTAATCGAGATTTATCACAAGTAATCCTGCAAAGATGGTTCTTATACGCAGGATTACTGATAAGCACAACGAAATTAGAAAAAAAAAACAATCACTTCGAGTTCACTCGCGAAATGTTAATTCAATTTTTCTAAGTTTTCTTTTTTCCTTTATTCGAATATTTCTTTAATTATTTATACAAAAAAAGTAAATATAAAAGAAACACTCGAAAAACAATCAAGAAAAAAATTACATTTTCTTCTCACTTTCAAAAAGAAATAGCAATTTGATAATCACAAGTGAACTTAGGTGTCAAACTCTGTGATTATTGTATTCAAAGTATTTATGGAATCTAAAGCGACGAGAGAGAACGATTCCTTGCTCCTCTCGCTGCGTGAGCTGGAGCTCGCTGATCGTCTCTTTCTTGAATGATTATCTAGATAATCTATCCCCTCTAAGCTGTCAAGTAGATATGCATGGAGACCTATTTGTATTTTCCAGCGTATATGAATACTCCCATATAGATGATGCATAAGATAATAGATATCTTATTTATGTGAGAAATTACCCTTATAATGCAAACTTATTCATGGCGAGTACTTTATCTTATAGAAAAAACAGCAAATTTCTCCTAAAATCTTTGCTATTAATTAGATGCTTTGAAGGCCCCGTTTACGCTAAGGATTCAAACTTAAAAATATATAAGTTAAACTAACAATTGCTTCATCTCTTAAGAGGAGGTCACGTATCTCTGTCCTTTTCTAATCAAAAAATTGAGTTTTTTACAGAAACTAATAACTTTAGCAAAAAAATGAAGAGAAAGCCGCATCTCGTATCAAAAAAAGCAATATTTTCTTTGATAAAAAAAAAATTAATTTTATTGCTTTGTTTTCTAGAAAACCTTGAAAAACTCAAATCATAGAGGTTAGGGTGGACAATTTGGTTTTTCAAGGTTTTCTTGAGAACGAAGCAATAAAATTAATTTTTTCTTATCAAAGAAAACATTGCTTTTTACGATAAAAGGTGCGGCTTTCTCTTTATTTTTTGCTAAAGTTATTAGTTTTTGTAAAAAAATCATTATTTTGATTAGAAAAGGACAGAGATACGCGACCTCCTCTTAATTGATTTAAAATATTAAAATTATTTAATAATGAACAAAAATGCTCAATTTGAATTATTTCTTTAATAACTCCCTTATTCATTAAATTAAACGATTGAGAAATTCATTGAAATAAAGTTATATGCAAGTGTAATACTGTACCGACGCGTTAGCATCGCGTCTTTTTGCCTCTTTCTCTTACCAATAGTAAGAAACAAGGAGTACTGCTTCTCTTTTGGTCCCTCGGCGAATGAGATTCAAACACGCGAACCAGCCTACGGCGGGCTTTTCACTCGAATTCGAATTTTGATTTGCTTTCAAAAAATTTTTATGATTGCGAAATCTTTCTTTATGAAAAATTGTATGAACTATTTTCAGTGCGTTTAATGAGTAAATAAAATTTTTTTACTATTATTTTTCATTTTATATTAGCAATAAATTGAAACCGATTGAATTTTTCATATTTAATTTAAGAAAATTTTTATTTTATTTTAATTATAAATATGCAATTTAGGACTCGTTGTAATACTTTATGTGATTCCATTAGGTTTAGAGGAAGAAGAGTATTGTTATAAAAAGGTATATATGGGCTATTCTAAAAAAAAACTATTTTGAAGTGATTGCATGTAGCTCTTTTGTTATTAAACTTAAAAACTTGGAATTCACCATAATTATAGCAAATTTTATGTCAAATATAGGAAAAATTTTTTGAGTAAAATTTGATTCGTAAGCATGAATAAGTTAAAATTATGTAACCTTTGAAGCCTTATTTAAGGGGATGTAAATTGGACACTACACCTGTACTCATAAATATTCACTATCTTTACATTTTACTGCAAAATTTTTAATAAAAAAATGCATTAGCTTGTAGTGTGTACCATAAAGATTATTCGGTTAAATTTTTAAATAAATTCATTCATTAGTTATTAAGAATTTTGGGTTCTAAAATTATTTATTAAAATTTTTCAATATTGTACAGGAATCCAAATATCTTAAAAACTAATTAATGAATTTATTTGAAAATTTATCTAAATAATCATCATGGTACATACTACAAGCTAATGCATTTCTTTTCTGGAAATTCAGCAATAAAATGGAAAGGAAGCTAATATCTATATGTACAGGTGTAGTGTCCGTTTTACATCTCCTTAAATGTTATAAACAACATTTTTATGTTTCATCGATGTTTTTGGCCATCAAAACAAATAAATCATACTATTTTGAAGCTCTTGTTTTAAGCTTTCATTATTACCTTCATAAAATTAAAAAATTGTTTTTCAGTTGGTAAAAAATTAACTTGAATGCGCATAATGAAATTCTGCAATTTATTATTTTATTTCAATATTTTAATTTTTCAATAACTATGATTTCGTTATCGATTTTTTAATAAATGTCATCTGAAATTAGAGAAAAAAAACTCCCCTGTTTAGATTATAAATTTAGCGAATTCACAGGTATTAAAGATTGCATCGAAAATATTTGTTGCGAATGAAAATTAAATGTAACCTCCGAAGCCTCCATAGAACAAAAATGGTTGAATTTTTTTAAATCAAATCATTACCAAAAAAGGTATTTTTGTTTTTAAGAAATTCTTATTGTTTAGATATTTACATAGATACTATTTGTTTTAAGAATTGAGAAAATATTCAATTTTGTAACCTCCGAAACCTGCAACCTCCAAAGCTTTTTCACAATATATTATATTGGGATTGGTATTTTTCTAATTGGATTTTGCACAACTCAGAATAAAGTTTTTAATATATTCAAAGTAAGTAAAGTATAAAAAAACACCGATATTAAAAAAAAAAAATTTTTTTAAATTGTAAGAAAAAATGTGACTTTTTTTAAGAATGACCCATATTTGCAATATCTCAAGTTAGAAATGAGATGTCATTAAAATTCAAAATTGGAATAATTATTTATGAGGAAAACTAAAAATTAGTGTATATTTCATAAATCATCTTCTTATATTATATTAAAGTGAAACCACTTTTTTTTCCGTTTCTCCGCATTTTTTAAATGTGTCTGATCTTTTGGTAATAAAAGTATCAATTTTTTATTGGGCCTTTTATAATTAGTACTCATTAGCCAAAAGCTTCTTTTGGGGCTCTATTTTTTTTGCCTTATATTATTTTAGGCCCTATATTTTTGTTTAATACCCATATTTTTGGGCCCTTTTATTTATTCTTATGTTTTCTTGGGCTCTATATTTTCCAGGGCCTTATTTTTTTTGGACTTTATATTTTTTCGGGCTCTACATTATTCTGGGTCCTATTTTTTGGGCCTTTTATTAAATAAATATATTCGGGCCCAATATTTTTGTAACTCTTCTATTTTCTTGGGTTCTATATTTTTCTGGGCCTTTTTTTTTAGCCTAAAATTTTTTTTGATCCTATATTTTTTGGGCGTCTTATTTTTCTGGGCCCTATTTTTTTCTGTCCCAATACATTTTTAATTCTTATATTTTCTTGGGCCTTATTTTTCTGGACCTTATATTTTAACGGAACCTTTATTTTTCTGGGCCTTATTTTTTTGGGTCTAAAATTTTTGTGGGTTGTACATTTTTTGAGCTTTAAATTTTTCTAGGCCTGATATTTTTGTGGGCCCAATATTTTTTTACTCCTTATATTTTTTTAGTCCTTGTATTTCTTTGGGCTTTATATTTTTCTGATCCCTATATTTTCTTGGGCTTAATATTTTTTCGGGCCTTACATTTTTCTGGATCCTATATTTTTGAAGGTAGTGTTTATCCAAGCCTGTAAACTTTTATATGGGATTCCTTAGTGGAGCGTATTTCTTATAATGTTTTATACAGGCTCCGCTTCAGACACTTCTATATTTTTTAAATTCTGAATTTAACATGCTTGTGCGTCTTACATTGACATTATATATTGCCGATTTAACAATACATCCACATATACAGCCATTATATTCTAAAAATTGTTATTGATTTCAGTAACATCATTATTTTTAGGAGCCAAAATAACTTTATCTTTTAGATTCGTATTGTTCATTTCTATTGCTTTTCCGAATATTTCTTCAATTTTCTTTAACGATAAAATTATCTGGTATAGCACTTAGGTCACTACCATTTTCAAAAATATTGCAACGTTTTACTTTTTCGATATCTAATAATCATTGTTTCAAATTATTATCATTATCTGAAACTCGCAGATTTTCATTTAACGTCGTACGCATAAAATTTGGCCATAATAAACTGAATTTAACCAAATTTTCAATAACGTTTATACGGCTTTCATATCGAACAATTGATGTTTTCCTGAAATCTAATGTGTAACGAGGATAGTAAATTATTTGTATGCTATGATATAGCTCTATCCTCGTTGTCAGTCGCACGGCTCAACGTATGCTTGATGTGCAAGTGTAAGAGTGAGACGGAGAGAGTCTGTCTCAGCGACTAGGATATAGTACTGTAGAAAGAGGCGCGCGCAGGGCATGCCGGGGAGACTTAGGTAAGAGAGAAAAACGAACGGGTCGTTTTTAGCAAGGCAGAAAGATTTCGGCAGCCATCATATAGATTTTTTCCTTGATAAAAGTTATCTTCTTGAGAGAGTATTATTAAAGCCTCATTAGTTTTCGATAAGGGTGCTTTTTATTTGATTAATTACGCGAAGCGGTGGATTCTTGTGGTGATTGAGCAGGGTAATTGCACGTCAATAACAGGAAGCTTTTTGGTTAGAACTCTGCAGAGGGAATCGAGAAACGTTTCGACGTGAGCAACAGGATTGTGGAGCTGCACCGAATACCTACGGTGCCGCTTTGGTGGAACTGTTGAATCGCCATTGCGAGAGAGACCTGTCAAGGATCTTCCGTGTCTAACGCCCTATCAAAGAATAGTGTAAGTCTGCAGACTGTCGTATTATTTTTTTTATTATTGTTGAACGCGTGTATGCGATACATACTACGGTATCAAAACCGTCGCGTGCGTCGCGCTAAATAGAATAGGATAGAATAAATTAAATTTTGTTTCTTTTTATTAAACTTATGAAATTTTGCCATTATTAAAGTTTATGATAATTTCATTTCTGTGTAGTAAATTTGTTTATTGTTTTGAATAAATTGAAGTTAAATTGAAATTATTTTGGAGTACCATATAACGTTATTTCTCTCTGTTTGAAATCGTGTGTTGTCTATATATATTGAACGTTATACACTTGCTTGCTTTTGATCTACGATATTTAAGAGAGTCTTAAAGTACACGCCGTGGGTTTCGTCGTACCAGACGTCCGGGAGGCAGAACTTCTAAGCGAAGTTCTGCAATAATATTGAGTATTGCTTAACTGATTTTCATTGTATGAAAAAGATAGTCATAGTCGATCAGTGACAGCGTACGAGGCTGATCGTATCTAAATAGAAAATCGGTTATTTAACGGTAAGTGCACGTGTACTTAAAGAGAGTACACGTGAAGCCCACAAATATATTTTATTTATTTATTTAAATATATTTTCCGTTACAACTGATACAATAACAGTTTCACCGCCGGAAAGTTGGTCTACATAGCATAAATCTTAAAAGAGACGATTAACTGCCAAAGCCAATTTCGAAGTCATGGATATTTCATCCCAAATTATTATTTGTGTTTCCTTTAATTTTTTGCCTTTTGCGGAGTTAGACTTAGCATTACAAGTTGTACAATCTGATATATTTAACGGTAGTTTTAATGTGATGTGCATTGATTTTTCATCGACTAATGAATTCGCTTCTATACCTGTCCCAGCCACATATAAATGACGTATAGTGGGATATTCGAAATAAGCTATTAAAACGTTAAGTAAATAACTTTTTCCACTTCCGCCTGGTCCATCTATAAAAATACATTTTTCTTTATTTTGGGAGATTAAACTTTTTATAGTAGAGTCAAATATTTGCCTTTGTTTATCTTTTTAAGAATCTATTTTCATTTCTATTTCATTAAGAATATTATTATCATGATTCAAAATTGCTTTATCATTATCTTCTTCTATATATGTGCATATGCTAGATAAATTAAAATCGTTTAAGGAAAATCCATTGACATGCCAATTCTTTTCGATAACATTCAACGCAAAATTTTCGCCTTTATTTTTTTCGTATTCAGGATAGTAAAACTTATCTTTACATTCTTCACATAAATCTTGTGCATTTACAGAATTATAAAAAACGCAAATAAAAGCGAATAATTTATCTTATGTATCTGTATATATATATATGGGACGTTTCACATCAACTCACCTAACAAAAAAATAGAATTCGTCGAAAATTTGTGAAAATATTCTATTTGATACCCAAAATATACAAAAAAAATTTTAGAGGTCAACGTCAAAGGGGTCAGGATTTAAACGTGATGGAATTTTTCGAATTTTCCAAATTTTTTGCTAAATAAATATTTTAATTAATTTTTTCCTCAAAAACTATCAATTTTTCGTTAAAACTTAATAGAATACTTTTTCTTGGAAATTAAATGTAGAATTTACCTGAATTTTTGCAAATTATAATATACTGATTTTTATGCTTACTTGAACGATTTAAACATACTATTTAGTATATCTAAAAATCGAGCAGGTTAAATTGGCTTTTTAAAGTCTTATTTTTTCGTTTTTTTATGAGGAAAAAATATACGAAGCCTCCAGTTGGGCAGCCTTCTCAAAGTTACTTAATTGTGCAAAAAAGTCTGAAAAAATCGTTATTTTGGATCAATGATGAGATTCGTGATTTTTTTTCTGAAAAAGTATTGATTTTTGGGACAAATGTATAAAAATGTTTTTTATTGGAAATTGTATGTTAAATGTATGTAAATTTTTGTAAACCATTATTTGCGAAACATCACAAATTATAAATGAAATTTTGAAATTTTGAAATTTATTTTTTGTTAAATTTTTAGTATATAGGTTCATAATGTCTTAAATTACAATTTGTAAAAATATGTTTATATTCTACACATGATTTCCAATAAAAAACATTTCTATACATTTGTCCCAAAAATCAATACTTTTTCAGAAAAAAAATCACGAATCTCATCATTGATCCAAAATAACGATTTTTTCAGACTTTTTTGCACAATTAAGTAGCTTTGAGAAGGCTGCCCAACTGGAGGCTTCGTATATTTTTTCCTCATAAAAAAAACGAAAAAAATAAGACTTTAAAAAGCCAATTTAACCTGCTCGATTTCTAGATATACTAAATAGTATGTTTAAATCGATCAAGTAAGCATAAAAATCAGTATATTATAATTTGCAAAAATTCAGGTAAATTCTACATCTAATTTCCAAGAAAAAGTATTCTATTAAGTTTTAACGAAAAATTGATAGTTTTTGAGGATAAAATTAATTAAAATATTTATTTAGCAAAAAATTTGGAAAATTCGAAAAATTCCATCACGTTTAAATCCTGACCCCTTTGAACTGGACCTCTAAAATTTTTTTTTGTATATTTTGGGTATCAAATAGAACATTTTCACAGATTTTCGACGAATTCTATTTTTTTGTTAGGTGAGTTGACGTGAAACGTCCCATATATATATATATATATATATATATATATATATATATATATATATATATATATATATATATATATATTATTATTATTAAAGTGAAACCTTTTTTATTTTGTCTCTCCGGTTCTCCGAATTAGCAATTTTTAAAATTGCATGATTCTTTTCTAATAAAATAAGCAATTTTTTACAGGATCCTATATAATTAGTACTCATTATTCATGAGCTTTTTTTGGGTCTTATTTTTTTGGGTCTCATTATTTTGGGTCTCATTTGGCCTTAACATCTGTGATTTTCGTTTATTCTAATTATCTTTTTCACTATTATTATTCCCACACTGAAAAGACATGGGGACAATACTCGCCACGTAGGTATAGCTGTGGTGGCGTGCGAGATGTCAGCTTATATAGTACCGACCGGCGCTCGAGCGGCGCTGTTTTTATACACTGTACGAGTTGCGCTAGGGAGCGCGGTGGCGTAACGGATAGAGCTCTTGCCTTCAACGCGGTGGGCACGGGTTCGAATCCTGGCCAGGCACCTCTGACTTTTTTTCGAAATAAAATAAGTGTATGTGCTACCCATATCGCGACTTTCAATAAATCCGACCTCATTGAGTATCGGTTGATTGTTGGTCACAAAAGTGGCTGACCATCCATCGGTAGTTAAAGTTTTCGGTATGGTGGGTCTGACAGTCTAGCCTGATGTAATGTGTTAAATGGGTACCAGGCTGGACTCCCTCGACTTCACCATATAAAAAAGGTTAATCATATAGAGGACAATATCCTTTATATATTAATCTTTTTTTGTTTTTAAAAGAAAAAAACGAGCTGTGCTAACTTAAACCGCAAAAGAATTTTTTGGCACTCTTATGGTGCAGGCACGCACTCTCACGGTGCCGGCTCGCACTTATACGACGCCGATGCTACGAACTGTACGCACTGTAAGAGGTGGGAGACTGTAGCAGCGCCCATGTCTTTTCAGTGCACTATCTTTTTTTTGTTCAGCCTCCCTGAATTCCCTCTCTCCCTCCCCCTCACTACTTCTTCATCTTCTTTCCCCTTCTCCTTTTCTTTTTCTCCCCTTCCTTTGTTCTTCGCTCTCTTTCGCTCTTTTTTCTATCTGGATCATTTCAAGATTTGAATTCTTTTGTTCACGATGCATTTTCATGATCTTTCTTTGTTGTGCTGATAAATGCATTTGTGAGTTGTTTTCAAGAAGTGTATATTTCAATTCAGTATTTTGTATGTATATAATACATCTGTGCAGATATTATAATTAGAAATAAACATGAAATTTGTTTTCAAGCATGTTTCACGTAAAACGGTTATTTTTAATTTTATCGTTCAAATCAATAGTTATATATTAAAGTCAAGAATCTAAACATAAGAGCCGTCCCTTGATGATATTACACGTTACATGTAACTCGTTACACGTTTTAAAATTTTGTCCGATGTCTACTGCATTCATTATCTAGACGATGCTCAAGTTCGAAATTATACGTGATACTCACGGTCATTTATAGAGCCAAACTTAATTTTCGACTTTTGTAAATTGTGCCTTACAATTTACATACGATTTAGGATACTCTTTACTTTTTTACCTAAGTGAGAAATATACTCTTTCAAGTGAAAGATTCTTGGAAACAAAGGTTAAGTTTTCTATTGTTTTTTCAATGTTCCTGGTTCTATATCATTACTTTATACTTTTTAGTTTCACTAATTTTTAGTATAAAGTTAATCTATGTTTAAAAATCATTTTCTGTTGTTGTTTTTGCTACTTTTATTTTTAATATTAAATTACATAAATTTGCTCTTTATTAAAAATCGGTGAAGGTAATTATATGCAAGTGATGGAACAGAACTCCATGAAGAATGAACATGTACACTTGGCGGAAAGGATATTTTTCCGAATGTTAACCTCAAATGGCAACATTGCATATTTTACCACAGGCATAAGACAATTTCAAATTGTAGAGCAAATTTCACATCATCGTTACTCATTACTGACATAATTTTAGTAAACAAACAATATTACTTTCTTTTTTCATGATCCGAATTATTATTTTATTAAATAAAATTTTTATTTCTTAGTTCAATAATCACATAGAATCTAATATTGTGAATTTAACCTTTTAAGGACGGGACTGGTCGATATATCGACCACCAATTTTATCAGGCACTCCACGTGATATATTTTTTCATTTTATGCACAAATATTGTTTAAAAAAAAGTCGAATTTCAACGTCAAAATCCCCGTTCTTAAAAGGTTAAATTATATAGGCAATAATATTTAAGTTGTTATCATTTGAATTTTGCATGAATAACCTATAAGAAAAAACAAAATAATCATGATGCGAAACTCAATGCATAATTCGAAGTTTTCTTATGTCTGTGGTAAAATATGCAGCGCTGCCATTTGAGGTACACATTCGGAAAAATATCCTTTTCGCCAAGTGTACACTTGGCGGAAAGGATATTTTTCCGAATGTTAACCTAAGATGGCAACATCACATATTTTACCACAGACTTAAGAGAATTTCAAATTATGGAACGAATTTCGCATCATCGTTACTTATTACTTAATGACATAAATGTAGTAAACAAACAATATTTCTTTCTTTTTTCATAATCTAAATTATAATTTTATGAAATGAAATTTTTATTTCTCAGTTCAATAATCATATAGAATATAATATTGTTAATTTAAATTATCTTTGCAATAAAATTTTAGTTGTTAACATTTGAATTTTGCATAAATAACCTATATGAAAAAACAAAATAGTCATGATTTGAAACTCAATGCATGATTCGAAGTGCTCTTGCATCTGTGGTAAAATATGCAGCGCTGCCATTTCAGGTATACATTCGGAAAAATATCCTTTCCGCCAAGAGTACACTTGGCTAAAATTTTATTGCAAAGATAATTTAAATTAACAATATTAGATTCAATATGATTATTAGAGGAGGTCGAGTATATCTGTCCTTTTCTAATCAAAGAATTGATTTTATTACAAAAACTAATAATTTTAGCAAAAAAATGAAGAGAAAGCCGCATTTCGTATCAAAAAAAGAAATATCTTCATTGATGAGAAAGAATTAATTTTATCGCTTCGTTTCCAAGAAAACCTTGAAAAAATTAAAACACAGAGGTTAGGGTAAACAATTTGGTTTTTCAAGGTTTTCTTGAAATAGAAGCAACAAAATTAATTTTTTCTTATTAAAGAAAATTCTGCTTTTACTGATACGAGATGCGGCGTTCTCTTTATTTTTTGCTAAAGTTATTAGTTTTTGCTAAAAATTAATTATTTGATTAGAAAAGGACAGAGATACGTAACCTCCTCTTACACTGAGAAATAAAAATTTCATTTCATAAAATTATAATTTAGATTATGAAAAAAGAAAGTAATATTGTTTGTTTACTACAATTATGTCATTAAGTAATAAGTAACGATTATACGAAATTTGCTCTATAATTTAAAATTGTCTTGTGACTGTGGTAAATTATACGATGTTGCCATTTGAGGTTAACTATCCTTTCCGCCAAGTGTACTTCCATATATTAAATATTTAAACTTAGCCTCAGATTGTATGTATAATAAACTTAAGCTTTCCTTTAATATTTGTTTACATATACAATAACGTAAATTTAAATTTAATATTCAAAAGTTAATTTACTCTTTAGTAAATTTTAAATATTATTGTAATTAAAATATTTATTAAACCAAATATGGTTAAATGCTTAAAAACTTAAAAGTATTTTAAATTTAATCGTTTAAAAACATAATAAAAAATAATACACTTTTAATGGTTTAATAGATATTGATAAAATACGTGAAGTAAAAGGAAAAAAAAATTAGAAAAAAAATTCATATCTTAAAGGTATGTGGTAATAATCTTTTGATTTTAATTTTAAATTTAAAATCTTTTATAATATAAATAATATAGAAAAAGGAGGTGGAGTTGAGGAGGTTACATTTTGAGAGCCTGACAGCGGCAAAAGTCTTTTATAATATAGATGGACATATTATTAAAGTCTACGCTTGACTTGCTTTTAGACTAAAGAAAAAATTTGTTTTTTAACAATTATCCTATTTTATATTAAGGATACCATCTACCCATCGCATGTAATTATGGAATCAATAATTCTAATGATCCGCATAAGAACTGAAAAGGTTATTTATAAGTGAATTTTCTAATAGTAATGTATGTCATAAATGTATATCTTAATTCTATCGTTGAATTAGAAATAATAAAATTTAAATTCATATCATTAAAATTTAAATGATTTAAAAATTAAATAATATAGAATATTAAATTCATTTAAACAATTCTCTTATTTTATTAGGACCCTAGTGGAAATCGAATCTGTGAATAACTGGGAATAACTGGAAATAACTGGAAATAACTGGGAATAACTGTGAATAACTGGGAATAACTGTTATAAACTGTTCAGTTTGAGACAGGAATAATAGTTATTCCCAGTTATTCTCAGTTATTCCCAGTTATTCTCAGTTATTCCCAGTTATTCTCAGTTATTCCCAGTTATTCTCAGTTATTCCCAGTTATTCTCAGTTATTCCCAGTTATTCACAGTTTATAACTTAAAAATAATTTGAAAAAACAGAGGTACGAATAACAGTTATTCCCAAATATATTTATAATAGAAAAAAAAATTTTTTTAAATATATATTTTTATCATTTTTTCAAATTTATATTTTTCAAATTATTTGTAAACTAAACTGTAAATAACTGGGAATAACTGTGAGTAACTGGGAATAACTGGGAATAACTGAGAATAACTGTTATTCCTGTCTCAAACTGAACAGTTTATAACAGTTATTCCCAGTTATTCACAGTTATTCCCAGTTATTCACAGATTCGATTTCCACTAGGGGAATATTTAAATTTAATACAACGTCATTGCTCAAAATTTTTGATTCTGAAGTGCAAATATAAAGGACATTTTCGCAGCTACCTGGTGTTTCATTCATTATAATGTTAATTACTTTTCAGCATTAATTTTTTAAATCGTTACATAATTAATTTAATCTTTTAAAGATAAATGTAGATATATTGGTTTCTACCGCGACTTTTGTGGAAAAACTAATAATCAAACTAGTCAAAGTAGTATATGCTTATCCTATATGATTTGACTGTGGTTATAATATAACAGTAAAAATATCAAAACAAATGCAAGCAAACTGTACACTTTTTTTTCATGCGCAGTCTTCTATTCTCCGGAATAAATGTTGATTACAAAAAAATTTTGATTTCTTTTAATTTCATGATTTCTGTTAATTTCATTTGATATTTCTTATCATTTTAATGATTTCTACTCTAGTTGATTTTAAAATTGATTAATTTGATTTTGTAATAATACAGTGATTTCACTGGATTTCATGTGATTTAGAATCGATTACAGAGCAGGGTGGTCACTGATTTCAAAGAGTGAATAGCCCCTCGGCGTACACGCGTATTCCAAGCGTAGTGGAGCTTATAATGCTATATACAGCTTTGAGTCTTTGAAAACTGGAAAACTATAATGTCGATGTACAAGTTCCCACGGTGATATGAAATATTAAAAAAATCCTATATTAGTTATAAAATATTATTTTGTGAAAAACAGTCAAAATAAATGTTACTGTTAATTTAAGTCAAAAACATATTATATATTCCTAATATTCTTAAGGTTGAATTTTAGTTGTTTTTTTTTCTAATTCCAAGAACTTCACGAAAAAAATGTGGTAGATTCGCAAAGACTGATACTAAACATAGATTAGAATTTATATTATAAATCAATTTATATGTAAGGCTCATCTTTGAATTTTATTACAATTTAATTTATTGCATGTTTGTTACTATACAGTCTAAAAGAAGTTATCTTAAAAGTATTCAGAAAAATTAAAATAGTTAATTATACAAATCATGACTTAATTTCTTTACTTTTACCCGTTCCTATACATTACAAGTATGCACGCTTTTTTTAAAAATATGCTTAAAGACGTTTTTTTAACTTCAAAGCGTAGAACCTCATCTAAGACCAAAAAACAATGATTTTCTTCAATTTTTTTTTCATTGAAAGAATTAAATAAAAAATTCAGATTTTTGAACGCTTATAATAAGTGTTAAGAAGGGGCCGAACTATCTGTCTTTGTCTAATAGCGTTTTTCATCATTTATGTAAACACTATCCGGTATAACAAGAAAAAAATAGCAGCCCCCGCTAGATATTAGTATAATTAGTAAATTTTGTAATAACAACCAAATTTTTTACCGCATAGTTTTTGACTAATTAGAGACCTACTAGAAATCTAGAATATAACCTATCTTTTTTTGGTAGGTCTCTAATTATTCAAAAACTACGCAGTGAAAAAATTTGGTTTTTATTACAAAATTTACTAATTATACTAATATCTAGCGGGGCTGCTATTTTTTTCTTGTTATACCGGATAGTGTTTACATAAATGATGAAAAACGCTATTAGACAAAGACAGATAGTTCGGCCTCTTCTTAAAGTAAAGAGAATGATTTTTTAAATATAAAATACTTTAAACTTGTTATAAAGCAACAATCTCGAAAAAAAGGTGACCGATTTATCTGTACGATAGGAGCCGTGAGAATCATTTAAAATCAAAACACCAACAATTTTTACATGGTATATAATTTTAGAAATTGATTTTTTCATTTTTTTCGCTCTTTTAAGAACTATAAAAAATGTAAATATCATTTACATTTAGGTATAACCATCAACAAAATCAAATCTACTTTTATGATATAATCCATTCAGTAGTTTTTGAGATGTTGCAGATAAATTTTAAAAATACAGGTTTTTAGAAAACGCGATATAAAGATACGCTTTACTGCGTAAATTCAATACAAGTTGGACTGCTTTTTTATGTTACATCTCTTTTATTAAATTATTTACAATTCAAACTATTTTTAACACAATATATTTTACACATGATAAGCTGTCGAGAATGCAATTTTCAGCATTGATCACATTTTATTAATTCATATTCCTACACATAAGACCTTTTTTTTTAGAAATCAGTATACCTTTTCCCGGTATCGCCCCCCCTCCCCCCAAGGGAGGTCCCTGGATCCGCCGCTGTAGAACATGTGTAACGTCACGCAATAAGACTTGATCAAAATAAATATTATAGTGCATATGAACAGATGTAAACATAACCAAAGAATATAGACGTTTATAGAAGAGCAGACGCGTACAAAATTTTGAGGCAAGTTATCCCCCCAGCTTTTAGATTGTCAGTATATCTATATATTAGTACTGTATAGATATACAGTCTGTGTATTCACTCTGCGCTTCTATGCATATGTCTGTATTTGTTGACATAACACTGTAACAACATATTTAGCTACAAATTTGTTTTCATGTCCATTTTATGTTTTTAAATAGTAAATCGATCATCTAACAATGAATCGCATCGAAAATTTAAAATACAAAAAGAGGAGGAAAGCAAAATCGAAGAAGATGAAGGGAAAACATAACAATTTAAATGACAAAAAAGAAAAAACTACAAGTGAGAAAAAACTTCAAAGTTTTATTAAAAGCTGGACCAAAGATCAAAATGACGATGAAAGTTTTGAATATATGTTAGTGCACAAAAAACAATTGAATAATTTTGTTTCTGAAGTGTTATGTGAAATGTGTAAACAAAATTCTCTTAGTATTAGAGTTTTGCAACAAAACTAAATATTATATGCGGTGAATGTGAAGAAACTATGAAAGAATTCCATTCATGCCCACGTGTTGATGAGAAAAGAACATTTCATGTGAACAAAAGAATTATTGAAAGTGTGATCATGATGGGATTTAGTTACGCTGGTTTACAAAAATTTTGTATGGGTATGGGCATGAATGTTATGTCTAAAAAAACTTTCTATAAAATATTGCAAAGTGTGATAAATGACTATAACAGACTTAAGAGGAGGTCACGTATCTCTGTCCTTTTCTAATCAAAGAATTGAGTTTTTTACAGAAACTAATAACTTGAGCAAAAAATGAAGAGAAAGCCGCATCTCGTAATAAAAAAAGCAATATTTTCTTTCATAAGAAAGAATTAATTTTATTGCTTTGTTTTCAAGAAAACCTTGAAAAACTTAAATCATAGAGGTTAGGGTGGACAATTTGGTTTTTCAAGGTTTTCTTAAGAACAAAGCAATAAAATTAATTTTTTGTTATTAAAGAAAATATTGCTTTTTTTGATACACGATGCGGCTTTCTCTTCATTTTTTGATAAATTTATTAGTTTTTGTAAAAAAATCATTTCTTTGATTAGAAAAGGACAGAGATACGTGACCTCCTCTTAAGCAAGAAATATTATCAGAATCAAGAAAGAAGGTACGTGAACATTATTTAGCTTTAGATAAAAGTCTTACGTATGATGGTACTTGGCAGGAACGAGGATTCAGCTCATTATATGGCATAGGATTTGTCATTGAATTATACACCGGTTTAGTGCTAGATTATGAGATTCTGTCAAAATACTGTTATATTTGTGAAAATAAAAAAAAAGACATTGCAACCTGAAAGCGAAGAATTCAAAGAGTGGTTAAGAATACATAAAAGCAGTGGTACGTGTCAACAAAACTTTGGTGGTTCATCTGGTGCTATGGAAGCCTATGCTGCTAAAATAATTTGCTGAAATAAATGCAACTAAATTTAACTTAATCAACTAATTTTTAACTAACATTTTGTCAATTTTTATCTAAATTTTGTATAATTTAACTAACTTAAGTAACAAATTCAGCTAATTTTCAGGTAAATTTATCCTACTTCTGCTAAGTTTTAACTATCTTTTAGCTAACTTTTATAAAACTTTCAGCTATTTTTAAGCCAATTTTTAGCTAACTCATAGCTTTTATGTTAAAGAAATCTCATCTGAATTTCAGCTATATTATAGCTAAATAAGGCCACCATTGATTCTCATACACGGCAGCAGCATCGATAACGGTTGCGAAAACTTCTTATAATATAAAGAGATATAGATCTTTCTATATAATATAATTATTGAAAAAACTCTCCATATCTTACCTATAGAGTATTTTTCAAAATAAGAGTATTTTCCACTTTTTTATTTATTAACACTTATTTTCTACTGATTTTACACCTATTTTTCACCTATTTTCAGTTCTACATCCCGCCCAACAAAAATAACTGCTAATACCCAAGTAAAGATACTTGAGTTCCAAGTATCTTTACTTGGGTATCAGCAGTTATTATTCAGTTCAATACTGAAATCACGTTCATAACTTCGAACCTTATGGATGAATCTCAATCTTGTGAATACTGAAGATAATCAAGTTCCAACCTTAATCTTGAATCTGCGCTTGCGCACACAATGAAAGAAAAATACCTATATATAATGTACTAACTTAAGTCAGTAGTCAATAAAACATTACCAGTCGTTTTTTGATTGATACTCAGTACATAAATTAAGACGACCTATATTAGTACATCTTATAACGCGACTCATCCCAAAAATTATTTAGTATAGTACCGAATTTTTCTGTACTACGGAACTAAATTATCTTATACTAACATATTAACTATATAATACGCACTGCGGTGCAGCCATGTATAAGACTTTAATATAATTAATACATAATAACGTAAAAACCATTAAACTGTAAAACAATCTTCAACAGTTGATAAATATAATGTAAATCATATAATATTAACAATTTTAGATGACTAATAATTAATTTTAATTTCAAAAGCTATCTATTTTAAAACGGAGTATGACAGATGAATATATGGCTGATTCCATTCAGATTCATGCAGGCCGTCACGGATCGAATTATTTTTTTTTTGGTTGGAAACTATGTGAATGTATTCTAATACTCAAGGGAAGATGTGGAGACCCCGAAATACGGCTTAAAAAATTTTTTTCACGACGCTATAGCCTATTTCGTGTTAAATGTTAAAATGAAAGGTGAAAAAATGAAAATGGATCTCTGTATTCAAAATGCTCTATCTCCGTCAATTTTTGACTTTTCAATACGAATTTTCTTTTAAAATGTGAGGAATTTTGTCTAGATTTAAATGCAGTTCCGATTTTTGCGATGCGAGTTGATCCCTCTGAGATATTCATCAAAAACCTAGGAAAAAACGATTTTTATTATATGCAATTTTCTCAAAAACTATTTTTTTTTAATTTTTATATGTTTTTATACGTGAAAAACGCTTACTTTTAGGTTAAGTGAGAATATGTTATTTTGCTTCATTTTTTTTAAACAGGTTTTCGAACGTTTTTTTTATATTTTCCATTTTAATTCATTGATACTATGGCACATAAAAAAAATCTTTAAAATAAACCTTAAGAGGCGGTCGGGTCTATTCGCCGCTACATATAGGGTGGCGCTGCGGTCAGGTGAGAGAAATCTATTAAATATTTTTTATACAGCTATTTACAATTTTCTGAGACGACAATATACTTTTAATGTTGTCATTTCCTCTAGCCATCTATATGTAGAATAATTATTAATACTTATCTTGTTTGAAAAGTCTGAAATATTGTTATAAAGCGAAAAATGCGATGCAACGTAGGACCGATGTAAAAATGCGTGCACCTTCCCTTAGTGCGACAGAGAGAGCAATACTAAAGAATGATGTATGCTAATGTTTACGTCGGCTCTACCTCGCGCCGCATTTTTCGCTTTATAACAATATTTTAGACTTTTCAAACAAAATTAATATTAATAATTATTCTACATATATATGGCTAGAGGAAATGACAAGATTAAAAGTATATTATTGTTTCAGTAAATTTTAAATTGCTATATAAAAAATATTTTATATTTTTCTCTCACCTGACCGCAGCGCCACCAAGCGGCAAATGGTTCCGACCGCCTCTTAAATCAAGATTTTGGATCAATTAGAACCAAAGTTATAAAGATTTTAAGTTTATAAAAATAGATGAATTAAAAATTTTTTTTAACTATAGAATGTTAAGACCATGTACTCTTCCAATAATTATGCTCTTTCATTATTCGTTCACTGTTATTTATAAGTATATTGTTAGTGTTTGCAAACACTTTTAAAATGTGCATGCCGCTGCTAGGCAGCAAAGTCGCGTCCTAAGCGTATTCAATAGCAACATAGTGCATTGCAGTAGATAAGAAGAGATCGAATTGAAAATCAAATCTAACGTCTAACGTTCATAATCTTTCATTTTTGCTTTATTTAAAGATTTTGAGTTAATAACAATAGCATTATCACTGGCCAAGATGAAGTGCCAGGACTTAAAAAAATGGCACACAAAATCTATGTACCATTCTTCTAAAAATCCATCCAGAGAATTGGGCAATATAACTACGTACGTGATTTATCAAGCACGCTCACTGGTGAATAATGAAGATGTCTATAAAAAGCTTGATAATTATAGTGGCTATTCTTTGGATAGGGAAGTTGTGTTAAAAGTTGAAGAGTATTATTTAAGCGATGATTATAATTGCTCTCGACAGAGTGCAAATACAAATAATACAATATCTGTAAAAAAATGGTATTAAAACTAAAAAAGTTAAGCGCTTTCTGACGCGAAGCATGAAACAAACGTTTCAATTATAAAAAGAAAAAAATTTCTAAATGGAAAAGAAAATCGGCAAATCAACATTCTATGCCTTGATGCCAAAGTGGGCTATACCCCATACACCCAATGATACGTGTACTTGTATTTATTGCGAAAATTTAGAACTTAGGTTGATAGCTTTAAAAAATTATAATACAAACAATATATATGACATATCAAAAATTGAATCGAATATATTTTCTTCTTTATTTTGCTCTAAGGATGATATCAAATGTATACTGGGAGACTGTGAAAAATGTTCAATTGGAGAAACTATTGATTTAGAAATGATTTCCTTGATGGAAGAAGATCCTTATGAAGAAATAAGTTACAGTATTTGAGAAAAATTAGATTCACTTAATAAAACTAGTACCATTAAAGACTTCTTGATACAATTAAAAAAACATACTCTCACCGTGAGTACTCAAGAATTTTAACGTATTGCTATTCGAGAGGCAAAAATTTTAGTAAAAAAAAGCCAGTTCCAACTAGTCATTCGCATACCCATACAGCATGAAAGATTGCTGCAAGGTTTCATGAAAGTTTCGAAACTTCGCAGCAACCTTTCATGAAAGATTGCAGCAACATTTATATGTACGCGCTAGAACCCGGTTGAAATATTTCTAAAAACCTCGCAGTAATCTTTCAGAAAACCTCGCAGCAACCTTTCATGAAAACCTCACAGCAATATTTCAGGAAATGTAACAGAAACATTTCAAGAAACCTTGCAGCAATCTTTTAGAACACTTCACCGCAGCCTTGCAGGAAACCTCGCAGCAATCTTTCAGGAAATGTAACAGAAACATTTCAAGAAACCTCACAGGAATCTTGCGGGAAAAATAGCAAAAACATTTTAAGCAACCACAGCAATTTTTCAGAAAATCTCACCGTAACCTTGCAGAAAATCTCGTAGCAACCTTTTATGAGATATTGCAGCAACATTTATATGTCCGCGCTAGAACCCGGTTGAAATATTTCTAAAAACCTCGCAGCAACCTTTCATGAAAACCTCGCAGCAACATTTCAAGAAACCTTGCAGCAATCTTTCATGAAAGGTTTTTCGTAATATTTCATGAAATTTTTCCCAAATTTTGCCGCGAACAACGCTCATACCTTTCCGTATGGTTTCCTGCAATATTTTGTAAAATATTTCTTAAATCTTGCCAAAAGCTTGCTGCAGTAATATTTAATAGTAGGCAGGATTTTCTATCCTTGTGTGATAAAGTTTTTCTTATTTGCTTAAGTATCAATCGTTGTATCTATAAATTACTAGTTAAGCGCAATAGTATTATTATCAATATTTGTGCACAAGAAGAAAAAATTCCTCAGCATCGTTTTTGAGAAAAGTAGAGAATATTGAAAAAAAAGGTTTTGTTTCTAAAATTTATGCGTTCTTTACTTTTTCCAATAACAATTCGATGGATTTTTTTACCCTACGCATAAATATTTATAATAATAGCATACATTTTGCGCTCAACTTCCCGTTTACAATACAGTTACAGCAACAAATACTTGAGTAAATAACAGGAAACCAATTATAAGGCAAGAACAGCTAATCTGGACTGCTCTTAGAATCTTTTATAAAAACTTGTGGAATTATTACTGAAACTGTTTATGAAAGGTTTGCTGCAATTTCATTTTGAAATTATTCATGAAACTTTGCTGATACTTTTTGTGAAACGCTTTTCTGGAATATTTTATAAAGATTGCCAAAAATATGGTAATAACCATTGGCGAAATGTACGTAGCAATATTTTTTGTGATATCTTAGAAATCTTGTCAAAAACCTTGTAGAAATCTTACTGCAACTTTTAACAAAAGATACCTCGTAATATTTCATAAAATATTCATCAAATTTTGGTGGAAACCTCGTTGAAACCTTTCATAAAAGGTATCTTGCAATATTTCGTAAAATGTTTCTAAAATCTTGCACGAACCTTGCTGCAACCTTTCTCAAAGGTCTCTTGCGATATTTCGTAAAATGTTCCCCCAATCTTGCTAGGAATCTCACTGAAACCTTTCATGAAAGGTTTCTTGCAATATTTCATAAAATGTTTCTAAAATCTTGCAGGAACCTCGCTGCAATCTTTCATGAAAGGTTTCTTGCAATATTCCATAAAAAGTTTTCCAAATCTTGCTGGAAAACTCGCTGAAACCTTTCGTGAAAGGTTTCTTGCAATATTTCATGAAATGTTTTTAGAATCTTGCAGAAACCTTGCTGCAACCTTTCGTGAAAGGTTTCTTGCAATATTTTATAAAATGTTTCTAAAATCTTGCAGAAAGCTCGCTGCAATCTTTCATAGAAAGTTCGATGCAATATTCCATCAAAATGTTGTCTAAATCTTGCTGAAAATCCCGCTGAAACATGTAATAAAAGTTTTCTTGCAATATTTCATGAAATGTGTTTAAAGTCTTACAGAAACCTTGCTGCAACCTTTCATGAAAGGTTCCTTGCAATATTTTATAAAATGTTTTTTAAATTTGGCTGGAAACCTCTATGCAACCTTTCATAAAAAGTTTCTTGCAATATTTCATGAAATATTCCTAAAACCTTTAGAAACCTCGCTGCAACCTTTCATGAAAGGTTTCTTGCAATATTCTATGAAATGTTTTCTAAATCTTGCTGGAAACCTCGCTGAAACATGTCATGAAAGTTTTCTTGCAATATTTCATGAATTGTTTTTAAGAGGAGGTCGAGTATATCTGTCCTTTTCTAATCAAAGAATTGATTTTCTCACAAAAATTAATGATTATAGTAAAAAATAAGAAGAAAGCCCCATCTCGTATAATAAAAAGCAAGATTCTCTTTTATGAGGAAAAATTATTTTTATCGCTTCGTTTTTAAGAAAACCTTGAAAAATTGAATTTTCCATCCAAACCTCTATTTCTCAAGTTTTTCAAGGTTTTCTTCAAAACGAATCGATAAAAATAATTTTTCCTCATCAAAGAAAATCTTGCTTTTTATTATACGAGATGGGGCTATCTCCTTATTTTTTGCTACGATTATTAGTTTTTGCAAAAAAATTAATTCTTTGATTAGAAAAGGACAGAGGTATACGACCTGCTCTTAAAATCTTGCAGAAACCTCGCTGCAACCTTTCATGAAAGGTTTCTCGCAATATTTCATGAAATGTTTTATAAAACCTTGCAAAAACCTCGCTGCAACCTTTCATGAAAGGTTCCTTGCAATATTGCTTGAATTATTTTTTGTAACCTTGTAGCAAGTTTGCAGCAATATCACACTGAAATGTTTCATGAAACCTCTTAGCAATGTTAAGACAAGATTGCTGCAATCTTGTGACAATATTTCAGCACAATATTTCAGTGAAAGTTTCACTGCAATATTTCATGCTGTGTGGGTAGACTTTGCCGAAAACTGGACAATCTTATTACAAAATGAAGTACGAAGCTACCATTGAAGCAAAAATCAAATATCCATATTTACATCGGTGTGCTATTTTGGAAATGATTCGACGGTCAGTTATGTCACAGTTTGTGGCGATACAAAACATGATTCTTCTCATACTTTAATGGCTATAAATTCATTTATAGAGAATATAAAGTGAAAACACACTCTGCAAGAATTAGAAGGAATGATAATCATTTCGGATAGAGCCGCCAGTCATTTCAAAAATAGATACCAATTTTACGAGTATAGAAATTCAAAAGAAAAAAGAAAATGGTTAGTTTTTGTAACCAGGCATGGAAAAGGTGCATGTGATGCACAACATCATGCCACAGTGCACAATTTGTCCAAGAAAAGTGCAGAATTTATTCGGAATGCAGAGGATTTCACAACTTATGTGTCACTGTACACTCCATCTATCAACATTTTTCTTTTAAGCAAAGAAGAACTAGAAGTTTTCTGACAAACGAAAAAAGTTAAATGGCAAGAAAAAGCAAAAGAAGTCAAGGGAATACAAAAAATTCACTGCTGGGAAACTGATCAAAATCTTGTGTTTACTTCTAGAACTTCATCGCATTAATGTTAAAATATGAATTCATAAATTCAAACTGAATAAATAATCATTTATTTTTTAACACATTTTTGAAATTAAAATTGCTATAAGTTTTGTTTTAATTGACCAAAAAAGTTGAGCAATGGCTCATTTTAAAGGTATTCGCAAACACTAACAATATACTTATAAATAACAGTGAACAAATAGTGAAAGATCATAATTATTGGAAGAGTACATGGTCTTAATATTCTATAGTTGAAAAAAAATTTTTAAATTCATCTATTTTTATAAACTTAAAATCTTTATAACTTTAGTTCTAATTGATCCAAAATCTTGATCTAAGGTTTATTTTAAAGATTTTTTTATGTGCCATAGTATCAATGAATTAAAATGGAAAATATAAAAAAAAACGTTCGAAAATCTGTTTAAAAAAAATAAAGCAAAATAACATATTTTCGCTTATCCTAAAAGTAAGCGTTTTTTACGTATAAAAACATATAAAAATTTAAAAAAAATAGTTTTTGAGAAAATTACATATAATAAAAATCGTTTTTTCCTAGGTTTTTGATGAATACCTCAGAGGGATCAACTCGCATCGCAAAAATCGGAACTGCATTTAAATCTAGACGAAATTCCTCACATTTTAAAAGAAAATTCGTATTGAAAAGTCAAAAATTGACGGAGATAGAGCATTTTGAATACGGGGATCCATTTTCATTTTTTCACCTTTCATTTCAACATTTAACGGCATGTCGGAGCTGCAGCAATCGAGTTTTGCTTTTTTTATTTTATTAATATCTTTTTAAATTCTTAAATTAAACAAATATAATGACTTGTCCGCACTAAAGCTATATTAATACAATAATTTTTGTTAAAATGAAAAATCATTCGGACTTGTTATTTTTTTAGGAGCTTAGATTGGAAATTAGATATCAAACTCGACAAACCTAACCTTAAAATACGATACATTGAAAGTTTTTATTATAACTTTATATGTATAATATTTAGGTGAATTTCTTGAGTTGTCCGCACTAGAGTTTAATCTTACAAATTTTTTCTTTGTAACAAAGAAACTCGATTAAACGTATCGTTTATTCATAAGTTAGGATTGGAAATATTATTAGAAGGCGGACAGCTTCGTCATGCTCTTAACACGAAATAGGCTATAGTGTCGTGAAAAAAATTTTTTAAGCCGTATTTCGGGGTCTCCACATCTTCCCTTGAGTATTAGAACACATTCACATAGTTTTCAACCAAAAAAAAATAATTCGATCCGTGACGGCCTGCATGAATCTGAATGGAATCAGTCATGTATCGTTTTATCTCTTAAATATCACGAATTAAACTAGCTCGCCACAGCGGCCCAAAGGGCCGCTGTAGCTCGCACCTCGGTCTTTTCAGAGCTTCGCTTCGCTCAGCTCTGAAATGCCCTCGGGCCTTGCATCGCTTCGCAATGCAAGGCATGCAAAAAGCTCCGCTTCTTGCATATAAGGCACGACCGAAAACGCTCGCGCTTCGCGCTCGCTATTTTATATTCAAAGAATATTAGAGCAAATCATTTACAACCGCGAAAGCATTAAAAGTTAATCTTATTTCTTTTTTTCATTGAATTTTTTACCGCATATTTCAACAGAAGGTTTGAATTTATTGTATTTATTTAAAAAATCAAATTTATAATTATTTAATATTTTCTTGTGAATTAAGTTGATTGATTTCGAAAAAATTTATGTTATGTGAAAAAGACATATTTTTATTAATGTATATTTTTTAAAATTTTGGATAGGATAATCTATCAAAAGTTATAAGAAAAAAAAATTATTTTATAGTTTAGTAGCTTAAAAGTAAAGTTTTGTATAAAGTTTTTATTTGATCTGAATCATTTCGATGGGGATAATTTAAAACAATAATACAAATAAATGTTGGCAGTTTAAAAAAAAATAGTTCGAGCTGTTTTAAAACAGTTATCCCTTCAGAGGTAAAATAAATGATTTTTTGGAAATAACTTGAAAAAAACGAATTTTCAAAAAAAGTATATGAAATAAAATTTATAGAAAAAAATAAGATACATCTTTTTAATATTATACATATTTTTTTTTAAATAATATTTATCAATTTATCATTAAAAAGCCTTTAATTTCAACAATTTTCATGAATAATTTGAAAAATATTATTTTTAGAGAAAAATGTATAATATAAAAAAGATTTATTTTTTTATATTCTATAACTTTTATTAAATATACTTTTAAAAAAAATCGTATTTTTCAAGTTATTACCAAAAATTCATTTTTTGACCATTTAAAAGGCGCTTATTTAAAAACGCTTCCAACGATTTTTTCCAAAATAGGAACGTTTACTTGTATTATTATTTGAAACAATTTCCCGTTTGAATCATTCAGATCGGATAAAAACTCGTCGAGAAAATTCATAAACTTGATTTCTCACACACATACATCCATACATACATTTTAAGTAAGCCTCGTAATAGTCTTATTTTGCTATAAAAATAAGTTTTTTATCATAAAATAACATATTTTGAAGGGTTACATTTTTCGCTATGTCGAAAATATAAGGCACTTCCGTATAGCGGTCGTGCCTAAAAATTAATTATGAGTAATTTAAAAGTGTTATTATTTATATAAATAATTCTATTTTTATCAACTTTCAATTTTAGTAACAGAAAAAGCCGCACCAAAAGAGATTAACAATCACATTTTCTGCGAAATATTGCCCTTGAATCGAGAAGGTGAAGTTTTGGTCTTAGTATCGAAAAAAACGGTACTATAAACATCGAAAATTTATGCTCTAGCTTCATCATATAATAGTACCAACATTAGTCCCTAAAATTCAAGCTATAGTACTAATTGGAATTATATCGTCATTTTTTTCAAATACCTTAGTACATAAATTAGATACACTAGATTTAGTACCTATTTTAACAATACTTTCCTTTCTCCATGTTAGTCCTAGTAAACGTCAAATACTGTTTTCGATTATTTCATTGTTCGTGATTGAAACACGTGATTAAAACGAATGAATTTCCATCATATTTTTTCATTGATTTAAATGCAATTTGGTAAAAAAAATTTCTAATTCATCATGATATGATTTGTATTTAAACAATTTTTATGCATATTGTAAGTTTAATTAATTCTTTTTTATAAAAAAAATAAAAATTTAATTCACAAGGAAAGTATTTGACCTCCGGAAAACGGTTTCGGCTGGAACTGCAGGATATAATTTTTTGATAGAAGAAAGTGGACTTGTGTTTTTTATTTTGTGCTAATAGGCCCTATAGACGGAGATATAGACATTTTTTCAAAAATGTAGTGAAAAGAAGTCTTTATAAGAATTTGAATAACTAAACAATTTAAACTCTTACAGAAAATTGTATGTAACATAAAAGAAAGTACAGGTTAAAAACTTTAATTTAAGCCTTATTGCATTAAAAAATCTCATATGGTTAAAAGTTACAGGAGTTTAAAATATGCTAATGAAATAGGGTATAAATTTGATCTTATGTTACATGCTAAAAATATTAAATATATAGTAATTTTCAATTAGGCGCAACTTTTAAACTACAAAAGTTTTTATGATGCAATATGGCTTAAATTAACGGGATGTCGGAGCTGTTGGGCACGATTTTTGCTTTTATTATTTTATTGATATCTTTTTAAATTTGTAATTTAAACAATCGTAATGACTTGTCCACACTGAAGCTATGTCAATACAATAATTTTTGTTAAAATAAATCATTTGGACTTGTTATTTTCTTATAAGCTTGGAACGGAAATTAGATATCAAGTTCGATAAACCTAACCTCAAAATACTATATTTCGAAAAATTGTTTATAACTTTTTATGTATGATATTTTGGTAAATTCTGTAAGTTGTCCGCACTCAAGTTTAGTATTACAAATTTTCTTACTGTAATGAAAGAACTCGATCTAATGCACCGTTTACTCGTGAACTTGGAATTAAAATATTAATGAATTATTTTAGAAGGTAGCGAGCTCTGTCATGCCCTTAAAGCTTTTAACTCGTACTTTCTTCTATTTCATATACATTTTTCTGTAAAAGTTTTAGTTGTTTAACTATTTGAGTACTTATAATCGCTCTTTTCTCTATAGTTTTAAAGAAATGTCTATATAAGGAAATCTCAGTAAATTTTTCATTTTGAGAACTCGACTTCACAACTATTTAAAAGTTTATTATACAAGTTTCTGGAGTGGCACACACTTCAATAAGGGCTTAAATTACTCGTTTCTTGGAGTAGAATATATAATTAAATTTTGATATCGATTGGAAAATTGCTCTTCGCGGTACATCATTTTATACGTCAAAAATGATACTTTTTAAATATTTTTCTGTGTGTTTCTTGAACTATAAAAAATGAAGCATACTTTCGATCATTCTCAAATTTTCTGAGCATAATGAATACGATAAAAGCAACAGTTTAAACCTACCTTGGTACATGTGCCCCTCTTTAGGAAACTGTTTGACTATTTTTAATGTAAGTGTAATTTTTAGGTGAAAATGACACTTACATTAAAAATAGTCAAACAGCTTCCTCAAAAGGGGCACATGTACCAGGGTAGGCTTCAACTGTTATTCTAACCGTATTTATTATGCTTAGAAAATTTGAGAATGATCGAAAGTATGCTCCTTTTTTTATAGCTCAAGAAACACACATAGAAAAATAATAAAAAAGTATTATTTTTGACGTATAAAATTGTTTACCGTGAAGAGCAATTTTTCAATCGATACCAAAATCTAATTACATATTGTACTCCAAGAAACGAGTAAATTAAGCCCTTATTCAAGTGTGTACCATTCCAGAAACTTGTATTATAAACTTTTTAATTGTTGTGAAGTCGAGTTCTCAAAATGAAAAAGTTACTGAGATTTCTTCATATCTCTGTCCATAGGGCCTATTAGCACAAAAGAAAAAAACACGGGACCATTTTTCTTAATCAAAGAATCACATCCTGCAGTTTCAGCCAAATCCGTTTCCCGGAGGTCAAATACTCTCCTTATTAGTACGACACTTTAATATCTAAATTCATGGTGAGGCGATTCTTTTTCATTTTAAAATTGGCTAACTTATGCATATTAATTTGATACATGAAAATTTAAGCGAGGGACGTTAGGAGTGAGGTAAATTAAAACGGATATAAAATCTATATTAACAAATGCATAAAGTATTTTTCGTAAAATTTTTCAACTTTTTGTCAATCACAATAATAATAAAAGCAATTTTTTTATTTTGTAAATAAAATATCATTATTTAATATATAGGCTTTAAAGTGAGCCGTGTAAAGCTCTATCAAGTTCAATAGAATTGAAGATATATCAATAATAGTAAGCGCTTGCGCGAGTCGAGCGTCTTCTACTATAAAAAAAAAATATACATTTTTATATTTCAAGTTATAAATAAGATATCATAAAAATTTAAAATCATATTAATTATATACAAGTAAAGCTTTAAATTCAGTGTGTTTTCAATGCTTTCTTTCAATGTGTAGGAAGATAAAAAATCAATATAAACAAATGGATAAAGTCTTTTTTATTTAATTTTTTAATTTTTTGTTAATTTTAATAATAGTTTGATTCGTTTTTTAAATATTTTTTAATTACAATCTAATTACTTGATGCATAATTTTCAAAATAAGCCATGTGAAGCTTCATGTTCAATAGAACCGGAGATATATCGATAATACCCTAGTGGAAATCAGTTTTGCTGATAACAGCAAACAACTGCTAATAACTGTTATTTGCAGTTATTAGCAATTATTTTTAATTATTAATAGTTATTAGCAAAACCGATTTCCACTAGGATAGTAAGTGATCTCCTTTTTAAAGCAAATGGTAGGCAATTATGAATAATACTATGTAGAGCAACTAATAGCCCATCTGCCAGGATTTAAATAATTAAAACACAAGTTTATCAATCGACATTTCGGACATTTTATTAATTTTTATGTCCCTCATCAGGATCAAATGAATATTACATAGTACAACTTTAGATCGTCAAAAGGACTATAGTAAGGAGATATTATATTAGGATTATAGTAAGTATTGAGAGTAAGTGGAGCATATTTTTTTATAACAAAATCCTATAAATACTATATCTCAAGCTACGAATAAGATATCATAAAAATTCGAAATTAAGCAGATTTTCATGTTAATAGGGAACAATTTTATTCTTGAATAAGTTTCTATATTTTCAATAGTTAATGTCTTATAGCGTCATAAAAAATGAAATTGTTTATAGCAAAAAAACGACGACTAGTTGAGCTCAATAACTGAGAAATTCTAATTTTACTCATGAAAAGCTACTAAAAAATGTCAAGTTACCGAGGAGACCTAAAACTTCATATTCTAGTGTCGTCAGCGACCAGACTATGTTCAACAGTGCCAAAACTGTGCCGAATGTTCGAATTTGACAAAGCAAGCATAACTGGGTATAGTTGGACACAGTCTAGCCTCATTAAACATAAATTGGCATATAACATTATTTCTGCTCGGGGACTTATTAATTTATTAAAAACTTAAATTAATAGATTTTAATTGTTTCTAGGAGCTGGAGAGTCCGGTAAAAGTACAATTGTCAAGCAAATGAAGTAAGTAATAATTACATTCTTATTCAAAATTTCACGATTGATATAATTTATATACTTATATTAGTCAGTAAGTAAATTTTTCAATTGAGACCTTGCATGAAAAAATGCATTATATCCGTCAGGTAGAATACGAAAAAATAAAAGACCAGTATTTTTTCGTTTTTTAAAATATGATGAATTGCAAAACTTATAAACAGTATAAGTTAATACAATTTTGATATATATATATATAGATATAGCGCCAATGTACGTGACGTCACGAATTCACCTGTACTCGTGACGTCACACCAATTTTCAACTGTCTCTATGTCTTCGAGTTTTTATTTTTATGATAAAAGAAAAAACATATGTCCTTTATTTTTTCTTTTTTTAAAAGACAGATATAATGGATTTAAAAAAAAGAAGAGTGCATTGCAGTTGGATCTCGGATTTTCTTCTAACTTTGAAATATTTTTTCTTGCATAAAATAATAAAAAAAATGTGAAAATTTTAAGAAATACAAAAAAAATTTGCTACTGCTTAATAGTTGTACAGTTTTCGAACTACTTATTCTATGCGGTTTTTACTAACGTGATGTAAAACGCACACTATACTTATACCAAGAAATATTTACTATCTTCTTGTTTTATTGCAAAGTTCTAAGAAACGAAATACATTAGCTTGTAGTATATATTACGGAAATTATTCAGTTGATTTTTCAAGTAAATCAATAGTTTAATTATTGAGAATTTCAGGTTTTAATAATTGAGGTTATGAACAAAATTATTATTACTGGAACCAGAAATTTTTAGTTACTAATGAATAAATTTACTTCAAAATTGAATTCAATAACGATTACGATATTTACTACAAACTAATGTATTTCTTTTTCTAAAATTTTGCAATAAAATAAAATAGTACCCGAAGGCGAGGGCTGTAACGAATTTCGTAAAAAAAGCCTTTACAGATCTGTTTCATAATGTATTTTATACCACGATAACCGAATAATCATATTAAAGTTATGATTTTGAGGTTTTAATGGTATAAAGATTGTAAATATTCCAGAGTATTAGTAAAGTGTTCATTTTACAGCAAGTAGAAATTACAACCTTTTGATTAAAAAAAGGCGTTCGAAAAGCTCAAGTTGTTCAAAAATTATAAAGGGATGAAAATTAAGATGAAATTCAGACTGAGATTCAGCATTTATTTCCTATGGACATTTTTAGCAAAATATTTGTACTATTTTTATTCTCTTATCGCTTTTGAACAGCTTGAGCTTTATGGACATATTTTTTTTCTAATCGAAAGGTTTTAGTTCCAACTTTGCTACGCAATTAATAAAAACGGTAATTCGAAAACTGTACAATTATAAAACAGAGGCGATTTTTTAAAAAATGTCTTAAAATTTAGACAAAACTACTCATAACTTTGAAAAAATTGAGCTTTAGACCGCATGGATGCCACTTTTCTTATAATTTTATCTAAGAAAAAATATCCCAATGTTAGAAGAAAATCCGAGACCCAAATGCAATAAACAAATTTCTTAACTTATAATTTTACAAAATTAAAGTTTTTAGTCATAGTTTTAAAATTTCAGTTAGTTTTGAAACTTTTATTGGAAGGTTAAGAAGAAAAGAGCGTCGTGGCGTAATTGGCTAATAGTCGAGGCCAGATTGGCGGGTAAGCAAAAAAAAATTTCGAACGGAAAATTTTTACGAGATGACCTTTGTAAAGGGTCCTAGAGTAAGAATCTGCAGTTTGCTCAGCGAAAAAGTGGTTTGTTTAAATCAATTTTATTTAAACAAATTTCGAAAGTGGTTTATTTAGATTCGAGCGATTCTAAATAAAAAAGTATTTTTGTGATTTTTTTTTAAAATTGACGGTTTTTGAGTTATTAATAAATAAAGATGTTAAAAATCACAAGAATTCCCATTTTCAAAGCTCCGAAACGATACTAAAATTTGAATATTTTTAGATTGGTAAAGTCCTAAAGTAAAGTTTAGATACTTTTTAATAAAATCCCGAAGAGTAATTCTAAATTATTTTATTTTGAAATGTTATTTTTCAATTGTTAATTAAGCGCGTATTCGCAGTATCTTCGTGTCCAAGCGCACACAGCTGAGTATGTCATCTGTTAAAGTTTATGTCTCAACTTCCGCGGAGTGCATCGTTGATTTTATAAGTTTCGTTTCGTTCTCGCTGATTATATTGAGAAATTTATCGTATTCATATTTTTTTTAAATGTAAATAATGATGTACATTATATTTAACAAATTACAAAAATATAATAAATTAACAAATTTTTGAACTACAGTACATATCAAACAATAAGTTCCTTATAAATTATGTTCCGAAACGTAGCAAAACTTAAAAATTCAGCGATTCACTCCGCGCGAGTTATGATATGTTTAGCAGACGACATACTCAGCTATGTGCGCTTGGACATAAAGATACTGCGTATACACACTTAATTAATAATTAAGAAATAACACTTTAAAATGAAGTAATTTGAAATTACTCTTCAGGATTTTATTAAAAAGTGTCTAAATTTTCCTTTAAAACTTTACCAACCTAAAACTATTCAAATTTTAGTATTGTTTTGCAGCTTTGAAAATGGGCATTTTTGTGATTTTTAACGTCTTTATTTATTAATAACTCGAAAACCGTCAATTTTAGAAAAAAAATCACAGAAATACTTTTTTGTTTAGAATCGCTCAAAGAATCTAAAAAAGCTTTGTTCAAATAAAAATAAACAACTTTTGGAATTTTTTTAACAAAATCGATTTAAACAAATTGGGACCACATTTTCGCCAGGCAAACTGGCACTACGCCTGTACTCATGAATATTGTCTATCTTTCCATTTTATTGCATAATTTAAGGAAATTTAATGCTTCAGTTCATAGAATGTACCATAAAGATTATTTAGTTAAATTTTCAAAAAATTTAAAATTTTTCGATTTCGTACCAAAAACTTAAAATTCTTAAAAACTAATGAATTAATAAATTGAAAAATCTAACTAGATAATCTTCATGATGCATGCTACAAACTAATGCATTTCTTTTCTGAAAGATTCTACAATAATATAAAATAATCAATATTTGCGAGTACAGATGTAGTTTCCCTTTAATATCTGAACAAAAATTATTGTATCAAGATAGCTTTAGTGTAGACAAGTCATTATATCTGTTTAAATTATGAATTGAAAAAGATATCAATAAAATTAAAAAAAGCAAAAATAGATTCCAGCAGCTCCAACATCCCGTCAAGTCACGTAGCAACAGTATTTAATACACAAAAATTATTATTTTCCTTTTTTTGAGCTCATTTTTTACCAGAACCACATTTCATCATGTTGACCACTTTTATTGCTTTTTACAATTATTTTCTGAATCAATCATCACTGATTCTTTACTGATATATATAAAATCGATTTTCCGACGAAATAAAATATATTTCAAACCTTATATCAACTTATGAAGCGTAAAAGCTCGACAAACAAACGTTTTTTATTTCTTTATAAATGTTTAAAAACTTCAAACGCTTAAAATAAAAAAAATTTCTGTTAATTCTCGTTTTGTAAAGGACATATTGAATACCGATATTACAGTTTTTCAAATTTGTAATTCTAAATCTAAAAGTTTCGAGAAATACTTGTCCACTGTTGTTGAAAGTTTGCTATCATTTGTATATAATTTTTCTATATGTCCAGTGTAAATGTATAAAAGTAGCTCCCTTATAATATCAGGTTCGACATTATCAATTTGTATTTTTTGCATTTTTTAATTTTTTCTAAGAACACTTTGCTGAAAACAGGAGATCGTTCTGATAGAATTTTTTCATTTGCAGGAATTGTTGATATGTCATTATTTTTTTAATAAAAATGAAAAATATAATTCAATGGATATTTTCTTTATTTTAATTATACAGCTAAAGACTCATTACATAAATAATAATGTTAAATTTTACATCAAAATAACATTAAAAATACATATATTTAAATTATTGAAATGTTAAATACATTTTTTAATCCATCAAAACTCTATGTAATATAAATCTTAAGAAGATGTAAAATGGATACTACACCTGTACTCAAATATTAACTATCTTTTTTATTTTATTACAAAATTTTAAGAAAATAAATGTTTTAGCTTGTAGTATTTACCATAAAGATTATTCAGTTAAATTTTTAAATAAATTCATTCATTAGTTTCTCAGAATTTTAGATTTCTTATACAAAATCTAAAAATTTTAAAATGTAACATTGGAACCCAAAATTCTGAAAAACTAATGAATGGATTTATTTGAAAATTTAACTGAATAATCTTCATGTTAAATACTACAAACTAAAGCATTTTTTTACTCAAGTTTTGCAATATGATGAAAAGATAAGCCAAATTCATGAGTACAGGTGTAGAGTCCGTTTTACATCCCCTTAAATGAATGTCATTAAGAAAAATGGAAGGAGAATATAAGAATGAAAAAGGTATAACATGAAACCAAGAGTAAGATCATTTTCTGTTACTATGCAATATAATCAATAATCTTCACTCAAACTTTTTTTAAACTTTTTAGCTAATAACTCGCGTAATCAAGATCTTAAAAATGTCTTTGCCAAACTGCTACTATCACTAATCATTAAACTAATTTCACAATATATGTGATGATAAGACTTTTTAAAATAACTGATATGAAAAAGTTCTTAGAACATTTTTTCTAAATAATTTATTTTACTATATACATCATATTTTTTTTTATTTCTGCTCTTGAAAGTACTGGAATTAATTGAGTAATCATCATCAAGTTTATACTTTTCATTTGATTCATCTGTTACGTCACAAAGGTATCGTTTTTATTAACATTGGTAAATCAAATTCCTCAGTTATTGAACAGTCGCATTATTTCATTATTAACAGCAGGCCGGAGTAGAACCTGATACCGACCGAGTAACAATTGAGTTGTTTGTTATTTACTCAAGTATTAATCGGTGTATCTTCAAAATAAAGGTTGATCGCAATAGATATTATTATTATGAATATCTATGCACAAGAAAAAAAAATCTACCGATTTGTTTTTGAGAAAAGTAAGGAACGCCGAAGTAAAAGATTATGTTTATAATATTTTCGCGTTCCTTACTTTTCTCAAAAACAAAGCGATAGATTTTTTTTTTCTTGTGCATAAATATTTGTAATAATAATATCTATTGCGCTAAACCTTCAATTTGCAGATACACCAATTAATACTTGAGTAAATAACAAAAATGCTAATTAGACAAGGACAGCGAATCCGACCTGCTCTTAAGCGAAATTAAGTAGATCATAAGAAAAGAAGCGAAACGTATGTTTCGAAATTTCAAAATGAATTTTACAAATCCTAAAAACATTACGAAACATATTATCAAAATTCAAGAAAATTTATAAATAAAAATTGATGTAAAAGACAATAAATTTCATAAACAAAATGAGTATAAAAACCAAATGAAACAAATGATATTCGGAACATTACCCCGGGTGTCTTATTGGTAATACGTTTACACTGCCCGTCAAGTTCTATATTTCAAAGCAATTGCTATTACTAAATATACAAATGTCAATTATTAAAATATATATACGCGCATAAAAATCAATTGTATCAAAAGTGTTAAAAGATATCAATAAACCTCGAGGATCTATTTACATATTGTGCCTATTCGTTTGTCTGCCCATACCCAGCACCAATCTACTGAGAAATACTACAAGGTAAGAATATATAATTATTTAATAAACTCTTTATTTTTAAGAATCAAGTTTATCCTTTAATAATATTCAATCGTGAGAGCGATTTTGTTCAATTAAATATTGGTGGAGTTTTTCCACCACTAGATTCATACATCTTTATCTTTATGACATACATTTTATAAATAAATTCAATATTTCAAACGAACATAATTTATATATATCCAATGCAATTAATAAATATAATTAAATAACATATACACTTTTATTTAGTCCTGGTGCAAGCCAGGACTTAACATATCTATAATTTCTGCTTAAGGGGATGTCAAATGGACACTACACCTGTACTCATAAATATTCACTATCTTTACATCTTATTGCAAAATTTTCAATAAAAAAATGCATTAACTTTTAGTATCTACCATGAAGATTATTCGGTTAAATTTTTAAATAAATTCATTCATTAGTTATTGAGAATTTTGGGTTCCAAAATTATTTATTAATATTCTTCAATTTTGTACAGAAATCCAAATATCTTAAAAACTAATGAATGAATTTATTTGAAAATTTATCTAAATAATCATCATGGTACATACTACAAGCTAATGCATTTCTTTTCTGGAAATTCAGCAATGAAATGGAAAGGAAGCTAATATCTATAAGTACAGGTGTAGTGTCCGTTTTACATCTTAAGGCGACTACGGAAGTTCGGTTGAATTTCATTTTGTAGTTTACAAATTACTCTTTCAGTTTCTAAAATTTTTTGGATTTTTTAATTTTCCACCATTTATTATAATCCGTAGAATGGTGGAAAATTAAAAAATCTGAAAAATTTTACATATTGAAAGAGTAATTTGTAAACTCAAAAATAAAACCTAACCTAAAATCCGAAGTCGCCTTAAGAAAGTTTTGAAATCAATTAGGCAATCGTCGAGTACTTCTGAATTCAATTTATTCTTTTTAATAATATAAAATTCATAAAATGCTCAATTTATATTCTCATTGATGAATGAATATTTGGAAAAACTTTGCACAAATAATTTATGAAAAAAGTGATTATTGAGATGAAGATAGCGATGATACTACACATCAAAATTGAAAAAAAAAACAATGATATACCAGATCAACTTTTTATTTCATTTATGATTTAATATGCTACGGTTAGAGATCGAAACTGTAATTTTATTTCTAAAAACTTGGTAGAAGGACCATTAGCTCCCAACAACTTATGTTTGAGAATTTGCTGCTATCAACTTGAAAATTATTTATGCTTTTTTAAAATTTAAGGAAAGATACCCATTTTAACTGTAATACTTTTAATAAAATTATGCATTCTCTGTCTCATTACACTATCTTTTTATTTTCAAATGCTGTAAAATATATAAAGTTTTACTAAATATCTACAATAGTACACCGATGCTCAAAAATTTAAGTTCACCTAATAAAAAATATCAAAATTTTCAAAGTTGTATATTTCAGAAACCAAATGTCATAAAAGACTTTTATACATCTTATTTGAAAGCTCTTGTGGTGCCCTTTCAAAATGTTATAACACACAAATGTTATACACATTCATATATCTACACATTTTTTTCACGATACGTAAAATTTTTCTACACGTACTTAAAATCTTGAATTTAAAAAAAATTTTTGGTACAACTTGAACCGCTTCTACAAGCTCTAAAAATCAATGTATCTTAAGAGGATATCGTAGTTCTGCTCCTCCTAATAATATTTTTATTCAAAGTTCATGAGTAAACAGTGCGTCAAATCAAATTCTTTCACTTCAGTAAGAAAATTCGTAAGATTAATCCTTAGCGCGGACAAGTCAAGAAATTTACCAAAATAATATACATAAAAAGTTATAAACAAACTTTCGATATATACTATTTTGAGGTTAGGTTCATCGAGCTTGATATCTAATTTTCATTCAAAGTTCATAAAAAAATATGAAGCTAAATTGAATTTTTAATTTAACAAAAATTATTGTATTAATATAGTTTTACCGCGGACAAGTCATTATATATGTCCAAATAGTAAATTTAAAAAGATATCAGTAAGATAAAAAAAGCAAAAGTCGATTCCAACAACTACGACATCCCGTTAATAAACCCGAAGCGATTCGAAAGAAAATTGCAAAAACTTTATAATGAGATGTGAAACGTTATTTAAAAATGACTTTTCATTACGTTATAGCTGTTTTTGTGAAAAAATGCCATTTTTCGAAAATTCATTATGTTAATAATATTATTGTTAAGAATTAAAACATATGTAATATCACAAATCAATTGTAAAGTTAAATTTAACTTAAAGTTAGTCAAATTAGCAGCTTAATAATCTGAATAAGTTACGTTAGCAAGCTTTAATAACAATTATAAATCTTTAACTTTCAAAAAAAATAAAGTACTTTACTGTATGATTAAATTACATTTAATATAAACATAAAGCTAAAGCTTAAGTTCGTAAAATATTCATTTCATATCATGGTTAAGAAGAGGCCGAACTATCTGTCTTTGTCTAATAGCGTTTTTCATCATTTATGTAAACACTATCCGGTATAACTAGAAAAAAATAGCAGCCCCCGCTAGATATTAGTATAATTAGTAAATTTTGTAATAACAACCAAATTTTTTCACTGCGTAGTTTTTGAATAATTAGAGACCTACCAAAAAAAGATAGGTTATATTCTAGATTTCTAGTAGGTCTCTAATTAGTCAAAAACTATGCGGTAAAAAATTTGGTTGTTATTACAAAATTTACTAATTATACTAATATCTAGCGGGGGCTGCTATTTTTTTCTTGTTATACCGGATAGTGTTTACATAAATGATGAAAAACGCTATTAGACAAAGACAGATAGTTTGGCCCCTTCTTAAGGTAGAAAGAGATAGAAAACCAACGCGCTATTATATTGTAATTCTACCTTACGTCATATCCGTCTTGTAGCAAAGACATGCGTCGTGATCGCTACTGGAGACGACGCACGGGCTTGTCGTGCAGAGAAGCCATTCACTATGTGCGCTCAGATTTGTGAGAGCCACCGTCGCGAGCGTACGTATACCCAGTGTCTTACGCATTATAACAACTTGTTGCTGTTAATCGACGCTAACAAACAATCACGTTTTGCAATTCAATGCAATATTGACTGAACTTTATAAGCCGACCTTTAGATTTACTAACGTTTAGTTTATTAATGAACAATTGTAAATTTCTAGACAATCAGTGAGAGTGTAATAAAGAAAGTGTAAATTACATTTAATAAATTTAATGTTTACCTATATCCTGAAACCTTTGTTCTAGTTGATAAAATTATTGGTCGAACCTTTTTTCAAAACCCGTAGAATGTTATAGCTTTAGCTCATTCTAAAGACTAACATTATACAATTTGGCGATCCTGACAGGATATAGGACAACGTAAAATCTAAAATAAAGTGAAGTTTGCAATATTTTCTTTAGAACCTATTAAGAGGGAATCTGCTGTTAACTTAACTGAATTAAGAACTTCTTTAACTAAACACATGGGTGCTTTAAAAAATCTAAAAATTTGTCACTAACAAAATCATCATTTGTAAAAACACATCTCGCCGCTCCGCAAAATTTAATTTGAGCTATTTGTAAGGATAAGCATTCAATTTTGCATTGTAGTGTATTTAAAAATCTTTCGCCGTATGAGCGTTTTATTAAAGCTAAACAAAATAATTTATGCATAAACTGCCTAAGAGCAGCTCATAAACTTAGTAAATGTTTAAGCAAACATGTTTGTTCGAAATACAAGCAGCGGCACCATACGGAGCTCCACCGTGAAACACCTTCGTTGCCAAAGGGAGACGAGACCTCGCCTTCGAATGCAGTAAACACTCAGCTTGATAAACCTAAAGTAATTGACACTTCAAAGGCAATTTTGCACTTTTTAAACTCTAGTAAATTAATGCCGTCAAATGTTTTATTAACTACTGCTCGAATTCAGGTCTCCTCTCCTAATAACAAAGCCATTCGTGTACGCGCACTATTAGACCAAGGCTCAACTTGGACCTTTATTTCAAGCGATCTCGCTCGCAAACTTAATTTAAAATTAAATCGTGCCTCTATTTCTTTATTGGGAGTAGGCGATCACAAAACAAGTAACGTCACAGCTACTACGGATATCAGTCTCTCTAATTTGGCTCACGGCAAACCAATAGTAGAGACAACTGCATTAGTTTTGACCAGCATTACCTCGTATATACCTGACGGTACAATAGCAGATGGCTCATGGCCTCATCTTAAAAATCTCGTTTTAGCAAATTATCCATTAGATAACGATGATCCAATACAATTGCTCGTAGGTGCAAATTTGTACGCATCTTTTCTTTTTGATGGTTTAAAAAAGGGTAAACCTCATGAACTTGTCGCTCAAAATACTGTGTTTGGATGGGTCATTTTTGGCAACATTGCACACAACCTCGTCGAAATTCCTCAAACAACAAACTCACATCTTTGTATGTCAAATGACACACTTGATTTTTCTTTAAAAAAGTTCTGGGAAATTGAAGAAATTCCTAAACCTCGCATTTTATCAATAGATGACGAGATATGTGAAACAGACTTTCGCTCAACTCATTCTCGATGCACTGATGGTAGATATATCGTTAGGATTCCGTTCAAGTCTGAACATTCTTTAAAAATAGGTAGCTCGCGATACATTGCAGAAATTGCCTTCAAACGTCTTGAATCTCAGCTCTCGAAAGATGAAAGCAAAAAATCGTTGTACGTAAATTTTCTTCGAGAATGTGAATTGTAACATCATATGGAGTTAATCCACTCAGACAATTCCTCACTCAATGGTGTGAAACCAGTATATTTACCCCATCACCCAGTCTTCAAGGATAATAGTGAAACCACTCGGCTACGCGTAGTCTTCAACGCATCGTGTAAGACATCCAACAACACCTCGTTAAATGACCATATGCATACAGATCCTCCTTTACAATCGGATTCCTCCATAGTCCTCTTAAATTGGAGATCGTTCGAATTTGTATACACTGCCGACAATGCTTAAATGTACCGGCAGATTTTATTTGATAAACGTGATGCTGACTGCCAGCGTATTTCATGACGTGAGTCTTATCAGCACGACTTGAAGGAGTATCGCCTCCTGACCGTTACGTACGGTACTAGATCTGCTCCCTACCTAACACTACGTGTATCACATCAATTTATCGAAGGAAATACTTATCCTCTTGCTATTTCCATTTCAACACACAATACATTTGTCGATGACCTCTTATTCAGATCCCACGACAAAGCTAGTGCTATAAAGAGCAGAATTGAGTTGACTTCGCTACTAAGCAAAGGTCATCTACAAGCAAGAAAATGGAGCAGCAACTCCATAGACTTACTCGAAGGCATTGATCCAGACGCTCACGGTCTTGCTTCAATCTCGCTCTCGTTTGATACTGACAAAACCAGTATCAACTTACTAGGTCTACATTGGTCTCCTCTAACCGATGTCTTTTCATTCAAAGTCATACTTCTGCCTCTGAAGGTTGTGACAAAACACTCTGTATTATCGGTTTTATCAAAGCTCTTCGATCCACTAGAATGGATATCTCCAGTCGTTCTAACTGGAAAAATCTTTATGCAAAGGTTATGGATCGAGAAGTACCCTTGGGACGAACCTTTACCCGAGGAACTCGCTTCGATCATTACTACTTATTTTCACTCGTTAAAAGATCTCTGTTCCATTTGCTTACCTTGCTTCACTAGGTTCTCACCAACAATTTTTCACGCACAACTCCATGGCTTCTCAGACGCATCTGAGGAAGCCTATGGTGCTGTAGTTTATATTCGCATTGTCACCTCGGGACACGTCCAAATTTCGTTATTAACTAGCAAAACAAAAGTAGCGCCTATCAAACAACTAAGCACCCCTCGACTTGAATTACAAGCTGCTCTTCTTCTTTCTAATCTCATCGCATTTATTCGTAAGGCGCAAACCTTGTCGACTTTGTCATATAAATGTTGGACAGATGCTAGTATCGTGCTGGCATGGCTCAGCCAGCACGCTTCAAAATGGAAAACTTTCGTCGCTAACAGGGTATCAGAAATACATCGTATGACACCAGATGGTTTATGGTGCCACGTCCCAACTGAATCAAACCCTGCAGATCTATTATCTCGTGGGCAATCAGTCCAAAATCCAAAATCCAATAGACTTTGGTGGAACGGGCCTCCTTGGCTTCACAAATCCAGTGATCATTGGCCGGAACCTCTTCTAAATGATTATTCAAATGAATCTTTGGAAGAAAGGGTACACGCAAACTTAGTGAGTGTAACCTTACCACAACTATTCGACTTGATCGATAGATGCTCTTCTTGGACAAAATTACTTCGAGTTGTAACTCGACTTATCCAACTTAAAAATAGCATCATAGCAAAAAGAACACCACAAAAAATATATCCATATGTTATTGATGGACATGACTTGAGCCTTGCTGAAAGTTTGATCATCCAACATGCTCAGCTGCTCATGTTTTCACATGAAATACACTCATTACAACACAACAAGCCTTTGAACAGAAATTCTAAGCTAACTGCCTTAAACTCCTATATTGATAAAAATATTTTAAAAGTAGGTGGAAGATTATCTCATGCTGACTTAGCTTACGAAGTCAAGCATCCCATTGTTTTATCAAAACATCGCATTACTACTTTTCTTATAGAGGATGCACACATACGTTGCCTTCACGGTGGCACTCGGTTGACATTGAATACGCTTCGTCAGTCGTACTGGGTACTAAACCCAAGACCCCAAGTAAAATCAGTAGTTTATAACTGCTTAACTTGCGCTAAATCACATGCTAAATTGTGCTCACAAAAAATGACTAATCCACCTAAATCACGAATCACTCGTACTTCTCATGTCTTTTCTCATTGTGGTGTTGATTATGCCGGCCCTCTAAAGGTACGTCTCAAAGGCGGACGAAGATGACAAGCACACCCATGCTATATAGCAATATTTGTCTCATTTTCTGTTAACGGGATGTCGGAGCTGCTGGATACGATTTTAGCTTTTATTATTTCATTGATATTTTTTTTAATTCGTAATTTAAACGATTGTAATGACTTGTCCGCACTAAAGCTATGTTAATACAATAATTTTTGTTTAAATAAAAAATCATTTGGACTTGTTATTTTTTTATAAGCTTGGAATGGAAATTAGATATCAAGCTCGATAAATCTAACCTCAAAATATTATATTTCGAAAAATTGTTTATAACTTTTTATGTACGGTATTTTGGTAAATTCTGTAAGTTGTCCGCACTCAAGTTTAGTATAACAAATTTTCTTACTGTAATGAAAGAACTCGATCTAACACACCGTTTACTCATGAACTTGGAATTAAAATATTAATGAATTATTTTACAAGGTAGCGAGCTCTGTCATGCCCTTAAAGCTATCCATATCGAACTCGTATTTGATTATACCACCTCAGCCTTCATAGCAGCCTTTCAACGGTTTATAGCTAGGCGTGGAATGCCTGAGCACATTTACAGCGACTGCGGCACGAATTTCCAAGGTGCTAATTGCGAGCTTCACGATGCAGTAAATAATGCACTGCACAATGAAAGGTTCTCTTACCTTGTGGCCAACGACCGCACAAACTGGCACTTCAACCCTTCCTCAGCTCCTCAATTTGGCAGATTATGGGAGGCTGGAGTCCGCAGTGTAAAGGGTCATTTGAAACGAATCTTAGGCGACAAAACGCCCACGATTGAAGAATTAACCACTCTGCTTTGTCAGATAGAAGCCGTGCTCAATTATCGGACGCTTGGCCCATTAACTGACGACGTTGATAACTATCAACCTCTTACCCCTGATCATTTTTTAATCGGACAAAACTTAACTGCTATTCCACAACCTTCGGTTGCACATCTTAACACAAATTCTTTATCACGCTGGCAATTAATGCAACAATGTCTCGAACTATTTTGGCGCCGATGGTCTAGTGATTATTTGCAATCGTTGCAGCAACGTTCAAAATGGCTAACCGAAAATACCAACATTAAATTAGGTCAATTAGTATAATTAAAACAGGCGAACTTACCTCCAACAAAATGGTTGTTAGGGAGAGTGGAAGAGTGCTTTCCAGGCTCAGATAGGTTTATACGTTCAGTTGAAATCAAAACAGCTAAGTCTAGTTTTTTAAGACCAATCACTGAAATTGCAATACACTCTGTAAATGGGATTTCTAACGCAGATGACACAAACAGCACTCTTGCAGTCTCTCATTCATAAAATTTGTAAACCACATATTGCATATGCTTTCTTTATTAGTTGTTTATTCTCATTAACGCTCCTGCTCATTCTTAATTTGTAATTTGTTGAACCTATCGGTTTAAGGCGGGCGGTTTGTTAAGAATTGTAATATCACAAATCGATTGTAAAGTTAAATTTAACTCAAAGTTAGTCAAATTAGCAATTGAATAATCTGAATAAGTTACGTTAGCAAGCTTTACTAACAATTATAAATTTTTAACTTTAAAAAAAATAAAGTACTTTACTGTATGATTAAATTACATTTAATATAAACATAAAGGTAAAGCTTAAGTTCGTAAAATATTCATTTCATATCATGGTTAAGGAAGGAAGAGACAGAAAACCAACGCGCTGTTATATTGTAATTCTACCTAGAGCAGGCCGGATTCGCTGTCCTTGTCTAATTGGCATTTTTGTTATTTACTCAAGTATTAATCGGTGTATCTGCAAATTGAAGGTTAAGCGCAATAGATATTATTATTACAAATATTTATGCACAAGAAAAAAAAAATCTATCGCTTTGTTTTTGAGAAAAGTAAGGAACGCGAAAATATTATAAACATAATCTTTTACTTCGGCGTTCCTTACTTTTCTCAAAAACAAATCAGTAGATTTTTTTTTCTTGTGCATAGATATTCATAATAATAATATCTATTGCGATCAACCTTTATTTTGAAGATACACCGATTAATACTTGAGTAAATAACAAACAACTCAATTGTTACTCGGTCGGTATCAGGTTCTACTCCGGCCTGCCGTTAAGTCATATCCGTTTTGTAGCAAAGACATGCGTCGTAATCGCTACTGGAGACGACGCGCGGGCTTGTCATGCAGAAAAGCCATTCACTGCGCGCGCTGAGATTTATGAGAGCCACCGTCGCGAGTGTACGTATACCCATTGCCTTACGCATTATAACAACTTGTTACTGTTAATCGACGCTAACAAACAATCAAGTTTTGCAATTCAATGCAATATTAACTGAACTTTATCAGTCAACCTTTAGATTTACTAACGGTTAGTTTATTAATGAACAATTGTAAATTTCTAGACAATTAGTGAAAGTGTAATAAAGAAAGTGTAAATTACATTTAATAAATTTAATGTTCACCTATATCCTGAAACCTTTGTTCTAACTGATAAAATTATTAGTCGAACCTTTTTTCAAAACCCGTAGAATGTTATAGCTTTAGCTCATTCTAAAGGCTAACATTATACAATTATGCATTCTATGAAAAAATGACAAAGGAAAACAAATTGCTTTTTTGGATGCAGAATCAAGTTAGAATACTTTTAATGCGGAGAAATAAGTTTTTATTTTTTCAAATACATTTTTTCATGCGAACGTACATAAATTATTCATGAAAAAAAAATTTTTCTGTTCGAAAAAAATAAAATTTGATTTTTTAAGTTGAAAGTATTCTACTGTGATTCTCCGTCCAGAAAGGAAACTCTTTTTCCTTTGTCATTTTTTCATAGAATGCATAATATTAAAAACATAATAAATTTTCGAAAAATGGCATTTTTTCACAAAAACAGCTATAACATAATGAAAAGTCATTTTTAAATAACGTTTCACATCTCATTTTAAAGTTTTTGCAATTTTCTTTCGAATCACTTCGGGTTTATTAAGATACATTGATTTTTAGAGCTTGTAGAAGCGGTTCAAGTTGCATCAAAAATTTTTTTAAATTTCAAGATTTTTAGTATGTGTAGAAAAAAGTTTATGTATCGTAAAAAAAATGTGTACATAAAATTTTGAAAGAGCATCACAAGAGCTTTCAAATGAGATGTATAAAAGTCTTTTATGGCATATAGTTCCTGAAATATACAACTTTGAAATTGTTAATATTTTTTATTAGGTGAGCTTAAATTTTTGAGCGGCAGTGTATATTACTTTCCAAGGCACGTAACAGGCCCATTATATGCACGTGACAGTTTGCTTCATGGTTGGTTTAGCGTTAATGTACGCTCACAGTTCATGACTGTAACAGCGCCACCACAACTTGATTTTTTACTAACACACGAGTTCAAAATTTGAATCCAAATAATTTTAACGTTATATTAATGAAAGATACATTTTTTTTCAACAAATAAAGGTATGTATTAAGAGAAATCAAAGAAATATTTTATTTTGCAATATTCAATTACAATAAAAGTATTCGGATTTAAATTTCGAACTCGCGTGTTAGTTAAAAATCAAGTCGCGGTGACGCTGTTATAGTCATGAACTGTGAGCGTACATTAACGCTAAAACAACCCTGGTTTGCTTTGCTTGGCCGCCGCCTCGCAAAGCATAACACGCGCATATGATAAGCTTTTTTCGTGCCAAGGAGCGTATACGATTTTCTTTCATGCCCGGCCGGAACTTCACCATCCTAAAAAGATAAAAATTCATTCGCAAGTGAAAAAATACATCGAAAACGACTTTGAGTGAAAAGTCATTTGATGCTTTAGTTTCTTGTGGCGCACATGCGCAAGCAACTATAGTATATGTTGAGAGCATGAAAGGGAGAGAGAAAGAGAGAGAATCGAAAATAAAAATCCCATATAGGATAAATAATTCGTTTTATTTAATATTTCAAATAAAAAAAACGTGTAAAAACAAAAAATTACGAGTAAAAACATGAATATTCAAGAATTTTATTTGTATTTTTATTTCTAAAGTGTCTAAAAGCGTGCTGTGAATGTTGTGAAAAAAATATTGCAAGTTAAAAATTGTGTGTATGTGAAAAAAATGTGAGAAAACCGGACATGTGTATCCTATAGCTTCTAACATAGGATACACAGAAAATATTCAAATGATAATTCATATGAAAAAGAAAATGTGTAATTATGTGTGTGAATTTTATAATTTCAACATTCGTAAGTCTAACAATAAGAGGTTAGACATACTGACAAGGAGAGTATTTAACTTCGGGTCACCATTTTTGCTCAAATTTTGGGAATGTTCTCCGGATGCAGAGATATAAAGAAAGCCAAAATTTTAGAGACCAACGCTCAATATTTCCCTAGTTGCAGGCCATTGAATAAAAACACTAAAAAAGTTACTAGATTTTCAAACGCTTATACTTCCTTAGCATTATTAGCTAGAAGCTTGAACCTTTTTTCAAATGAAAGCTGAGCTAAAATCCTTCCGAAATAGTAGTTATAGCATATCAAAATATTATTTTTTCCCAAAGTTATAGCGTTATAAAGATTGAACCAAATTTTAGCTTTTATTATTAATTAATGTTTTAAACAAAAAATTCTGGTCCAATCTTTATTACGCTCTAACTTTGGGAAAAAATAATATTTTGGGATGCCATAGGTGCTATTTTGAAAGGAATTGAGCTTAGCTTTCATTTAAAAAAAGATATAAGCTTCTAGCTAACAATGATGAGATACTACAAGCGTTTGAAAATCTAGTGACTTTTTTAGTGATTTTCTTCAATGGCCTATAACTAGGGAAATATTGAGCGTTGGCCTCTTAAAATTTGGCTTGAGTCATATTTCTGTATCCAGAAAACATTCCCAAAATTTGTGCAAAATTGGTGACCCGAAGGTGAAACACTCCCCTTGTGAGTATATATAAATATACTCGGAACATACAGCAGACAATGAAGCGACCGAAACTGCTGTAGTATAGAAATTCGCAGTGGCTTCTGAACGTATGAATGTAAAGAAAAACACGAATGTAATTTGCCCGTTCGCTGCCGCACGAAAGGCACTTCTAGGCGAAGCTCCGACACGGGTATGAAGGAAAATAGGTTGCCAGGCCTGTGGATTAATATTTTGTTGGTGAAATGCTCAATGTATATAAGTACTGGTTTAGCTAATAAATTGTTAGCTAATTCATGTGTGTTAAATAATAATTAAAAATATGAATCTATTGTGTAAATATATAATTTTCATCTGTCACAATATATTGTCAATGTAAAGGAGTGAAAAAATTTGGTCTTGTAGAATATGGTTTCACAATTTTCTATGCTCTAATTTTTCAAAATAAAATAGGATAAATACTAACTTGTATATAGTATATATAGCTCAGATGTTATGAATTCATCCTTATTTATTATTATGTAATGGTTAACATGATCCACTAATTTTTGTATTACCAAGATTAATTCCACACGCACACGCACACACACACGCACATGCATATATATATATATATATATATATATATATATATATATATATATCTGTATCGTCTCATTAGTACGTAGTCGTGCCGCGCAGTCAGAGAACAAATAGTTCTTTTGACAATGCTATTTAACAAATGCTATTTATCATTACAAATTTTCCTGGATTAATTATTATTTCTTTTTACATTTTCAGTGCAACAGTAAAATTTTTTTTTTTAATTTTTATTACCAATTATTAGTTTATTTTATTAGTGCATTAAAACTATTTATTAAAAGGTTTTTTATTTTTTACAGTAGCTTAACATTTTTATTTTTTTGATACTTAGGTTAAATATAAACCTTGATTATTGTGAGAGTAATATTTCTTTTTATCCATTACCTCTTTGCAATACCTTTTTCTAGTGTGCCTTTTATTAATTTCTTTTTTAGTACAGAGTATAAACTCACTAGGAGAGTGTCACATCTCCTGATCACGGATTTTGCTCAAACCTCTGAATAAGTTTTTAGATTACAAATATGGAAAAAGCTAAAATTATAGTCACAAACGCTAAATATTTCCCTAGTTACAGGCAATTAAAGAAAATCACTAAAAAGGTCACTAGATTTTTGAGCACTTATAACTCTTAAGCATTGATAGTTATAAGCTTGAAACTTTTTTTAAATTAGATCTAAGCTTAAATCCTTCCGAAATAGTAGTTATAGCAGATAAAAATATTATTTTTTTCCAAAGTTATAGCGTAATAAAGATTGGACCTGAATTTTCTTTTCAAAACATTAACTAATAATAAAAGCTGAGATTGGTTCCAATGTTTATCACGCTATAACTTTGGGAAAAAATAATATTTTGACATGCTATAACTACTATTTTGAAAGGATTTGACTTTAGCTTTAATTTATAAAAAGTCTTAAGCTTCTAGCTATCAATACTAAAGAACTATATACGTTAAAAAATCTAGTAACTTTTTTAGTGATTTTCTATAATTGCCTGTAACTAGGAAAATATTGAGCGTTTGTGACTATAACTTTAGCTTTTACTATATTTTATCATCTGAAAACTTATCCCAACGTTTGAGCAAAATCTATGATCCGGAAATGTGACACTCTCCTAGTTAGTTATAAAACTAAATAATTTTGTTAAGTTTTGAGCCCGTGTAGCACGACTACGTTATCGTACATATATTAAAATCTTGTCTGTGTTAGTCTGTTTTGTAAATTTCCTTGCAGCTCTTTAATATTTTAGCTTGAATCCCTTTTTGCGACTCCATATTAACCAAAGCTACTTTTTATATTGATTTTCTTGTACATTGCATATCATTAATTGCGATTGCCTTAACTTGTGCCATATGCTGTGTGCTCTCTCATACTCACAACATTGCTCTTAACAGATATAAACAATGAATCGCGCAGAAGTTCTTATTTTCCAGCACGATGAAAAAAGGCGTTTATTTTACCTCTGGCTAAGTCTAAAACAATTTACAGTTCAGATCAAACTCGTCCGATAGCGAGACTGTGCAAACCTTCAAAATTATTCCTTCTGTTTTAGCTTGTATTTAGATAAATATCAAATTTTTTTTTATCATAGCTTTAAGTTTCCTAAATATTAACTCACTTTATTAATTTTCATTGAATTTATTGTTTTAAATTTATTCAGCTTCATATATTTTTTTTCTGCTTGCTTCGCACTAATTACGTACTACTTATAAAATTATTCTTCGAGAATAGAATTTTTGTTGTGCTTCGACATTTTTCTTGTTTTAAAGAGTTTTCTGTCTACAAGAAATTTTGTGTGCTTACTGGCTATAAATTAACATTTTTTTTTACTCAATTACTAGAAACTTGTGGTACATCATTCTAATAGTTAGACATAACTTTGGTATTGCCCCAAGACAACCCAACCCTGTTTTATGATAAATTTTGGGATATACACAATTCTTTTTTTAGACGTCAAATTGTTGTTGTTCTTAAAATTTTTTTTAAACTCATAGTATTATCATAGTTTAATATTTTTGCTAGTAGAATTTGTTTTTGTTAACTGCTAGTTATTATAAAATCTGTCTCATAGCCTATCTAAAAATATTTTTTTTTTGTTAGTTCAACTGACAATTAGTTTTTTTAGTTTATTTTCAAGCCAGAGCTACGTTGGAGAGAAATTTTATTCGAACCTCTTAAGATAAGTTCTTGCGCTTACGTAGTTTAAGTAGCTAAACACAAACAGATTAGCAATCGTTGCGTAATACAATAGCTTACATTTTTTTCATTATGGCAGGTTGACAATTAAATATGAAATCCCTTTTGCTCCCGGGCGAAGTATGTTGGAATGACTCCTTACGGGTCGAGAGCGAATTAGCTAGAATAGTGGAAGAGATGTCCATAGAACAGATTTTTGAGTATGATAATCGTGATATTAGCCGACAAGGGACTTACCTGCAATATAGAAATCGTGTTTTTTAATACGAGATTGGGAGACATTAAGAAGATAGGGTAGCCACTTGGCTGCCAGAAGATGAGGACATGGCAGAAGATTCGCGATTAGGATGCCAAACTCTGCCTACGAGTAACTCCACGCTATCACAAGAAGATCAGCAGGATCGTATGCAGGCTGAAATTAAGGCTCATGATAATAATTGGCAGTCTTCCCATTTACCTACAAGTCAGACCTTAGGGGCCTATCAGCATACAGCACACCCTGCACTTCTAAATTTCATACTACCTCGAGCACAATTGACCTAATACCCGACTACATCAACCCATAATTATTTAGCAAACCAATCGAATTACTCGAGTAGTATGAAAACTATCAAACCAGTTGGACAAGGAGTTCTTTTGACAATTACCACGGCTTCCATGTCAATTACCATGACAGTAACTAATAGCACCACCACCTATCCTTTGTCAACACACGTGGCTACCTATTTTGACTATCTCTCGACTAATAATATATGTACCGCTAGTACCACATCTCCTTGCTATAGTGCCCTTCCCTACTTCCCTCCTTGTCCAAATTCCACCCTATATGCTTACCCTCATTTTCACAATTATATCCATCCCACTTCCTACAATTACAATTACAATGATTATTCCCAGTTTATACCACCTCCAGAAATTCCACCAATCTTACTCTCACCCTTTTATCAAGCAGAGTCGGCAATTCCAATAACCCAACTATCTATTCTAAGGCAAACTGCAACTAGCCAAGACTTAGCCCCAGTTAATATGGATCCGTATCAGTCGAGGATGGATACGTTCCTATTTTATAGAGAGAACCAAACGAGCCAGATCTTTGTGAATCGGCATATTTCATATAAGGAAAAGCGAAGGAAGGACCCGGAGTCTTTTCTAAACAATTTATGAGGATGTCGAGCAGCTAATGGTTTAACTGTTGACATTATCATTTGAGCGCTACACTCAGTGTTAGATGAAGAATCACACCATTGGTTTCGAAGGGAAAATAAGAATTGACGTACATTCGATGATTTGATGAAAGTATTTCGTTTGCAATTCTACATAGAAGATGTTCAGGAGCATTTGAAAATCTAAATGGAGAGGCAAACCCAGGGATCGCAAGAGGACGTTAGTACATACTTACCTAAATTGAGGGATCTTATGGATCAACTTCGACCACCAATGACCGTCGAAGAGCAGTTACATGAAGCTTATCGTAATCTACACCCTAGCTTTCGACAAAGGATCTATAGAGATCAATTTTATAGTTTTATGGAATTGCAGAAACTTGATAAGTGAGAAGAAACGCGTAGGACCTAAGATAAAGCAGACCAACCGCCTCCAGCCCCTAATGAGTCATTATTCTCTACCACAGCTTGCACTGTTGCAAAGCAGTCTAGATTAAATAAAACTGTTCCTATTTCTCCCCTTGATATAGCAGATGACCTTCAGCAGTCTGATCCAACTCCAGCGTTAGCTCCAGTCAACAACAATCTTCCTATTCCTGTCTTAGCTAAGATTCCAGCAAATAATGAGCAAACGCAGAAGATAAATAGCAGAAGTCAGCCAGAACCCGTTTCAGAGAATCAAGAGAGTGGAAATAACAATCACATACGTTCTCCTAATTACAAATCCCAAGCGCCAAGCATAAATCAGATAAAAATCCTTTTAAATAAACACTCAAACCTTGTCCCGAGAAGAATTTCTGGCGGAAACAGAAAGAGCCGTGTTTTAGGTGCGGAATACTAGGCCGTTGATTACGTGAATGTTCGCAACCATTCACATGCTACGGTTGTAGACAACTCAATGTGCATATTAATGATTGCAAAGCATGTGCACTTACAGGAAACGGGCAACGAAGACAACGTTTAGAGTCGTTGTTTCCTCCAGCGAAGCGCGTTAGACTCGACCGCTTTTGGACGAACTAACTATTCGATCTGCATGTTTAAGTAACTCTTATAAAATAGGAGAGCAAGAATTACTTCGAACATATAAGAAGATATATAGATAGAGCATATAAGAAGAGTAGGCCAAGATCGATAGAGTAGAGAGCAAACACCAAGAGAAGGTTGATAATAAGCGCGCAGATGATAGCAGCCTAAAAATTAAAAGCGAAAGAACAAAAAGCAGGAGAGCTGAGAACAACAACCGAGAAAATTTTGTCAATTAAGCCCAGATAAGAGTGACGTCATAGCAAACAAAAATAGCAAACGAGCAAAAAATATAATGTAAAAACTGATAGTACACGAGCAAACGAGAGCAGTGACGAAACAAACAAAATTAGTCAAACAATAACTCACGGGGCAATGAATAGTCACTGTGGTGATACTAACAGTTATGAATATGAACAGCTCTCTTACTTAATAATTTGCGGCGATTATAGTCATACCACTATAACAACAAGCAATAACGTCACCCACAAGTTCGTATTTTTAATTTAACAAAACATTGAGGCCATTGGAGAGCTACGGCAATTTTCGGTGTTAGAATTGAATGGCAGGAAAGCAAAATGTATGCTCGATAGTGGAAAAAAAAAAATTCCGCATTAATTTTATCCTTATGACACAGACTCTTTCTGCTATACTGCCTTAACTACTCTTGGAGGTTTAATGTACGCTAAAACAGAGCAACATCAAATAACCTAATTATTAAATAACTTAATACCACCCACACCTGAGATTCTAGGCGTCACCACTTTGGCTACTCATATAATTTATGTGCAAGGACATGAGCCTATTCGGCAGAAGATTAAAAGATACTCCCCACAAACGTTAAGAGTAGCTCAAACAGAAGTCGACCGTAAGCTACATGAAGGTATTATAGAATCTTCTAATAGCCCTTGGAATAGTTTTCCCGTTTTAGCTCCCAAACCAAATGGAAAATATAGGTTTTGTACAGATTATAGAAAGGATAATGACATAACCAAAAAGGTTGCCTATTTTATCAAGAAAATGAACGATATCCTTGATGAATGAAGATGTGCTAGATATATATCAAAGTTGGATTTGAGTCAGACATACCACCAGATATCGATGGATCCTGACAGCAAAGAAATACCCGCCTTTGCAGTTCCAGGTAGAGGCCTATTTCACTTGTGTCATATACCTTACGGCCTGACTAACGCTTCCAGTTTCTTCCAAAAGGTCATGGATAACCTCATTAATCCAGACTGGGACCCTAACGTTTTCTCGTACCTGGATGACGTCATTATTACCACCGCCACTGTCAGCGAGCATTTACACTGGCTACATAAAGTATTGACGGCCCTAAAAGTAATAAGCTTGCAGATTAGCATTTGAGCAACTTAAGCAAGCTGCTGAGATGCTAGCTGCACTCACTGGAGCATCTGTTTTTGCTTGTCCCAATTTCGATAACCCTTTTATTCTACAAACCAATGCAAGTTACTTTGCCATAGCAGATTTCCTAATACAAGACATTGAAGGAGAAAAATATTTTATCTATTACATCAGTAAAACTCTCAGTCACGTGGAACGTAATTATAACGTGTCAGAAAAAGAGTGCTTAGCAGTTATTTGGGCAGTAGAACGACTGCCAGCTTATCACCAAGGAACTCCGTTAACGGTGATTACTGACCAGCACAGCCTGCTATGGTTGAAAAATTTAAAAGATGCTACTGAAAGACTGGCCAGATGGCACACAAGATTGCAAGTATTTGATATAAAGCTAATGCATCGTTGAGGTAGTCAATTAAAAGTACCCGATGCTCTCTCAAGAGCGTAAAAAAATGTATTTGATAAAGCCGCCTTAGCACCCTTTGATACAAATGATAACTGGTATCGTCGACGAAAGGAAATGATTCACCAATTTTCAATGAAATGCCCTGATTTTAGGATAGAGAAGGATCTGCTATATTTCCAATATCCAAACGATAACATGACCCTATCATTCCTGACCTAGATGCCTGGAAATTAGTGCTTTCTCCAGCAGATCGAGAATAAGCCCTCTATGAAACCCACAACACCTCTCAAGCGGGTCATATGAAAAAAAAAACGTTTGCTCGTTTAGCTACTTACTATTATTAGCCAAGTTATTACCACGACTTCCTTCAGTATATACAAGCATGTCAAAAATGCCAGGCACGTAAGCAGTCGCAACAGACCTCAGCAATTCTCATAGAAAAAAATACATCCAAAGACCGTGGACGGTTGTTTCAGCAGATATAAATGGCCCATCACGAGAAGGGTATAAATATAGTGTTCGAAGATTTGTTTACGAGGCACGTAAAATTAAAACCTCTTTGAAAGATAGATGGTGAAAACGTAAATAAAGCTTTTAAAGAACTAATCATTAATAGATGGGGTTGTCCCCACTATTTATTGACTAATAATGGATGAGAGTTTAAAAATCAATTTGTAGATGACCGTCAAGGAACAAATGGCATAAAACATTCGACTACCCCAATCATGCACAATCGAATCCTGTAGAGCGTATAAACTGTAATTTAAAACCTATGATTAATAGCTTTATGGAACAAGACCACCGCGATTAGGATGAAAATCTCATAGAATTTAGCTTTGCCTTCAATACTATGATACATTCCTCCACCGAATTCACTCCAGCATTTTTAAATATAGGCGAAAACCCCCCTCCCACCATAATTTTCTGTAAATTTCTAGAAAACCCAATGCCAATCAAGCAAGGTGACATAGAGAAATGGGCTGACAGAGCAAAACAAATACCAGCGATACATGTCTTAATAAGGAAGTATGCCGACCAAGCTACAACATACTGAGCAAAATATTACAGCAAAGATAGAAAGCACGTAACATTCAAGCCAGGAGACCTTGTAAGTCGTAGAAATCATGTTTTATCTTTGACAAACGATAAATTCGCTGCAAAATTAGCTCCTAAATTCGTTAGACCAGCTAAAATCATTAAAGTATTTTCACCAGTGGTATATCTTGTAGAAGACCTGGATACCAAACGAAGAACCAAAGTTTTTGTAAATAATTTAAAAAAATATTAACAAAGCAAGCGAAACAGATATTAAATCAATTAAAAAATTATTTCGAAATTAAAAACTTTGAAAGTAATTCATGCGTCGAAACTATAAATCAGACTCTCTCAATCCTTAAAGTAATTAAATCGATTATGAAGGAAAATACCAAATATCGCACAAGGGTAAATATTCAATATTACATATAAAGGAATACAATATATTATAATTAACTATTCGTACCATAGACGATATATCTGTGATTTCAAAACCCTATCGTTTACCGCTGGTACACTGAAAAAATTGCGGGTGAGAAACTATACTAAATATGAATATGCAGCGTTCTGCGCATAAAAGCGATCCTCGTGCGCGTGAGAGAGATCCTCGCTACGTTTTTAGGCGTGCTGCCTTCTCAAAATTCTCTCGTCTCTACTCGTCTCTAATTTTGGAAAAGCAGCGAGCCCAAAAGCGCAGCGAGGATAGCTTTAATTTAATATAGCACCGATGTATTCACGTTTAGTATAGCATCTCCTCGCTGTGGTAAGGGAGGGCGCCTACAGTTTTTTCAGTGTACAAAAGGAAGAAATAGAAACATAGGTACAAAAACTATATAAAAAGGAGATAATAGTACCCTCAACATCATCATATGCAAGCCCATGCTTTTTAGTACCAAAAAAAGTAAGATATACACGAGAAAATAAAAAATCAGCTCGTTATATATTATAGAACATTAAATGTCAAAACTTTGAATGATCAATTTCCCTTACCATATATAAACGAAATACTGGATCAATTAGGCGGGTCAAAGTATTTTTCAGTATTCGATTTAGCAGCATCGTATCATCAGATTAAGATTTTAGTAACAGATAGACATGAATCAGCATTCATTACCAATACAGGTCTATATCAGTTTACACATCGGTCTTAAAACAATGCATTTTACGTTTCGCCGAGCAATTTCAATAACATTAGCGGGAATCATAAATAAAGAAGTTTTTAGCTTTATTAACAATATGATACTATATTCTTGCACTTTTTAAGAACATTTAGAAAGATTAGAACATTTATTTAAAAAGCTTCGAAAAGCGGTATTAAAATTACAACCGGAGAAATGCAAATTTTTTAAAAATGAAGTAAAATATCTAGGACACATAATTCATACAAATGGTGTTAAACCAGATCCAAAAAAACTAGAAGCGATAAGAGAATTTTCTAGACCTAGGAATAAAAAGAATATTTAATTGTTCTTAGGCTTAGCAGGATATTATTGATGTTTTATTCATCAATTTTCAAAAATCGCTAAACAACTAATGGACTTATTAAAGAAAGATGTAGAGTTTTAATAGATGGAAAAGGCGCAAGAACCTTTTAATATTATACGCGAACAATTGTGTAAAGCGCCTATATTAATTTTTCCGAATTTCGAATTATTGTTTAATTCAACTACAGATGCATCAGGATACGCTATTGGTAGCATTTTATCGCAAGAAAAAATATAAAATGATCAATTTTCCGCATATGTCTCAAGAGTGCTCACAGCCGTTAAAAAACGATAAGATACTCTCAATAATAAAGGACTAGCACTCATTTACTTTGATTAAAAATATCTTTCATTATAAACAAAAAATTCATCTACTTCAAAATCTACGTTATTTCATCTAAATTCGTTGTTAATAATGAAAGATACTTTGTTAAAAAAAATCCAATTGGATTTCTAATTGGAATTCCAATTGGGAATTCATAATGGAATTCCAACGTAAATTTATGGGTATTTATAAGTGACTAAATATTGTTTCAAAACAAAATTTTTTCATCTTTTCCATTGCGACTTATAAAAACGTAAAAAGGCAGGCTGAATGATTGTCGTTTAAGACCAAATAAAACTGCCAGTTTCTGAGCTCTAGACTCTTTTATTCTTTTCGCGCGTATTTGCTTTCCATAAGAAAGTCAATAGATGAATTAACTAAAAATTTACCTGCTTCAAAATCTACGTTATTTCATCTGGAAAATCCACGAAGATGATTTACATGGATATCTATGTGTATCATCCACGCGGATCCCCATTTGAAACCACATGGAATCCATGTTCATCCATGTCCATCCACAAAGATATCCGTTTGGATATTTTCAATAGGGAAGAGAACACGCTCTCACTGTAAGTACTCATAAAATGGTTAAAGAAATTCAATGTGGTGCAATTCAAGAGGTTTAAGTTTTAGCAAAAAAAGTCAATCCCAATTAGTTATTCATATCGATTTTGCAGAAAATTGGACAGTTCTACTTCAAAATGAAATTCGAAGCTACCATTGAAGTGAAAGCTAATTATCAATATTTACATCAGTATCCTATTTTGGTAATGATAAGATAGTTAGTTATATCATCGTCTCTGACTATATTAAACATGATTCGTCTTATGTCCTAATAACTATGAATTTAATTATCAACAACTTAAAAGAGAAACACATTTCACAAGAGCTTGATGAAATCATAACCATTTCTGATGGAGCTGTTAGTCATTTCAAAAACAGATATCAATTTTATGAACTTCGAAACTCAAAAATAAGCAGAAAATAGCTTTTTTCTGCAACAGGTCATCGTAAAGGCGCATATGGCGGCATTGAGGGCTTAGTCAAACATTATACTACTACACATGATCTGTCAAAAAATAGTGCTTATTTCATTAAAAATGCTGGAGATTTCGCCACTCTTGTGTCAATGTATACTCCGTTGATCAAAATTTTTGTTATCTGCAAGGATGAGCTAGAAGTTTTTCGACAATCAAAAAAAATGGGGTGGCTAGAAAATGCAAAATAGATTGAAAGGTATTTAAAAAATTCAATGTTGTAAGAGAGAACAAAACCGAAAATTCACAGCTAGAACTTCAAAACACAATTGGCAAAAAGTAAGTTAAAACGTTTCATTTAAAATTCGACTATTTTTTGTGCAAATGTAATTTCATTAGTTTTCATTCGTTAATTTTTTTGTAAATTTGTTGTTCATTAAAAATGTCTCTATTAAAAAATTTACCTTTTTAAAAATTCAAAATTTTGCAAAATAATCAAAATCAAATTTTTATTTTAACAAAATAAAAAAAAAAGAATGACTCATGTATTTTTTAATCTAAAAGTATCAGTTTCTATTTGATTTTAACATTTATATTAACTTATAATCATCATAACTTCGGTTTTAATTGATAAAAAAATTTGATGAGGGGTTCATTTTAAAGATTTATGTTAATATTTTTAATACATTAATAAATAAAAGCATAAACGAATTGTAAGAAGACGTAATAGTTAGAAAAATGTCATGATATGCCATGGTATCAATGCTTTAAAATAGAAAATATTTAAAAAAAACGTTTTAAAATCTGTTTTTAAAAAATAAGGCAAAATCCTTAGAGCTAGTACATTTCATGTATAAAAAAATATGAAAATTTCAAAAAAAAGAATGCATACTTTTTGAGAAAATTGCGTTTGAAAAAAATTGTTTTATTCGGTTTTTCATGAAAAACTTGGATGAATCAACTTGAATCGCAAAAATCCGAACAGCAATTTGACTAAATTCCGCACATTCTCATTTAAAGAACGCCAAAAAAGGTAAAAATCTGATGGAGCTACAGCGATATGAAAATTAAGTTTTTTTATTTCCTTTTTATACCCAACACTAAATACGCTGTAGCGAGGAAAAAATATATTTTCGAGCGTTCTACAAGGTGAATTTCATCTTTATATACATATTAGAAAATATTTTTATCGATCATTGACGGCTTGCATGAATCTGAATGAAATCAGTCATATATATATATATACGTATATGTGAAATTTCACGATAAATTTCATGGTTGGAAAATAAAAATAATTAAGAGCAGATCAAATATCTGTTCTTTTCTAATCGAATAATTAATTTTTCCACAAAAATTAATAATTTTAGCAAAAAGTAAAGAGAAAATCACATTTCATATAAAAAATAGCAAAATTTTAAATTTGATGAGAAATAATTGTATCACTTTGTTTCAAGAAAATCTCTAAAAACTCAAAACATACAGGTTTTGGTAAGCAATGTAGTTTTTTAAGGTTTTCTTGGAAACAAAGTGAAAAGATCAATTTTTTCTCATCAAAGGAAATATTGCTTTTGTAATACGAGATGTAACCTTTTTTTTTATTCTACTAAAACTATTAATTTAAAAAAAAATTAATTTTCTAATAAGAAATAGATGAAGATATGTGACTTCTACTTAGGGTTGTATGGGCTATACAGTTAGTTTTTTAGAAAATCGTTTATATTTTTTGGTAGGAAGTAACTATTCAATTTTTAGCTTAGTAACTTATTAGATAATCTTAAAAAATCATTTTAAACTTCATTTTATTTGAATATAATGAATTATTAAATAGTTATAGAATTTCAAAGTTTATAACTCTTACACAAATCTAATGCCATCATAAAAAATAATGTCAAAGTTTCAAATAGTATATTACGATACAGGCGAATTAAATCACATATTATCACACGGCAGAGTTAGCATCCGAGCGTAGTGATGACGTTAAACGCCGTGTAATAATAGGTAAATTTAAGTCACAAGTAACGTATACTATTTTATGTCGTCGTAGGCCGTATTCGGTGGAATACCTATAGACCACGCTAAATTTGTATAGGCATTGCATACGTTCATGCTAATATCTCGACGATATTCTCTCTACTCCCTAAGGGAGTATTGACAGCTCTATACTCCCTAAGGGAGTATTGACAGATCGAGATATCACACAGCATGGCCGTATATGACGCGAGTGACATCGATTCGTAGGTTAGTGAAAACAAAAGAATGTCGTTAGATATGTCAATGCTCATAGAAATTCATATGATCGCTTATTATAGGTGCGTGATTTAAGTAAATTCAGCAATAGAAAGAGGAGAGAGAGCATACACATTTTCTACGAGAGATGATACAGATAAAATTTTAAGTACTTCAAATAATGTTATTTTAGATAAAAATTTTATTGCTGACAAATCTTGTGTAATTAGTGGATACTTAAATAAGATTGACTGAAGGAAACGCACCAAGATTATATTAATAAATTATTAATTTATAATTTATTGTTAATGAGAAGAAAAAAATAAATAGTCCATTCGAATGAAAAATATAAATTTATTTTAGTAACAAATTGAAATTGTTTTAACTTAAAATTAATAGTATAATGATAATTACAGTAAGAGCGTTGCTACATTAATGACCGACCAGCTAGAATTTTTGTTCGATTTATATGTTTTTTTTATTGTCATGACAACGAGATCGAATAAGAAGAAACTGCAATTTCATAAACAAGAACGTCTCTAAGGCTATCCGTTCGCGGAAAACTTCACTCTTCACGCCACGTTCTCGATTCATATTCATTCACAAAACATTCGAGAATATATACGTCTACGCGCGATCCTGTTCGATCGGCGTAACGCCACCAAACGTAAGAATCACAGAAATCTCTTACGTCGAGACGCTTGTATACAAACTACACACTCTTTTTTTCTTTCTCTTTATATTATTTAGTCAGTAACATTGACAATATTATTAAGTCTCCAATGATGAATGTCCTGTTATTGAAAGTAGGTTAAATAATAATGATCTCTCTCCCAAATGACTAAGCCAGATCTCCTCGGGGAGTCGAAAAGGGAAAAGTGGTGCACTGCGAGCGGGCTTTTTGAATGTGACTTCTTTAAGAGTTCACATTGAATAAGAGACCTGGCTGGGTCCGACTGTCTCGGACGATGTCATTCAGATTAAAGGGTATAAAGTTTTTAGACAGTATAGAAACCTTCATGGAGGAGGGATTGCCCTTTACGTTAAAGATGATCTAAAATATGAGATATTAGCGAAACTTCATTGCGCAGAAGTTTACATCAAGAAGTAGTACGTCAAGTCTTCTTCCAGAGTGCCAGAGTGTCTCAATTCTTAAGTTGATTATTAGGATAATACCAACAGAATTTAGATCTAGCTAACATAGGCTTTTATAGTTTATAAAAATGAGCTTGGAGTTCTCTCATTTCATTATTATATCCTGAAATTCATTCTTCTAAATTTTTAACTTTTCCATCTACTAGTTTATACATACCTGAAAAAAAAGAACAAAAATTTTTCACATGAAAATTTTTCTAAAATAAAGAAAATGTCATAAGACAAAATTTACCAATATCTACAAGACAAGCAATAACTCCAGTTATACATGCAACTTTATCCATAAATTAGAACTTAGTGAAACATTTCTTAAAGCCATTTCTACTGCATCTCGATGAATCCATGAAAATCCAAGAATTTGTATTACACATGATTGGTTCTCTGTACCAAGTGTAGTAAGCGATGCATCGCATAAATAAAACATTGATAAAAATATCTGTGAATATATCTATGACCTAAAGGTGGAAGAAAATATGGGTCATTGCCATCAAAACTATCATGAACATCAGAATTTTGATCAACTACAGACATGCTTAAAAGACAAGATAAAATCCTTCGAGCATATACTACTGGAGGAAGCCTCCCAGCTATTAACTGCGTTACAAGGCGAAGAGAGAAAAAGCCTCTACTTTGGTACGTGCTATCTCTCTCTCACTTTCTTAGTGGGGAACAGAAGCAGTTAATCAAATCAGGCTAGAGAGAGACAGCACGTACCAAAATAGAGGCTTTCTCTCTCTTTGCCTTGTAACGCTTGCTGCCATTCAGAGGCTTCCTCCAGTAGTATATGCTCGAAGATAAAATCTCATTTTCTTATAGACTTTCTGCTCTGAGTCTAGTTAAAGCCAATTGAATAAACATTGCCATTTTTGCCTCATATAAATATAAAGGTCTTATAGTTTGAGAATTAGGTTGAAGCATACCATAAAGTAAATTATTTGATTAAATTGTCAATCATATATTTTAAATATTTTTAATTAGATAAATAAATAACTAATAAATTGTCACAATCAAATTCAAGAATTTTGTTTAGGCAAGACCAAGCATTTTATAAACATCCTGTCCACCTCAACAACTAAGACTAAAATAATATCCATCAATTTATCTTCAAAACTATTTATCACTTGAATGGTATATAATTCAAGAGTTCTTGTATTAGTAGTATTCTGCATAATGAATTATCTAATTGATTTATATTATTAAGACTTTATTGCTTAGACTTTATTAACATTAATAATATTTATTGTCAAAAAATATGAACATTTTTATATGAAGTGTAATTTATTGAAAAAAAAATTAATTCGTTTATTTTCACCAACAAGCCGCTGAATCAGAGAATTTTGAAGGTTGCCACTACCAACGCGTAGTTCAATAGCAGCAATTTTAAGAAGTCCAGATGTATAAGTTAAGGTAGCTTGTATCGCACAACTGTAGTCAAATGAGTATAAGCAAAATTCTATTGACTCTTGTTGTTGTGACTACAGGAAACGTCGTGTATGTATATATATATATATATATATATATATATATATATATATATATATATATATATATATATATATATATATATATATAACATGTTAGCAGACGGTATTTTTATTTTGACGGGTTAGGAGATACATCTAACCTATTGAAAGCAAACATGCCTCCCATCAATGAGAAATTGATTCGTCGTTAAAAAATTTAAAATAATGATTTTTTTTGTTACATTATATTGCTATCCTCCACCTGGCTAAAAGAATATTTAATTAATATATTGAAGAGCATGTTATTTATTAATTATAATGCCGTTATAATTAATAAATAACATGCTTTACAAATAATCTTTATTATTTTATTTATATTTTTTATATAATTATTTAAAAAATTATTTTTATATAAATATTTTAAAAATTTATATTATATAAATATTTTAAAAATTTATCTTATATAAATATTTTAAAAATTTATATTATATAAATATTTTAAAAATTTTAATTAAGAAATCCTCATTCGAATATTTTGAATTTCGCGCAAACTAACCTTGAAAAACAGACTTCCTGTTCAAAAAAATTTCTCATGCGAAAATCAATAAATTTTCAGATTCTTTACGCAATATCTTTGAAAAATGCCTGGGTACACATAACATTCAATATATCATTAAAAAGCTTGTTAAATGGAGTATTTATATTTAGTTTTTCACAGCGGTAGTAAATCTTTTGATATAAATATTCGATTATAACTGTAGGAAAATCGGATATCTGTCATAAAAACAATGTTAAAATGTCAGTGAACAGAGCATTTTTGAAAGGCTTTTTCTTGAAATTTTCTCTGGAAACCAGGTCTGATTTTTTGCTAGGAGATTCATTTTGACTTAAAGAAGAGCCTCCTACATTTTTGTTTCATTCATAAATTTTTCAGTTTCGGTACGAGCGACCCTAAGTCAGTAGCTCTATCTGTCCCTTAAAATGGCAGTTTTGATCGATGATGTTGTACAAAATCTTGATTTGTTGCAGTTCTGAGAAACTACAAAACAGGAATAATTATTTTAGTACTTGACACTAATATGTGAAGAAAGTAATAACAAGCTTCTGTTATATTGTTTCTGTCTCTTCTGAAAGATTGTTCTAAAATTCCCAAAATAGAGTATAAGCGTGTTTTGCAAAAAACACACTCATGTATACGCTTACGTATATATAAGTATACAAATATGTACGTATGAGCGTGCACATTTGTATACTCATATATATTAATAAAATTAATAAAAAAAATATTTAAAAAATTAATAGAAAATAATTAATTTTTTAAATTTAAAAAGAAATAAAAATTAAAAATAAATTATATTCTCCACGCTTTTGTATAAAATTTCAATAAAATATTAGACAGGAACATAATTTATAATGTAATTATACATTAGAATTTTTTTTTTTATTTTTTTTTTTATTTTTTTTTTATTTTTTGTTTTTTAATAAAAGCGTTTATTAAAAATTATTTTTTTAAAACTAGTATAAAAATGGTGGTATAGGTTTTTAGAAATAATAATAAACAATGTATTTATTTTTTTTATTTATTTTTTTTTTCATTTTCATTTTTTTATTAAAAATTCATTCATTATAAAAAAAGAATACAAAAGTTAATTATATATATATATATATATATATATATATATATATATATATATATATATATATATATATATATATATATATATTAAAATACAAAGTTAATGTAAAGTTTTAAATATATGCTAAAATTTAAATTTTCTTGAAAAAATAGATATGTTAAAATTTAAATTTTTTTGAAAAAATAGATAGGTTAAAATTTAAATTTTCTTGAAAAAATAGATATGTCCATCCTTTTACAAGACTGCATGCACTTCGTGAATTTGCACCTCAACGTTGACATCCATATCAACATAGGCCCGAATGGCCTGCACGATTAGATGTAAATGGTTCAGAGTTTCGTTGCAGATGGTCCACTCCCAAGGAACCTTTACCATCGGTAACAGCATAACGTACTCTGGATGCTCCTCTTGATTATTTGTAGACATTTGTAAAAATACATGAAAATAAAAAATTATTATTTGAAAAATTGTTTAAATAAATATAAGTCATATAATAAATAGCGGAAGTTATGAGATACACATTTATGAAAATTGCACCCCTCTAGAAGCAATAATTTTCGAGATATCGAATTTTGAAATTTGAAAATTTTTATTTAGAAATATCTCGAAAACTATTGGTCCTAGCGAAAAACGGACGAAATTTTTAAAGACTCGAATAAAATAAGTTTGATGGGTGATCTATCCATACACGTAATAAAATTTTGAAATTTCTGTTATTTTGAAATTTTTTTTTTAAATATTTAATTTTTTTGCGTTAATACATAAAGGGACTTGCAAGATACGCATTTATGAAAATTTCACCTTTCTAGAAGCAATATTTTTCGAGATATCGAGTTTTGAAATTTGAAAATTTTGATTTTGAAATATCTCGAAAACTATTGGTCCTAGCGAAAAACGGATGAAATTTTTAAAGACTCGAATGAAATGAGATTGATAGGTGATCAAACCATATACGTAATAGAATTTAAAAATTTCCGCCATTTTGAAATTTTAAGGATTGAACGTCCTTATTTTTAAAATTATTTAAAAATTGAAATTATTTTTAAATTTATTTAAAAAATTGAAAATATTTTTAAAAATTATTTAAAAATTGAAATTATTTTCAAAAATTATTTAAAAATTAAAATTATTTTTAAAAATTATTTAAAAATTAAAATTATTTTTAACAATTATTTAAAAATTAAAATTATTTTTAAAAATTATTTAAAAAATTAAAATTGAGATTATTTTTTAAAAATTATTTAAAAATTAAATTCACTTACCTTTGTAGTCTATCTATGAACTTATTTGATTGACAATGTTAATGAGACTGATGATACTTTGCAGTATGAGCTAACCCTTTATATAAGTCAGCTTCATACTGTTAATACAATATCTCACTATGATTTTTTAAAAATTTTTTTCGCGAACTTTCATTCATAATAATTCGTGATGTATAAAGACAATAGAGAGTGCATTGATGAGTTCTTAAAAAACATTGCAAGCTGATACTTTATCTTGAATCAGATTTCTCTCGATGCGTAGTTTGTCTCAACTGAAGCTTCTCGTACTTCCGTTTTTGAACTTTGACATCAGCTAGCCATGGGTTAGATTAAACATTATAATCTGATTCCCATTGGAATTCTCTGGATGCGAGATGCGTATTATATATGTGCATTTAAAATACATAGGAGAAAGATTTCTCGTATATTTTAACTTAAATTTAAAAAACAATGCAACTTGATCCTTTATTTTCGATTAGGGGTTCCCCGATGCGCAGTTTCTCTGACTAAAAGAAATTGCGCAGTTATTTTACCAAGGTCTCTCACGACTAAGTTATTTATCAATTGTTAATACAACCTGATCCTTTATTTCCGATCAGGTATTCTCCGATGCGCATAAGAAATTGCGTAGTTATTTTACCAAGGTCTCTCATGATTAAGTTATTTATCAATTGTCAATGTATTGTACCTTAATTTTAACATTTACATAAATATGCGTATTCGTAAATGCTTTGTTTCAAAATTTTTCATATTGTTATTAGAAAATGAAATCAATATAAATAAATAAATTAGAAATTTAAGAATGTTTAACATTGATAATAAATGTTATATGTGTATAAAATACAGATGTATGTACAGTTTTTTTAACATTTTAATAAATGAAAAAATTGTGATTTAAATATAAAATTTAACAAGTAAGCTTAGAATAATTAGAATTCGCAAAATTCTTTGATTATAGAATACTTTCAATAATGAATTTTATTTTATAATATATTATAGATCTTATACTGCATTTGAAATTTAATTTAAAAACTTAACTTCTTCGATAAACCTCAATAATTCATAGATATATGGCTTGAATTTGTATTAATTAAAATGATATAAATTAGAACATTAATCTTATGTGCAAAACTGTACATCAAAGCATTTTATATATTAAATATAAATTCTTAAAATTTTGCAAAAGCACATAAATTTCTTTCACATAAAAATCCATCAGTTCACAAATTAAAAAATTATTAGTTATAATAAGTACTTTAAGAGGCGGCCGTATCATTCTGTCCTTGTCTAATCTAAATTTTCGTTATTATTAATAAATAAAATATTTTCATAGAAAAGTAAGACAACCGCCCAATAGAGCAAAAGACAAGCAAACGATTCTTTTCTATGAAAAAATATGAAATTTTTATTATTTTTCGAGTGAAGTCTGAAACGAAAAAACAGTTCAATCAACTCAATCAAGTTCGATTGTTTTTCCGTTTCAGACTTCACTCGAAAAATAATAAAAATTTCATATTTTTTCATAGAAAAGAATCGTTTGCTTGTCTTTTGCTCTATTGGGCGGTTGTCTTACTTTTCTATCAAAATATTTTATTTATTTATAGTAACGAAAATTTAGATTAGACAAGGACAGAATGATACGGCCTCCTCTTAATATATGGAACTGTGGAGAGCGCGGTGGCGTAATGGATAGAGCTCTTACCTTCAACGCGGAGGGCATGGGTTCAAAGCCTGGCCAAGTACCTCTAAACTTTTTTTCGAAATAAAATTAGTGTATGTGCCATTTATATCGCGACTCTTAAAAATCCGACCTCATTGGGTATCGGTTGATTGTTGGTCACAAAAGTGGCTGATTATCCATCGGTGATCAAAGTTTTCGGTATGGTGGGTCTGACAGTCTAGCCTGATGTAATGTGTTAAACGGTACCGGGCGGGGACTCCCTCGACTTCACCATGGAAAAAGGTTAATCATATAGAGGACAATATCCTTTATATATTAATCTTTAAAAAAAAAAATAAATAAATAAAAAACATGGAATTGTCAACTACACCAATAGTTATTTAACGAAAAATTTATGTAAACAAAATATAACACGTGATATACACCCAGTGGCGGATCCAGCGGGAGGCGAAGGGGGCGATCGCCCCTCCCCCACAAGCGTATAAGCAGTACTCAAAAATTGAATCACCGAACCTAATTCATAATTATCAATCATATGTAATTTGTTAAATTAATAAAAATTATATGAAATATATTATTTCGATTGAAACGAACGTGCATGCCGTAATATAAATTTTCACTCGTCATTAAAAATATATTATTTTGAGTTGAATTTTAGCAGTAAGTAGAATAGAACTTTTCTTAAATATTTTCAATCGATTTCTCGCAATCATTTTGTTGATTTCCATAATGAGAAAAAAAATGATTGCATGTAATTACGAAATCAATAATTTCAATGATCCGCATAGGAACTGAAAAGGTTATTTATATGTGAGTTTTCTAATAGTAATGTATGTCATAAATGCCCGGTCAAAAAAGGTTAGCTATAAAATATAGCTAAAAAAATAGTTAAATATATAGCTGTATCTGTATGTTAATGTACTTAATTTTATAGTTAATAATTTCGTTATACCGAAAATATTAATAGCTACCTTTTCAACTATAATTTATAGCTATTATTATAGTTAAAAAAAAAACACTTAAATTTTTAGTGTATTTGTACCCGGTCAAAAACGGTTAGCTATAAAATATAACTAAAAAAATAGTTAAATATATAGCGGTATCGTGCTCGTTTTACAGCTATATCGATGTGTTTTTTAGTTGTTTTTTTTATGTTAAAAATGTACTCAATTTTATAGTTAATAATTTCGTTAGCTACTGAAAATATTAATAGCTACTTTTTCAACTATATTTTATAGCTACCCTAGCGGAAAAAAAAGAAGAAAACTGAAGAAAACTGAAGACAACAGTTTATAACAGAAGATAACGGCAGAAAAATGTCGGAATTGAGACAAAGACAACAGTTATCAACTGTTTTCTTCAGTTTTCTGCCGATATTATCAGTTTTCTTCAGTTATTTTCTGTTTTCTTCACTTTTTATATAAGAAAATTTATTTTTTTTTCAATTTTCTTCACTTTTTTTCATTTTTCAACAGTGATTAACTGTTTTCTTCCGTTTTCTGCCGATATTATCAGTTTTCTTCAGTTATTTTCTGTTTTCTTCACTTTTTTCGTAAAAAAATATTTTTTTTTCCAATTTTCTTCATTTTACTTTATTTTTAAACAGTTATTACCTTTTTTCTTCAGATTTCTTCACTTTTTTACAGTTTTGTTCAGAATATAGCTGTTTTCTTCAGTTTTCTTCACTTTTTAACAGTTATTTTCAGAATATAACTGTTTTCTTCAGATTTCTTCACTTTTCAACAGTTATTTTCAGAATATAACTGTTTTCTTCAGTTTTCTTCACTTTTCAACAGTTATTTTCAGAATATAACAGTTGTCTTCAGTTTTTTCCGGATTTCTTCACTTTTCAAATTGCTTTTATAAATGAAGAAAAACGTTGAAAAATGAATAAAACTGTTGATAATTGCAGATAACTGCAGAAAACTGATAAAAACTGAAGAAATCAGAAGAAATCAGAAGATAACTGTTGTCTTTGTCTCAATCTCGACATTTTTCAACAGTTAATTTCTGTTTTCTGCAGTTTTTATCAGTTTTCTTCTGTTTTCTTCTGATATTTTCGGATATTTACTGTTTTCTGCATTTTTTTTCCGCTAGGGAACCTGATCCTTTATATGAGATCAGGGATTGCCTGATGTCTTCGCGGTTCGAGAAGCTTCCGTGACTCGACTTTTCTCTCTCGCTCAGCTTTAACTCTAGGATCGAGAATCGAGGAGTCAGCTGCTGCTCGCGCATCGGCACAGGTGGGTGATGACGTCATAATTCGCATCTGTGGGTGGTGACGTCAGCTGTGGGTGGTGGGCGGCAGGTGGTGGGTGGGCGGCGGGTTGTGACGTCATAAGTGCTGAGCTACATTATTCAAATTATTATATTTACGTATAACTTATTGATTGTGAAATAAATTGTAAAATTTATTGTTAAGTGTTCTAATTTCGTTTAAATATATACAATAAATTTAATATTTCGGCGATCACAATTGGTAAGAATGTTTTTTAGAAAAAAAAGAACACTACAGAGTTAATACCAATTAACAAAACACAATCAAGCTAATTGATCAAAACAAAGGAACGCTATCTACTTCTGCTAAAACGTTGATGAATGCTTGTACGAATTCCTACAGATTTTTATTATATTTTAGTATTATAATAATATAATTTGTACTTATTTCATACTTATAATTATTGAAAAAAAAGGTTCGTGTTTGTTTCGTGTGTGGAAAAGAAAGTTTAACAGTTACTGCATTATCATTTCACGGATAAGTATAATTACATTGTTTATGTTATCATATGTACTGTCAATACAATGAATGCATTAATTGAAACGCTATCACTCTATTCTTTATTTTCTATTTGAAGGTGATTAAGATTTTATCAAAGATGTATGTATTCTCTTTAGATTTCCGAAAGATGAAAAACTTAAAGAAGTATGGTCTAAAATAATTGGAAAAGTAGCAACTAAAACTAGTACTGTATGCAGCCATCACATTAAGTGTGGGGATTATTACGAAATTCAAGGTATCAGTACTAAACGAAAACGTTTTAAAAAAAACGCTATTCTATCTTGCAATTTAAAAAAATCATGAACTTAAGTATTCAAATAATATTTTTATAAAAAAATATTCTCATGTTGCATATATACAGCAGTCTTATTTGATACTATAGTTAAAAAAATGCATAGTTTAATGCATAAAATGTTTTATAGAATATAAAACGGAAATTGAATAATGACTATCTGCTATGATTGATTTTGCGATATCTTACAAATTTTTAAAAATAAAAGTTATATTATCAAAGCTATCTATTAATTATAATGATCAGAGCTAATTCCCACATAGCGCCAAAGCTTCCGAAAAGCTTCCAGGAAGCTTTCATAAAAGGTACGGAAACTTCCCGGAAGCTTCCATGTAAGCTTCCTGAAAGCGTCAAATGTTCCGCGCACTTTTTTTCAGAAAGATTCAATGAAAGATTCCAGGAAGCTTCCATGGAAGAAATAAGTAAGCTTTCATGGAAGCTAGCATAAAAATCTCTTAAATCTTACAAGAAGCTTTCAAGGAAGATTGCTGTAAGGTTCCAAAAATACTTCATGGAAGCTAGCACGGAATAATGCAAGAAGTTTACATGCAAGCTTCCGTGAAAGCTTCAATTGAAGCTTCCTGGAAGCGTAAAAAGTCTCGCGCACTTTTATTTCAAAAAGATTCAGTGTAAGATATTAGGAAGCTTTCGTGAAAAAAATCAGTGAGCTTCCATGGAAGCTAGCATAAAGGTTTTTTAAATCTTACAAGAAGCTTTCAAGGAAGATTGCGACAAGGTTCCAAAAATACTTCATGAAAGCTTCCATAAAATAATGCTAGGAGCTTTTAAAAAGATTCCAGTGTAAGGTTCCAGGAGGCTTTAGGGAAGTCAACAATTTAAATATCAACTGATTAATTTTATCCCTTTTCACCGTTCAGAAGGTATTTTGTTACGATTCTGTTCAACGTTCTATTCTTTATTTTATATTTTACAAATATTTGCTGTAAAAAGCACATATTTACTTACAACATACTATTTTATATAGTATTATATCATATTTACACGTCAATACATATTCACATATATTAGGATTCACGTATAATTATAAAGACGCATTTACATTTTTAAGACAGGCGCTGTGGGTACATACTCAACCGCCAACGTTCGACTTATATAGTAAATGTGGTATTATCTCACTACTTAGGGACAAAACGCCCATTCAACGCGTATCCCCCTGTAGGCGTAACTGCAAATCGAAGGTGACGGACTTGTAAGATATCTGTCGGTAATTCGATTCCCGACTATATCAAATTTTTTTTTTTTTTATAAATTATGTTACACATGCATATATTTCACTATTTTTTTAAATTTAAATATTTTTTATGTATACAGATGTGCATGTACTTGTGTATTATTCACACACAAACATTTTCATGCTATATGAAGTCGAAAAATTCATTTTATATGGATTTTAAAATAAATTTATTTAAAAAAACTTAAATAAATAATACAATACTCTTTCTTAAGACTTTATTAAATTAAAGACTTTTCTTTAAAAAAGCAACAAAATGTTTTGTGTGTTTATTTACTAACTCAAATTAATATTAAAAGAAATTTTTCATCTAAAGTAATACAATTATAAAAACTTTTACTCATTTAATTTGTAATCTGTTTTATATTCGTTATCAAATAACAATCCGATATTAATAAAAGAATATCATTATACATTAATTTAACAAAAAAAGACTATATTTTTAATTTATAAAATTATGAGGGGATTATTATATGAATACGGAAAAAGCGGATTACAAATTAAATGAATTAATTTTTATAATTATGTAACTTTGGGTAGAAATAATTTTCTGATTTTTGTAGTTATTTGCAGAAACTTGCAGTTATTTATAGTTAATAATAGTTATTCATAAAAATTTATTGTCTTGAACATTTTTTCCTATATATAAAAAATTAAAAAATTTTTTAAAAAACGTATAACTGTTAATAACTGTAAATAATTGCAAGAAATTGCAAATAGCCGTAAATAAACGCAAATAACTGCTAATAACTGTTAATGAAATAGCAAATAGCTGCTTATGAATGCTAATAATTGCTAATAACTGTTAATAACTGATGATAACTGCTATTAACTGCAAATAACCGCTATTTCTGTCTCAAACTAAACTATTTATAACAGTTATTAGCAGCTTTTAGCAGTTATTTGCAGTTATTGGCAATTATTTTTAGTTATTAACAATTATTAGCAAAACCGATTTCCACTAAGGTTTAATTAATTTATCTAATTTATAAAATTTTATTAAACTAAAGACTTTCTTTTAAAAAATAACATATTTTTTGTATAATTTTTGATTAATTAAAATCAATTATAATAAAAACTCTTTAACGAAAGTTATACACAATTATAAACAATTTTCAACCATTTAAACTGTAATAAGTTTTATTTCATATTTAAATAATCTGCCATAAACTTTGTTAGTTAAAAATAATATGAGACATTAATTTAATAAGAAAAAAGACAATATTTTAAATCTATAAAATTAAATTAATGTAAGACAGACACTACACCTGTATTCATAAATATTGTCTAACTTTTCATTTTACTGTAAAATTTAAGAAAATGAAATGCATTAGCTTACATTATGTACCATCAAGATTATTCAATTCTTAAATAAATTTATTCATGAGTTATTTAAAATGTTGGAGTCCAATGATATATATTAAAATTGTTCAATTTTGTACCAGGAATACAAAATTCTCATAAACAAAGGAATATATTTATTTAAAATTTTAATTGAATAATTTTCATGATATTTACTACAAGCTAATGTATTTTTTTCTGAAACTTTGTAATAACTTTCTGTGAACATTAATTTATCTTTCCTGTAATATTCTGTGAAAGGCTACAGGAAGTTCGAATAGAATCTTCCGCAAAATGTTACTGCAAGCTTCCTGCAAAATATAATGCAATCTTCCGAATAACGTTTCTGTAATATTGCATGTAATCTTTCCGGAAGCTTACTGAAAGCTATTATGTAATGTTCCATTTAGCTCTCATGGAATATTACATGTTAGCTTCCCTGAATTTTCCGTAAAGCTTACATGAAAGATCCCAATAGAAGCTTCTCGGAACTTTCTTCTCTGAACTTTTCGTAAAGCTAACATGAAAGATTCCAATGATAGCTTCCTGAAACTTTCATTTAGCTTCCGGGAAGCTTACAGGGAATCTTCCTGAAAAGTTACTGGTAACCTTCCGTGAACATTGAAATATTCTTCCTGTAACATTCCGTGAAAGGCTGCAGGAAGTTTGAATGGAATCTTCCACAAAATATTATTGGAAGCTTCCTACAAGATATAATGCAATCTTCCAAATAACGTTTCTATAATATTGCATGTAATCTTTCCAAAAGCTTACTGGAAGCTATTTTGTATTGTTCCATTTAGCTCTCATGGAATATTACATACATGTAAGCTTCCCTGAACTTTCCGTAAAGCTTACTTTGAGAAAAAAATTTCATCAGATCAACTGAAATGTTATCGATTCATCAAATCTGCTGTTAATCTGACAGAAATCTTATGATTTAACAGAATCTGTGCAGTTGAGATAGCCCGAATACGATCGTGCTGCCAATTTAACAGCACGGCTGTCGATGTAATTGAATAACAGTTAACATAAAAAACATAAGTCAAAATAAAAGTATGACTTACATTTCAACAAAATTTTATGAATTGAATCAATAAAATATGCATGCTCAAAATAACTGATGAATCATTTTAATACAAATGTTTCAATTTAATTATATCAACAGCACGGTTGTTGATATTATTGAATAACAGTTAAAATAAAAAGAACGTAAGTCAAAATAAAAGTATGACTTACATTTCAACAAAATTTTATAAATTAAATCTATAATATGCACATGCTTAAGGTAGTTCTATTGGTTTTTCACTTTTCTATAGAATTTTTTGAAATTGAAATATGTTGTAAATTAAGATTTACGCTTTACAATGGTATTTTGATTTGGGTGGATATCCACCTTCATCTTTTAGATATTTTAGTTCAAACTTTGCTGAATTTAACATGAGAGTATATGGGTGAAGTGCTTGGAACGTAACATTTTATAAGATTGTGTAAAAAGTTTTCTATGGATTTCAAAGAAATTAAAATATATTATACTTCAAATCTCAAGGATTAAAATGGTACCTTGTAGATTATAGCAATCGACCCTCAATTCCGAAATAAAAGGAAAATAATGTCCTTACTCTATATTAATTTACACGTCAACATGTTGTCTTACGATTTGCATTGTGTATACTTACAGATTCTGCGAACAAACATGTTCTTGAATTATTGTGCAAACACAGAACTCAACCAATTTCTCTTTCGTATAGTGTGAATTTGTAAGAAACATATTACTTCACAATGAGAACCACTGGACCAATAAAACTACCTTAAATTAATTGATGAATTATTTCAATACAAATGTTTCAATTCAATTATATCAATAGCCCTACTGTTGATATAATTGAATAACAGTTAACATAAAAAAACATAAGTTAAAATAAAATATTTATCATTTATGTCGTTGATAAATTTATTTTATAAAGATTTTTATGTTATTTAATAAGTATTTTTAAATCTCCCGCTTTTCAAAACAGTTACGTTCCGATAGTATAATAATAGATGGCGTATTTCTTGTAACCCGCAAGTGGTGAGATTGCACGTCAGTTAGTATATAAGAACGAACGAATTCATCCGCTGTATGTATAAATGCGTAGCGATGCATATTGCTTATTAGCGAGCGATGTTAGATTTTATTTGTAAATATCACTGGTGTAGTGTGAAATATTTAAGAAAATGTTAAAAAATTTAACTCAAGAATTTGTATAATGATCATTGTTAATAGTATGAATTATGTGTTAATTAATATCTAGAAATTGGAACACTGTGAGCTGTGAGTTTCAACGAAATAAAAAAGTTTTTATCATCTTTAAAACTTATTTGTTTGACACAATAAAAAGTAACAGCTATTTTGACTTACTTTTCTGTTAAATTAAAGTTAATTTTATATTGAATCAATATTACGATATCCATCAAATTAACAGAACTCGTCTGTTAAATGAATAGAATATTTCATTGTGGTATAGTAACAGAAGGATTCAATTGATACAATCATATTTTTTTCTTAGCGTACATGAAAGATTTCAATGGAAGCCTTCCGAAACTTTCATTTAGCTTCTGGAAAGCTTGCTAATGGAAAATTACACAATAGCTTCCAGTAAGCTTCCGGAAAGATTACATGCAATATTATAGAAACGTTATTTGGAAGATTGCATTATATCTTGCAGAAAGCTTCGAGTAATTTTGTGGAAGATTCCATTTAAACTTCCTGCAGCTTTCCACGGAATGTTACAGAAAGAATATTTCAATGTTCACGGAAGGTTACAAGTAACTTGTCAGAAAGATTCCCTGTAAGCTTCTTGGAAGCTAAATAAAAGTTGCGGGAAGATTCCATTGTAATATTTTATGTAAGCTTTACGGAAGGTTCAAAGAAGCTCACATGTAATATTCCATGAGGGCTAAATGAAACATTACAAAATAGCTTCTACTAAGCTTCCGGAAAGATTACATGCAATATTATAGAAACGTTATTTGGAAGATTGGATTATATCTTGCAGAAAGCTTCGAGTAATATTTTGTGGAAGATTCCATTCAAACTTCCTGCAGCTTTCCACGGAATGTGACAGGAAGAATATTTCAATGTTCACGGAAGGTTACCAGTAACTTGTCAGAAAGATTCCCTGTAAGCTTCCCGTAAGCTAAATGGAAGCTTCCATTAGAATCTTTTATTCAAGCTTTACGGAAGGTTCAAAGGAGCTTACATGTGATATTCCATGAGGGCTAAATGAAACATTACAAAATAGCTTCCAGTAAGCTTCCGAAAAGATTACATGCAATATTACAGAACCGGTTATCGGAAGATTACATTATATATTGCAGGAAGCTTCCAGTAATATTTCATGGAAGATTCCATTCAAACTTTCTGCAGCCTTCCAAGAAATCTTATCGGAAAAATATTTAATTGTTTACGGAAGGTTACCAGTAACTTATCAGGAAGATTTCCTGTAAGCTTCCCGGAAGCTAAATAAAAGTTTTGGGAAGATTCCATTGGAATCTTTTATGTAAGCTTTACGGAAGGTTCAAAGACGCTTACATGTAATATTTCATGAGGGCCAAATGGAATATTACAAAATAGCTTCCAGTAAGGTTCCGAAAAATTATATCCAAACGTTATTTGAAAGATTACTTTTTATCTTGCAGGAAGCTTACAGTAACATTTTGCGGAAGATTCTATTCAAACTCCCCGCAGCCTTTCACAGAATATTACGGGAAGGATATATTAATGTTCATGGTAAGTTATTGCAAAGTTGCAGAAAAAAATACATTAGCTTGTAGTGAATATCATGAAAATTATCAAGTTGAATTTTTAAATAAATCTATTCCTTTGCTCATGAGAATTTTGTATGCCTGGTAAATAATCGAATAATTTCAATATATATCATTGGATTCCAACATTTTAAATAACTGATAAATTAATTCATTTAAAAATTTTATAAAATAATCTTCATGGTACATACTATAAGCTACTGCATTTCTTTTTCTAAAATTTTTCAATAAAATGACAAGTAAGGCAATATTTATAAGTACAGGTGTAGTGTTTGCCTTACATTAATTTAATTTTATAGATTAAAAATATTGTCTTTTTTTCTATTAAATTAATGTCTTATATTCTTTTTAATTTACAAAATTCATGGCAGATTAAATATGAAATAAAAAATATTACATTACAAAATATTACAGGCAATGTCAAGGAGATGTGCCCCAAAGAAACGGTCGAGATCAGGGACATCGACTGTCTAGCTTCAGTAGAAGAAGTGAAGACTGCTGTGAAAGGTGTTTTTACTGAATTCCAACAGGAAGTAGGGGAGTTTAGTGTTTCGCTGACCAACCCTAACAGCAGAGAGCTCCGCTTGGCCATTGTAGAGATGGAACAAGACCAAGCGGCGTTTCTGCTCTCAAGAACCAGGATAAAGATCGGCTATACCAGCTGCCGTATCAGAAGTTGGCAAAGGGTTCAGCGCTGTTTTAGGTGCCTGAACTACGGTCACCAGGCGCGTGACTGCCGAGGACCTGACCGTAGCAAGATGTGCTACAAGTGTGGAAAAGAGGGCCACAAGGGATCGGCCTGCAAGGCTGCTGATGCTCAGTGCATACTATGTACCGAGCAGGAAGTAGACCCTGCAGAACGAAAACACATCCCTGGATCAGGTCAGTGCAGAGTCTTCCGCGAGACACTGAACCGATTTAAACAAAAACGTTAATGATGGGCCGCATAACGGTCCTTCAAGCCAACTTACATAGAAGTGACGTAGCTAACAGCCTTTTGACTCAAATCAAATTTGAGACAAATGCCGATGTGCTACTGGTAAGCGAGCAGTACACAAACTGGACCGTTAAGACCTGGTTTAAAGACAAGCTTGGCACTGCAGCGATCTACGCAGACCCAAATAACATCAGAGTAGACGCAGATGGAGCTGGAGAAGGCTTCGTATGGGTCAAAAGCAGAAACGTTACATTTGTGAGCTGTTATTTTACACCAAACACAACAGCAGAAACGTTCAGGCGACGTCTGGATCTGCTAGAAGACTCTGTCCTCAGAATGGAAGGCGATGTCGTCGTGGCAGGAGACTTTAACGCGAAAGCGTTGGAGTGGGGAATGCCACTGAAGGACAGCAGAGGAGAATACATCATGGAGATGGCAGACAGACTCGGCCTAACAGTGCTAAACATCGGAAGCACTACAACATTCAGACGAGGGGCTAGCGGTACGATTCCTGACGTATCTTTTGCATCAGAAAATCTTTCACGTAAGGTGTCAGATTGGAAAGTGCTGGAGACATACAATGGAAGTGACCACCAGTACATCACATTTCAAATCAATGATAGATCCCAATCATCGAGGCGAAATGTGGCTAGGCCAGTCAGATGGAACGTTGCCAAGCTGGACTCTGAGAAACTTGTCCAAGTACTGCAGCAAGGATTCGACAACCTACCGGATGCGACAATTGCCACTGAAAACGCCGACGCTGCGGAGGATCTCGTGAAAGAGACGATAAGTCTCATTCACAGAGCCTGTGATGCATCTATGCCGCGCAAGGGATCGCAAAATCATAAGCGTCCAGCGTATTGGTGGAACGACGAAATCGCAAGAACCAGGTCAGAAGCTCTCAGCCTCAGAAGATCATCACAGAGAGCAAGAAAGAAGAACTCACCAGAAACAGATCTTTTGTCTGCACAATACAAAGACGTGCATAGACAGCTTCGTAAGAAGATCAATCGAAGCAAAGCACAATGCTGGAAGGACCTATGCGAAGGGAGTTGGCTTGAGGAGGCCCCTTAAGCAAGTGTTGTCTTTCAGGTTCCGGGCATTGCCCAACCGCTCCTGGGCGTCATCGTCGCATCAATGCTCTTTGCAGCAATGCTATAACGATGACGGCAAATAGGAAGTAATGACCCGAGGAGAAATAACCTCGCAAAAAAACCAGGGACTATCTGACCCGGATGGTAGAAACCCTGTAAGGGTCCCGCTTTGGGTTACAAGATAGGGGTGGTTCCCTGAATAAATTAACTATTTTTATGGAAGATGTGTGACGATAAAACAGGATTACCCCAGGTGAGTACCCCTTTACAGGGAAATCTCATCTCCGCTTCCGATCAGGTGCAAGCTCTGGTGAGCGGAGCTGGCTCCATGGATTCTGGGGGGAGCTATTCTCACGCTGACCATATTGTCGCTGGACTGGGTAACCAGGCTTCGACGGCAATTATAACCACGGAAATGCTAGAGGAGACAACCTCGCATAAAAAACAAGAAATGTCTACGCTGCAGGTACCGAGGGTACGGAGCTGCAGTCAGAGCAGTGCTGTTAGCGCTCGAAGTGCCAAAAGCGCCTTTAGTGACGCGTCAGGCTTCGAGCACAACGCACTTCAAGAGGACATAAACGCACTCTTGGAAGCTACAAGGGATCAAGAGTCTTGGATAGAGGAAATGAGAAAGGAAGTTAAAGGGATGCAGGAAGTTCTGAAAAAGAACACAAACCTCAAGATCCAAACCGCGGTCGAAAGGTTGCAAGTTCATTTGAAGCAAGCTACTGATCAGCAGGAAGTTCTGAAAAGGAAAGTTAATATTATTAAGGATGGAGTTGACCAAGTTTTCAATCAACATAGGGTAAGGAAGACAGCGCGAAGAAGGATGCAAGGGGAACTCTTACGGGACACTGTTATCGCGAGCATGAACTCCAAAAGAGAGCGAGGCAGTGCAGGTAACAGCCCGGAGGATGTGCGGCAAATTAAGAGAAAGAAGAAAAAGGTTACATCGTGTGCTGCGAGTGCGCAATCTCTCCCGCAGATTGCGCCTTCTCGCCATTCACGTCCCCAAGTTCAGAAGACAAACTCCAGGAAGACAGAAACGGTGGTCGTTAAGGCAACCCAAGGGGCCTCATATGCAGACATCCTTGAAAGCTCCGCAAGGATGTCAAGCCGCAGGAAAGCAGCACGGAGGTCCTAAGTGTCAGGTCGACAACCAAGGGAAACCTTCTGATCCAGATCTCGAAAGAGTCGGATAGAATGGCCTTTGCTGACAAGGTCAAAGTTGCTGTAGAGGGCATAGGAATCGTTAGCATGGATGGGCGGAGAAGGACGATCGAGATTCGCGACCTTGATCAGATGGCAACGGAGGCAGAGGTACAGGAAGCGTTAGGTAGGATCCTGGGTTCTGAGCAAAGGGCTCGGAAGGTCATCATCCTTGGACCCAGTCGATTCGGATCTAAAATGGCAGTTGTTGTTCTTGATGAGGCTGAGGCAACAGTTCTTTTGAATAAGGAGCGAATCCAAATCGGATTCGTTAACTGTAAGGTACAGAAAAGAACAATGGTGATAAGATGTCATCGATGCCTAGGCTTCGGTCACAGGCAGGATCAGTGCGTTGGTCCAGACAGGTCCACGCACTGCTACAAGTGCGGAGACGCGGGCCACACAAGGGCGGCATGTCCTAACGATGCCTGCTGCTTTTTATGTCTACAGGATGGAAGTGAGAGCGAAGCTGCTAAGCACGTGGCCGGTAGCGGAGTATGCAAGGTCTTCAGGCGAGCGCTGGAAGAAGAAAAGAAAAGGAACATTGAAGCTAGAAAGAATGCTAATAGAAGAGACGCCTGAAAGAAGTTGATTGAAAGTCAAGAAATAGTTTTGAAATGGACGGCGCTGTTGCGAATTGGTGACCCCACCCCGAAGTAATGCCGAGAAGGCCTAAGTGCCGGAGTGGAATAAAGGTCACGAGGTGGATGTTACTGGCCTTTTGCCCGCGTGACGATTGCATCTTCTTGCAATCGTACCGCGGTCAGAAGGACAGAGGGTTAGACGGTCCCCTGGGACTCTGATGCCCTGGATGTGGAATGGGAGGTCCATTGCACAGTCAAGGCTGACGTGCACTCAGGAACCCGTCACACTGGTGGCAGGATCCCCTCCTGCACGGCGATAACGCTTTGCGGGATCGCACGGCGGGCGTGGATCCTGTCGCTGAAGGTCTGGTTTAGGCAGATTTCCCGTTTTTTTACCACCATAAAAAAAAAAAAAAAAAATCATTATCATTATCATTATCATTATCATTATCATTATCATTATCATTATCATTATCATTATCATTATCATTATCATTATCATTATCATTATCATTATCATTATCATTATCATTATCATTATCATTATCATTATCATTATCATTATCATTATCATTATCATTATCATTATCATTATCATTATCATTATCATTATCATTATCATTATCATTATCATTATCATTATCATTATCATTATCATTATCATTATCATTATCATTATCATTATCATTATCATTATCATTATCATTATCATTATCATTATCATTATCATTATCATTATCATTATCATTATCATTATCATTATCATTATCATTATCATTATCATTATCATTATCATTATCATTATCATTATCATTATCATTATCATTATCATTATCATTATCATTATCATTATTATCATTATCATTATCATTATCATTATCATTATCATTATCATTATTACATTATCATTATCATAATCATTATCATTATCATTATCATTATCATTATCATTATCATTATCATTATCATTATCATTATCATTATCATTATCATTATCATTATCATTATCATTATCATTATCATTATCATTATCATTATCATTATCATTATCATTATCATTATCATTATCATTATCATTATCATTATCATTATCATTATCATTATCATTATCATTATCATTATCATTATCATTATCATTATCATTATCATTATCATTATCATTATCATTATCATTATCATTATCATTATCATTATCATTATCATTATCATTATCATTATCATTATCATTATCATTATCATTATCATTATCATTATTATTATTATTATCATTATTATTATTATTATCATTATGATTATTATTATTATTATCATTATCATTATCATTATTATTATTATCATTATCATTATCATTATCATTATTATTATTATCATTATCATTATCATTATTATTATTATTATTATCATTATCATTATCATTATCATTATTATTATTATTATTATTATCATTATGATTATTATTATCATTATCATTATCATTATCATTATTATTATTATCATTATCATTATCATTATCATTATTATTATTATCATTATCATTATCATTATTATTATTATTATTATCATTATCATTATCATTATCATTATTATTATTATTATTATCATTATCATTATCATTATCATTATCATTATCATTATTATTATTATTATTATGATTATTATTATCATTATTATTATTATTATCATTATTATTATTATTATTATTATTATTATTATTATTATTATTATTATCCAGCGTATTGGTGGAATGACGAAATCGCTAGAACGAGGTCAGAAGCTCTTAGTCTCAGAACATCACAGAGAGCAAGAAAGAAGAACTCACCAGCAGCAGATCTTTTGTCTGCGCAATACAGAGACGTGCATAAAAAGCTTCGTAAGAAGGTCAATCGAAGCAAAGCACAATGCTGGAAAGACCTGAGCGAAGACGTCAACAGAGAGGTGTGGGGCTTGGCCTACAAGATCGTGACCAAGAAGCTTAACGCCGCCCCCACGTTGCCATTCGAAGAAGAGACCATGGCGAACATCGTAAACCACTTGTTCCCTACGCATCCACCACTCGAAGAACAGGAGAATACAGGAGAACCAGAAGAGATCCCGCTCTTTACAAGCGGAGAGCTACAGATAGCTGCAAAAATGATGAAGAACAATAAGGCACCTGGGCCTGACGGAATACCATCCGAGGTCCTTAAATGCATAGCGGTGAAAGCGCCATCTCTCTTGTTGAACATGTACAACGCGTGCCTCCAGACGGGTGTGTTTAGCACTCCCTGGAAGATTGCGCGTCTTGTGCTGATCAACAAAGGAAAGGGAGGTGATCCCCGGCATCCATCGTCCCACAGGCCACTCTGCATGTTGGACGAAGCAGGGAAGCTATACGAGAGGCTGCTTAAACCGCGATTACAAGGAGCTGTACAGGCGGCTGGCGATCTCGCTGACAACCAGTACGGCTTCAGGAAAAAGCGGTCTACCGTAAATGCAGTAGAAGAAGTAGTAAAGGTAGCAAAACAAGGATGGACTGGGAACCATCATTCCCGTCTTATTGCGTTTCTAGTCATGCTGGATACGAAAAACGCTTTCAACTCAGCAAAATGGCCTGACCTCCTTGCTGCGTTGAAAGAGTTTAATGTACCAGAATACCTTATGCGAGTGATACGAGACTATCTGAGAAACCGTATCCTCCGCTATGAAACAGAAGAAGGCTGGCGTGAAAAAGACCTTAGCGCAGGCGTGGCACAGGGCTCGATCTTCGGCCCAGACTTCTGGAACATCCTGTTCGATGCATTACTCAGACTTGCAATGCCGGATGGGGTGAAAATGTTTGCGTACGCTGATGATGTCGCTTTAGTCATCTCTGCGAAAAACGTAAACATTGCCCAGCACATACTAAACACGGCGATGGGAAGAATTTCCGAGTGGATGGTGAAGCATGGTCTTGAAATAGCGATGGCCAAAACAGAAATCGTGCCCTTAACTTGGAAACACATCAACATCGAGTTTCCCATGACAGTAGGCACAAACGTGGTGCAGACAAGAAGTGAGGTGACGTATCTCGGCATAAAGCTAGATGCAAAACTAACTTTTTTGACGCACCTAAAACACGTCGCTAATAAAGCGATAAAGAAAACGTTGCAGTTAAGTCGTCTTATGGCCAATACCAGCGGCCCGAAATCAAGCAAACGGCGACTTTTAATGACAGTCACGACGTCCATCTTATTGTACGGCTCTGAAATATGGGCTAACCAAATGAGAAAAGAGACGCACCGAAGCGTACTATCTTCTGTTCAAAGGAGAGGGGCTCTTAGAGTCACCAGCGCCTATCGCACTGTCTCGGGACCCGCGGTGCTAGTCATCGCAGGAATCATCCCGATCGAATTACAGGCGATGGAACGCAAGCGAACCTACGAACGGAAGAAAACAGGAGATGGAACTGCAATCGTTCAGAAAGAAGAAAGACAGGTGACCATGGAAACCTGGCAAAAAACATGAAATCAGATGGTGAAAGGCCGATGGACACACGTGCTCATTAGGGAGCTGGCTCCATGGGTCGATAGAAGATACGGGGAGGTCAACTATTACCTCACCCAGTTCCTTAGTAACCACGGGTATTTCTGCGCTTATCTCAGTAAAATGGGAAAGACCCAGAGCCCGGGCTGCATCTTCTGTTTCGCGGATCGCGACGATGCGTATCATACGTTTTTCGTCTGCCATCAGTGGAACGAAGAAAGACGCCAGGTTGAGAGGATATTCAAAGCGTTAACGCCAGATAACATTATCGGTGAAATGTTGTCGGCCAAAGAAACGTGGGACGCTATGGCACTATTTGTCGAAAGCGTCCTAAGAAAGAAGAAACCGTTCTTAGATAGGGCAATCGAACTAAGTGCGAATGAGGAGCGGGGAGTCAGGCTTATACCTCACCATAACCTAGAGGCAGTAGCCGGTCCCATAGATTCGGGTGCGGAGGGTGACGACGAGGACTCGTCTTAAGGACGAGAACGAATCGTGCACCCAGGAAATGTTTGAGATAGCAGCAAAAGCGCCAGCTTTAGCTGTGGTATGAATGAGTGTCGTTGTAAATAAGCGCGAGATTGAATGTTAGTATGAGTCAGACGCGGTAGAGAGGATAGCCCCACAAGAGGCATAAGATCCATCTTAGAACAGGAGAATCAAGACTGAAGAGAAAATTATGGACTGATTTTGCTCCTTTACAGAGCCAGTCCATACCATACCATATATATGCGATCGATTTATGCTCCCCTTTACAGAGCCGATCGCCAGGCAGAAGATAGCCTTTTAAATCATGTTGCTTATTAGGCATAGATCTATATTATTGGAAATCTGTATATTTACAGAAGAAGTCAGAAGGAAAAGGTCCAAAAGACTTAGAACGCGGTGCCACCCTGAAGTAATGTGATAAACAGTTTCCGGGGTGGAACAAACGCCGTGAGTGATGATTGGAGAATCTCTTGCACGTCCAGTGACTGCATTTTTTTGCTATCATTAGACAGGCATGAGGATCGCGTAATTTTAGAGGTTTGCTAGTTTATCTAGAACCCCTCTCAACCGTCTGTACTCTGTTCCCGGATATATCCGAGCCCAGCGAACTGACGGCGGTCTGACAGCAGATTTTATTCGTTCAACCAATGAAAAAAAAAAAAAAAAAAAAAATTATTATTATTATTATTATTATTATTATTATTATTATTATTATTATTATTATTATTATTATTTTTTATCCCTCCGCATGTTGCTGACCTTGTAAGTGTCCACCTACGATGTGGTGGCGGGGGGGAGGCTTAAGCACGATCCACATATCGCTGGCAATCCTTAGCGATGGTCAAGGATATCTGGATGATCGCGTAGGCACTTTCGCTTCACGAAACTGCCAACCCATTGAAATTTATTGTTCGTATTTACGTGTACTAAGAAGCAACACAGTATGAGTGGATGTATGAATGAGCTGCGGCTGTCGACCAATGGATATTCCCGTCAGACTACGGGGTTGTACGTGAATAGTGACTTGCTGACCTCTGTTTAGTAATAAGGGTAAAAGTTAGTCCCTCTCCGGCGAAAGTCGTGACGGGCAAAGGTCCCGTGAAACCACATGCTGGTAAGGAACTGTTACGTACTTCTACTAACGTAACCAGAGCCAATGAAGGGGTTGAAGTTGGTTCGTACAGGCGCAGGTGTGAAGGATTACCTGGTCAGTATTTCCTTATACCGAGTCCGCGCAGGAGAACTGCGGAACGTCTAGCCTGAAGTTTAGGGCCTGGCGCGGCACGGATCAGACGTCGCCCACTCAATAGGGATGACGTAAAACCTTTAGCATCAATATGGCGCGGGCCTAACCCGTAACATCTTTTCTAGAATCACTCGATGTCGCTAGGGTTGACCACCCGACAACCGCTTCTCGGCTGCGGCATCCTTAACTAGGGCACCTTACAGGCGGGGATAGTGGCTCCACTGCGCCTGGAGCTCCCATGATGGGCGAACCGTCTTAAACCAAGTACACGTTTTAATATGGTAAATTCAAAACACAAAACAAAAACCAATCAGGAGCGGCTAGTAATAGCCAAAACAATACCGAAGGCCAGATGTCGCAGGCTGATCCCCTAAAGAATACAGGGGTAGAGATCACCTGCTTGACAATTGAAGAAAGATCTCAAAGAATGAATGAGATCTTTTTGCTCATGCAGGCAGCTGTTAGGTCCATGCCTAACATGAACTCGAAAGTGAAAGATAACCTGCCAGAATTGATTGAGCACGTAGAAGCTCTGAAAAGGGAGTTTTCTCGCTTGCGCGAAGCAAGAACGGTCACTGAACAGATGGAAGTGACCGAGACGCTTCAGGCAAGCGCTGCAGCTAAGCGGCCCAGAGAAGAAGACTCGCTGGAATCAGGAAACAATTCTGATCCGCGAGCTCTTCTTAAGAAGGGCAGAGCTGAGGAAGACGCAGACGACTCTTTTGTGACTGTCCAAAGTCGCAAGGATGTTAAGGCTGCAAAGAAACAAAAGAAGCTGCAGCTGGAACAACAAACACAGCAGCAGCGGCAACAAACGCAACAACAACAGCAGCGATCACAGCAGCCTAACTCCAAACCACCAACGGCCAGAACATCGGCAAAAGTGACGGAGCAGCCTGCACAGCAGCTGCCAAAAAAAGAAGAAGAAAAGGAGGAGAAAGACGAAGAAGCGTTCTGCCGCCGTCCTTATAAGACCAGAAGAAGGTAAGACTTACAGTGAGGTCCTGCAGAACATCCGGCAGGAGCTCATCCAGAACAGCCCGACGAGTAACATCAAAGGGATCAGAAAAACCAGGACCGGAGATGTCCTGATTGAGTTGGGCAACACCAAGGAACTTGAGACCTTCAGTGACTTTTTGAAAAGAACGGTTGGTGGAACAGGCAAAATTAAGGAGATCATCCCCAAAGAAGCAGTCGAAATCAGAGATATAGACTGCCTCGCAACGGTGGATGAAGTGAAGACAGCAGTAAAAGCTGTTTTCACACAAGCAAATAAGGACCTGGGCGAGTTTAGCGTCTCGCTGACGAACCCCAACAGCAGAGAGCTTCGCTTAGCCACCGTAGAGATGGAACAAGACCAGGCATCGTTCCTGCTCTCTCAAACCAGAGTAAAAATCGGCTACACTAACTGCCGTATCAGAAGTTGGCAACGGGTTCAGCGCTGTTTCAGGTGCCTGAACTACGGTCATCAGGCGCGTGACTGCCGAGGACCTGACCGTAGCAAGATGTGCTACAAGTGTGGCAAAGATGGCCATAAGGGATCGGCCTGTAAGGCTACTGACACTCAGTGCATACTATGTACTGAGCGCGAAGTAGAACCTGCAGAGCGAAAACATATCCCTGGGTCAGGTCAGTGCAAAGTCTTTCGCGAGACCCTAGACCGATTCAAAAGGCAACGCTAATGATGGGCCGCGTAACGGTCCTCCAAGCCAACTCACACAGAAGCGACCTAGCCAACAGCCTTTTGACCCAAATCAAATTCGAAACAAAGGCTGATGTGCTCTTGATAAGCGAGCAGTACACAAACTGGACCGTTAAGACCTGGTTTAGAGACAAGCTTGGCACTGCTGCGATTTACGTAGACCCAAAGACCATCAGAGAAGACGCAAATGGAGCTGAAGAAGGCTTCGTATGGGTTAAAAGCAGAAACGTTACATACGTGAGCTGTTATTTTACACCAAACTCAACAGCAGACACGTTTAGGCGCCGTCTGGATCTGCTGGAAGACTCTGTCCGAAGAATGGAAGGTGACGTCGTCGTCGCAGGAGACTTTAACGCGAAAGCGTTAGAGTGGGGAATGCCACTGCAGGACAGCAGAGGAGGATACATCATGGAGATGGCAGACAGACTCGGCCTAACAGTGCTAAACACCGGAAGCACTCCAACATTCAGACGAGGAGCTAGCGGTACGATTCCTGACGTATCCTTCGCATCAGAAAATCTTTCACGTAAAGTGTCAGATTGGAAGGTGCTGGAGACATACAATGGAAGTGACCACCAGTACATCACATTTCAAATCCATGATGGATCCCAATCATCGAGGCGAAATGTCGCTAGACCAGTCAGATGGAACGTTGCCAAGCTGGACTCTGAGAAACTTGTCCAAGTACTGCAGCAAGGATCAGACTATCTACCGGACGCGACAACTGCCACCGGAAACGCCGACGCTGCAGAGGTTCTCGTAAAAGAGACGATGAGTCTCATTCACAGAGCCTGTGATGCATCTATGCCGCGCAAGGGATCGCGACATCATAAGCGTCCAGCGTATTGGTGGAATGACGAAATCGCTAGAACGAGGTCAGAAGCTCTTAGTCTCAGAAGATCATCACAGAGAGCAAGAAAGAAGAACTCACCAGCAGCAGATCTTTTGTCTGCGCAATACAGAGACGTGCATAAAAAGCTTCGTAAGAAGATCAATCGAAGCAAAGCACAATGCTGGAAAGACCTGAGCGAAGACGTCAACAGAGAGGTGTGGGGCTTGGCCTACAAGATCGTGACCAAGAAGCTTAACGCCGCCCCCACGTTGCCATTCGAAGAAGAGACCATGGCGAACATCGTAAACCACTTGTTCCCTACGCATCCACCACTCGAAGAACAGGAGAATACAGGAGAACCAGAAGAGATCCCGCTCTTTACAAGCGGAGAGCTACAGATAGCTGCAAAAATGATGAAGAACAATAAGGCACCTGGGCCTGACGGAATACCATCCGAGGTCCTTAAATGCATAGCGGTGAAAGCGCCATCTCTCTTGTTGAACATGTACAACGCGTGCCTCCAGACGGGTGTGTTTAGCACTCCCTGGAAGATTGCGCGTCTTGTGCTGATCAACAAAGGAAAGGGAGGTGATCCCCGGCATCCATCGTCCCACAGGCCACTCTGCATGTTGGACGAAGCAGGGAAGCTATACGAGAGGCTGCTTAAACCGCGATTACAAGGAGCTGTACAGGCGGCTGGCGATCTCGCTGACAACCAGTACGGCTTCAGGAAAAAGCGGTCTACCGTAAATGCAGTAGAAGAAGTAGTAAAGGTAGCAAAACAAGGATGGACTGGGAACCATCATTCCCGTCTTATTGCGTTTCTAGTCATGCTGGATACGAAAAACGCTTTCAACTCAGCAAAATGGCCTGACCTCCTTGCTGCGTTGAAAGAGTTTAATGTACCAGAATACCTTATGCGAGTGATACGAGACTATCTGAGAAACCGTATCCTCCGCTATGAAACAGAAGAAGGCTGGCGTGAAAAGACCTTAGCGCAGGCGTGGCACAGGGCTCGATCTTCGGCCCAGACTTCTGGAACATCCTGTTCGATGCATTACTCAGACTTGCAATGCCGGATGGGGTGAAAATGTTTGCGTACGCTGATGATGTCGCTTTAGTCATCTCCGCGAAAAACGTAAACATTGCCCAGCACATACTAAACACGGCGATGGGAAGAATTTCCGAGTGGATGGTGAAGCATGGTCTTGAAATAGCGATGGCCAAAACAGAAATCGTGCCCTTAACTTGGAAACACATCAACATCGAGTTTCCCATGACAGTAGGCACAAACGTGGTGCAGACAAGAAGTGAGGTGACGTATCTCGGCATAAAGCTAGATGCAAAACTAACTTTTTTGACGCACCTAAAACACGTCGCTAATAAAGCGATAAAGAAAACGTTGCAGTTAAGTCGTCTTATGGCCAATACCAGCGGCCCGAAATCAAGCAAACGGCGACTTTTAATGACAGTCACGACGTCCATCTTATTGTACGGCTCTGAAATATGGGCTAACCAAATGAGAAAAGAGACGCACCGAAGCGTACTATCTTCTGTTCAAAGGAGAGGGGCTCTTAGAGTCACCAGCGCCTATCGCACTGTCTCGGGACCCGCGGTGCTAGTCATCGCAGGAATCATCCCGATCGAATTACAGGCGATGGAACGCAAGCGAACCTACGAACGGAAGAAAACAGAAGATGGAACTGCAATCGTTCAGAAAGAAGAAAGACAGGTGACCAT